>OY744518.1:39470207-39482707 GCA_963556195.1 Sepiola atlantica
AATAAAAGCATATCCGATGAAACAGATAGTGTGATGCATATATAGATTGGGAGATGAATAGTTATATTTCGGAACGTTCCGTAGATTTCATGATATGAGAAATTCTATGATTTTGATGAAATACGAATAAACATGAAAACGAATAAATAGAGAATGAAACCCTTAAAATCGTAAAAAGCGGAAATATACCCTCCTAAATTATATTTTTAAAAGAAGCAAGGGGAAAGAGTTGTAATATATGAGTAGAAAGGCCTTCCCGGTAACATAAATTAACAGCGTAAAATCGATGATTTTATTAAAAAATTGAAAGAAATAAGAGAAATAGCAAAAAAAATAAGAGTGGAAATATATAGGAAAATGAAATTGGCATTGAGTAAATGGATTTGTATTTTGATTCTTTTTCACAGTAATATTTTGTAAGTGCTGCGAACTCGAAACGCCAAAGCTCTTCATAAATTATCGCGAAGATAAAACGCAAATATTTTTTTTAAAAATACGTTTCCACTGTTTTGTACTTTGCAAAATCCTTATCTGTCGAACTCTTCTGTCCATGGCAAATACAACTGCCTGCAGTAAGTGAAGGCAATAATCAGTGATATATCATCGACGTATACATATATACATATTTTTTTATTATTATTATTTGTACTCACTAGGAGTTCTCACACAGATCATCGTCAGTGATTGCTCACCGACAATAACCAGTGGTATTTCCTGGAGTCTGAGTGACAACCAGTCTCACCAAATTTCCAGTATTCTTCCCTTCTTTTCGATAACGATGCGGTATCGCAACAGCCGCTTACCATTGATTTCTTGCTGGTAAGGACAATTGGTCTTCTCTGGGATTTGGGTGGCAGAAGCCTCCCCAAGGTCCCAGCATTCTCTGCACTTTTCCAGTGGAGGTCTGTTTTGTGCTGCCCCTCCTCGGTCTTCTCATCCTCCTCGACGCTCTACAAATATTTTGTCTGGTGTCAGCACCAGTTCAAAAATATATATATATATAAATAAATAAATAAATAAATAAATAAATATGATAATATTTTTTTTCAAATTAATTTAAAAAAAAAAAGTTTAATTTTAAAATTTTTAAAATTGTTTTCCTTTTATTCCTTTCAATTCCTTAATTTTTTTCTTTTCTCTTTACTTATTAAAAAAATTTTTTTTTTAATTCTTGTTAATTTAAAATAAAACATTTGGTGGGGGAGGGCGGAGAGAGGGAAGGAGCTAATAGTGTTTCTTGTAATTTCTGTTTCTTTGGTTCATTTTTGTGTAGTGATAGCTGAGCCCGGTGTAATTTATTGGGGGGGGGGATATGAAGTGCTGTTTCTTGCAGTTTATGTTCCTTGGCTCTTGTTGTGGTGTTCTTCGTGTAGTTTTGTTTTCTCCGTTGTAAATTCCTTCTGACTGGTTAGCCTTTGTAGCTTATGCGTGTTAGTTTCCGAATTCGAGGATTTTCCTTCAGATTGCAGATGTTTTGATCATTGCCGTCCTTTGTATGGTTTCGATAGTCCCTTTGATTCCAATTGCTCCCAGTCTTTTCTCCAGGTTTTTTGGGATTGTTCCTGGTGCTCCTACGATTATTGGTATTATACTAACTTTCTTCATGCTCCATATTCCTTTTAGTTCTCTGGCTAGTGCTGTGTATTTACTTCGTTTTTCTGTGTCTTTGATCTTAACTCTGTTGCCTGCTGGAACGGCGAAATCTAAGATTTTACAAGATTGTTTCTTTTTGTCTATTATAAAAACGTCAGGTCTCCTTGCTTGTATGAGTTTATCTATTCGTATATCCATATCCCAGAGAATTGTCTGTTTTTGTTTTCCAGTACTGTTTCTGGTTTATGTTTGTACCATTATTATTATTATTATTATTATTATTATTATTATTATTATTATTATTATTATTATTATTATTATTATTATTATTATTTGTAGTCACTAGGAGTTCTCACACACGCATCGTCAGTGATTGCTCTAATAATGACCGGCGGTGTTCCCTAAAGTCCGATTGGCTACACATCCTCCCAAATTTCCAGTACTCTCAACTTCTATTCGATAACCATTTCAAATGTGAGAAAGAAAGAAGAAAAGTCACTTGTTTGTATTTTATCAACTTCACCGGTGTCAACCAGCGGATGTTTTGAGCCCCGACCAGTTGACGCACTCAAGTTATTAGAACAATTGCCATTTCGGAGTCTAAAAATATTTACTTGACGCGGCGTTCTGTTAAATGGTGGTTGCAGCGATGTCTTATTGTACTGACGAGGGCAAAGTTGGGCACAATGTCGGGTTTGGGGAATCATGCGGTGCAGAAAGGGCGTAAATAATTGGGCCACAAGATGGCAATATAATAAGTATCTTTGAACAACAATACGTCGGTAATGATAATAATATAAAAAATCATAAAAGTAATGATTTAAAAAATCAAGAATAAAAAACATAATATTACATTCAATACACTTATTTGCTGTTATGTCAGAATAATTTCTTTATAGATATGTCACAGTGTATGAATGTGTTTTTTAATGTAATTAAAGTAAGATAAATAATTATAGTGGGTTGTCTCATCGGGTCCGCAGTACGCCTCGTAATAACTATATATTATTTGAATTTTCAAATCAGAGTTTGTGTCCATATTCCCCCTAAAAGTCTGAAAGCTACAAATCAAAACGTACTGTCTAATACATATGTGAACATTTCACAAAAATCGGGGATATCTTTATTTTCACAAAGATGTTCAAACCCCTTTTACTCCCTGTGCATGAAAGTAAATTGAACTAAATATTAGTTACTTACACCATTATTACTAATAGCAGCTGTGTTTCAAAATTCAGAATGATCGGTTAATTAGTTTGGGAAATATTTAAAAAATGAACGCATCATAACTATACAAATACAGGTATATGTCATAATTAAGATTTAACTTACTCATTGCAACTTACTGGCATCAGTATAGTTTGAATCGACGACTCAACTAGATGATCACGTTTTAAACCCGGCTGGAAGCGGTTGCCTCTCAGGTCATAGTTAATTATGGGATGCAACAAAACCGCCACCGGCAAATAACTATGTATCGAAATGATTAAATTTGAAAGTTTTGTTATCCATGTACCCTTACTATATATTTATCAATGACAACTTATACTAGTTTAATTCTAATGATAAAACAATGTTTTGAAATACCGTATAGATAGAAAACTCCTAACGCACTTAAACCGGTATAGATAAGTTTCATTTGCACATTTAGTTCATTAAGTATTTCTAATACATTAACATTCTGTAATACACATTTCTAATTTGTATGGTCAGATTCTCTGATGTATACGCTATAGCTTAGCGGATAGTAATACTAGTTTAATTATAACTACAATTAATCAAATCGATGTAATAACAAACAAAGATAACGTTTTAAAATAATTTATAGATTTTCATTTTCTAAGCAGATGAGTTACAAAAACTGATTTAATTATGATAGTTTTATTGGCGTTGTGTAGTGTACTATCCCCTCTGTCGTCATGAGAGAGTCCTCACAGAAATCACCTCATCCATTTTAAAGAGGAGTGAGGAATTCTCTCAGGTAATACACCTTTATCAAGGGCAGGGTAGTGTAGTATTTGTTCTGTTGTCCTGTTATTATACGCACAAACATTACCATCTCCTTGTATCGGGCATACACCCAGGCATTACTCTTTTTGAGTGGGTAATGTAGTATATGTTCTGTTATGATACCATCCTACCAGGTAAGACCGCTTCTCTAGGAAGACCCTGTAAAATATGTATCTTAGTTCATCTTGATACCATACCTCAGGCATAACTGCATCCTGTTTTGTAGGAATATGAATTCCTATTGTCTTCCCACGTTTATGCGGTAGTGTAATATATTTTCATATATGTTTTCATTTTTTCATTACACCAGGCATTAGTTAATTTAAAGAAGGTATGCAGTATAGTATATGTTCGTATCTCGTGATACCATTCTTCCAGAATTACATTTTTGGGGGGATGCGGCGATAATGTAGTATCTAGTCTGTTGTCATGATATTAATCTCCCAATCATTAACTTCTCTTTTTTAAGGAAGATGCGACTAATGTAGTATATTGCCAGTTCTTCATTATACCATCCACTCATCCTTCTTTGGGGGTAAGCGTAGTATATATATACGTTTATAATTACACCATCAAGAAATATGCAACAAGGGAAAACATATGTTTGATTGTGTATAAGGAGATATGCATATATATATATATATATATATATATATATATATATATATATATATATATATATATATATATATATATACGTGTATATATGCATATATATATACATATATATGTATATACGTATATATATATGCATATATCTATATATATATATATATATATACGTGCATATATGCATATATATACGTATATATATATATATATATATATATATATATATTATATAAATAGATTGAAGACATTGCCAGGGCTGCTGCAAAGAAGGTTAGTTCCCTCTACCGTGCTAGTAAACTTCTTACACCTGACATTATCCTATATCTCTACAAAGCCACCATCCGTCCATGCATGGAGTATTGTTACTACATCTGGGCTGAAGCATTATCCACTAGTCTCTCCTTCTGAGACAAGGTCGAAAAAAGAGTCGCTAACTTAATAGGTCCCTCACTATTCACCAAGTTCTTCCCACTGTCCCATCGTCGCAATGTTGTCTCGTTGTGCCTGTTTTACAAGTACTTAAACGGACTGTGTTCATATGACCTTGCTGCTCTGGTGCCCCCATGGCGTAACGTAACTAGACAAACCCGAACATCTGCCAAATCCAATCCATTCACTGTGAAGGTACCCAGATACCGATGAGCGTTCTATTCAACAAGCTTCTTTCCTCGTGCTGCTGGACTCTGGAACTCCCTCCCTACTCCTTGTGTTCCTGACGTACTGCCATGCAGAAATTTAAAACTAATGTAAACAAACATCTCGCTGCACAGCTCCGAATTAAGGTCGACCCCCCCCCCCAAGTTTCACCCTTTTTCTCATTAGCCGCTTACGTTTACAATGGCGACCTGTTTTGTGTGGGTTGAAGTATGTTAAAAAATAAATAAACAAAATATATACATATACATATACGTATATGCGCATATTTATATATATATACACATATATACATCATATCAATACTATTTATACACGCACGCACACACACACACATATATATATATATATATATATATATATATAGAGAGAGAGAGAGAGAGAGAGAGATAGAGAGAGAGATAGATAGATAGATAGATAGATAGATAGATAGATAGATAGATAGATAGATAGATAGGCACGTGTATCCATGTAGAAAGAAAATGAAAATAATGAATGGACGACTCGAAAATTGTCTAGACACTATCAATTTTGGACTAAAAAGTAACCAATGCAAAATTATAAAACATATAACGTAAGATAAACGTTCCAAATTGATTGTAACAAAGAAACACCCATAGCATTACTAAAGATTTATGGCAGTCGCGAATCGTCCCATGTTCTCGAACCGTAATTATACTAAGTGTTTTTTCCACACACTAATTGCAGTATTTAATGTATACGTCATGCACCGATTTTCAGTTTCACGATCCCGCGCTCTTTCTTACTCTCTCTTTCTCTCATATATATATATATATATATATATATATATATATATATTATATTTAAAAACTATACATTACAGTGTTATTAGTAATGTGTAAAATAATATTTAGCTTGCAATATTATCAAACATTACTTCGAAATATTTATACATATGTAATATGTTATAAAATCTATAACGCCATTCATAATATAACATATTTTTTTAATTTTATTTACTTGAATAATTTTACAAAAGGCAATAATCGCATTTGCATTTTGTATATTTTCTCTTTACAGTTTTAATCTTTTATTTACTAACGAATCTCTGCTTGTCAAGGTCTAAAACCCACTCCAGGGCAGGGCTTAATGAAGTTGTTAGATAGACGGTGAGACGACATCCTGAGTAATTGGAACGATGTTTTAAATGAGGCAGTAGTTAATTATTTAAGAGGACCGCTAAAAAATGATTTGTTAACATTGGACTTGACATCGAGCATATTCAAGACAGCTGGAGAGCAACCTCGTGATATAGTGTTCTCCGGACGCCTAGCTTTTGAAAATAAAGTTTGCTCATGGAAGTTCCGTTTTGTTTTAGATACGCTGAGGAGGAAAGGGAAATATTCACAGTGGTTGTAGTTAGACAAATTTAGGTTGTGGTTATTTTACAGTGAAACAGTAGAGTAGAGTTCAGTCGAGTGCCTCTAACCAAAATAACGATGATATAGAGAAGGACTAGCTATCTCGATTCCGTAAGAAAGAGTAAGTAGAAAAGAGGAGTCACCTCACTATATTTCGAAGTCGGGTTTATACGTATTTGACTCTTATACAGGTTGGGATTTGCGTAAGCAATCATATACTTTCTGGAGAGGAAGAATGATGTAACCATTTCCATATCAACTTTCGCAAAATATTTGATGTGAGTCTTCTATTTCTGGTCTGGAGAGAAGGACAATAATAGTAGCTTATCAAAGCGTGTGTCTTCCCCCCTTAAATGAGACATTCATTTCGCAAATGAGCAAAGTTAGAATTCGAGCGCTTCTGCTGACAAGAGAGAAGATTAGTTTTAGATGTAGTAAAAGTAACCTGCTTCCTATTTCCCTATTACATAATGTGTTCCGAGTCGGAAGGGAGATCATCAGAAAGGTGTTGATCATTAATGCTTTTAAAAGTGTTGCCATATATGGTTGTGTCATCTTCATGAATGTCAACGAATGATCTTAGCCTTCTATTTGGGGAAGGATTAATTATTATCAGGAATACTACTTTATATGAAAGAATTACACAAAAAAGCATATGCTTAAAGTGTACTTGATAATGCTTGGCTTTACAGCATGTCTCATAAACTATGTTGAAGTATATAAGTGTTATTGATTCTTTGATCTGCTAATTAAGCACGACATGCAATGCAACTCCTTGATTTTCCAGATATAACCACCAACGCGTTTTTCTTAAATTTGACAGTTGAAAATAGTATTTAGAATAGGACAGAAACAAAGTAAATATTTACAGTACCATTTTAACGTATATACATTTTGATTTTTTCAATTGAAATCACATTATCACATTGTAAAGTGTTAGTATTTAAATGACACAAAGCACAAGGTCCCTATTTAATATGTGGAAAATTCTGCTCCCCAAGACGGGCACGCTGAATAGTAATATAATTAAAATTGCGTCAGTCTTGAAGGATTTCTTTAATGAGCGAGGACAGAAAAAAAGTAAGTGGAGCATTTAACCAGATACTACACTTTGCTTATTACAAAAAGGTCAAACAATTCGATGGAATAAATAGAGAAATTTCTTTTTCGAATTACCTGTGGGAGTAAAACTCTCGTAATCCAACAAATCTGGTTTGAACATTCCTGTGTGGGTGCCGTTTACGTGGGATAAACACCGACGAACAGGAGTATTAGATTTCCATATATTCCAATCTGATTTTGTAATCTGTAAACAACGTGTGCGAAAACACACAAGTCACGACCCAAAAAATCGCGGTCACGTGGGGATGTTCGAAAATAACTATAGAAAAAAAACTTTGGAAAAGGGAAAGCACATTCTAGTGAAAACATACAATCACAGGCCAAATATTGAGGAACACGCGAAAATCGCAGTCCATTTGGGATTCTTGAACATAAGTTCGCGTGCACCTAATTTTTGTGGATCCCATAGTAAGTTACATCTTTTAATGAGGTCGATCAGATAGAAATGCTGAAAATTCCAACATCCTACTTACGTTCTTCACAATCCTTACAAAGACTCAACGATCTCTTTCAGACATCTTCGGCTTCGGCTTTTGCTCATAAGTTACCATCACTTTCGAGAAAGTTCCCCTCGATACGGCCACCATCTCAGAAACATCGTTACAGTAGTACCTGCCATACGGGTAGACACAATCTGCCCCTGTTAGTAAACCTGATAGATATGTCATTTAAAAGTTTATATACTAATATGCATCATCTGAAAAATAAAGCAACAAGTACTCAAGGACAATAATAACCATAAATAAATGATGACACCAACATTTTATGAGTATTTTAAATTCTAATAAAAGTTTTGAAATTGATGTACACTTCACGTGTTTCCATTATTTTGCCCAATTTCTTATATATATATATATATATATATATATACATATATATATATAAATACATATATATATATACACACACATTATATATATATATATATATATATAGATAGATAGATAGATAGATAGATAGATAGATAGATAGATAGATAGATAGATAGATAGATAGATAGATAGATAGATAGATAGACATAGTAAATATGAAGGTGAGAATTCCGAGGCAAGACAAATGCAATGTTGAAAACCAGAAGGTGGAATGAGAATGAACTAAAACAAATAGCAAGACACGGTGAATCTCAGATCAATTCATTTATATTTCAAAATGTAAATATAAAAACAGTAAATTGTAAATATATAACAGTAAAAAATAAATAAATAAATAATAATAACTACATAAAAAAGAATAATTAATAACAGCATAAACAAAAATAAATGGAGAAGAATAGTAACAGCAATAAATAAAAAAATTAAAAAATTAAAAAATAAAATAAATAATAACAATAATAATAATAACAATAATTATAATAACAGTAATAATAATAACAATAATAACAATAATGAGAATAACAACAAAACAACAATAATAATAACAATAATAATAATAATAATGAATGAAATACCGGAACCACCCCAGATAACATTAATAATAATAATAAAAAAGTGGAGAAAAAAATTTCTTTTAAAAAAATGGAAAAAAGGAAAGAAAAAAAAGAAAAAAAGGAAAGAAACACATTCGTTATGACAATATTTTAGCCTAACAATTAGAAATAACTAATTTATAAGCGACGTAAACAACAGTAGTATATTAATTGTAAAATTGGTGGACTTACTGTTAAATATGTAAATGTCCGGAATGATAGACTTTAATCATGCTGAGAGTAATAACCTCTCTTTTTTATATCTAATATATGACGACAGTGTATTTCTTAGTTTAGTCACGGAAACATTGTTGCCGTGAAAAAATAATAAATATAACTGAAAAAGAAGAATCTAATAAATACACAAGTAAACTTTGACCTATTATCTATAATAAAATCGTTCCTTATCTGATACTACACGTTAACTGACATGTCTTCTGTCGAGGAAGGATACATCATTCTAGACTGAGGGAATTCGCAAAATGAAAAGGTTTTTAAGAAAAGTTATGAATTAGGTTTGAAAAATGCTTGAATAACTTATGAATTGTGGAAGTATTGTTGTGCTCACTACGAAGTATGCTGCGTCTATTTGGCATCCAACCTGATAGTCGTTTATTCTGCAAATAGTTAGAACGTATCCCGGCGTTGTGCGCGGAAAATATACAATCTTGATTTAATTAAAAAATAAATAATATCGGAGTATCAATTCTGATGAAAATGAATTAGAAAATAAATGTGTGTACATAAGAAAATAAAAGTGAATTGTCTAAGTTTGGAAGAGGAGTAAGACTAAAAATCATATAATTGTTTTATAAAGCATTTATTGTGCAGTAAAAGAGGTATAATCGAAAAACCGTACCGAACAAGATGTCATGAGTCTTAGCAGAATTCATTTTTAAAATGGCAGTCAATATTTATAAGCAATACTAATGAAGTGAGTATGTTAGTATTCTAAAATAAACGGTGTTCGTATCATTATTATGCCATAAGCAATTTTTATCCGGTTATTCAAGTGACGGGAGGAGTCCGTAATGAGATGTGAGTAAAAATGGGAGCCGCATTAACTTTGGAAATCATATTTCAGAAAAACAGGAAATCCGAAATCAATATAATCATTTGTAAAAGAAGACGTAATGAAAGCATAATTTCTTGAAACATGCATAAGGGCTTGAACTACTTGGATTGCGGAACAGATTAGCATATGAAAATGTTGGTAACTAACTTAGTATTGAGAAACTACTTTACTTTATTATATATATTAAACATCTATGTGTTCTCTAATTTTGAATAGTTATTATATTTTCACTTCTAGCATGTGTATTTGCCCATTTAAAGATGCCACCATAGTTTACACCCAACCAAATCTACTATGGATGGAGCTAAAGATGTAAAATAAAGCTTAATTTGTATTTTTTTTATTTAAATACATGACACGTTTTAATTTATTCAGGTGAAATCTCTAATATTGAATTACATTCGTCTTTTATTAACACAACGACGGAAAATAGATTAATGATACATACATATATATATATATATATATATATATATATATATATATATATATATATTAATATATTAAACGTGATAAAGTACACATATTTATTAAAAATTAAGATTTAATCATAGTGTCACTGTGTATGTGATAGCATTATAAGTATGAATGACATCAGTGAAAGGTGATTAATAATGAGTTACGATAGGCTTTAGCTGTTTAATAGTTATATCAGCAGAGTGACGCATACATCGTTCTCCGTATACGTAGGTGTAAGGTTTTAAATTGACTCCTTTGATGAAGTCACACATTAGGAGTTTTGTCGAGTTAACATGAATCAAACCTCCCTATTAACGTGAAGTGTTAATATTTGTCAGATTCTTATCAATTGAAATCCAACACTCCCTGTCGTCTTTTTGCTGAGCCAATTTTACAAACCTCTCATAACCAAGCAAATCCCTAGCTATATTTGGAAGAACATTGTACCCCACTTATTTATTATGGCCTTATTTGGAAGCTTTTGGAAGCGTAGTGTCACCCATCTGTTTTTACTAATCCCTCGTCTATACTTAAGTGTGATAAAGTGTGATCGCATCTATTTCATCTCAACAGCTTGAAATCCAACCCTCCCTGTCGTCTTTTTGCTGAGCCAATTTTACAAACCTATAATAACTAAGCAAATCCCTTGCTATATTTGGAAGAACATTATACCCCACTTATTTATTATGCCCTGATTTGGAAGCTTTTGGAAGCGTAGTGTCACCCATCATTTTTTACTAATCTCCCGTCTACTCTTTAGCGGAATGATAGTACCTCTCAAGGTCATTTTTATAGATTTAATAGAAGATATGTGTTTACAAAATAGGCGCATACAAAACAAAGTAATCTATTACAATATATATATATATATATATATATATATATATATATATATATATATATATATATATATATATATATTTTGATTTTATTCCATTAGTTGCGACAAAACAAGTTTTGTTTCATTGGTGCGAATAGCGACCAACTCATCGGGCCGGCGAAAGGAATTCAAATGGCATAAAATTTTAACTTCACTTTAACGGGAGATTGAAAATTGAAAATACATTGGAGGGGAGGGGGATAGAGTTGGGGCTTTGTCTATAACGGCGACATGGGGCATGAGAGGGGAGGGGGGAGGACCCCAACAAGTCGTGTTTCAAATTATTACGTGGGAGGTTTTTCACGTGTCAGTGCTGTGACGATCTCAATCTCGGCCGGGGTGGGAGGAGGGAGATGGGGCGACGGCAAGAGTGAGTTAAATTTAAAATGAGAATAAAATTATGATTATTTTATTCTTATTTTATTTTAATTCTAATAAGTAATTATCATGTGGATAAAAATGTTTGATAATTTTAATTTAGGGTATTAATTGCTACTTTTGCATTTTATTTATTTTATTTTAATGTTTTGTTTATTATTTGTAGTGAATTTTTTTGTGATTATATTTTTTTAAAATTGTGATTATATTATACCGAGATCAATACTAGTGGAATCATTTAATAAGAGAAGTTTTCTGGTGTTACCAGTCTTATCATTAACAAAACCAATTATGACAATGGTAACGCCTGCCAATCATACCTACGATAGTCGCAGTGATAACAGCCTTATATAAAAGCCTTAATAAAAATAAAAATAAAATTAGAATAAAAATAGAAATAGAAATAACAAGTTTGTAAGTATATTAATGATAATAACAATAATAATAATAATAATAATAATAATAATAATAGTATTAAAAATAATAATAATAATAATAATAATAATAATAATAATAATACTAATAATAGTAATAATAGTAATACTGATAAATATCACCATCATTACCATCTTGCTACTTGTGAAGTCATTGGGCGAAATAAGTCGACAAGTGATGGTAGGCTTTTTTAATTCCACTACCAATGACAAGGACTAAGTACCAGTTAATAATTAAGTGTTCAAGGTAGTGATCGAGGGGTTAAGTAATTGAGATTAGATTAGTCTAAGTGATATCAGTGTTGATAGCTGTCCCAGTTATGGGTTTATGTTAGAATTGGTAGTATGGCTGATAGGTTATTGAGGCTGTGCATTATAGGTAGTACGTAGAGATTTGATATTATTGGTAGTTTAGAGGGGTGGTTATATATTTATA
>OY744518.1:39487707-39535207 GCA_963556195.1 Sepiola atlantica
TCGATCCCATCCCTCCTACACCGTCCTATTATGCGTGCCTGATTTTTACCCTTCCGCTCTCTGACCTGAAAGCTAAATTTAAAAAGGTTGAATAAACATGTATCATCTTCCCTCGTCTACCGACATGGTATAAATTAATTGCTACCGTCAACAATGTTTGCCCCCACACTTCCCCAGTTATTGTATTGCCTCACACTTTCTTGATGACGCCATAACATATCTTATCATATACGACCTATCTCGGCTTACATACTTATAACCGCCACTATTCTCCCCATACTCCTTACTCTAAACTTAATTGCCAAAATACAATTTAAAAATATCTTCAAAGGAATAACTAAAATAATATCTCAAACAAAATAGTTTTTTTTTAAATACCAAGATATAAAAATTAAAATAAATCACTCACAATAGTGAAATTACAGAATATAAACACACATTCACAGAAAGCAAATATTTTAAAAACTGTCTGAAACGGAAATAAAAATGTTTTTTCTTATATTATATTATAATGCTAGGAAGGTCGGTTGACACAAAACAACAAACAAAAACAGAATATCTCTCACCTTTTCCAACAGCTTTTGTTCATTTAACCTTTAAATTATTCAATATTGAATGGCTTCTGAGAAAATGATTGGTGATATTAATGCCGATTCTTGTTAAATAATAATCATACGGTATTATAATTTATAAGATTTACGCATTTTTTTCGTTGTTAAATATCATATGGAATATATAAATCACATATATATATATATATATATATATATATATATATATATATATATATATATATATATATATAAGAGAACACAGAAAAAGGTGAGTATTCGTAATTGGCGTAATGGATAACGCGGCTGATTACAGAATCGGGTATGTTCAGTCCGAATCTTGTCAGATCTAATGTGTTCAATAATGCTGTTGAGAAATGTATGAGCCTTCAATTTCTTGCAGCAATCTATACAGAAATATCATGAGATCAACAAATACTTATTCGCAGTAGGCATTGTTTTCGAGCATTAAATGGTGCAAAAAAGGATAATATGCCGCAAGACAAACAGAGCTAAAATTAAAACGATGTAAATGTCGCATTAGAGAATAAACTACTGTAGGAGAAGGAGGAATAGAAAGAAGTAGAAAAAAGAGGTAGGAGAGGAATATGAAGACATATCGTTTAATCTCATTATACATAAAAGGTTTTCATGAACCTTTAGAATTCAACATCTCTGATCCAGAGAATAAACGAAATAATGGATCTTAAAACATAAAAGTCCAGATTCAGCAAACATTAGATATAAAACATGTCAATAAAACATGAAATAAAAAACAATTAAAACATTAAAATATTCTGGCAATGGCGTTTTATTGATTTTACAATCTATCCTAAAATCTAAAAATGTTTCATTTCACACACATTCTCATTCCTGTTTTAATATCAGAATCAGAAAATATGTTTGCTTAAATGTAATTAAAATTGTGAATATAGATTTTAATCAGGCAATTTTCTCATGAAGAATTCAATATTTACAGAGTGTCATACGAAATCGCGATGCGGGTTTTGTGAAATAACGCTTTGATTTGGCGCACTTTCAAATATATATTTTCATGTGTATATTTTATGGCATGTCGATCTTTTTCAATAGAAGAACAGCGACACACAACGCCTATATTAAATGCAATATTGTAAATCATTTTGATTGAGTCTATTACTAAGTCAACTGGTTGCGATAAGATTTTACTTCGACATAACCGAACCCATATGCGCTGCACTACCAAACACGCAAACATGAGTCTACCTAATAAAAGACAAACATGTAACATTACTTATTTCATATCACTGAAAAAATATTATTATTTCAACAGTTACATGTTTCGTCTACTTCTTTTTTTTTCATCTTTTTTTCTTCTTGGCTGTTTCTATTATTAGCTCCTCCTAAGAGTTTATGTTTTCGGTCGAGTTTGTAACCATGTTTATTAGTGTGTTTGTGGACAACATAACCCCAATATCGCTTGACTAATAGTCACCTTACTTTATAAAATATTTATTATTGTCTAACTTTGGATGAATTACATTTTGGGAAATCTAAGTTAATTGTATAAGTCAAGGTATCGGAAAGATAAAATTCATCTATCCCTGCATCTTCTCTGCCATTACATTCGACATTTGACATTGAGTTTTAAAATCAAGTTATACTAGAGAGTTTTACTGAATTGCAACTCTCGACATTGCGAAATGCATGGATCGAAGTCTCTTGACGACAGAACCAGACATGAAATTTTTCAGCGTGATCAAATAAATAGTTTTAAAATCAAGTTACACTAGAGAGGTTTACTGAATTGCAACTCTCGACATTGCGAAATGCATGGATCGAAGTCTCTTGACGACAGAACCCGTCATGAAATTTTTCAGCGTGATCAAATAAATAGTTTTTGAGTTATCAACGTTGGAAATACTTCTTACAATATGGAGAAGTATAGCCCAGATAAGTGTTTTGCCCAATATTACCTTGCAAGGCATAGCTTTAACATTTCAAGATTTACTTATGTTTCATCTTCTATATGTTAACCGTTTATTCACCCCTCGATTGGAATTTTAAGAAAACGTGTAAAAGGTGAAGTAAAACTGAGTGATTTTATTCTGTTTATTATTTTAGCATTATATCTCTACTGGTTAAGCTCGTTATCTAATAAAGGCCGTAAATGAGTGGCGATGAAAGTCAGAGCTAACGAGACTATTGTCAACAAGTTATTAGACCGTATGCATACTCAATTCTACGGAAGTATAATAGTTATATTAACAAACATATCAGGCATCTCCACGTGTGGGTTGTGTGGTTTCATCGGGCAACATTACTTTGTTAATTAAACAGCAGATTTGGTGTGTTTTTAAATTATTAAGTGAATATCTATTGAAATCAAAGATACACCAGCAAACAAAAAGAACACGTTAGTCGTGAGATGGCATACCTCCACCTGACAACATAAGTTGAAATTCGGTCAAAATATAAAACTGAATATTATTTTAAAGTCTGAGATGAAAGATGAAAGTTAATATCATGTGATGCGGGTTCAATTAGAGAGACTCTAATATGCATACGACCGAAGTTATCACAAACAAATGTGACTTTGACCGTTTCTGTGACTTGATCTTAATCCATGACATTGATATCCCGATATTAAATGAGTTCTAAGTTAGATTATGATTGATACTTTAGGCAGGTTTCTTCACGATGTGTCAAGTGATGTGGACGCTGCTAAGCTGCACACACACCAACACACATAGTTACTTCCGTCACGAGGTTTATGCTTCCAGTCGTGCTTTAACTATTTTTATTTGTGTGTTTGTTTGTAAGTGTAATGCATATCATCCACATACCTTTATTAATCGTAGATCAAATTTGGTAAATTTATCCATTATACTCTCTTTTAGAAGTACTTTACTTTTGGGATACCAAGGTCACAGGTCAATGTTTTGAGAACAGCTTAGTCGAACACTTCAGTTCAATTGATCATAGAGTCTCGCTATTAAGTCAATAGTTTACACTAATACACAACTGATCTGTTGAGTTTGATAGTGAAAGGTACTTTATTGTCGAAATCTTGACAGAATTCTAACAATTTCTAGAGAGTTGATATATGAAGGTGATGCTATTTGATGACTGTAACTACTATTTATTTTCAGAGAGATCAGATGAATAGTTTTTTCCGTTATCGAGGTTATCATTACGTAAATTAGTTAACACGTTATGGAATTTGAAAGAGAAAGGCTAGATACATATTTTGCTCATTCATTTGTTGACAGACGTATGTTCTCGTAGCAAATTTGGCCGAATACATAGCATCCTTGGTGGAGGTAATAGCACGAAATGTTGCTAAGTAATTATATTAGGATAATTTTAATAATAGTAAATGTTGCTCGTTGTTAATGATTCACGATGTAGCCCAACCACTAGGACAGTAAGCTGGAGAGGTTGATCTCTTTGAGCGTTGTCTTAAGATCTGATATAAAATTTAAAAAGTAAACTTCAAATATAATATTTGTATTGGTGAATTACCTGTTATAAGTGGAGCTCGTAAGATGAGATAGATTAAATAAGGACTTAAGTATGCGGCCAGGAAAAAGTAATACACTGTGGAACATAAACGAACTAATAGCCTTTGATTTGTCATAGAAGATCAACATGCATAATATAAAGTAATACTAGTAAAACTGTATTTTGACTCTCTGCCAGGCTAATTAACACGGAGAAGAGAAAGTACATTGTAAATATAGATTGCCCATGTCTTACATTTTTAAGACCCATTTTCGTTGAGTGTGGGTTAAATCTTACATGGTTACATACACGTATATCGTAACCTGAGATAAGTTATTAACGCAATACTATAATCAACTAGTAGCATATACATATATAATAAGTAATATATATCAGTCTACTGCCCGTCGATACCGAACACTCCACATAAGTTGTCCCGTCTTCTACCGTACCTTTATATGCATAGCTTTTTCATTTTATATGGATAAATACCGTCTCTTAATTGTGAAACATTGCAAACATTTCGATAAAAAAATCGTTATAAATATCAACTGAACGATAAATACGCGAATAGAATCCAATAAAACTCAACTGTTGGAAAAGTAATATTGCGTGATTTCATATTTATTAAAATCTGGTTGAAAAATTTTAAATTGTAATTATTGAAAAAATGTTTGAAAAAACAAATTCAATATATTTAATTTACGAACTCTGCTTGAAAGAAAATTACAAGCACATGTTGACTTAATGGACGGAATTTAGTCACGTTGTTAATACTCTTAAGATATGTATATACACAAATAGTATATATAACGTGTGTATATACATACACACACGCACACATATATATATATTATGTATAAAATGTAATATACTTATATTTATGTATTATATACACACACAAAATATATATATATATATATATATATATATATATATATATATATACATTATAAACATAGAGATTTGAATGGAACTACTGATTTGTGCGTGTTCTGAAATTAAGATCTCTTCTGTAATTAATAAAAATATGATGTTAAAAAAGCCTTTCTCGAATTTCTTCTTGTCTCTTTTCTTCCCTCTGTAAAACAAGGCTGTTTCTATTTAGTTTCTCAATGTTTAGTAACAATTTGATATCGTTGCACAAATGATAACGCTGGAATACTAAAAAAGATGAACTAATTATACAGATCTTTTACAATTGAGCAATACCTAGGCTTTTACTGAATAGTATAGCAATGAGATATATGACTTTAATATGTTAATATATATATATATATATACATATATATATATATATATATATATATATATATATATAAATTCAGAGTTGATAAACACATATATAGGCATATACATATGCACATCAGGTTTAATGTATATATATATATATATACATATATATATATATATATATATATACATACATTTATATATACATATATATACGTATATGAATATATATATATACACACATATATATATACATACATATATACATACATATATGAATATATATATATATATATATATATATATATACATACATACATATATACATACATATATTAATATATATATATATATATATATATATATATATGAGTATATATATACATACATATATACATACATATATAAATATATATAAACATATATATACATACATATATACATACATATATATATATATATATATATATAAATATATAAATATATATATATATATATATATATATATATATATATATATATTTATACACTTATTATTTATATATATTCTTTGTAGTCTCTTTGATATCATATCTCAGGCAACTTCTTTGTTCTTAATACACAAATAAACATGTGTTACGTTTATAGCTTTCTTAAAAGTAATTGTTTGTTTATCTTAAAGGATTAAATCACACCGTTATTAGCTGTGTTAACTATCTGTATCGTAATTCTATTCAATGCCGCCAATGTCCTTAACTAAGTTATGTCGAACTTACGAAGCTGGCCGGAAACTTATTTTATTTTATCTTTTACACTTTTATATATTACTAAATTGAATTGTATACCAATGGCCGTCTTTATACGTTCTTCGATACCAACTATTCATTCCTTCATTTTTAGCGAAGCAATTCTTTTCTAAAATAACCTGCGTGTATTTTAAACACGTGACGTTGATGGCTCGTTTTTTTGGATTTCCGTCACTATGTGTCTCTGACTTCTCTGTTATTTGCATGCATCGCCCCAATTAACCATTGCGGAGTAAGATAAAGAGTCCCTCCTATTTATTCATATATTGTTTTCCGAAGCTTTCTCTACATGTAACATGTATGTTTATAGAAAACTAACATGTACAGAACTTAGCTTACAGTTGTTTTCACCCTGACACTTAAATGAGAAAAAAAACATTATTTTTGGAACTCTTACGAAAGGAGATTTTACGATCCGTTATACTAGTACACTTGATACAATAATGGATATTTAATCACTATTATTAAGCAGAATATCAACAAGAAAGTTGAAATTTCAATAGGAAAACATTTATTGGCCTGCCTTGATGCTATGTATATTCATGAATTCTATGGCTAGGCTACGACGGCCAAGTCATCGTGCATAATAGATCTTCTTCTATTGAACGGTGTTCTCGAGACACAACGCTAAGGGTATTTACAAAACACAATAGTTTTGTTTACCTTTTACCTAAATATATCTATTCTACGATTTAAAAAAAATATTTGCAAACCCCTGCGTCAGTCAAGAGCCGAGTATGTAAGTATAAAAACCAACCGGTTAGATATTCAAAGTCTCAAACCATACCACGTGAATTCACAGGCACAGGGTTTCTGGGAACGCCTGTAATTTGACACGTGATTAGATTGAAAATACTAATGTTCATTAATTGTATACTCTACAATCCGGAAAATGCAGCTTTGTTTATCAAATCACCGAAAATTTCACAAGCTATGTGTTTATTACGCATTTGCCTAAATATAAATTCCTATATATTCAGTATGTTTTCAACCGGGAAATATTTTCTCGCGTCTTGACCCTGAAAGAATTAATCGACACTTATCTTAGATCAATATACGTCAGAGGATTTCATAAACATCAAGGAAAAATCTGAGGGGCCTTGTGAGGTGTTTTTGTCAAGTTTCTTAACATTTTGTGTTTGCTGATGATGGGGCATCCTACAATATGCTCGACATTCACCCGCTATTTCTCACACTCAGGTAGATTGATCTCTTTAAAGATTATAAGTGTTGGTTTAAGTTCAATTGTTAGTATCTATGTTGCACTTGTGAAACAGTGGTTTCAGCGACGGAGTCTGCACCCCGGGGTGCACTGGAATGCATCGGGGAGATCAGGCCCCACGTAGAGACAAGTGGAAGTCTGGGAGCTAGTACATATTTTTGACTGTCCAAACCTTGGCCGAGAGGCGGCGCCAGCCTGGCGGGATAGAGCGTGTAGGCTGTCAGTGGCAGTTAACCAGATACAATGGATGAGTTTGACCAGCTGAACAATTTGGTCATGGGGCTTTTGAGATACGATGGATGTCCGCTCGATGGGTGGTCCAATAGAGAAAGAGAGGCTAATGGCTTTCTTTAGTGTAGATAAGATCTAAAGAGAAACCAAAACGACGAATTACAATTGCCCGTACCACCCCACTTCGGGGGAGGGGTGGGGACACAGAAGAAGGGATGGGGAAAGAAAGAGAGTGGGTCAGCATCGCGCGTACCACACGAAGAGAGAGAGAGAGGGAGAGAGAGAGAGGGAGACAGAGAGTATGAGTTATACGCTTTTCGTCTTTGTTATTTGACGCGAAAATGCGATCGCAAGTCAGTGAGATCTAAGAATTGGTCGAGAACGGACGTCTCCGTCGGGCTAGGGGATCACCAGACGAGATGTTGCGCGAACAGCTTCTTGTCTGGGAGGTGTTAACAATAGTGCCCCCCCCCACCGTTTTCAATAGACAAGTCACAACTTAATTAAGGATTAACACTCGTAAAGGGAGTTTCACACACACACGGTTCTCCAAACATAGATTAAGTTACAACTTATTTAACAACTGGGAAATCGTAAATAGAGATTCATACACGCACACGGAGAGATACAATAGCTAATAAGGAAGCCATTATCGAAGAATAGACTTTGTTCATTTTTATTAAATAATTATTGTTGTGAAAAGACCTAGCCGTTTGTCGAGTTATTCTATCGTGAATTGTGCTGCTAAGTAATCTTGCCTTCGCAGAATCACGAAGTCGTCATTCATCAGACCCGAGGGAGATTCGAGCCATCTTTCTTTTTACAGCCACTACAGACGAAATCACGAGCCAAAGAAAAGGTGTTCACAGTCAGGAAGGATTCCTGCACCGGATCGGTTCATCATCACATTTGGGGTCCGGGTTATAAATGGTGCCGCGACCTAGGATCATGGTACGGTGAGGAGTGCCTGGCAACCTCGGGAGAAGAAAAGAACAAAGCCAACCACGGCCACAAAGAAAACAATTTTTTTTTTCCGGCAAAACACCTTGGAAAAAGAAAAAATAGACAGACAAATTTTAAAAAACCCACGGGCACAACGGACGATTTTTTTTTTACCGGCAGAGGGAAAAGTTTGACGGACATCGACACCCGTGTTTGAAAAAAAAAAGAAAGATAGAAAAAGAAAAAGAAAAGAGAGAAACAGTTTAACGGGCATGTACACCCGTGGTTGAAAAAGAGAATAAAAAAAAAAGGAGGAAGGAAAAGAAAAGAGAGAAAGAGTTTGACGGACATCGACACCCGTGTTTGAAAAAAAAAAAGATAGAAAAAGAGAATAGGAAAAGAAAAGAGAGAAACAGTTTAACGGGCATGTACACCCGTGTTTGAAAAAAAAAAGAGAAAGATAGAAAAAGAGATAGACTGAAAGAAAAAAACGTTATTAGACTTTGAGATCGGTCTGGGGCCGCGAACTTTTAGTCAATTGATTGAAAGGCCCAGACGGACTCGAAAAATAACAAGCAATCAACCCAGAGACGAGGGACCACAGGAGCAGCAGAGGAGAGGGGTAAGTGACTCGTTGATTTCTCTTGTTCGCTTGCTCGGTTTTGTCGGTGTATCGATTGTTGTCCAAACTTTGCACACAGTTTGGGTAGTTCTGTTGTTAGGGGTGGTAAGCTAGAACGCAAGGGGAATGGGCTCGGAGGAGGACCTAGTAAATAGTGTAACAGGTATGGGGAGAGAAGAGACTAGAAAGATAGAAGGGCCGATAGGAGGGATACGAATACCCCCCCACAAAGGGGATCCCGTCGGTTTAATGGAGTGGTTAGCAGTAATTCAGAAGAAGAGGGTGATTTATGGACTAGAAGATTTAGAGATGGTGCTGCTCGCTCTAGAGGGAGCGAGGGGCCCAGTGTCGAGATTCATTGAGGGGAGGTATGTAGAGAACCCGGGGATCACTTGGACGGAGCTCCGCGAGCAGCTAGTGAGGCAATACGCCAGCGAGCGAACCGCGATTGAGGCCGTACGCGAGTTGACCCGGCTAAGGTTAAGCAATGGCGAGGAAAGGCCTGGGAGAAGGAAAACGGTGGGGGCAGGGCGAGCCCGGGGCCCCGAATGGAGAGAGGGGGCGGAGAGGATCGGGAGGCAGACTTCGATCCTAGAGGGAAGGCATGGGACCTTCGAAATGAGCACGATAGGCCCGCATCGGCCAGACAGGTATCAGTCCGCTGGACCTGCAGGGGTGAGGGGCATAGAGCAGCAGAGTGTCCCACAAATTATGGGCGCCCACGCAGCTCGGTTAGACCGAACTGCACTAGGTGTGGTCGGTTCGGACATGAGAGTCGGTGGTGCACAGCAGCATAGATCGGAGGTGAGGAATTAGGATTCCGAACCTTAGTGTGCCACCTGACGCTAGGGTAAAGAACCAGGGAAGCGCCCAGAGGCCACCCCACAGAGTATAAAAAGTAGGGTGGCCACCAGAATGATAAGTTTAGTGAAAGATAGCGAATTTAAATGGGAAGAAGACGGGCTTGGGTTTTGTTCGCCGGTTTATGAGAAACCGCAAGAAGCAATGAACCCCCCCGTAGAGAGAGATCGAATAAAACGCGACTGCTAGGTCGGTTGACGAGTCCAGCGAGTGGGAGGAGAGCGGCAAAATACCCCCCTACCCAGCTCCAGAAGAGACTGAGAGAAAATCGGTTAGCCAAAAAGGTAGAGGAATTACCTATGAAGTTACGGTAGAGGGGAGCAGAACGCCCCACCACAGAATAGCAGGAAAGCCAAGCCAAAGATAGTCAAGGACCTGGGGGAGAGGCCGAGGTTGTGCTGTGTCGCATTCGTTGGCTCCACCGCGCGCAGGGAGGGCCCCCATGCGTGTGCGGTGCTGGTGGTTGTGGCGCGGACAGTTGTCTTGGATGCCCCCCCCCCCGAGATAAACGGACATATAAGGATAGAAAGAGATGCATAACTGGGACCGATGGAGGGTCGTCGTGGTTAGATCCAAATGATCGATCACAAGTAGTAATATACCTGCAGCTAAATGGGCTGTTGCCGAACGACCAGGCAGATATATAGTGAGTTGTAAAAGCAAAGGAAAGTTGAAGTAATCGACAGATGTTCGAACCACCGTGAATATGACAGATTGTGGTGCGCCTTACGAAAGGGCACAGAAGTAATGATAAGCGAAGAGAAGGATATGAGATCCTATCTAAGATAGATAGTGTTGATACAGACGAAGCAGAAGAAATCAGTGGCCCCCCGTTGCTGGGAGAGGCACTCGATGAGTAATTAGGGACAGTGTCGGGAAGCGATGAGAGAATGATTATGAAGAAATTGGAAGTTATAGGGAAGAACCAAAAGGGTTGCTGTCGCATGCAGCCAGAGAAGGCGCATCGATATCGAATGTCACCGGGCCGAAGTGAGCCAAGAAGGTGTTAGTCTGAGAGAATTGTTTTTCCCAGAGAAGGGAACGAAGAGAATCCGGCCGAGGTGGCCGACGCAATGGTAGTGACGGTATGCGAACCAGACAGGTCCGTACCAAGAGAATTTCAGTTGTTGATACTGACGAGTGAGTGCACAGGTGCACAGTTGGATATGCAATCGCTAGGACACTTGTCGCCGAATATAATCATCTCGGCAGATTAAGGCCGAATTACCAAATCGTTTGAGATTACCGGTCGACCCATCGAACAGTTATGAAAGTATTATAATGTGTTAAAATGCGTTGCATAACCAGAAGGTAACAAGCTATTAGCTTTAGAGAGATTGAGGGTTCGATTAACCCCGTAAGGAAGGGAAAATTCACGTTAAAAGGTAGAACTAGACACGGGCACGATAGGGCTTGGTCGACGTTAGTGAGAATTGTGCACATAAATAATAGGGTTAGCTTTTGCAGAAAAGACAAAGGGCGCGAGAAAGACATAGGGAGAAATTGGACGGCGCGAGCACACCGACGGCCGAGTGCATGAGCGAGGGAGGGTTACCCTTGAGTACACTTCACCCAGATCGCGAGCGGGAGCAGGAATCCCTGCCCTGTCGGAAATCCAGGTGGATGACCAGTGAAGAAGTAGAGATTGATTCCGAGGAGAGGGTGATGGTGACGTAATTTGTAAGGGGCGTTGCGAGCTCCAATCTGTATTAACAAACTTTTAATTGCATGCATAATAATTCATTTTGTCACCTACCCACCTCCCAACACAGAAACCACAAAATGCATACGCACATACACACATACATACGTAGTCCTGATGTTTTAATAGACTGGAAAGAGAAAAAGAAGGACAGACCAAAAGAAAACAGAACAGAAAAAGAAAACTTTTTGTTCCATTGTTTAGCTACAGTTTTTTCTTAATTTTTGATTATTATTGTTTTGATTGTATTATCCGTTGTTCTCTCTGTGTGTGGGGAAGGGTAACGGTCTGGGAGATGTCAATTGCAACCAAGTGACACGAAATAAGGGTGGACGGATGTGAAACAGTGATTTCATCCGACGTATCTGCCCCCACGTAGAGAAAGGTGACGGTCTGGGAGATGTCAATTTCGACCAATTGACACGAAATAAGGATTGGGCGGATGTGAAACAGTGGTTTCAGCGACGGAGTCTGCACCCCGGGGTGCACTGGAATGCATCGGGGAGATCAGGCCCCACGTAGAGACAAGTGGAAGTCTGGGAGCTAGTACATATTTTTGACTGTCCAAACCTTGGCCGAGAGGCGGCGCCAGCCTGGCGGGATAGAGCGTGTAGGCTGTCAGTGGCAGTTAACCAGATACAATGGATGAGTTTGACCAGCTGAACAATTTGGTCATGGGGCTTTTGAGATACGATGGATGTCCGCTCGATGGGTGGTCCAATAGAGAAAGAGAGGCTAATGGCTTTCTTTAGTGTAGATAAGATCTAAAGAGAAACCAAAACGACGAATTACAATTGCCCGTACCACCCCACTTCGGGGGAGGGGTGGGGACACAGAAGAAGGGATGGGGAAAGAAAGAGAGTGGGTCAGCATCGCGCGTACCACACGAAGAGAGAGAGAGAGGGAGAGAGAGAGAGGGAGAGAGAGAGTATGAGTTATACGCTTTTCGTCTTTGTTATTTGACGCGAAAATGCGATCGCAAGTCAGTGAGATCTAAGAATTGGTCGAGAACGGACGTCTCCGTCGGGCTAGGGGATCACCAGACGAGATGTTGCGCGAACAGCTTCTTGTCTGGGAGGTGTTAACAATAGTGCCTCCCCCCCCACCGTTTTCAATAGACAAGTCACAACTTAATTAAGGATTAACACTCGTAAAGGGAGTTTCACACACACACGGTTCTCCAAACATAGATTAAGTTACAACTTATTTAACAACTGGGAAATCGTAAATAGAGATTCATACACGCACACGGAGAGATACAATAGCTAATAAGGAAGCCATTATCGAAGAATAGACTTTGTTCATTTTTATTAAATAATTATTGTTGTGAAAAGACCTAGCCGTTTGTCGAGTTATTCTATCGTGAATTGTGCTGCTAAGTAATCTTGCCTTCGCAGAATCACGAAGTCGTCATTCATCAGACCCGAGGGAGATTCGAGCCATCTTTCTTTTTACAGCCACTACAGACGAAATCACGAGCCAAAGAAAAGGTGTTCACAGTCAGGAAGGATTCCTGCACCGGATCGGTTCATCATCACATTTGGGGTCCGGGTTATACACTGTTTTAGCGGTTATATTCGCCATGTAAGTTTTGAAATTCTTTTTCTCGCTCCTATATTTACTGGAATTATTGAAAACCTTCCTAACATTCCAATTTCTTTTTATGTCAGGGTTTCATTTTACATCAGTCAAAGTTCACATAAATCAAGGGGATCTGGGGATCACACTTGATCTCAATATAGGATACATAGATACTCGAATATTATATTCTACTTCTCCTGTACAAATCGGAGTAAGTAAATAATTGAGAACATAAATTGTACTCCTAATTGATCAGTTAACTATGTTATAGTATATCTTTCTTCTGGTTTCATTGTCTTATCGGATTCCAGAAGCGAAACTTCATATGGTTTGGTGGAGTATACAGCATATCAGTGTTATTAGACGCAACATCACTTGATGGATGCGTACCATTTCTCGTATAAGCCAGTATGGGGGAACCATACAGAGGGGATTTTATTTGGGCTTCAAATACTATGTTATATCGAACATTTGGTCCGGGTTTACTAGTAGGTTCTAGTATCCTCATTCCAGGATGTCATGACAAACCCCTGTACAGAGAGACCTTCAACACTCGAGAGCAGTGTCTAGTTGACACTTTCATTTTTTTCTTAAGTTTACGTTTTCATCGGAGCATAAGGCATACTACCGGATGCTATATATTCACCCGCTATGTCAGACATTCCAGCCGAAAGATCTTTTAAACATTCCAACCTTCCCTTTAAGTGCACTCGGTTCTTACTATCTTGCACTTAGCCCACCGGTTATATTCGCCAAGTAGTTTATTTCTGTATTCACATCAGTATGTATTATTTTACTTCAAATATGTATGTATATGCCCACAAGCAGGGCAGGATGTTGCTCATAGTTCACGTCTACTCGATAATTGTACATTTCTGTCATACACACACTAATCCTAACACTCCTTGAGTTTTAACATCTTCCTTTTTAATTTGCCTTTTGGGGAGGGGACGAATGGTTTGTAGTTTGTAAAAAAATAATATTTTAGGTGTATCAATAATTTGTTGAGATCGTTCCACTTTACAATTTTTCTTTTTCAGGTTTTCGCTCAAAAAAAGGGAGAGAAGTCAACAAAGTGAACCATGTAGGTTTTGGGGCCCCCCATTTCGTTTACGCATAACCTCGCATGCCACCTCTCAATTAATTCGGATGTCTCTTTGCTTACGGGTTAAAGCATGAGAGTTTGGAATATATAAACAATTATAAAGGGTTTTATTAAATTGGATTAGTTTTATAAACAATGTTTTGCATTTTTAAAGATTTCTATTTTTTTTTTTCATTTGATTTTTAATTTTTCATCAAGATAATATTAATTTTTAATTATTTTTTTTTCGTGAGGGATTCTATTTAAAATTGTCTCTTGTCTTTAACTTGTGAGTTTATTATAACAATATTTATAACCATAACTTATGTCAATGTTGACGTAAAACACTAGACATATCAGTTAATCAACTCCGACTAGTTCTATGTTGTTACTAAACTGCTCAAATTTATTAAATATGTCCATACGTATATATTAATTGGTTGTGTTTTCGATTTCGTTATAGCAAAAACTATGTTGCGAGCTTGAGTTTACGACTCTTCCTGGACTGTTTATTATCTACCTACATGTCTTATATTACGACACAAGATTAGGTTATGTATGTAAAACTCGGCCATGGTGTGTTTGCAAACCAAGGACGATTATCAACCTGCAAATATAACGAATTTTATAGAAAATGTCATGTTGTTCGTGTGATGTGCCCCGACTAGGAACTAGCCGACAGTAACAAATTCAACTCAGAATCTAAAAAGATGTAGGTAATTATATTTCACTAGTAAGGATCGCGGTTAAGATGATTAAATTCTGACAATATGATGAATACAAAATATATTTAGAAAAAGCAAAACAAGTACTCCAGCTAAGTTTAAATAACTTGAAAATACTCTAAATTGGAAAGAGGTTAACAATTGAAATCGTTCATACAACGACATATTAAGTATATTTCATAGCGATGAAATACAAAATATGAACTGAAAGTTATAATTAAAAAAACATAGTAGAACTATATTCTTTTGTAACCACATGCCAACTAGAAAGAGGAAGAAAGCTCAATCAATAAAATACGATAACATCATATAATTGATTCTTAAAAAAGTGAACAATGAAATTGAAAATCGTATACAAGATACACTTTCGGAAAAATCCCGGCAACTTCAATTATATCAACAACTTTTTTCTCGTCAACTTTTTCCTATTGCATCCAAATGGTTCCATTTTAAGAAGTTGTTCTTTTTTTTAATTTCCTCTTGTTTAGAGTGTTAGTATTTAAACCCAACGAATTTTAACTGGATGAACTTTTCAAAACATTTGTTGAAATCGGGGACAGTCTCACAGGGCCCATATTATGAAAGATATAGTTTTAGAAGCATGGATAGCTTTTCATAAAAAATGTTTTATGATGCGTAAATTTTGTCGTGTGGCAGTTAATGAAATAAGTCACTCTTGATGATGGTTGTCGAATAAGTTAAGAAGTGTATTCGTAGTAATCGGCATGCTACAATTTCTTCACCGGCTTGATTCCGTTGTTGGTATTTAGTTCCCTAATACCCTTAGGAGAAGATAACTAAGGTTTCCAACATCGATAGCGAAAGTGGTGCTTTATATCAGACAATATTCGAACTCCACGTCGATATTCACTTCGACGAAGACAACTTTCGTCCAAGGTGTGTCACGTTATGTCATTTTGAAACCAGATTATCGAAATCTTGCTTGGAAGGCTTGGGATAATACGAACTATTTCTCATCTTTCTTGTACAAAAATAACATATCCCTGACGTAATTGAAGATACATAGTATAGTTTTATTCTTGTGTTATAGCTTGAGAATTAAGTATATGAATAAAGTGGCACAACTGTACTCAGTCGGTTGTATTATAATAATAACCCCAATTCGGGGTTGAACGATTTCGGTTTAAATCTTTAAATATGCTTTAATATTTTCCAACTTTCCAATCAATAAAAATGCTATTTAATTAACAATATTCTAGTTTTATTTCATTATTATTACTTATGAAATGTTATTATGATTTTAACTAACTTTGTACATATTTATTCCGTTAAAGATTAAAGACTAGATGTGAAATACCAATCAATGATTAACGAGGAAGATTATGCGAGAGGTCAGAGGAATAATTTTAAAAAATCGATAAATTGGTGCAAGCCGATGATGTAATATATGATCCTCTGCTTAATACCCTAATAGGCATTTGAGAAAACGGGTGGAATGACAGATTTGATTGCGATAATATTGTTAAACCGATGAAGAAAGCTCACCGTAGCATTTTTTTAGTTCCATTTTTATTTTTGGAATTTACTTAATGTAAACAGTTGAGTCTGGCGGAGGAATAATAATCATACCGGTCATTAAAATTGTAATAAAAAATTAAACAACCGTAAAAAATTTCCCGAGAAATATCAAAGCCAGTTGAATCATTTTCCTCTACGGTTTTCATAATTACAGGATACACATTTGTGTATAATGTAATTATGAAAATAACATTAATTTGCTTGCAAAAATTAAATAATGTAACGCTTAAGTGATTAACATTTTAAAAACATTCACTAAACATTCGCGAAATATTGTACTTTTATTATTTTCTTGTGTGTTATTTTCTCAAGCTTATGTATGTAAATCAATGTGTCATTCAATGCATTCATTTATTAAGATATTTAAGGTAAGTTTCTTTCTCTTTGTGAAGATATCCGACGAAATAGAATATATAATACTTCTATATTGAATATCATTATACATTTACTCTTTTAACATCATCGGTAACTAATCGATGATATCCATAACATTATAAAAACTAGTGTCATTACTAACCTTTTTTTTCTACCGAAATATATTTTACTATTAAAAATAAAATCCGAGGATGTAGATGCTGTGGATGTTAAATGTTTCCAGTGTAATAAGAGATTCAGGAACTACACGTGTTTTATATTTAGCAATCCCGTGACTAATTTATTAATCTGAAACAGACCCTTTAATTATTCTTCCTAATGAAGTATTAACACATACTCGCTCACACTTGTTAATCAGTTTCTTCATTCAATCACATTTATTTGTGTTCCGTCGCATTTAAAAAATGACTATATCTATCTACTGCTATTTCTCTGAAGTAGTATATGAGAATGGTAGGTTAAACAACTGATCAATTGAGGATACATTATGTAATGGTAAAATAACGACAGACTTATCTATCCCTAAAGTATGATGCATGAGAAGTTGAGCAACTTTGGCTGACCATTTTAATATAACCAGTTAGTCATTGGTGCTATCACGCCAAATCTGAACTTTGGCAATACCCGAATAAAATTCCAGGTAGATTCTATAATAGGAAACAATTAAAATGTGTTTGGTGATATGGATTGGGAGATAGATGCACGCCACCAGCCTTCAGTAGACTGGAATACGCTACAAGCATAATCTGAACGTTTCAAGTGGTATACGGCTTAGTTGATGTGACGTATATAGCCGAATAGTATACACAACTGACAATATTTAATGAAATTGATCAGCTGCATACAAGATTATGAACGAATATAATACGGGATCTATAATACAGAGTGGAAATACTTCCACATTTTGTAGATTCTGGGAATACAGTGAAGTTATGCCTCTTTTCTACGTCATTTTTCTCTGTAGTGGTGTTTTATTTTTTTTATTTTTCGGAGAATTTAAAGGAACGAAATATGATATTAATATTCCAATGAAAACTATTTGCAACATTACAAAGTAATGAAGAGTTATAAAGAAACCATTTATTTTGGGTACGCTATTAAGCCAAACGCGATAGTAAGATAACATTTCGTTAGCCTAGATTTCCTTATTGTCAATTTCTCAAAAGTCTTCTAACTTTGTATCAGAGTTCAATCAAAGTGAGTGAAGTTAATCATAATCCCGCGAAAAAGTATGTTTTAGTGTTATAGAGTCACCGCATAATTATCATTATTTGCAGGTCCACTCTGATACACACTGGAAATTGCATATATGTATATGTATGTTCTTAACCTTACTCCAAAAATGTATATGACCAATAAATATTTGAAAATATAACTACCATATTTGTTTTACGGAATATATACATATTTCGAATTATCTACTGCGGAATCTCGTCATTTTAGTATACTTTATGTGTTTAATTTATTTAAGTGATACATGTCTTCACACTTTATATATGTAGTAGCTATATAGGCAAGGACATATTTTGCAAAAGCTGATGTTCCTATATAAAATAGCCGATAAAATGCATATATAATCTCTCCCTCTCTCAACACGCACGCACGCACGCACACACACACACACACACACACACGCACCCACATACACACATATATATATATATATATAAAGAGAGAAATAGAGAAGGGCAATATGCATGGACAGATCTGGTGGGAGGTATATTTATAAATATAAATAAAACGAAAACATATACTGTTTTTAATGTGTTCGCCTTCACGGTTTTACACCTACTGTACCATGTCGACTTGATCTCATCTTTGTAAATAATATTCATGAATAAATATTATACTCTTTTTATTATATCTTACGAAATCAAGAATTATATATATATATATATACATATATATATATATATATATATGTGTGTGTGCATGTATGTATGGATGGATGGATGGATGGATGTATGGATGTATGTATGTATGTGTGTATGTATGTATGTATGTATGTATGTATGTATGTATGTATGTATGTATGTATGTATGTGTAATGTTTCATGGGGCGTACAGCTAACATTGCCACACATACTATTCACTAAGTATACTACAATAGCATACCGAGAGTCTGGATAGAAGAGATACCAATACAGACAGATTTGACAGAATCAAATGTAAATTCTCAATGTAATTATGAACGACTGACGATGCGGCAAGACAGCTAAACTCAAGATATACTTAAGAAGGGATTATAATATGAAGTAGAGGTAGTGGAGAAAACATGCAGTTCCAAACCATGTTAAAATAAAGGAGGTTCATGAACAAATTGTATTACATGAAGTCAAGCTTCATAAAGGTGTTGCTTTCTTTACCCAGAGACAGATTTCCGAAAGAAAATAAAGCAGAAGAACACGCTTTACTAGCATGAATGAATAATACATATCTGCGAGATACTCACGTTAGCGACAAGTTGTTTAAATCTATGCCGAACATACTCATCAGCATACCATCAGAAATGTGTGGCTGCATTAAGCACAAACAGCAAAAGAAGTCTACAATGCGTACCGTAGGGCAAATAAAATATATAATAAATGAGCTGAGATCCCTTTAGAAATGTGTTTAAAAGGCAGGATATTAGTGTGTTACTACCTGGAGGAGCGTAGTGTAATACTTAAAAGTAAGTTATAAATCCTTTGACGCACCGAATTGCATAGAAGTAAGAGAAAAGTGATAAAAGAAGCGTGTTACAATTTAAGCAACTATTTCGCTTCAACAGAATTATGTTAGAGGTTGGGAAGAATCTTCAAAAGAGGAAATTGACGCTTAGATCTGAAATTTCATTTGAAAAAATTTAAATATCACCATTTCGGTACATTCACGAATAATAAATTAGGAGGCACAACCTGCAACCTGGAAATATATTTGACAAGCGCACGCCAACTTTAAGAGAAATGACAGAATCAGTATGAGAAACTATATATGTCTCAGAATCCGGTCCAAGCTGAGAGATTCGAAGGAAAGCTCGGAGTGCTTGGTAGAATTGTGGCTGTATCTTATCAACACATTCAGTTCCAGGACTCACAAACTTGTGGACAGAACCTTAAAATACATTACTTAAATTATCAGTATGCGACTTGACCATTGTCTACTATACTATTTTCAAGTTGTTAGTAGTTTCAGAATAAGGGACATCTGAAAATGCATTATTACAAGTTGCACCATCCCTGCTGTCATCTTACCTTCGACCATCGACATAAAGGAAACCAATGTAGAATGCCTATGGCTAATTCTAAAGTCAGGAATTTTACAAGCCCAGTTAGCGGTTTATACTGATGATTAAACCGTGAGAGCGACATCATCCAATGTAGGGAGACGGCTTTTGAAAGGTAATTGATGAAACCTGCCTGGGGCCGAATGGATTCCACACCATGAAAATCGAGAGTCTTACTATTGGAAAAAGGCAAAGTCAAACACAAACATTATATTTGAAATTACATGAGAAACAATGTAGACCCCAAACGAAAAACCCTCTAAATGCTTAGTGAAAATTGTCATCATAACTATGAAGGAAATAGCGGTAATCCAACAGACTTTCATGAGTTACTGAAATACGTTTACCAATAAAGATTACCATTGCGTTAGAAATTATCTTTTTCTTTTAGCACTCAGTACTACACAGTATGTGGTGACTGAAACTTCTTTGTGAATTTACTATTACAGCAGCGGTTAGGTAAGTAAGTACCATTAGCGATGGCTTTAATGGTTGGCTGAATTCACAATAATGGTTGAGTGAGTCCGCCCTTTACGGTCAAATACATAAGTACTTCAATTTAGCAAGCTCGTACAGGAGTTAACCATCACTAGAAAGGGATAATGATTGCAGTACATAGCGTCTACAGACCTAAAGATTTTAGCTGCAGGAATTCATATCAGATCTGACAGGAAATCGAGCGTTAAAGATAAGTTGCACATGGTGGAAGACATACTTTGAAATAAAGCTATATTAGCAGCAATAAGTATAGGCAAATAGTTATACAGTTATTTCGTTATTCCGCAAATCAATAATATCAAAGGAAAACGCAGGTTCATCCCAGCAGAAGTGCGAACGGTGTCGAAGAAGAACGATACTAAAAAAATAGCGAGTCTGAGACATCAGTGTACCTTGGTAAAATTGTAAGGAGTTACACGAAAAATATTTATCTGTTTTTATAAATGCGGTCACATTTCAAAGCGTTTATATTCTCATCCAATCAATATATGACGTCTTACACATCCAATCTAGAGCGTAGACAATCTAGAGCGTAGATATAGAAAGATACATTTACATGAAAAAAGTGTTACTGCCCGCAGTCGATTAGCTGTTCGTCGTAAAACTAAATACACAACTAAAATTGTTTAGACACATAGCTGTCACATAACCTAGACAAGAGATTATTCAGTACTCCGACAGCATGAAATAGTAGATAATTGGTGAGTGGTCCGATGTCATGGGAGGAAAATATCACACTGTCGACCGATAGGAAGGAAACAAGAGACGTCGAACTAGTAAAACAATGTTGGCAGACTTCACTAAATATCAAGTATGACTCATTAAATGTTGGTTGCAGATTGTTTCATGAAAAAGTTGTTGTCCGGAACATTTTGATGAATAGGGATTGTGAGGATACCGAGAGAAAAGGCGCTGAAAATGTTACAAATGAAGAATAAACTGCTTCCCAATGAATTTCAGAGAACATAACAAAGGAATGGAAAAGGTTATAAAAGATCATCAAACATATATCTATAAGATCTGTACCATACACCCAGTTATAGGTTCAGTATTCTTATTGGTCAGAGCGGTCGAGGCAATAAATGTCGTTGAGTCGTCTGCACTTGAAAATATTTATGTTAAAGCGTAGCAGTGAGGCGACCTGGATTTGTCGGTTTCAGTTCAAGTACCCGTCTGAACCGATATGATGCGAACGTACCTAAACTTATCGATGAAACGATACATCAATAACGATCATATTTTATGTATATACAACATTTTCATTGATTATATATATATATATATATATATATATATATATATATATATATATATATATCTTCTTAGTAAATTTGATTAGTAATATAAACTGAATCCCAAACTGCCCAAAACCTTATGCAGAGTATATATATATATATATATATATATATATATATATATATATATATATATATATATATATATATATATGTACACCTTATACTTATTATTAAAAAATCCACCATGCTTTAAATAAATGTTTCGAAGAATGTTTTATGTTCATGGGAACAAATAGAATGCTAAGACTTTCCCAACAGCTGTAATTAATTGTTTAAAATAATTTCTATTTTTATCTACTTTTAATTAGTGATAACGTTGTTTTCAGCCTTGGGAATTTGACGCAAAACATATTTAGGACATAAAAACTAATTGCAAAAATATTTTCTGATTATGAGTAAATCTTACGAAGCAAAATATGAAGAATGTCGATTCTAACGCTCATGAGAATTGACTTATATAATTACATACATACATATATCTATATAAACATGAATGTACGCGTGGTTGGGTATATCGTTCTTTCTCTCTCCCTCTCTCTCTATATATGTATATATATGTATACATATTTTTTGCATAAATGTATATATATATATATATATATACATAAGAAATGTGAATGAGCGTATATATGTGTGGATTAATTTGTCTCTCTTTGTCTTTATATATATATATATATATATATATATATATATATATATATATATATATATATATATATATATATATTATTGTATTAATGGATTTACAGGTATATGAAATGCGTGTATGTAGGCGGGACTCTTAATATATATCTGAAGGTCTTATTGAATCAAATGTGTTACATATATAAATGTGTATGTAGATATATTTGTACATTTTAATACACACATACATACATTTAGTGTAATATTAATACATCAATATACATACATGTGTATGTAATTAATCGTCATCGTTTACCCCAATCACAACAATTATAACTGTAAGACAAAGGAGATTTAAGTTGCTCAAACATGATTACATGACGGCTATTGCCTAACATGATACTTATAAATATTCGGGAGTTGTTTAACAGGCATGTCCAAATAAATCGAAATAGAAGTAAAGATTGCAGAGATAACCGAGAATAAATAAAAACGCTCTTTGAAACTAAATTATATAAGAGCTATCTAGAAAAACTTACACACATTTGGGGACGTATAACTAGTACGATATGATGGTCTATTTATAAGCTGATAAAATAAAAACATAAATAGAAGAATAAGACACTAACGCTCTTTCACAATGCACTAGACCCAAAGGATTATATTGAAGCACTATGTGAAAATGGGACAATGACGGAAAGGATTAGTAAGTATAGAAGACTGTTTTGATTACATAATAAAGAATTGAAAACATAAATAACTTAGCACAAATAATTGCTGTTTACAGTAGCAAGATACACTGTAAACATGCACAATACAGATAGCCTTGAAACGGGAAAAGTATAGTCAAATTATAAAAAAAACAGAATAAATGATTAATAAGAATGCCAAGATAAGAAACTCGCGAAAAGCAAATGGAAATTGCTACGAAAAGTAATACAGGGAAACAGAATCGCTACACACAGAAAGTACGATTAGAACTCATACGACATGAATCCAAAGGCACTAAAGCTGCAGGAAACTGCATAGCTATATACACAATGTGATGCCACCAGCGTCGGCTGATGCTACATTTAATAGTTGTGAATGTCAAAGACGATTGTAGTATTAAGTGAGGAAAACACAAACCAGACCACAACTGAAAAGGCGCCGAGAGTACTGGGATCTTTATAAGGTGTATTGCCATCAAAATTACAGAGTAGATCAATCGTTCCTGTCAGTGGTTGTTGCTATAACGTAAAATTATTTGCAATGATAATCGAAATAGTGTGAGTTCACTAGTAATCTGCGGAGACTAGTTGCCACTCAGCCTCGAGAAAACACCACCCGTTATTCTAAATTAGCAATCACTTATGATGACTTGTATGAAAAGGCTTAATGAGAAAATACTAATAGAAACAAACTCAAATATCTATAAAAAACAGTTGCATAGACGACGAAATTAAATGGCTATGGAAATGTACACAATGAATAGACGCTGGTTACTGCTCCACCGAGTAGGTCAGTATAAACAATACCGAGAACAGTGAAACATAAACCTAAAATATGAGAAACCAGAATGAAGAGGGGAGGGGGCGTTCCCCTTATTTTTATAAAAAAAACTGAACAAATTTCCAGGAGAAAACATTCACTTCGCTAAACATGTAAAGAAAAAACGGAATCGCTACCTAAGCCGCACAACGAAGGAGAAGATAAATAATATCAAAGTAAACAACAACTAGAGACGAAGAGACAAAACATGTTATTTTAAGTATCTTAAATATATTTAGCATTTTTCACTAATTTCTAATCATGTTTCCAATCTTACTAGTATTTACCTTGTGTATTTTAGTTTATTTTGAGTTTCAATTGATCCCATACTCTCCGTAGCCTTCATTGAATAAATATTTTACAAGTGTTCCTCACTTGTTACCCTACTGGCTGTTTATCTCTTATTTGTACAAACTTGTGAGATGTAAACATATCTTAACATTTATTTTCACTCTGTTAAGTGTATAGCAAACTATCCTCTCTCTGAGTGTTGGACCCGTAGACTTTGTCAGGTCATCCATCTAATAAAAGGAAAAATCTGATAATAAAACCTTGCTACAAACCAATTACATCTTGGCAGCAAACCGTTGGGGAGGGAGGTCTCTGTAGTCTTGATTGACAACTTTCCTAGAGCTGGAATCTCGAACAAAGTATTCGATTTGCAAACCTATAATTGCTTAAGGAGTAGATAGGCTTTGCCTATCGCCCGGCCTTCGCACTCCTTATCTGTCTATTAGCCAGGCGTAAAGGTACAATAACTGGGACGCCTCTAAAGACACCTAGGGTTTGGCCTTGTTTCCTGACTAGGGCAATGAACGCCGCCTCTTCCTCCCTATCTGGGCATGTTGGAGAAAGTGTTTGTGTCACTAAGTCCTACATGACTAGTCTGGCTCGCTCTTGTTCCGACAGGTTGTGGGTAAAAGTTAAACATCTGATGACTGCTATTTCCGACTAGTAGTAACTGTACGCACCATGTCGCGCATGGAAACGTACCCTACAGTTATCACTTGTAGGGCTTTCCCAAGCCCACAACCCCCGTAGACCAAGTAACGTCTAATGGACTAGTTGTGTGAGCTTATTAGCATCAAACAAGCAATAGCCAATCGACAATTCCCCCGCTATACACTCACAAACATGTGTGCACGGCAACTGATGAGGCTGACATATTTTCCCATCGTTTCGCCTTAAACTCCACTTTGTACTCAGCAACCCACCTCCTCCCTATATTCCAATTGCGGACTGAAACCACATTTGAAAACATGGTCATCCCCCCTTCTCAGGTCAAATACATCATTAAAAACCTTGACACCTTCAAGGCCTGTGGTCCTGATCTTATACCAGTAATATTAATAAGGAAATGTTCTGCTTAGCTGGCCCCTATCCTCTCCAAACAATACAACAAATGCCTTGCTGAATTTTGTTTCCATAATAGTTGGAAACTTGCCTCGGTTGTACCAGTCTTAAAGAATTCTGGCGATAGAACTGATCCTCTAAACAACCGCCAAATCAGTCTGCTAACATTTTTGAATAATTAATCAATCTAGCGATAGTCCGGCATCTAGTTAATGCTAAACTTATTTCTGATCATCAATACGGATTTAGACCAGCACGATCTACTGCAGATATCATTACGGTCATCTCCGAACGCATATACATACACTGGACAAGGAAGGTGAAGCTAGGTCAGTAACGTTTGATATATCTAATGCCTTTGATAAGGTCTGGCATGGAAGGATTCTCCTAAAAGTGCACTCGTGTGGTATTTCTGGACATATAGTTTATATAAGATCCAGGTTGTACTCGATGGCCGTTCTTCTAAGCAACATGACATGAATTCATGTGTGATCCAGGGATCCATCCTTGGACCTCTACTGTTCCTGATTTTCATAAATGACCTCTCTGATTTCATTGAGACTGGGATAGGAATATTGTTTGACGACACCGCGCTCTACTCTCGTCATGTGAGCAAAACCTACACGCACATATCTGAGGCAATTGCTGAATCCTTAGAAAATGACCTCCAGTCTGTAGTGGATTGGGGTAAAAAATGAATGGTAATTTTTTAATGCTGCAAAGACTAAGCTACTTTAATTCAACAACTACAAGAAACCTCTTCAACCCCCCGATTGTCATGGCAAGTAACATCTTACCTGAGAGTTCATCATTAAAACTCCTCGGACTAACTTTCACATATAACATGAATTGGAATAAATATAGTGAATTCATTGCCAAGGCTGCAGCAAAGAAAGTTGGATTTCTCTACTGTCCTAGTAAACTTCTCACACCTGAAATTATCTTATATCTCTACAAAGCCACCATCCGCCCATGCATAGAGTATTGTTGCCACATCTGGGCTGGCCCATCATCTACTAGTCTCTCCCTCTTAGAAAAGGTGCAGAAAAGAGTCGCCAACTTAGTAACCCCCTCACTATCCACCAATCTCCAGCCCCTGTCCTATCGCCGCAATGTTTCTTCCTAGTGTTTGTTTTACAAGTACTTCAATGGATTGTGCTCCGATGAACTGGATGTCCTGACGCCCCCACGACGCAAATGCACTAGCGCTACCCGACAATTTGCAAACTCCCATATATTAACTGTGGAAGTTCCCAGATGCCGAAGAGCTTTCTACTTTAAAAGCTTCTTTCTTCGTGCTGCTGGACTCTGGAACCCCCTGCCTGCTCCCCTTTTTCCTTACGGTACTGACATGCAGAAATTTAAAACAATTGTAAGCAGACATCTCGCTGCACAATTTTAGTTGATATCCGCCTAAAAAAAAAACGTTCACCGTTTTTCTCAGTGGCCCCTTTCGTCTCCAGTGGCGGCCTGTAATGTTTTGGGTGAACTATGTTAAAAAAAAATTACACAAAATTATAATGATCCAGAAAATGAATCGTAGCGGATTACAGTCGAAAATATCTTAAATGGTATTACAATAGAGCAAAAAGTGAAATTTGAAATTAAAAAGCGAGAAAGCGGTCATAGGAACGGAAGCATTCAATGTACTTTTTTATAAGTGTAACGAAAATACCTATGAGAAAACATACGCATGGCTACGGACACTAACATTTGTAAAGTTAAACGTAAACGCTACTAACAGTCGCACAAAAGAAGGCAACGAAAACAAAGATAGACAAATTAATTGAACACAGCAGTTTCATGCTCTGGTGACGAAGAGACAAAACAGTAAATCACATCATAACTAATTAAATGAAACTTACCCGACAAGAATATACAAATATACAAAACTGCTTTTGCTAAGTAATACATTGAAATCGGTTGAAATTCAAACTGTTTGACGATACGTACGAATGGTGGAAACTTAAACCGAGATCAGTATATAAAACGACATAGTTTAAAAAGCATGTCATATTAAAATACAAACACGTCCAAATAAGAAATCCAAACATGGTAAAGTTCTACAAGAAGAAGAATAACTTGCCAAACAGTAGATTTTACCGTTCGAAATGATAACAATCAAAATCTGAAATAAGAAAGAACAATATGTAAATATATATACATTGTCAAGAATAAATGGATCGTAAAATATGAACAATACTGGAACTGTAATATTTGTAGGAAGCAAAGGGATAATTGAATACATTAATGATAACACATTTATCATATAAAGAATAAAAAAGCCAAGTTCACTGCCTGAGTAAGCATTTTATATCCGCTAGTATTATATATATTTATAAGCCCGCATACACTCGTATATGGAAGATTGTTGCTGATCCCTGCTTGTGCACCAACCATTAGTCTAGAAGAAATAGCTCTCTTACTTATTAATATTACTAAACTGTAGCTACATTCATTATTTAAAATTAAATATTAACAATGACAAATATAACTTGTTAGATAATATTTCGAAAAGGTAAACTAGCTTTTTACGATTATGCTGATTGTGTAGTTTTATGGCATACCCACTGGTATCGAATTATTTAAATACCGACCCCACATTTTTTGATATACATGACCTTATTTAAGACTTTCCAATATCTGTGCATTATGTTTGCTTATGTATGTTATGTATGATGTAATGTTGTGTGTGTATCACCAGATAAATGGTCATATCATATCTAGAACAACGTATATTGAACCACACACATAACTATATATATATATATATATATATATATATATATATATATATATATATATATATATATATATATATATATATATATATGTGGTTTTTTTAATTGCCTACTAGATACCCTCCTTGATTGTCTTCGTCCCTACAAGGATTTTCCAGGAGAACCTGACATAAGGATATTTCACCATTGAAGTACACCCTAAGCAAATTTTCAAAATAACATAGTATACGAAGTCCAAATACAATCACCTTTACTCGGCCATACACTGGCTCATATGAGGAACGGTGCATCTTCTACAAGTAATGTTACCTAAAGTAACATCACTTAGTTGCATACTCCACGAGACTAGATTAATTTTTGTCCTGGAATCCGGTAGGACCAAGAGATCACAAAGAATATATACTATAACATAGTTTACTGGTCAATTGGGGAAGGGAAAATTAATGTTCTTAACTTCTTTACAAACATAACGCTTGACAAGTAAAGCAGTACCTAAATGGAATATTCAGATGACTATGTATGTCATATAGATATCAAGTGTTATTCCCAGAAATGACTCATTTGATTTCTGAATACTTAATTTGATAAAATGAAACAATATATATGTCTCTTGCAGATACTTTAACTCCGCGTAAGAGTTGATAACATAGTCAAGGTAAAAAAGTGTTACACCTCTTTGAACAGTTGTCACTGACTTTTTTTATTTTAATGATTAAGATGGATATTTATAATTGACATTTCTTTCACTTGTAACTCTGAGACATTTCCTGTATTTCTATACTCCATCCTTATGTTCATGGTAGGTGCTCGATTTAAATCTAATACTCTGGTTAATACTGTAAAAAATATTCACAGCAAAACTCGTCAAGCTTCAACCACTGTAACACATTTTTTCTTCCTCTATGTACCTGGAGGTAAATGAGCAAAGTTTATATTCAAGAACTGCCCGTCTTTTAAACGTAATCTTTCGGGGCTGATTCCCAGCTGACTACAGCATTGTCTTTTCAAGGCTGATGTTAAATTTTTTTTGTTTAGTTGTCCTATTAAATAATTATATTCTATCCATATACAACTATGGTCTAGAATTCTTAATTTGTTTTCCGCACCATCCATTTGACACAAACTATTAGCATTTGTCGTCAAGTGATCGTAAAGCTTTGATGAGCTGTGAATCTTTAGTAATACAGGTTGCCAGATAGAAGAAAAATTCAATTGAAATAATTCTTATTTAATTTAGTTCAAAAATGTGCATAGCATCCATCTTATAAAAAAATCAGAATTTCTGATGAATTCCTACAATAATTAAATAAGTTTTTTAAATCATGAAAACATGAATTAAAAGTATTTTAAATAATTCCATTTCAGCCAGAATAAAATATAATTTATGAAAAACGTGTTATTTACGATATTATTATATATTCATCAATAGGTTAAAAAGCAATAAATATTTCTGTAAGAATGCTGATATTATAATGATTTTAATCGTGTTAAATTCTACAAAATTGATGTGAAGTTGCAATGCGAGATTATTCTCATTTGCATGAAGTGTAAAAAATGTTTATCGTTATAACAACCCCGCGCTATTAATTTGTTTCCGTTAAGTATGTCTCATGTGTACGTATATAAGATAACAGTTGAAGAAAATAACATTCGTACATATCTAAATATGTAATATCTTTCAAAATAATTTAAAAACATCATTACGGCAAATCTATAATTATTTTCACTGGCAATAATTGAATGTACTTGTAGATGTTTATTTATTGTTTTATAAAATAGCTTTCTTTAAGTGTCCGTTGATTTATATAACAAACCATCTGCTGAGGTACGATTGGATATGTTTTTTTCGGTTAAGATTATATACTTTAATCTAATCGCTATGGCTGTTCTGTCCGCAGCGCGTGTTTCAGTGCGAGAACAAGTACGATTACGTAAGAGTGCGTTTAGATTCTCAGTCAGTGTACACGTGCTATTAACCGTTTGCATTGACGTTCATTAAAACGAATGCATTAAAGCATAACATTGCAAAAAACGTTCAAAAATTGTTTCCTAATGGCGTTGGCTCCAGATCAATTTAAATTTTCAATTTAACTGGCTGATAATTTAGTAATGAAAAATGAATATAAAGAAATGGGTCGCATACATTCCCATCCCCCATCAATAACATAGAGACAAACACACATCTTATATCTGTTACTTGTAAACATTGTTTAACCGTAGAACCACTGGCCCAAATTGAAACGGCAAGCGTCTATCATTTTACAGAACCTGGTGTTGTTCGTAAAAAAAGAAGAACAAAATATACACTGACCTGTCAAATATTTTGAACCGAAAATTTACTCGAGGTATGAAAGGATACTGCCGGAATAGTGAATGTTAGGTTAAAAAAGTATCTATTTATATTGTATTTGATATAATATGCATTCATATCTAAGAGAAATAACAACAAAACACCAAATAAAAGATCTGTCTATGTAAGATTAACTCCACTATATATAATTTGAATTGTTATACAATTCCATATGTAATGATGTAACTGTATGATACTCTATATATATATATATATATATATATATATATATATATATATATATATGTGTGTGTGTGTATATATATAGTATATATAGTATATATATATAGTATATATATAGTATACATATATACTATACATACATATATATAGTATATATAGTATATATATAGTATATATATATAGTATATATATAGTATATATATACTATACATACATATATATAGTATATATATAGTATATATATAGTATATATATAGTATATATATCATATATATAGAATGTATATAGTATATATATAGTATATATATATATATATAGTATATATATACATATATATACATATATATATATATATATATATATATATATATATATACACTCAAATTGACTGTGAAATAATTGAAGTCATATGTTATTATTAATTTTTTTATATAAATTATGTGAATTATATAAACTATATATACGAGAATTATCAATATCTCTCCGTACCAACTGATGGGCCACATAGTTATTGTGTCTACAGAGGCGGAATGTATCAATTTCGAAATAGAACTATTTTTGTAAATTGCGTTATTGTTCATTAACAAAGTTCGCTAATAAGTGATGGTTGCTGTTTTAAGAAAAAACTTAGAGAGACTGATAGCATTTAATTACCTGAATTAATCTTAGAACATATATTAATAATACTTAACAGAGGTCAACACTACCACGACACAATCGTATTCAACGGCGCATGTCCCTAAGAACTACTATGTAAAACGCGTGGATGAGAAAATAGTTAATGAGCCAGCTTCGGGTACTAAATACTCTTTACAGTTTTAGAAACAAAAGGAACATCAACCTTCAATTCATGGCATAGACAAAACATTTTTTTTAAATTCTAACGTCTATGTTTCGTTCGAAAAAAAACAGAAATACATTATTTTGACGTGATAGATGCATCATCGAGTTTCAAATAGTTACTTCTATTTTTTTCTTCGAAGCAGTAATTTGAGTAATTTTCGAAATGAAGACTAAACGTTGAAAAAAATATTAACAGGTTTCGGTGTTTTCCTGTTTTAATTTTACATTACGTTGTATCATTATTCTCATAATTTTCACATATCTACCTACCTACCTACCTATCGATCTATCTCTCTCTCTCTCTCTCTCTCTCTATATATATATATATATATATATATATATATATATATATATTTCTCTGTGTGATTTTATACTTACTTTCCTTTTACATTTATCAGTACAGTCACGCACTTATAGAAACTCTTATGCGATAAATAAGCACTTAGTTCCTTCTGAGTTCTGCCATGCCATACGTTAAGGAATTAAAATATTTAAAAGAGCGGACATAGAATGTTGTATTAGATTGTCTAAAGCCTCAATTTTTAAAAAAATCAATGATAAAAAATATTAAAAAACATTCATTTTCGGCGAGAATTGATATGAATATGCCGTGTCATATTGTGGAATTGCATTAGCATACGGTTCTTCTAAAAGACACCGAATTATTTTTCTCGAGCGTGCAAATAATCTTTGCGAAAATCGAAATAATTCTGGGAACGTAATTTCTTACCTTTTCGTGTTTTTTTTAATAATTATAAAGTGTGTATGCATCCAAGTCTCATTATAAGATGCTCTGGTGGTCAGTCACGCAGTCGGCCTCTATTTTAGGTTGATGTAGAATTATGGCGATCTGTTACCTTCATGTTGGTATAGGCTGCTTGTATGCCATATATATATATATATATATATATATATATATATACATACATATATATATATATATATATATATACATACATATATATATACATATATATATATATACATATATATATACATACATATATATATATATACATATATATATACATACATATATATATACATATATACATATTTATATATACATATATATATACATACATATATATATACATATATATATACATACATATATATATACATACATATATATATATATATATATATATATATATATATATATATACATATATATATATATATATATATATATATATATAGTGTTTAACTGAGATAATTTCGAATTACTGTTCCGTCGGTCATTCATACTTTATAATTAAATAGTATTTTCCTCATTCTCTCACGATTATAATTAACTACCAGAAAGATCAGACGTTGCTGGAATTCCTGGTTATAGCCAACCCATCCTCTTTGTACATGCCAGGCTCTGTATTATAAGATATGTAACACCTCATCATTCGATTATTCTGAAGGGTCCAGAGCCCTCATCTCAAAAGTAAAGGAGTCTGTTATTTGACTTTTTTATCCATTGGTCACAGTTATTTATTAAACTGGGTTTCTTCATATTTTGATGATGCCAATTCTATCCTTATATATACCAGTATACTTATCGGCGAATTATAACGCGATGCTAAAGAGTACATTAGATATAGATGAATAGAAATCAAATTGTGAGAAAGTTGATTGATTTCAGTTTTTGATATTATTAAACCAAGTGATGACTTCCGATATATACACTAATTAGTTTAATTCGATCCCCATTTTATTTGCTTTTAAATTTTTGAAAGGATTGTTTTGAAAATTGTTCTTATTTCGGATCTGATCAGATTACTAAAGTGTGTTCTCGGTGTATTGGAAAAATCGATGATGTGTCTTCAAATAGCATATGAGCTACTGTGGATTTAATAAACAGTATGTGTCTCTAATGTTTAGTTAATCGGAGATTAGTCTATTTTCAGTATTTATAAATGTATGTATTTGTATAGATTTCTATCTCGTATGTTGTAGTCTTTCTTAAAGTTGTCTGAGATTCATATATTATACTCCTCTTTAATTATTTTATAGAATGTTTTATTTCATTGGCCTTTACAAACATTTTGTAAAAATAGTTTCTTTTTCTTACGATGTTGTATAAGTGTTTTTGAAAATGTATTACGTTACCTGTGGGACTTGAAATATCTAATTATATTTAAAAGCTCATATATGTATACTCATAAATATATTAAAATATATTTTGAAGATAATAACAAAAATGTATTTGTAATAGTTCTCGATATATAATAAAGTTTTGTAAAGAAAGCGGTGACAGTAATTATCAAAATAGCTAGGTAAATATGTTCATATTATATTATAATATATATATATATATATATATATATATATATATATATATATATATATATACATGTTTGGGGGTACGAAATGTGCATATGCTTTTAAAAATGATTCGCGGAACACTTTTTAAGGCTCTTTCGACTATCATTGCGTCAGAAGAGATAAGTATAAGTAAATCAATAATATTAGCGAACATAGAAATCTAAAAGGAAAATTTAAATGCTAAGAAATCCCAATACGCGAGTAATATATATATATATATATATATATATATATATATATATATATATATATATATATATAATAAAATTGAAATATAAGCCATATTAGCAATACAAGATTAATTAAAATTGTTTTACATTAATCCTATCGATTTCGGTATGAAATTCCTTCTTCAGGGGTGATCAGTATTGAGTCATTTTTTTTTCATAAAAAAACAAGAATAAAACATTATTACTTGATAAACGTCTTTTGTACGATGGCTCCGCAGTGTTGTTATCGGCGGTTATGATTCCAATCCGGTGTGGAACGAAAGAAGCGTTGGCTCGCTGTCTTGAAAAATGTTGGCTGGTCGTTCAATTTCAAAGTATTGCAGGGTTAGTTAAAAAATTGAAATATAAGCCATATTAGCAATACAAGATTCCGAAATCGATAGGATTAATGTAAAAAAATTAATTAATTAATCTTGTATTGCTAATATGGCTTATATTTCAATTTTATTAACTAACACTGCAATACTTTGAAATTGAACGACCAGCCCACATTTTTCAAGACAGCGAGCCAACGCTTCTTTCGTTCGATACCGTATTTGAATCATAACCGCCGATAACAACACTGCGGAGCCATCGTACCAAAGACGTTTATCAAGTAACAAAGAAATAAGTTTGTTTTATTCTTGTTTTTGATTTAAAAAAATGGCTCAATACTGGTCACCCCTGAAGAAGGAATTTTATTCCGAAATCGATAGGATTAATGTAAAAAAATTTTTTTTTAAAAGATTAATTAATCTTGTATTGCTAATATGGCTTATATTTCAATTTTATTAACTAACCCTGCAATACTTTGAAATTGAACGACCAGCCCACATTTATATATATATATATATATATATATATATATATATATATATATATATATATATATATACATATATATATACATATAGATACATATATATATATACATATATATATATACATATATATATGCATATATATATGCATATATATATATGTGTATATATATGGATATATATATATATATATATATATATATATATATATATATATAAGTTTAATTTTATTACCTGCAGTAATGTCATTGCGGTAATGCTCCTCTGAGGAGAAGATCTTCTTTGAAAACTCATGAGTTAAGGACTTTTAAGGACTTTGATTGAACATTGAATGCAAATAAAATTTGAGTCGCACCTTATTTCATTCTTTCTCTTCATCTAGTGCTATACATATATACATATATTTATATATATATATATTATATATATATAATTATAAATGTGTTTTTCTTAGATTCACTTCTTAAGAAAATGACTGATTTTTATGAATTTCATAATATAACTAACTAGCATAAAAGTGGAGTATGTAGACTATACTAAGTTCAATTTACTTGTATTCAAAGTGGGATAAGAGGCGGTAGCTTTTCGTAAAAAATATTAACAGTGGCTGTACAACAGATTATCTTCGAAATCAGAATCTTGCATCGAACCACTCGGTATCAACAAAATTAATAAGACGCACCTCTTAAAATAACTATTTTTCATATGCAAGCTCATGTATTAACATTGCAGTTATATATGCGCAAATAATACATCTACTTAATAACGCATCAATTGTTGTTGAAAGGTGTTTAACAAATACACTCAGTTGAAAGAAAGAAAAAAGCTGAAAATATATGTTTTTTCAAATTATATTTCATCGTCTATGCGCTAGAAATATATATATGTATACATATGTATATATATATATACATGTATATATATATATATATATATATATATATATATATATATATATATATATTACCCATTTAAAATAAAAACTGCCATACTTTTTGACAAGAAATATTTTTAATTCTGACATTGTAGAAAGGAGCTGATGAATGTAACAGCTTCAGACATTGAAAGATACGGGTAACTATACATTAACTGCGATTACAAGAAAAAATGTAAGTGTAAAATTGGAACTTCCACATTATAACTGTTAATAGGCCACCGTATATGACATGAAATTAATAGATAATTAAGGTGATAAAATGATCGGTAAACCAATGATAATTGCTTCAGAAAAGATTGTCCGAGGAATATATTATAAAATATAAGTTATTGCAGTGTATATGTATGTATTGAAACAAAAATAACTCGACCTCATTCCATATGGATCGATCTCAAAAACTGTCCCAATGCTTCAAGTAGTACCCAACATATCAAATATATGTTTGCTAGTTTCTTCGGCTGAAGCTTCAACAATTGGTTAAAACCCTGAACTACATTCGAATTACCAACAAATATACAACGAATATTTCTAAAAAAATACTCATTGCAGTTCAAGAAAAAAATTGAAACTGTCTCGACCGTTTTGAAAGAAATTGATTTCAGTGGCAGACTATAGTGCGTCGAAGAGTCCTATGGTTTATGTAAATTAAACAAGCAACAAAAATCGAGGTCTGGAAAATTATTAAAATGAAGTTACAATTGTCTGAACTATCAGAATAGATCTTAGAGGTAAAATAGTAATAGAATATACTCATAACAAAATGAAAAACCATAATCACAACGTTGTGCACAAATGTAATAGACTCCCGTTTGATATGATATAAGGGCCAGGCATGTCAGAATATAATGTACGCCATTTTGAATGACTTGGAGTTTGCAGTCGCCAAGCTCAGCGACATTAAAGAACAAGATGCTACAAATAGTTTTTAACACAATAAAAGAATACAAGTTTAATTCAAGTTTTTATTAATTAATTTAACATCATCAACACGTTCGTTGTAATGTCCGTTTAACATGATGACACGTGTTAGACGTCTTTCAGAAATTGAGGTTCCAGCTTACCTATCTCTTGCACGATGTGTATCTGTCCTTCTTTCCCTCAGATCAAATGTTATGTATCTCTCCCATATTTTCTTTGGCCTGCTTAATTTGTAACTTTATCTATACGGCATTTGCTTACCTACGAACTCTCATCCATATAATCAATGTGGTCATACAATCAAAATATTTGCACATATCGCCCTATACTGTTAACATTTTATCTTACTCTGAGAGCATAATAACAATGCTTGTATTTAGGATTCACATTACATATTTATCATACGCTGATCATATAATTTCTCACCATACCCAACATGCCTTCAACACTTACTGGTCAGGGTTCACTTTGATACATACTCCAACTACGTTCATATGTCTGATAGACTATCTACTGATCCACAGAGGTATCGCTACACTGGTTAGTAATTGCAGAAATTCTCACGAATAAAATAATTGTGAGGTATAATAGGTGCAAAAGAGCACGAAGCCAGAACCAGAGAGATCTTTGTTTTTATTATGGGCCCCGCATATAAATGCCCCGAGACTCTCGAGGATAATAGTTAAATATAATTATGCATCCTCCAACAAGCGGCCAACAATGCAAGCTTTTCGACGATTTTCTAACTAGGCGAATCAAATGATTAACAGGCTCAAATTAACCAGCAAACGGTGTTCTGTCAGATTTAGTTACTGATATCAAAATATATCTATAATATAACTTCCGACGAGTGCTTCGGTTTCCCAAATGTATTAAAGAAGTTAATTGTTGGGTGAAAGTACAGAATAGTCACCTCCCCATGCTAAGAATATCCTCCCAAATAATAACGTTATTATTTCAGAACTGTTCGTAAACTACAGTAATATTATTTAGGAAGCCATGGGGAAATGGGGTGTTTGTTAACTATTCTGTACTTCTAACTTAGAATTTAATAAACGAATTAATAAATACAAATTGATACAAAACTTTGCAAACTAGAAAGGTAAGCGACCCAAACAGGAAGTATGTAATATCATGACCTAAATCTGATAGAACACCGTTTGCTTTGAGCTGCGTACTGTTCTAGTTTGCAGCTAACTATTACAGGCTATATATTCCTAGAATTCAAAGCTCTACTGCATTTATTACTTTAAAAAAAAATGAGAAACAAGTGGTCTTTAGGATTTTATTAAAGTATCTAGGGCTATAACTTAGGCATGAACACCTGACATCTCATGCGCATTATGATTCTAACAAAGGTATATAACTTGCGACTGATGCTTGTAACTAAGAATTACGCGTCGTTTAACCACACAGTGAAGATGATGCCCAGCTAAAAGAAGTAGCCAAGTACAACAACTTAGTATAACTAGAAACTTAAAATCATACATTCTCTTGGCAATGACAATATCAGCGTGATGAGATGATGATCACATCACAATGACACGATTTTGACAATGGCATGATGATGGCATGACAATGACATAATAATAATGTTGTGTGAGTGTGTCATAATAATTTTAAGATAATGATAATGCCATGCTAATTACATGATATTGTCATGTCAATATCATGTCATAAGGATGAACAGATGAATATGATAACACGATGATTGCATTACAATGACAATATAATGATGATGATATTACTATGACAGTATGAGGTTATTGCAATGACAATATCATGATGGTATGAAGATGTTATGACGTTTACAAAATAAAATGGCAACATGGTGATTTCATGACAATGACAATATTATTGTGCTTCTACATAATCTCATGACACTTACAGGGTAATGGTGATGACATTATGATGTCATGATGAGTTGAAAATCAGGATTAGTACATACTATGTCATGACAATAAGACGATTAATATAATGACATAATAATAGCATGCCAATGACAAGCTTATGATGATTATATGACGATTCCATTACAATGACAATATTATAATGATGATATGATGATAGCTTTCCAATGAAAATAACATGATGTCATAATGACATTGTTATTACATGATAATGTCATTACAATAACTAGATCATGATTATGACATGATAATGTAATAGCAATACCAAGTTAACATGATGCTTATATGATGATTTAAATATCATAATAAAAACAAAGTTATATGACGATTATTACCAGATCATGATGATAACAGCATAACTTGACACTGACGAAATAATTATTATAACATGATGATGTAATAGCAATGACAAGACCATAATGGTGACAGGGTGATGACATGATTATGTCATTACAATGACAATATGATGATGATGACATAACATGTCATTACAAGTACGATATCATAGGGTGTACAGGGTCAGTACATGATGATGCCATGATGATAACATTATGACGTTATTAACATTTCAAAAGCGTTATGATCACATAATAATACATGCTGATATTATGATAATGACAAAGTCATGATGATGACATTCTGATTTCATGACGATGATTGGATAAAATGTTGACATGATGATTTAATAAAAATGACAAAATTATTATGAGCAATAATTATGATACGCTACTGACAAGATTATAATGATGTCATAATGATGTCATGTCAATAACACATTATAATGGCATGATGATAACATGATCATGACACTATCAGTGTGATTACATGATGATGTCATGTCAATGACAATACCATGATGATGACAGGACAATGACGTAATCATAATGATTGTGTGATTGTGTCATGATAATGGCAATATTCTGATAATGACATCATTATTACATAGTATGACAATATTATGATGCTGACATAGTGATGTGATTACGATGCCAATATAAAATATAGGCATCAAGATTATATAATAATGGCAAGATCATTCTGATTACATGATGAGTTCATGCCAATGACAATATTTTTATGATAATCATTATCACATTGTGACATACGGACAATGACAGAGTCATAATTATGATACTGTAATCAGTAGATGATGTCATGACAATTAAAAGATGATGATGGTGACAAAATAGTATAATGAAACTTACAAGATCTTTATGATAATAACTTGAATATGTTATGGCAATAATACTATCATGTCAATGATATGATGATGTCATGACAATCACAATATCATAGTGATAAACTAATGATGTTATGGCAATGACAAAATCATGATGTTAGTAGGATGATGGCATGACAATGACAAAGTAATCATGATGAGATTATTAGGACATCATGACGTAATGAAAATTTAAGCGCATGATTTTAACATGTAAATATCATGACAATTACAAGATAATGATGATAACATAATGGTGACATTACCATGGTCGAGTTATTGTAATTAGTACATGACAATGACAAGATAATGATGATAGAATGGCATGACAGTGAATACAGCATTGTCATTGCACTTGATTTATCGTGATTATAATATAGTGATGTCATTCGAATGACAAGATCATACTGATGTTATGATAATTGCATGGCACTTACAAAGTCATTATAATGACATTATGATGGCATGATTATGTCATGACAACGACAAAATCATGATAGTCAGAAGATGTTACCATGACCCTGACATGGTGATGTCATGATGATGTAATTTCAATTACAATATCATGAGGATGATAGTATGATGCACTGGTAATTACAAGATCGACATGATTACATTAGAATGATGATAAGATTCTGATACCATGATAATGTTAGGACTATTACTAGATGATTTTCAGTACATAATATTGTCATTACAATGACAATGTCATGACGATAGAATGAGGTTTACTTGATGTTACATGATGTTACAAGATTATCGTTATAGCATGGTGATGAGATTATACTAATATAATTGTTGGGATAACATGATGATGTAATCACAAGGTAAATATAATGATGATACCATTGTGATTTCACGACGATTACAATATATGTGTGATGACATGATGATGTCATGACAATTACACTATCATATTGATTACATGACTGTGTTATCTCAATGTCAAACATAATGATGTCATGATGATGGCATGACAAATACAATATACTAATGATTACATGATTATGGCATGACTATGTCAAAGTTATAGATATGACATGATGGTGTTATTACAATGAGAAGATCATTGTGGTCACATGATAATATCATGACAATGAAATTATCATTATGATAACATGATGATGCTATTAAATGGCATGATTATGATTATGGGATGATAATCACATTATAATGTCATGACAAATACAAAATCATCGTGATGCCACGATGATGTAATTAGAATGGCAGGATAATGACGATTACATGATAATTACATGAATGTATTGACAAAGACACGATCATGGTGATGATATGGTTATGTCATTACAATGCCAATATCATCGTGATGACATTGTGATTACATAATGATTTAACAACAACAAAACTATCATGATGATAACCTTATAATGTTATGACAATGCAAATATCATGATATTAACATGTTTATATCATTTACATGGCAAGTTCATTGCGTTGATGTGATAATGTAATGACCATGACAGAATCATGATGATGACATCATCAGGCCATTACAATGACACAATCAGCGTGATAGCATAATCAATGATGATCCATGTCATGTAATGATGAAATTATTATATGAGAAAGTTATGACAATAACAAGATCGTGATATCATACTTTCAAGACAATGAAAGAATCATGATGATTACATGTTGCTGCAATTACAATCAACATATCAAGTTGATAAATTGATGATGTCATGGAAATGACAATATCATAATGATAATGATTACATAATGATGTCATGATTATGGCATGACAATGACAAGATCATGATTAAGACATGTGTATAACATGACAATGACAATATCACGATGTTAACACACGTGGTTCATGATTATTTTATGATAATGACATTTTGTCATGGTTAAATCGAAATCACTATGATGACATGGTTATGTCATAACAAAGACAAAATCACGATTATTACATGATGAAATGATTATTACATGATGATATTACGATGACGACAAAATGAATACATGACAATGACAAGATTACGATGATGAAATGGTGATATTATGAAAATGACAAGATAATTTAGATACAGTTATGATGCACTAATAATGAAAACAATATAATGATGGCTTTATGAAGTCATGTCAATGAATATCATGATGATGACATGCTACTGACATTATTATGTCATGACAGCGAAATAATTATAATCATGATAATATAATGCCATGGCAATAAAAAGCTAAATACACTGACATAATGACGTCATTACAATTACAAGCTAATTATGAAAAAAATATTGATTAGATGATGATATCGTGACAGAAAAATCAAGATTACATGAGTAAACAATAAAAATATCATGACGATGACATGCTGATTAGATGAAACTTACAGTATACTAATTGTGTAATCGTTATGTAATGACACTGACTCGGCTATGGTGATGACATGCTAATCTCATTATCACGTCATCATAATTATATAATCATTGTCATGACATCATAATGGCATCATAATAATCCTGTCAGTGTCATGACATAATCATATCATAAACATTATCTTGTAATTCTCATAACATCATTATGTACTCATCATGATCTTGTCATTGACATTACATCACCATGTACTCATCATGATCTTGTCATTGTTATGACCTCATCTTGGAATACGCATGATGTAAGTATTATCATGAAATTACCATGAATGTGCCGTTGCCATTCCTATATCTTATAACAATCGCAATATTAAAATAACATAATGAGTGTGCCATAACAATCCCAATTGAATGATGAGTACACGGTAGTGTCATGACAATTACAAGACTATAATGATTATATTAAAATGTAAGGACAATGACAATATAATCATGATTACATGATGATATAATGACAATGGTAAGAAGTTGATGATGACATGGTAATGTCATGACAATGACAAGATCATGATGATAATATGATAATGTCATTACAATAAAAAGGTAATGAGGATTACAGTATTATGTTCTTACAATGATATTATTACGATGACGATATTAGCTCATGGCAATGACATAGTGCATAGTGATGACATGATTACGATATGATAATGTCATATTAATAACAAGATCATAGTGATATCAGGATAAGGACAGATAATGATGATGGTATGATGATTTTCTATCAAGGGCAAGATAATGATGAGTACATATAATTACGAAGAAAATACGATAATCAGTATATGATAATGTTATGACAATGATACGATAATACTGATGACAATATGAGTTTATGACAGTGGTAAGATTTGTATTAATAGTCATGTTAATGACAACATTATTATGATTACATGATAATGTCATGACAATGACAAACAATGATGATGATATAATTATGTCACGACAATGACAAGATAAGGATGATTAAATGATGAATAGATGAGTATGCCACGATGATTACATAATGATATATGTATATCTATATCTATATATATATATATATATATATATATATATATATATATATATAATATTTATAATATATAACTGCACAATATATATACAATATATAATATGGACAACATATAATATATAATATATATCTATCTATATATATATATATATAATGTTTTTTTCGAAAGCCAACTTATCCATCTGTATTTCTCCTCTGATGATAATATTTCGATCTTTGAAAAGCCTTGGCTTAAGGAAAGAATAATAAACACTAGTTTATTACTGAATGCACCTTGCATTGAACAATTGAAATTTGAAATAAATTTGGACAATCGTCGCATATTTATCACTCTTTTTTCTTCTATCTCTCTCTCTCTATATATATATATTATATAATATACATATAATTTATAACATACACAATATATATTTTATATATAATATATAGTATACATCAACTATTATTTATATAATTCATGTATTATATGTATAATATATAGCATTTATATATAAAAGGCAATAGATTATTAAACAAATAAAATGGGTGGCATATCAATAGAATTGAAGGCTTAACACTAGATAACATCAAAGTATCTAATAAGGTGTAAATGTGTTGTGCCTCTGTATAAACAACGATGTACGTCGGTCGTTCCCAATTAATAACATTGATGTCATATATTCATGAAATATAAACCACACGCAACCCAATGTAATAAACAAGAAAAGAAAGATTTAATAAAAACTGGTAATTGAAACTATAATACTGTATGTCTGCGACTTTACCAGTATTCTGGTATAGCACTCATCTGAACTCATATTCTTTACATACATGGTGTATTTTTTTCTAATAATCGTCATATTTTATAATTATCTCCTGTTTTGACTGATTAGCAGTGTCAACTCTTCTTATATTCAATTAGAATTGTTTTTATTAAAAATGTATTTTAATAAAAACATAATCATTGTTGAAATTGTATAACTCTTTAAAAATATTGTCAAACTTTGAATGTAGTTGTTTTCATGCTAACATTTTTATTTTTTTTATTTAAACAGTCTATATCTTCAAATTAATAACTATTTTAATTTAGAATTTCTAACTAAACATTAATTTGCACTTTTCCAGTCTTACTATTCCGATCAAAAAGAAGTCGAGAAACTTATGTTTTCATTTGAAATCAATTATTCTGAGATGTTTAACATTAATCTATATTGTTTGCATTAACTTCGTAAAACATACATTTGTTCGGCTATATTAACCTTTATAATTATGTACTAGCACAGCTTTTCGACCAGAACAAAGGTAAAGGTTCGTTTATGTGTTACTATCGATTTGTTTAGGGTATGGTTAAGCTAAGTTTAAGGTTAGTTTACCGTAATGTTATCACTAAGGGTATAATAAAAACAGTTCGCTGTTTGTCCGGTTACGAAAGTTGTACTAGTGCCGAATATTCTTTTATTAACTTACAATTATGGGTATATCATGGATATTACATATTTAATTATTATTATTATTATGAAAACAAAGTTTGATAAACAGTGAACACATCTATAATAAAATATACCTCACAAAATACGGATCTACGAAAAAATAAAGAAAAAGAAATACAAAGTATTGATTTATATTGAAGATTGAAAAGCAAAAATTGTAAATTTACCTTATGTTTTCTTAAATTATTGTCATTCACATCAAAATAAAAACATAAGATCGTACTTTTTTATTTTAATATCATTTATCGTCAATTTTTAGATAGTTGAGAAATAAATAGTGTATCATTATCTTTCTTATCCTAGACTGAATCAGAAAATGTATGATTTGGGAGAAGAGAATAATACATTTTAGTAGACGAATTCATTGTAATTGACAATAATTTTACATAGAAGATATTATCAGAATTACTGTCTTTGTTTACGTATGTTGAAAACCATATCTGCATAGATGAATTTATTTGAGAAATGAAGTGTTGGACACACACTGACTCCGCTTATCTTATATTTCTTGGCCTTTTAATTATATGTCCCTATTTTTTCCTCTGAAATTTTCATTATAGAGTAATGGCAGTGTTCATCTGCTCGAACCTACGCACATTGCAAAAAGAACAGAACACTCATTCTGGTAAAACAAATAAAACATATGAATAGAATCCTGTTCTCCACTTATACAAGTACAGTTATTGATAATGGATTTATATATATATATATATATATATATATATATATATATATATATATATATATATGAAATTAAAAATGGAAAAAGCGGAAGACCTTTTCGCTGAACGTTTCGCCCAAATTTCACATGGGCTTTGTCAAGAGCGGACGTAGAATACAAAAAATGACGTCCGCTCTTGACAAAGCCCTCGTGAAATTTGGGCGAAACGTTGAGCGAAAAGGTCTTCCGCTTTTTCCATTTTTAATTTCATACCGTCGGATTATTTTTATCCTTTCACATACTCATATATATATATATATATATATATATATATATATATATATATATATATATATATATATATATATGAAGAGAGAGATAGATAGATAGATAGATAGATAGATAGATAGATAGATAAATAGATAGATAGAGAGATAGATAGATAGATATGTAGCATTATCCGTTTTTTTTCAGGGTACCCGGTAAGATCCAACAAGAAGGATAAAGAACAGAACGTATATGGAAACACTTTGGTTTTCTTTATTTCCCATCACCGTCCGTTTGATGAAATACAAGTCAGGAGATTGTTTCACAGAACCAATTTGCTTATCAGTCGCATTTTTAGTCAGCGGACACAAAAGCCTAATAGCAAGACGGGCTTCGGTGCCATAGCCACTAAAGATTCATCAGTGCTATAAACATCGGTTAACTCCCATTCTCCTTGTACTGCGATACTCCGATCATCAAGCGCTCCGGCTCTTCGCGTTTTTGAATCCGCCACCTTTCAAGTTTCGCTTGCAATGCAGAACCTCTCCTTTTTAACAGTTATCAAGTCACTTTCTTTCTTTCTCGACGTCTCTCCCACAATGGACCTGTCCACGATTTATTTTTGCTACTCTTCATTATCATACAGATAGATAGATTACTAGATATATAAATATGTATATATATATATATATATATATATATATATATATATATATATATATATATATATGTACGTATATACACACGTGTATAAACATGCATATATATTTATATATATACACGTGTATATGCATACACATATATATACACACATATTCATACATATATATATATATGAGGAATAAAGGAAACAATGTTTCAGACAAAATGTAAAATAACAATGGAATAAAGGATAAGCAAATCAACAACTAGCAAAAATATTAACTCAAAAACTCATATTGAATAGTTCTACCAAACTATTTCAATTGTTAGTTCAATCATCATCAGTTGTTTTTATTTAAAAACATGAAAAGTTTCAAAATATGTAAAAGTGACGGAATTTGGAAAAAATATAGTCACGTGTAATAAACAGTAGAAAGGGTGGAAGCAAGAATAAAGAAAGATGAAAAAAGAAAGAGAAACAAACAAACAAATAAGCAGTTTGCTTAAGTGTAGCATGTAAAAGACGATCGGAACGTTGTAAGTCAATTAAAGTGGGGGAGGAAAATTAGTAGTAATGTACAAATTTGAAACTTTTCTGATTTTAATTAAATATATGTATATATATGTATATATATATATATATATATATACGTATGTGTATAGATATGTATATATGTATATATGTATATATATATACATATATATATATACATATATATATATATATATATATATTTATGTATATACATATATATATATATATTTATGTATATACATATATATACATATATCTATATACATGTATATATATGTATATATGCATACATGTACATAAATATAGATATATATATATACATATATGTATATATTAATACACATATATATATATATATACATATATACACATACATATACATACGTATATATATATAAATACATATATATATTTACATATATACACATATATATGCATATATATATCTGCATATACATCTACATATATATATATATACATATATATATACATATATATATATATATATATATATATATATATATATATATATATATATATATATATAAATATATATACATA
>OY744518.1:39542707-39557707 GCA_963556195.1 Sepiola atlantica
GTAATAAACACACATCATCCTGAATTGAATGAGGTGTTTGTGTCCAATGCACTGTTAGAAACCAGCTAAAGTCGGGAGGTGAAAATAAGCTAATAAATTCACTGTGTCCGCACTTCTTAAAAATGCAATGCGATTTAATAAGCTATTTACTATATTTTTTATTCGCTTGGTATTTAAAAAAAATTTTTTTCCCGAAAGTTACCCTATAAAAAAAAACTGGAAACTTCCTAAATTTAAATGATTATTCGAAATGAACAATTCTCGAACTCATCAACTTATTCAACAAGCCGCGACAGTATCGTCGCCTGATCGTTGCCGTACTACATTCAAGTGAAGTTTTAAGTATGTAGCTATAATAGATGTTATTTATTTTATAAAATAAAATAGAGAAATATCATGTGCAAATACATTGTGCGGAAATAAATATATTACTACGTTTGTTATAATCACACCATAGTACTTGTTAAATAGGCATTAGTTTGGGATTGAGCCATGCCTTGAAAAATAGTGTTCTTATTTATTTGCCTACACACGACAGCAAAGTTAGGCACAATGCCACTTTTTTATTGAGGATGAATACAACTCCGTAAAAAGGGGATACTCTAGATAGGCAAATAATAAACATGCCTGTATGTAGGACTTCGTCACTTACCAAGTCAGAATAAAGCAAGTACAGCATTAAAACATATACTACACTTTTTCCCTTGACATATTGTTCTAATGTATCATAATTTGCAATTCATGAAGCGACTCATTTCATACTGAGTTTTTTTTATAACTCCCGCCAACTGTATTATATACGGTGCATATGAGACTCAGTTCCGTTACTTTTTACAAAGAGACTTTATCTGAAGAACTGTTTTCAATAATTCATCTAGATAAGGTTACTAGACTACCCGTGCCACATTTGGTAACTTAGTCCTCATTTCTGGGATATGGTAATGTTTGAGAAAACTCCCGGTCTTATTGTTCAAATTTCTATTAACTTATGTCACCAATTGCTTGCATCACTCAGTACTTATCACAATAAATAGTGACTGCTAGTACATTTTTAATACTCTGTTGTTGACCGCGAAAGGTTGCATTCAATTAGATGTGACTATCATTAGAGCAGTCAAATATTATATTGATATATCCAACAATGACAAAGTGTTCAATGCAATGTTGTGTTCAATAACTATCTACAAAGTACAAGAGAAACGATGGAATAGCATGTTGATTATCTTGCGAAAACTTAATTGCCAGCAGTGACAATTATATGTTGATCTATTCGGAATAAACAATAAGTTATTATCAATATAGTCGATGAGTTGAACTTCAAAAGGGAATATTTCGTAGAAAATGTGCGTTTGATTAATTGTGATATTTTTGGTGGTTTGTACAAATGAGACCGCAGTTATCTAAGCTGAAACGCCGGGAATAAGGATTAACATGTTGTTAGCTGTGAATTGTTGAAAGCATTAGAAAATGTCTATATATACCAACCAGTCAAAACAGCAGCAAACATTGTTTGATTTCCGTTTGTCAGAAACATCACGCAGAGAATGTGCTAATATTTGAAACTTTCGAGAGTTACGCGGTTCCAATTAATTTTATTTGTGTATATCAGTGTACCCATTTTAACTTAAATCATGGCTACAATTTTCAATACGAGTATGTGCATACCACCTTAACATGACGGATGCCCACTTTTTCATGTAATTTCTACATTATATTTTTTTAAATATTTCCCATGCAGATTACACTGTTTCTATACGCGTACATGTTTTTTCTTGGGTCACATTAAACGTCTACTTTTAACTGGTAAAAAACTGCAAAATGACACTAAACATATGTTAACATATTCCTTAGCTTTGGGATTGATCTTTGTTATATAAATCCATTAAAGTCATTTAATTAAGCTTGATTAGAAATAACTTCATCAAGTAACAACTATCTTACAAAGCTTCTGTTTGTCGTTCTCACCTTATGTAACTGTATGTTGCTTGAGTCAAATAGTTCCGTTCATACTATTTGTAGAATCTCGCTTCGGCACCGTATCTTATTAGTAATAGAAAAAAAAACTAATGAAACTTACAATTAAACTAAAAATAAAATATCTAATCGGTGCTTAAAGCTAACATATTAATGTGCATCTTTTTCTACCGTATTTATTTTTACACTGTTTATTTTGATTAAGACACACGTGGTCTAACACGTAAAACGGCGTATCAAATTTTTTATTAACCGGTCATTATTTTAATTTATTGTTTTACCTAGAATGTTTTCTATCTATATTATTCAATCATGCCAAGTATTATCTAGAAGATTGTACCACAATATATCGATTCTGGGCCGTCCCAGTGTATTTCCAGATTCGAGGGGCATAAATGAGGAATATTCCCTAGAAAGCGCATGCAACTTTAAACCAAATATGTCTTAGAATTGCTCTTTTATCAATTGGTCTTGGACTTTCTCTTTTGCGAAAACATACTGAAGTATATATTTTAGCTAAAATACGTACACTTCTCTTTTAGTAAAATGTTTTGCAATTCCTACTTAGAAGAATGTATAGCAATGTCTCATTCATCAACATATTTAATGAACAACAGTATGTAAAATCAAGCATTTTCTATTTTTACGAAAATGTATGGCTTTTTTCTATTTCACAAAAGTTATGAATAAATACTCTATATAAGCCTTGAGTTTATATTTTACTAAATTTTCAGACAATATTGAAGTTTTAATATAACTTATTCGGCAATGTTAATTATCGCAGGAGACACGGGGATATTTTCATCTTGGAATTTAAAGCATACAATGCTATGACAGATCCCAATCAGCTCTTGACTACTAACATACACAGCGATGGAAAGAGGCATCTGAGGTCTTTTTTACTTATATGTGAAGACAACTGGGTGACCAGAATACCCCAAACGATATAGATTTTATTACACAAAATTGGAATTTCTCTTAAAACAAACTCGCATAAATACAATAAAAGAATGTGTGTTCTATTTATGAGAAGATAGTTGCCAATTGTTTTCATAATTTTTCGTAATATGCAATTAAATAATCAAGTGCCTAATATTGACTTATTATTTTGACTATACATATGGTGTGTCTCGATGTATTACTATATGTGTTATATAGTTTATTATCTCTGTAAAATTACAAAGAAATATTGACACTCTCATTAGCTCAAATTGTCAGATCAGCGTAACATCTGTAGTCAGCTCATTAAACTTATTAAACAGTTCTGACTGCTATTAATCGACATCATGTGTTTTGTCATTGAATGAAAATAATTTGATGTTTTTCTAAAATTCTCCTTGCAGTTGTATTTATTAAAATTAAATGTGCTTTCAAAAGCAATTAATTCTTTTATTTAAACAATTCAATCTGTTATTATTTTCAAATAACGGTGCAATCGATGAATTGCTTAGAAAAAATGAGTGACATTTCTCTGGGGGTATCACATCAGTACAGGCAATATTAATAATATAGTCATGGTTGATACAATGAGAGCAATATAGCCCTGATGATGAAATAGGCGTTTCAGTTTAATATTCCGTACATATTCCCTATTTCGAATACATTTTTTTCTTAAAAAGGCCGTCGGTTATACTGACCAAAACATTGTGAGAATAACATACAGGATTTGAACAGTAGTCCTAGTACGAATCATCGGAACAAAATAATACAAATATACAAGTTGTTTAATGGCGAAAGCAACCCAATGGGTCATGCTTTCTATAGTTTCATATATATATATATATATATATATATATATATATATATATATATATATATATATATATATATATACACGCATTGAAACATTGAACCGGTAGTATGCATTGAGACGTTGGTTGCCTGACGTAAGGCTATAATATTTTTTCATGCAATCTTATAAATGCTCTACTCGGTATAGAGAACTCTTGAAACACTTGATCGTGTGTTCACTTTATTAACAGATTTGAACTTGATCAATCAATCAATCAATCAATCAATCAATCAATCAATATATATATATATATATATATATATATATATATATATGTATGTATGTGTGTATATACATACATATAACTATATAAGTAAATACTCATGACTATACATTCACCCACACCAACCACATTTCCCATCAGAGCAAACTAGAAAGGATGAACTTGTGAACCTTACACTATTTATTTAATAGTTATCGATAACAAGTAGAGGTGAACATGTACATACATGCACACAACCACACACACACACACATACATGCAAGCATTAAACTGCGGATGTAAAAATACATCGACAAGTAACTGCACCTCGTACCGACAAATAGGGCGGTGTAATTATGTAATCATGAACCAAGATGAATACCAACACAGAATAATGATCCTCCTAAATGATGACAACATCTACACAAAGACAACCTAACAACAAATAACCAAAGACACAAAACACTTCAAGCACGAAGTGAGGGAAATTCTATCGGATTACGCTTTCTGGATTAAACTCATGAAACATAACCCTAGAACTCCAAGACTTTACGGCCTACCAAAAACACATAAAGATGACATCTGCAGCACATCTCACAAACTTGTAAAAACACTAGCAGAAATTCTTACCTTCCATCTCCGTTCCATTTCTCCAGCCCATTAAAAAACAAAACGCCGGGGATCTTCTACAAATATCCCAACACATCAACATGCATAACATCACTATGGTCAATTTAGATATCAAATCACTTTATACTTACGTACCGATATCCATATTCTTTAAATTTCTTAAAAATTCGTTACAATAAGTCCACAATTAAGCTCGCCTCCCCTCCACCCGAATCATTTAATTATGTCATTTAATCACAGAACAAAGCCATTTTACTTTTAACAACACATTATACAAAGAAACAATTTGGTTTCCCCATGGACTCCACTCTCAGCGGAGTACTTAACTGTCTTTTCTTTGAATCTTTAGAGAACGGTCTCTTTCAAATAAATCCTGCCCCAAAACTCTCAGTATTTTAGACATATATACGACACAGTTTTTATTTACATACATAACATTAATCGCCCCGACATAGTCGACAAACTCAATAAAATCGAACACCCCATTTATTTCACCTTCGAATTAGAAAATAACCACCTCCTCAACTTCTTTGACATCACACTTCACAACACACCAAACAGCCTGAATTGCTCAGTCTTTCGAAAACCAACTAATAAAAATGATCATATGCATTTTTACTGCGACTACAACAACAGTATAACATCTGGTGATCATAGGATCGTTTCTCAGAGGTCTTAGAATCTGCAGCCCCGCTACCTCCGCAATGAAGAAACCTATATCCAGAAAACCTACCAAGCTTGAAAATATCATCAATCTTTCATCCAAAACGATAAACGGAAAGCTTTCAACATCTACAACAACAAAAACAGACTAAGGATAAAGATGTAGAATATGTGTAATGTTTTAAGTTATCAGAAATGTTACCTACAATAACATAAAACCGTGATAATCTGACAAAATATTACAGTTAAAAAAATACATCTAGTGATAAAGCAAATCAATTGTTTATACCAATTTCACTGTTTCTACAGATAATCATAAAAAGTACGATGCTATATCATTGATATACTTATAAGGTAAAATAGCATAGAGAAACGAAAAGGGTATGACAACCATACCAACATGAATACGGTTTCGTCATAATTATATATAAATTGGAGACGTGAGCGTGTTTTAGTTCGCCGAATATTTCAGGTCGATGTGCAACTGCGAATATAACAAATTTGCTATAGCGGTTGAATGTCGGGATTCCGTATCTACTTAAGCCTCGAAATATCTCAGCATCAGAATCAATGAATTATTCAGATAAATGGGAATATATTACCAGAGCCGAGTTGCCGGAAGAGACGCCATCCGTTTACACACTGCAATAAAATCGTGAGAGAGACCAATCTTCATCCATTGTATGAGATTGCTTGTTGCACTGGTTCACGGCTCCCCACAAAGCCCACATCGGATAATAATTCTGAGGTCATTATCGTCACTCAGCGATTCTGAGAGAGAAGACGAAACGCATGTACATCGACTTGCATCCACAACACATGATTGCATCCTAGAGAGTTTTCACCGATTCAAACTTTCATTTTTTCCATTAAGGCCTAATGGTATATATATATATATATATATATATATATATATATATATATATATATATATATATATATATATATATATATATGTATATATATATATATATATATATATATATATATACATATATATTATGTATATATATATATATATATATATATATATATGTATATATTTATGTATATATGTGTATATATATGTATGTATATGTGTATACATATATGTGTATATATATGAATATATATACATATATGTAGTTGTATATATGTGTATATATATGCATATATGTAGTTATACATATGTGTATATATGTATGTATATATATATATACATATATGTGTGTATGTATATATATATATATATATATATATGTATATATATAATATAATATATATACGTGTAATATAATATACATAAATGAACTGCGATGAATCAATAGATACACGGTATAGTAGAACCAGACATATGAATATTATAGTCTATGCAACATAAAATGTATTGATGTTAGTCAATCTTACTGTATGTTCTACTATCAAATGATCGATGCCTCTCAGTAAACTCATCTATCTAATGACATAATATATTGTCATGGATATATATATATATATATATATATATAGAGATATATATACATTAGACACTATTCGCATTGCGAGGAAGAAAGAAATGTGTGTATTTATATCAATTGTTGACTAGATTAATCGTGAATATTAAAAGTATAACAAAATCTATTAGATAACGTAAAAACTAAATGTTTAGTAATGTCTACTTCTGATTTTTTAGGACATAAACATATTTATACCAAATCTCTATGCCCTTGCGTTAGTCACTAACTTTCCAGGATACTGATTTGTTTTTTTAAATATATATATATATATATATATATATATATATATATTCATTTATATATATACATATATGTATATGTATTTATATATATATGTATTTATATATATGTATATATATATATGTGTATTTACATATATATATATATATATATATATATGTATTTATGTATATATATATATGTATTTATATATATATATGTATTTATATATATATATGCATTTATATATATATATGTACTTATATATATATATATTTATATATATATATATATATATATATATATATATATACATAGGGAGAAAGAGAAGGAGAGAGAAGGAGAGAAAGAGAGAGAGAGGGTACAGTATAATCTCCTAAACATATGAACGGCACATTATGAATTATTGGAGTATGCATTTAAAAATTACAGTGAGTACAATTGCCACATTTTTAATGTTAAATGTTAGCATTTAAAAGGTGCATGTGTGCATGTTTTACAATTTGTTCTCACTTTTGATGAAGCGATGATCATGGATGTTTGTAAAATATATATTCACGGTAACCCGTTTAGTGAGGTGTATTCATTCATGTTTTTGTAAACTTAATAATTTAGTGTGTATGCTAACCTAAACCTGCCCCCAAAACAATACTAATCTTTTTAACTAACGAAATATCATTACGAATCTTGGAATATATATTCTGGAAAATACGGTGATAATATGTCAATATTATTGTTTTGCAAATACTGATATTTAGGCCGTGCATATATATTTAATTGTTTTTTTTTTGTAATTTTATAGTTTTTTTAATGACATTTGTGTATATATTCTGGGAAACACGGTGAGTAACATGCGCACATTATTTCAGTGGAAACTGTTACATTTAAGAAAAGCACCTACATTAACGAACTTGCACGTCTTCATAAAAATTGAATATAATTTCCGTAGAAAATATTTTGAGTAAACTAGTACTCAACATCAGATTCTTAGTTATGCTAAGTTATACACGGATTGGTGTGTCTATAATATGTATGTAATTGGCCAAAACCTAAAATATTGAACTCATTATCAATAATTATTGACATACTGATTCTTTGCAACTAGGTGTTTAACGTGGGCACATTATTTATTATTTGTAAACATTAAAATTTAGAGGGCTACCGAAAACGCTAATGAAAGAATACCATCAACATTTTAAACTATTGTTACCTTATTTTATACCAGTCCAGAGAGAGAGAGAGAAAGACTCTGCCATCGGCTTTCAACAATTGTGATAAAAGTGTGTTTCCTCGATGTCGTACATCGGGTCGACTGAATAACACACACAGTGTTAAGATTTCGTCATGGACATTCTCCATTTTGTTCGAGACTTGCTTTACGTAGATCTCGTAGCTCACTGGCAGAATAATGTGCAGGATATCATCGATAATTTTGCATAAGCGTGTAGAATAATAGGGCTCACAATAAGGGTGGGTGAGACAAGGCTATGTTTGTTCCAACTCCTGGTAACATGTATCATGAACCGGATATATTTGTTGAAGGACACAAACTCTTTGTAGTGGATCTCATTATGCATCTGGATAGTGTTATTTCGAACAACCGGTCACTGGATCCTGAGATAATAGACGTATTCAACAGGATGATGTGTCGTTTTGTCAATTATACAAGCTTGTGTGGATACCACGTATGATCTAGCTTGAATCAAAAATATCTCTGTATAATAATACTGTGTTGTATCAACTCTATTTTATCCTTGTTAGACAGACTATTTACAGAGCACCAATTCGCCTTCTAGGGCATCACCATCAGACTCGTCTTTGGCGCTTGCTCAGCATCCGTTTGGATAGTTTTACCCCTGACACCGAAGTGTTTAAGCAATCTGCTGTTCAAAGCATTTAGTCACGTATAAGAAAACACATACTTCGTTAGGCTGGTCATCTTTTTCGTCCTACTGATGAAAGTTTTCCCACGCAAGTGATTTATAGGGAAGTAATTTGGAATAAGTGCCTACAGCACAAACCGCGTAAGCGATTCAAACATCGTCTGAAATACTATTTGAAATGCTTGGTAATTGATGCTGTAAGATGGAAAGCGATGGCTCTAGATAGGTCAAGGTGGAGAACAGTGATATTTGAATTCACCGAGCGTTTCGATAAAAATAAGACTGAACACCAGCATCTGAAAAGAGCGGCGAGGAAGAGACGGAACATGACACCTTCATCACATGGAGAAAATATGGAACAGCGAACATTCAATGCATGATATTGGCTAACTATGTCACGTGTCGGTTGTTGAATCAATGACAGGTGCACGTGCTGCAAATTCAAGCATTAACAAGAGGTAGGTTTCACTAAGTAAGTCCTTTCAGATTATAACAACACCTGCCACTTCCGTGGATAGTTTGTAAAAGTCTAGCGAGTCTAGAGAGGCATAACAGCTTGTCTTACAGGGAGGTTGTACTCTATCACTTTGATACGCAAAAAGGTGTCATGTTCGAAATCGAAAAATACCCTCAAAATATCCTCGATATATTGGATTCACGTCTATATTTTTAAAAATATATTATTGCCATAAATAATGAAAAATATATCCAAAGCAGAATTGCATATATCTTTAAATTGTCTTTGAGTAGGTATAATAATAACTATTTTGACGAGCCATGTAATCTAGTACTACTTCTTCCTAATATGGCGAATTACAAGACTTGTATGCATTCTAATTGTCGGGAGATCAATAAATGAACCTTTATTTCTTAATTATTGATAAACCAATAAAGGGTCTGGATACTAGCTATTTATATATTATGATACTAAGAAGGATAATTAGCAATGCACGCGCAATACAGTCAGATGTGCGTCATTTTGTTAGTTAAATATATTAAGATGTACACCCATTAGATATTTGAAGGGGGATAGGATAGTTATTTACATGTCTACTGTTGGGTTAGGTATTGGCCTATCCAAAAATGAAAACTAAAATTATGTATGTAAAGTATTAGCTGTGGTTGATGAAATCAGTTGTAAATTAAAAAAAAAACATATCAATTAAATGTAAAAAATATATGTGTATAAGTCATATGAAATCGAAATAGCAGCAATAAAGAATAAGATAATTGCATATTCAAAAGAAATACTCTGGGAAATCCAAAAAACTCATTCACATATTATAATGAACACATCTCTTTAGTGCACGAACTAATATTCTCTCAAGCAAAAATGTTTTAACCTTAGCTTAAGTGAATATATAATAATGAAACTACGATTCTCAATAGGAATTTTTAGGAAGCCGGTATATATCTGGCACTTTAGCGTGCCACATTATTAAATAACGGTATATTAATATATTCTATGTCGGATTTTAGATTGTTTGAAGCCCATATTCCGAAGAGCATACAAGGGAAATAACTGTTTCAATCTTATTAATATGGAGTTGAATCCCTGAGAAAATCTCGCCTGTAATGTCGACTGCATTATTTATTTTCAACATTTTTCCTTTGATATCTATTACGATAGATAATCTGATTTAATTGGTAGCAATTCATTTTAACTTATTTTTAATTAATTAATTTTAAAATGAGCTAAGCTACAAAGTCACGCGCTTTATATGTAGTCTATTATTAGCATGAATTTAAAAACATAATTGTAAACAACAAAGCAGATAAATTTACCGATATATGAAGTTAGATAAAACAAATTATTTCATTAGACGACTTTTATATTCACTAGACTAAATTTTCTGATATTATTTTACGCAATGATCTTCTTATGATAATAATACTTACCCATATAATTTTTAAAATTTAATTAGCTGCTTGCTATTTCAACTTTTCTTATTTTGTTGTTTTTGTTCTTGTGTTGCTCATGACTATCTTAAGACGTCGTGCCGTGCGATAAATTTAAAACGGTAGGTTGATTGTGTTTTCTGTAAACCTATTAGTTGGGGAGAGGATCACGCGTGCGTGTTTTTAGGTTTCTGTTCTTTCATGGACTTTCTTCACGGTATCACATCTTCATCAATAGCTTGTATTTGTGTTTCTAAAGAGAGTGTGCAATTATGTTTAATTGTAACATATTCCACGTTGAGAATTAAGTGTAAGCCGATTGTCAATTCTTCTATTGCAAAAATGAATGACATGACTAAAGTCTAGATTTTGGAAATTGGAATTTTAAATATTAACTATATACCTCATCATTACAAGACGAAGGTACCTAAAACATTTCATGATGTCTAGAGCCTGCGGCAAGGTTAAACTTCAACCCAAAGATTTCTACCCCACTAAACAGGAGGGTATTGCGCGTATAGACGTTAGTAAGATTCAACACTTAGACCGCATGGCAGAATTCAAGGTGATGTTTTCCTCCACCTTCAAAGGAGATCACAATCGACCTGCATCTGAACTGTGAGAAACTCTCAAGAACGACACCCACTCTACAGATCTCAGGAGCCTTTGGGAGGAGGACAGGTTGTAAACGCAATGGTTGGTATGATGCTAATTCTGCTATCCCCGATCCTGTGATTCAGGCAAAACGGTCATCCTTGCTTTCATACAAGGCCAACCTATCTCCTACATCGCTGGCTACACTGAGGTATTCAAGAGGTGCAATCCAACAGGATGTCAGAGAAGCTGCGAACAACTACTGGACGGACGCACCCAAGACTATTCAGCGGGCGGCTGATACAGGCAACATGAAAAACGTGTATGACAGGATCAGGAAAGCTACTAGACGCATAATCAACAAAACAGCACCACTGAAGTCCATACTAGACAAAGTCAAACGGCTGAACAGATGGGCAGAAAACTACTCCGAGCTTTACTCAAGGGACAACGTGGTACATCAGTCTGCCCTGGATGCCATTGATCGTCTCCCCCTGATGCCTGAGCTCGACGAGCAGCCTTCCATAGAAGAACTATCCAGGGCAATAGACAGCCCGCCATCTGGAAAAGCCCAGGAAGGGACTATATTCTAGCAGGGGTCTTAAAAAGTGGAACAGCTAGCCTGATTCAGCTCATTCATAACCTTTTGATACAGTGCTGAAGAGAAGGTTCAGTGCGTCACGACACGAGAGACGCAAACCTCATCAAACTCTACAAGCACAAAGGGGACCGCAGTGACTGCAACAACTACCACGGTTTCTCACTGTTGAGCTTCGTTGGCAAGCTATTCGCACGCATAGTACTACTGCGACGGCAAGTTCTTGCCGATGGAATTTACCCGGAATCTCAATTTGGCTTTCGTTCCCAGAGATCAACCGTCGATATGATCTGTTCCCTACGCCAACTGCATGCGAAGTTCCAAGGCGTTCGATCTTGTGAGCAGAAACGGTCTATTCAAGATCCTCCCACTAATTGGATGCCCACCAAAGCTCCTCAGCATCATAATATCCTTTCGCGATGGTATGATGAGCACTGTACAGTGTAACGGCGACGTATCTGCTGGATTCGGGGTGAAGAGCGGTGTCAAACAAGGATATGTGTTGGCTCCAACACTCTTCGGCATCTTCTTCGCCATACTCCTGAAGCATGCTTTCAAAAACACAGCGGATGGTATTTATGTTCACTCCAGATCTGATGGTAGTCTCTTCAACATCACCAAGCTCCGTTCCAACACTAAGATAAGGTCAGTCCAGATCAGGGGCATGCTGTTTGCTAATGATGCAGCCATAGCATCGCATCAGGAAGATGGTCTCAAAAGACTTATGGGCAGGTTGGCTGATGCTTGCAACCTGTTCGGCCTCACCATCAGCCAGAAGAAAAACAAAGTTATGGGGAAAGCAACGGCCTGCCCACCCAGCATTTGAATCCAGGGTCCACTACTGGGGGGCGGGGCGTTCACCAGTTCCAGTACCTAGGCTCCACTGCTTCAGACATCCTCTTATTGGACGTAGAGCCTAACAAAAGGATTGGTAAAGCATCCACAACCCTCTCTAAACTAACTAAAAGAGTCTGGGAAAACAGTAACTTTATCACTTCTACCCCGATGGCCTTCTACAGAGTGTGCGTTCTCAGTGGCCTACTGTATGGGATTTAGTCATGGACCACGTACTAATCACAAGGTAAGAAACTCCAGGTATTCCATATGAGGTGCCTACGTAGAATACTTGGTATCACATGGCAGGACAAATTGAATAAAAATGATGTTCTGCAAAGAGCAAGCATTCTATCCATCTACTCCCTACAGCGTGAACGACGTCTTCGCTGGCTGGGCCATGTGCGCAGAATAGATGATGGCGCATCCCTAAAGGTCTTCTCTATAGCGAGCTTGCCTAAGGCTAAAGAAAAAGGGGTCGTCACAATCTCCGCTTCAAGGATGTCTGCAAGCAAGATATGAAGGCTTGCTCAATTGACATTAATACATGGGAAGCCTATGCAGCTGACAGACCTGCCTGGAGGAAACAGATACGCCAGAGAATGATCATCAGTGACAAGACACTCCACGATGAAAACATCAGCGAAGAGCGAGCCTACAGGCAGACCAACACGCTGAGGTGACACACTTCACATGAGCCTTCGTATGACAATGCTGTAGTAGACCATGCAACTCAAGAATTGGTCCCTACAGTCACACAAAACGATGCACACAAACAAGATCCCAATACGGCGCTGATGCATAGTCGTTGCGACTGACGGATGCCAATACCGATACATACATATTATTTTATATATAGCTAATCTTACTTGATTAGGCAAGACTTCAACACTGTGATGTAATGGGTGTGACCGTGTTGAATAATATATTTCTAGGAAGACCTCTTTATCAAATAGTGGGTGTTTCAAATTTCAAAAACACGTGCGGGATGGCAATATAACTTATAATGCAGTAAATATTAATATCCGCAGCATATGGATTAACACTGCATCTGATTGTTTTTTGTTTGTTGTTGTTTTTATTTTTTCTGAATATTTAATATTCGACATTACTGATTAAGTGTTATATTTGTATGAACAAATTAACTATTTAAATATATATATATATATAAGTTTTGTGGAGGGAGGAGGTAGGTGTAACTTAATTTTTTTCTTAATATTATCTATTTAATATTTTTGCTATTTTTGCTATATGCTATTTTTATTTTATTTTATTATAACAGTATTTTTTCTGCTATTTTTAAAAAATACATTTTTGTACTTAACGGGTTTATATGGTTAGATTTATACCCTGACCATATAGTGTATAGCACGCAGTAAATGTAATAAACAAAATAAATCATTTTAAATGGCGGAGTAATTCTTGTTTTATTTATCTGTAAATACTATAATTATCTACTTACTCTGAAACTATTTAATGCTGTTATTATTTAACTAAAATGTTATTGACATTCAGAGTTTAATCTATTAACGATTTTCTTTTAAATTTACTTTTTTTCTTTCCGATAATGTGGGAACACCTCTCATAAAACTGTTATGAATTATCTTCCTTATACCAATGTGAACCAATAGATACACATACATGCACACAAACACACATACATTCACGCACACACATACACACACCCATATATATATAAATATATATATATATATATATATATATATATATATATATATATACATACACCCACATACACACACGCATACACATATAACACGACATTTTAAATCTCCAATATATAATTTATTGTAAATTCTGAGAAGAATGGTCTACACTTAAATCTACGTTTAAATGTGTTCCTTACTTTTGGATATTTATTTTTCTAATTAGGTTTTAGTAAATTATAATCAGAATCCAACATCAAACTGGGTATTTCTTTTTCTTCGTATTCCTTTTTTTATATTTCTTCCCTTTCTAATTCAAACATTCAGTTTTAGCAAGGTAATAACCTCACTTGAAACATTTTATAGTGACATGTCACCCGTATATATAGGTGTGTAATTCCAACAATATACACATAAACAAACATACAAAAAACAAAATACAGATTCACATATACAGGTGTATGCATGTATCATTCAATTGTTGGAAAGTAAAAGTGAATCTATATAGTAACTTTGTTATTCTATTCAATTGTTCTATTATTACAGTTTTTCTAACTCATTTATTTATTT
>OY744518.1:39562707-39581303 GCA_963556195.1 Sepiola atlantica
TAAGACGTGACACAAGATCGGGAAAGTGGGAAAGAACCAGCGCTGAAGAATTTGAGCACTCTGGCTGTTTAAAAATGGCCTGGGCAGCCCCGTCGGCATTCCCGTGTAGGGGCGCCTCAGACAGTAAGCAATACACTTACTCCTACCCAAAGAGGGGAGGAAAAGCCTGGGAGGGTGCACCTCCTAGAACTACACAGGACCGACAACCCCACATTGACTGGCGTAAATCCAGATCCAAAGGCCCGGGCGATACCGGTTTATTAGGCGGGGTAAAACACCTTGGTTTATGGGCTCGTAGTGGAGAAGATAGAACAAAAAGCAAATAAGACATATTTGTGGATCTAATCCTCAAAATTATCTACTTATCTTTTAAAACATATTTCTTGAAAAGTATCAGATACTTGTCTAAGTTAGCCATGCTGATTGCAGCTTTAATCCAGAAACACGTGTCCATGGATGACTTTTATGTATGTATGAAAATAAAGCATATATATATATATATATTAACGAAAATTACGTTCTATACAGTTAAGGGCGACTAATAAGGGCGACTAATAAGTTTCTACATCTTAATCACTTATGAAGTAAGACAATCTAAATAGTTGTAAGCAAAAAAAAACAACGACCGCTGCAATCTCCAATTAAAATAATTACATAAAAACATATTTAATATTTAGGTGATATCTATTCCGAGACAGGGCGTCTTCTTCAAGTAGTAAATATGCTGGACTATAGACATACACATTGCAAGTTCCTTGTCTAAGTTAGCCATTCTTATCACGGATGTGAGCCAGAAACACGTGTCCATGGATTACTTTTATGTATGTACAAAAATAAATAAAAAAAGATATATTAACGAAAAATACGTCCTATAATGTTATAGGGCGACTAATAATGCAATTTTCTGCATCTTAATCACTTAGGAAGTGAGACAATAAAATTAGTGGCAAGCAAAAAAAAACAACAAACGCTGCAATAACCAATAAAAAATAATGCATATATATATATATATATATATATATATATATATATATATATATATATATGTATACACATATATATGTATTAATATATGTATATATGTATATATATGTATATATATGTATATATATATGTATATATATATGTATATATATATATGTATATATATGTATATATATATATGTATATACATATGTATTCATATGTACATATGTATATATATGTATATATATGTATATACATATGTATACATATGTATATATATGTATATATATGTATATATATATATGTATATATTTATGTATATATATGTATATATATATGAATATACATATATGTATGTATATGTATGTATATATATATGTATATATATATATACATATATACATACACCAACACACACACGCACACACACACATATATATACTAAAGGCTCTATTAACGACGCCCCCTCCCATCCCCAGGATTCCTCACCCAATCACATCTGCTACTACACACACACGGTAAATTTATAGAACGAGTCAAAATTAATTAAAACTCTAAAGGGACATAAAATAAATAATACATAAATTACTCAGTATATTTACTAACCACACAAACAAGAACGGTTATAAAAAAAATAAAAAAATAAAAAATAGTAAATAATAAATTATATATATAAAAAAATAAATAAACAAACCTCTGCGAACCTGCTACTATAAAACAAACCAGCATTTCCGGTTCCGGCTTTTAGCAAAAAAACACACTCCAACGAGTGGCTGTATTTATTTTATTTCTGAGGATGAGGGCTTCCCTCGAAAATTAATAATAATAATAAAAGGGCACACTCCAACCTAACACCACGGCCAACGATACACTGGTAAATAAAATTTAAAAAAATTAAAAATTATTGACTCTTCAATATTGTCACTTTGTTTTTACGATCCTACGTGTCGTATATGTGTCACTCCAACAACGCATTGTTATCGCCTCCAAAATATTATTCTTATACTATACACAATGCTCCAAGCAAACTACAACATCCTTCTCACACTTAGTCTGAGCAAGACAGAGTTTGCAACAATTAAAAAGATACTTCAACTCTCGGAGAAACGAGCAAAAGCCGGCTGCCAGATCATCTTTCTAAAACGCTGCATTAAAAACAACATAATCCCTAACACAGTTAAAACATGCACCTCCCCGCATGCTTCAGCCACCCAAAACGCAAGACATCACGGGAATTTTTACACAAACTTTGTGTCAAGGAATCCATCCGACACTTACACTACCTCCTCCACCTCCATATTGAGGAACTGAATAACAACCTAGCAGGACAGACCATAACCCTAAAAATATCTTCAGCGATCAACCAGTGCTACTACAACAGCGTCCACACATCGAAAGAAAGATTAAAAAATAAGTTCAACTGGCTCCTTCACAAAAACACCCCCAACCCTATAATCAGCCTCAAAAATAACGACCCAACCGACAACAATAACACGCAACCCACAGCTAGATCCCTCGTCACAGACCTGACTAACTCACTAATGCCAAACGAAACAGAACTCCTCAGCCTAGGCCCCAAGTGTATAACTACACAAAAGTTAGATGACAGGGCCAAACTCAACATCGAGTCACAGTTCTGCAGAACGGCATATCACCTAAAATGACTGTCTGCCTTCAACCAAGACATACAGAACACGCATAACACAACCAACAGTCCATCCGCCATTGAATACGCCGCTCCATCCCTACATACCAGCTAGACCGCCTCCTCCAACCCTCCAGACAACCACGATTTAGACCGCAAACTCACAAGACTTTGGCACAACATATCATCCATCATACAAAGGGAACAACCAAACATCACACCCAATCTCACAAGAACGCAACGACTCACCCTCAAACACTTAAAGGACAAACACCTAATATTCCTGCCTTCTGACAAAGGCAAATAATTCTGCGTTATCTCTCAAGAAACGTACGACGATCTAGCACTCAGACACCTCAACAACGACACACTCTACACACCCACCATAGACGCCTCCCCCACTGAGATAGAAAATCAGATAAACACAGCATGGACACTAATATGTAAGAAAAGAAACCTCCCCAACAGATACAAACGAAACCTCACCACAAGAAATAGCAGACTCCCTACATTCTACCACCTAATAAAACACACACGAAAACAGCCCCGTAACACAAATAAGGCCCATAGTCTCAATCATAGAGGGACCCCTCTACAAGATCTCCTGGCTGCTCTCCCAACTACTCAAGCCCCTACTCCCCACTTACCCAGGACACGTCAGCAGCTCTGATGAGGTCATATACAGACTGCACTCACTGCAACACCAGGAACTACAACGCAACAGATATGCGTTCAGCCTCGACGTTGTATTCCTCTATACATCCGTACCAGCTCACCCAGCTGTGGACCTCATCACCGACTGCATCTCATCCAACGACCTCTACTGCTTCGGTCTCACTGCCACTGACATACACAAGCTACTTTACATAATAGTCGACAACACTTACTTCACATACAAAGGACAGACCTACAAACAAATAACAGGGCTACCTATGGGATCCAGCCTATCAGGACTACTGGCCATCACATACATGAATAGGGTAGAACAACGCGCATTAGACACCTTCCACTCTAGCATCTTCTTCACGAGATATGTGGACGATATTCTCATCCTCACATCATCCCGCGAGGAAGCCAACAAAATCTTCATCAGCTTTAAGAATACAGACCACAACATACAATTCACAATCGAACACCCTAAGACATCCGGATCCCTCTCACTGCTAGACTTCACGCTCCGCATCACCGACAAATGGCGCTCATTCACACCAAATTCTACAAGAAAGATGCCTGCAGAGATATCTTCGTAAACTATAAATCGGCCCTCCCTACCAAAGCCAAAATAGGATATGCTGTGAACGAAGTGAACCGCATCCGTGGCAAATGTACTACAGAAACCGACAAGACATCCTCTGTTAGACACTTCCAACAAATACTCGAGCGGAATGGATACCCTACAAACATCAGACACTACAATAAGACATCTAGAAAACACCCAAAACCAACTCCCTCTAACACATGCTTCCTTAAAATACCACACTTTAGCGATAGAATAACCTCGGCCATCCGCAAAGCCATCCACAAAGAACACTTAGACATTCAACTCACACACTCAGGACCTACACTAAGACAACACCTATCTAAACCTAGAACACCTTTCAACACGAACCCTTGCACCCTAGCAAACTGCCCCATCAACAACACAGGTATATGCAACCGCACACATGCTATATACCAGATATAATGTGCGGTCTGCAATGAATTCTACATCGGCAGTACAGTGGGACCTTTGCATATACGAATTAAGGAACACATAACCACCAAGGAATCATCCTTCCAAAAACATATAACACATGGCCACAACCCCACCAAAGACATACGAGTCAAGATACTAGCTAGCAAAAGAGACCAGGGCAATCTCAGACTTAAGTAATCAATATTAATTAGAAAGCTATCCCCTAAATTGAACAACAGAGCCGAGCTAAACTCCAACTTCTTAATATAACCACACACGACAAGCACCATCATACACATTATACTAACTAACATCTATGATACTATGCGGACATACTATTAACGAAAACACCACTAAATGAAATTAGTTATGCCCATATTATTAGCCCAATTACTGACACTGGTGCACACACAGCAACTTGCACCCGCTGCTAACTCAGACACGTGGTTGCACATGTTGTCTGCCTTACATATTAACTAGAAATCCCGACCATTATATACCACGACTGCACATAACACAATCTAATAATATAGATAAATAATAATATAGAATCGAACGAAAAAAACAAAACAAAAAAAAACGGAAAAAACAAAAAAACAACATATATATAAATGAATAAATAAATAAAATAAAAAAATGTATGCATGTATGTATTTTACATATACGTATATATATACATATATACATACACCAACACACACACGCACACACACACACATATATATACCAAAGGCTCTATTAACGACGCCCCACTCCTATCCCCAGGATTCCTCACCCAATCACATCTGCTACTACACGCACACGGATAAATTTATAGAACGAGTCGAAATTAATTAAAACTCTGAAGGGACATAACATAAATAATACATAAATTACTCAGTATATTTACTAACCCCACAAACAACAACGGTTATAAAAAAATAAAAAAATAAAAAATAGTAAATAATTAATTATATAGATAAAAAAAAATAAACAAACCTCTGCGGACCTGCTACTATAAAACAAACCAGCAATTCCGGCCCCGGCTTTTGGCAAAAAAACACACTCCAACGAGTGGCTGTATTTATTTTATTTCTGAGGATGAGGGCTTCCCTCGAAAATTAAAAATCATAATATAAGGACACACTTCAACCTAACACCACGGTCAACGATACACTGGTAAATAAAAACAATTTTTTGAAAATTATGTACTCTTCAATATTGTCACTTTGTTTTTACGATTCCACGTGTCGTATATGTGTCACTCCAATAACGCATTGTTATCGCCTCCAAAATATTATTCTTATATATATATATATATATTCATATATATATGTATATATATATGTATATATATATATTTATATATATATATATATATATATATATATATTAATTTAATATAAAACAATTCAAATTTAAAATGCAATGTGACAATGTTTAATTCAACACATCAAATAAGAAGGAAAATGTTAATGTGATTTGAACAAATGTATTGTTTACGTACGTGCGATTTTGAGCTACTTCCAAAAGTCAGTGGGTCTTGCTGATGCGTCAGATAGCGTTTTATGCATAAGTCTTTTTTATGAAGAGAAAGTATTTGTTACTTACATCAGATTAAATTGTATAAACACTATTTTTATATGCGATATTCCTTTTTACACACAAACATAGAAACGAATTCAGTGTTGTTATCGTGCATGTGTCACGATGTAAATTAATTGGAAATGTGCAGTGATATTTTTAAAGGTTTGCTTGGTAATTACTGTCATATGAATTAGATTTAAAGAAAGTGTATACATATTTTAAAAAATATTTTTTTACAAGATTTATACACGTTTCCTGTTATGAACAAATATTTCAAGTCTGAGTCTATATTATGTTCAACTGTATATTTGGAATATTATTAAAGATAAAATAATATACTGTGTGCACAGTAATTAAACACGACACCTTCAGGTTATGATAGCTTTGTTACCGGACCCTATACTTCTTCCACTTATCTTATCGCCACAATCAGCTTCGGTTGGGTCACCCTCATAAGAAAAAAAACTCTAACTTCTAACACATATCACTCAAAATCAAAGCGAACATCTATAACGCATATGTCCTTCCAGTAGTCATATATAGATTTAAATGTGTCAACAGGACTGTGATATTATTTCAGAAAGTAGAAAGTTTATAATACAACATAATGCGCTTCATTACTGATCATATTAGTATCGCAGAGTTGCGAAAACTCACTGCCAAATGTAATGTATTGAGATTAGTTTGTCACGTTAAGTGTTCCATGTTAAGGCTATGCAAAACTATGTGTGGAAAGGCATGATACAAGGAAGCCGGACGAAATTTAAACAAAAGAAAATATGGATATACACCGATTGTGAGTGGACAAACTTTTACATATATGAAGCGAACGCATTGGCCAAACATTTTAAGACTTGGAGGATACTCAGTTATGTTAGTGCGTATTCTGCAGCTAGCGGAATCAACGTTCTATAACAATAATCGTATCGCCATGTGCAAACAGCAAAATTAACAGACCATCAATTAAATGAGCAAATTTATAAAAGGTTGTATATTATGCAGATCTATAGAGATATAGCAATGGATAACATATTTGTCATGTCATAATTTTAGTTTTATTCCCTTCAAAGTTAAACTTTAAATAATAATATTGATTCCACTACTACAGCTACCACATGTCTGATTCATCCTCTCCCTTCTCACCCTTTTCCTTTAACTACTACTGGTAGTGTATTCACTTTTACAAGGTGATTGGTGTGTAGTATAGTGTCGAGAGTAATACAACGCCTATGTTTTGTTCAAAGTGAATCTATACTGCATTGGTATGTATGAATCAATAAATTATCTCCTTCTATGCACACAGTACAAACATGTGTTCAATTAAGTGTATACAATTAAGCAGGTGCAATGGCTATTGTGTCTCTGACTATAATAAACCAAATGTGTTGATATGCAATGAAAAATAACAATGAAATAAAGACTTGATAATCATCAGGCTTAGTAGTAGAACTACTGATATTAGTATCAACAGTAATAGTAGTAGTAACCGTTGTAGTGGTTGTAGTAGTTGAAGTGGTGTTAGCAGTAGTATTAATCTAGTTCTCTTCTGCTTCATTGTTGCTTTAATAGAATAGTCTAAATTAATATTGTCGTATTACCAACATTAAAACATTCTCCCCGCTATTTCTCCTCTCTTAATTAGAAGAATCTGACAGCTTTTCCCCATGGAGTCTCCCCGAGGATTAAACGCGAGATAATTCAGACATTGAAAATATGCACCATTAAGACCAGATTTGTCAGCTGCATTTTTGACATTACAACCCCTCTGATCTTTTATATTGACCTATTGGCAAGCATTGGCAATTATGGTGAAGCTGTTTAAGTAATGGTTAATCGTTGTCCGAGATAGAAGGCTTTTCGGATAAATATCCGTTTTTAATTTGTAATATGTTTGCCCCAATAAAATGCGGGTTGGGGTTTCTTTATTGTGGCACTCAGCCAGACGATTTCATGCGTAATAAATAACATTATTATCCTCTTATGGGAAGAATTTCAAATGGGCACAATAACATGTACGATGTGTGTCGAAAAAGAAATGAGACTATCGTCACAATCAATTTATTTTAATTACGAACAAGACATAGTGGTTTTCATTGAAAGAAAATACCTCCCGCGTTTAAGGCAGTTGTTCATTCTTCTCTGGACAGCGGTAATACTATGTATCATTTGTCCCTTACCTCAGTTTGTAACGGCAATCAAGGTCACCACATATCTTAAACACGGGTGGCAGTAGTAATAGAAGGGTCGGATGGGGTAGTCAAAGTTGAGCCAATATTATTGTTTGCGATCAATTTTTAAATTCACAAAAATAAATGTATGAGAGATTACTTGATATTCATGAGAAGAAAAAGTCAGATGAAGCAAGATTTGGTGAACATAAAGATTATTTTAATTTGGTTATGTTCTTCCCGTTCGTTGTTCGATGATGATTGTTCATTCTCCAGTTCTCATAGTAGAAAAACCTGATTGCATAGAGGCCAGAGTACTAGTAATAGTAGTTGTAGTAGAAAAAAGGAGGAGTTTTTTTTTGTTTTTTAAAAATTTTATTTAACATGGTTCAGCCAAAACAAGGCAGGCCGCCACTGTAGACGTAAGGGGCTACTGAGAAAAAAGAAAAGGGAAGAAGGTTATGGGGTCAGCCTAAATTGGGATCTGCGCAGCGAGATGTCTGTTTAATGACATGTTTGGTTTGATTATAGAGTGGGTTAGCCAAGGTGGATACTTGCTTGGTGTCAATAAGCTCACACAACCAGTCCATTCGTCACGACCTCGTCCATGAGCGTTGTGGCCTTGGGAAAGACCACCGGAGATAATTGCAGGGTGCGTTTCCATGCGCGACATGGGTCATACAACTACCCACGGTATTATGCAACTGATGATAGAGCAGTCGTTCTTGGCGCTACCCAAGAGTGTTGTCTTCTTGCTTTCAGTCTGAAACAGCAGCCAGACAAGCTGTCTAACATGTACCCTCAACCTGTCGGAACAAGAGAGACCCAGACTGGTCATGTAAGACTTAGTAACGAAAAAACTTTCCCCAAGTTTCCCAAATAGAGAGAAAGAGAACGGCGTTCATTGTCCTAGTAAGGAAACAAGGCTAAGCACTGAGTGTTTAGCGGCGTCCCAGCGCTGTTACCTCTGCGCCTGACTAATAAACAAAGATGGAGTGCAAGAGCCGGCGATAGGCAGAACCTATCTACTCCTTAAGCAATTATAGGTTTGCAAACCGGATATTTTGTTCGAGATCAAACTCTAGGAAGGTTGTCGATCAGGACTAAGGAGGTCTTCCTTCCCAACGGTTTACTGCCACGGCGCAAGTAGCTGGTAGCAAGGTTTTTTTTTCAGATTTCCTTCTCCTAGATGAATGGCCTTACGAGGTATTACGGGTCAAACATTCCGAGGTTTAGAAGTTGTTGTAGTAGAATCAATAATATTGTATGAGATTAAAATATAAAATGCACAACTACTATATGTATTAGAAGACAAACAGTCGCACGAAGCGAAATTGAGTGAGCATGGGGGTTATTCTGATATGGGGAAGTTCCTTCCGTTTGTGTCTTTATTTTGATCGTTCGTTTGTCAGTGCTCATAGCAAAACGAGCTAATGACATGGAAGCGTAAATAAAAGTATGTGACATAAATGTTATAATAACACAATTATATATTCCTAAGACATCATGTTAGATGATATCACACTCCGCTTTTCCACCTTTCACACATAAAGCACGCATATCTTATTGTTATCTCGCAAGTGACTGTCTATTGAATAACTTGCGACACCAATCCTCAGTGAAAAGTAAACTACTGATAAAGGTAGAGAAACATATAACAGCGTATAGTATAGAAAAGAGAATGGTCTACTAATCAACATATTGTAGAAATATAAAATAAAAAATACAAAACAGTATACAGAGTAAAATATCTGCAAAATATAGCTGTGGGCAAACACATTGTCATAACGTCTTTTTCTCCAAACGTTAAAACTGACGAAAACGAGTGAGCCGGTTTAATATATTAGAAATACACAAAACCCACATTGAATACAACTTGCATGCTACATCGATTGACCACCATCTTAACCCAATCACTCTAGGGCGAGGGTTAAGGAGAAGAACCCAGTAACACACAAAAGCGTACGGTCCTGCCTCTTTGTTTACTACCTTCACACCCATTGCTAGAATATATTTTACGTAAGCAGCTGAATTCTTCACGACACTAATGCAAAGATGAAGCCAATGAAGCGGCACCTTCGACCAAACACGATACGGTGGATAACAGAGGGGCCAAAACTGCTTCTATATACGCTTCGCAGCACACGGTACGTTACACCAAAGTAACGAGGACACTTCCTCGTCATTAAGATAAATTCACAAATTTAGTGTTAGCAAGAACAAGAACGTTGACGTTGTGTTTTTAGCTTAATAAAAAGTCTTCCAAGGTTATGAAATGATTATCATAAAAAAGTATGTACTATTTCGTATACCAAAAAGGAAAATACTGTATTGTTATGTTTTTATTGAGAAAGTAATCGTTAGGAAAAAAGCAGTCGAATATTTCGTATGCGATTGTCGTATTCTATTAAAAATTGTTCTAAAAAGTTATGTGTACCTATTCAGTTAATGGGCAGTGCTGAAATAATTCATAAACTTATTTTGGCCATGTGGAGGAAGATTTACTTTACAATTATGTACTTGCAGCTACCAGTTTAATAAAATAGAATATACCTTTTTCGAATTTAACTTTTAAATTTTATATAAGAACTAGCACGGTTTGTAAACCGAATAAGTAATAAGTTAGTAATCTATGTTTTGTAAGTAAATCAGTTTTGTTTTTAGTGGTTGGTAATATAAGCATTCCTATAAGGTATTATATGTTGTTTGTGGTTGCCTTTAATAAAATATCTTTAAAAGTTTTAAGAAATTGTCTTACAAAAAAGTATTTCATGTTGATTGTAATAAAATAGAAAATATGTACAATTTGGTATATTCGGAGTATTGTTCTGATCTACGGTGTTTTTATCACAACGTTTCGGTCGATGTAACTTCTGCCCTTCTTCAGGCGTACTTTGTCGAACAAATTAAAAAAGGAAATAGTTGTTTTTTAGTTGAGAAAGAAGTCGTTCTTAAAATATAATAATCGATTTACTTTTTTTGTTATGGTATTAAACGTTTTTTCTGTGGTTTTATTTAGAATAACATTCATAAAAGGCATTCAACGTTGTGTTTCTTCCTATAGTCTTTAGTTTGTCTAGTTTAATTCACAGTCTTCAAATATTATGTAGACATAATAATTTGCAAAGGTATTTTATATTTCGTGTAATAAAATAGTAAATTGTTGATTACTTTTTAATAACAAAAGAATTCATATATAAGATATAATAATCGATTCCCTTTTTTGTTATAGTTTAAACAAAACCGGCCGTTTAAAAAGAAATCTGTCGCTGAAATTTAGTTATAGGTTTGGTCGTTTGTTTTATTAAAATAAACAATATTAAAAAAGACTTACTTACGATGAGCCAAGCAGTTAGTCTAATACGCCATTTTGAATGCGATTAATTAGAGTATTCTGAAGAGCAATTACATTCATTATAAATTGACAGACATCATTGCTGAAAAGAAACAATTTCAAAACTCCGTCATTCCTTGATTAAATTCATTAAGCCAAGTAACATATAAGTGAACCTCTGGGAGCGTTCGTAATTTAAAAAATGTTTTATTATATGCAGGACATAGTATGACTTACAAAATATCATAATCCACGCGAGTTTGATATTATGAAGTAATTTTTCCGGTGTTTGCGAGTCTCGTAGGAGTTCTTAATTGGAGGAGAATGACATTGTCTGCAACCTTTATTGTGGGAGTACGTATTTGAAAGAAGTCGTTTATTCGGATTAAATGTAACATTGTGTAACCGGGGACGCAATGTAAGCATATTTGTTTTTTATTAAACACGCTTTAAGAATTTATGTAAATAGTATATGTTAAGTATTTGCATAGGAGAGATTCGGTTATTTTCCTATAATCGCTTAAGCTGCACAGGAAAATTTATGAGTTTATTATATAGGATATATTCTGTACTTTATTAGCGTTGTCCGGGCGTATGTTAGTTAACTCACAAAATACTCTAAAATAAGACAAATGTGTGGTGCATGACCGTTGGAATAATTCCCATACTTCGCTCAAATTGATTGAGGATATACCTAGGCTTCCAATAACATATTCCTGTTTCTATTTCAACCAATTATTATTTTCTATAATTATTAATGTTATCTATAAACTTGAACATTTCAACGTACATTTAATTACATTTGTCTTTAGTGATTAGCAATATTATGACTGTCATCGATTAAAACATAAATATTTTTTAAAACATATTCTATAATTAATGAGATTTTTTTATTATAATTTTTGAAATCATTAATAGTTCAACGTTCGTTTAATTTCATAATTAATATTCCATGCAAATCCGGTTGCATTTTTGTGTTATCGTCTCATATACTTATTTAACATATGATTGACATTAAAATAAAAACATGAAACATCTCAGAGGTAATTTAATATTCTCCAGAAATAAGCCTACAAGCATTTTATATATGAATTTGCGGCTAAATGCGTGGCTCATGCAGTGCTTATGCCAGACCCATATCATTGGTGAAGAGGCTAACTAACTTTTTCCGCTACTTTTATTATTAATACAAGATATATTTAGTGTATTGTTTATATATCATATGCTGTATTTTATTATACAGTACCAATGTGGTGTGTCATCTGAACGTGGCTTTTTTCCTATTATTTCATAAGTACAAGAATGCATGGTTATGATTGTAGATATTACATTATTCATTCAATATACAAATATTTACATCAAGTTTCTATTTAATCTGAATATTTGTTAGTAAGTAAATATACTTTAATGAGTAGGACTTTTTTCAAAAGTTCGTTTTATGTAAATAAATGCGTCTAAATTATGCATGATTTTCTTCAACTTCGAAGGGATATATGGGTCGTTAATCATAAGAACCTTATTAATGAAAATAAAACAAAACAATTTCAAAAATCGACCACTATTCGAATCGAACCACGAATGTGTGCTTAACATATGAACCGATATGTATAAAACCTCGATGTCGAGCTAATGTACAAGAGCCTAAACAATTAATGAAACTAGTTACTGTTTTTATTAGCTGTTTGAGAGTCAGATGCAATATTTTTAGGAAGACGGTTACGTTTAAGAATAAAAAAAACAATATTTAGGTTAGGAGACAGAAACATAGAAGAAAATAAAGAATTGTAATGTCTTCGTAGTGATCGACCGGAAGTGTATACCAAAATAAAAGTGTTTTTTTTTTATTTTCAGTGTAAAAAACTAACTGCAGAGTTGTTATTACGAAAATGGTTAGGGTTGATGGAAAAACACGATTTAGAATAATTATCTCGAGAGAGGAATCGAAAAAAATGGAGCATAAGATAGAAATAACGTTTCTGTATTATAATCGTCGACGGGAAGAAGATACTAACATAGAATTGACTGGTTTGTATTATTATTTTTTTTAAATATACTAATACAAATAATGAAAATGAAGGTTTCTTCTGAGGAAAACAATTAAAATAAAGTGTGTAGTAGTCGTGGGGTGGGGTTTGGGGCGGTAGTACTACTAATAATTACAAAAACAACAACAGCAACAAGAAAATAGTAATAATAATAATAATAATAATATATATTTTTTAAAAACTGAAAGCAATGTAAAGTGCCGGGTAGGATGTAAGCTGGAAGGAACAAAAATGATAAATCGAAATGCGACTTACTATTTATTTTTTGAACACTACATTTATATACACAACATCACTTTAAAACTTATTAATTAAGATTCTCTGCGGGACTGGTTTGCCCCTACCCTATTCTCTGACATCCATTGTGGTAGATTCTCTGCACAGACGGAGTTTTCCTTTGGTGTTTATCATTTTTGACAATGGGAAGTTTCTATTGTCCAGAAATATTAAATACATGATTTTTAATAATCATCCGGACAACACACAAACAGCTAACACCACACTTGATGTTATGTAAGATTTTATGAAAAAATAAATAGTAAGTCCCATTACGATTTCCATTTATTATTTTTGTTACTGCCAGCTTACATCCTACCCGGCAATTTACGTTGCCCTCAGCCTTTTTAAAAACATACTACTACTATTCCAAACAATGCTTCAAGCAAACTACAGTTCTCTAGTAATAATAATATTAATGACATTCAAAAACGGTTGTGTTTTTTTCGTTTCACAAGTCATCAGTAAAGCTATACGCTTTAAAGATTAGATGTTATTATAGTTTGTACGTATTTATTTTCACAAAAAACTAATAATGTTATATATATTTGTATCGAAAACTAATTTTATGAACACGTCATCTTGGTGAAAAAACAAAAAAATAATAGTGTACTTATACTGAGAACGGTTTCATTATTTTAATGATTAGTAAGTGATTAGAATCTGAACACAGCATCACACAATAATGTTTTAATAAGATATATCTATGTAAATATACATTCACGCGATTTATGTTCGTATCTACGCAATTATCCGCCACCACTTTTTTAATCTCGTTAGATCACGTCGAAGATGCAATGCAAAAATGTGATTCTTTTTAAAGTTTCAACTGGTGTCGCCGGTGTGACGTACGTCAAACTCAAACTTATGTAGGCTAGCATCAAAGCATATAATCTGTTCTGCCCCAAAATAGTAATATATTATTGAGGGGTCTGCGTTCGCGCCGGATGTCTATACAATGAACATATATCACTAACCTAGGGTATTGGAGATAAACACACATAACACGATATATTCTGAAACTACATAAATAAGAGTAATTAGATGATATTTTTTCAGTGGGAACAAATGGGGTACAAAAGAACATGTGAGATACAGCAATATACAACAGATTAATTACAAAACCATGAGATTTCCACGGGGCTTACTAGTAATAATTACTATACGTTATAACTTCAGTATTAATTTAAATTACTATTCACAATTTTGCCAGATACTCTTATCTATGAAGATATTTCCACATCAAATACGATAGACTCTTAATTAAGTCTCCTGATCTATGTCTACGTATTGCTGGTGGATGTAATAATCAAAGATATGTAAATATCAACGATATCACCGATAGATCGTTAATTAGTTTGGTTGACATTGCTCACGGGGATTTATGCATGGAGTATCTACATATAACCGCTCATGAACCGATAAATGTTAGCCATAGATTGTATATCTTAATGTATTAGCTTGATTAGTAAAATAATGTTATCTTTTGTATTTTTCGTATTTTGTGTATTGATAATTTTTTTTTTAGATGACCGCTATCTTTCTTCACTCAATAGAAATGCGAAATCCAGTTAAAATGTTATCTCTTATTTAAAGACAAGTACATTTGTTTAACACACCGTTAGAATGTATGTCCATCGCCAGGATTCTGTCATATATTATAATACTAGCATAACCACCCGGCATTGCCCGGGACCATAAGCAACACAATAGTAGACGTTAAAAAGTGTGATCAACATGTTTATAATCAAAACTTTTAAACACTACTGCTTTCAATCCGTCTCTCTATCTGTCTCTCTTTCCACATTCCCTATTATTCCCCTCCCTTTCCCCAACCATCTCTTTTAACCCCAGTTAGCTCTTACTTCGCTGTCGTATCAAAAAGTACATATGGTTACTGTCTGCCCCTTTACTGCAAATAATGTGAATTTATGTATCGCCCCTGTCATATGAAAGAACTTATAAAATATGTTATTTCATGTAGCGCCTCTATGATATAAAAAATCACATCAATGCGCCCCTGTCGTGTGAAAAAGACCTATATGGTTCATTTGTGCCACTGAACCGAAATGTTCATTTATGTAGAGCTCCTGTCATATGAAAGAACTGATAAAACATGTTCACTTGTGTAGTGCCCCATCTAATCAAAATAACTCACATTAATACATCCGTTTCGTATCAAAGAAAATATATAGTTTATTTGTGATTCTGAACAAAAATCATGTTAATTTATGTATCGCCGTTGTCATATGAAAGAACTTAGAAAGTATGCTCTTACATGTAGCGTCCCTATTATATAAAACAACTCATATTAATGCGTCCCTGTCGTATCAAAGAAAGTATATAGTGCATGTATCCGCCTGAACTGAAATCACGTTCATTTATGTACCACCATTTTCATATGAAATACCTAATGAAAGATGTTTACTTATGTAGCACTACTATTATATAACAGAACTAATATTAATGGTCCCTGTCGTATTAAAATACCAATATGGTTTATTTATGTCCCTTAACCAAAATCATGTTCATTTATTTAGCGCTCCTGTGATAGGTAAGAACTCGTAAAGCATGTTTATTTATATAGAGTCCCTATTATAAAGAAAATGACTCATATTAATGCGTCCGTGTCGAATCAAAGCACCCATATAGTACATGTGTTCCACTAAACCAAAATCATGTAAATTTATGTAGCGCTCCGATCATCTGAAAGAACATATAAAGCATGTTTATATATGTAGCGCCCCTATTATATAAAAGAACTCATATTAATAGGTACCTGTCATATCAAATAACCTACATGGTTTATCTGTGCCCTTGAACAAAATCGTGTGTATTTATGTTGCGCCCCTGTCATATCAAAGATCTAATGAAGTATTTTCATTTATGTAGCGTCCCTATTATAGAAAAGAAGTCATATCAATTATGAGTTAACGATTTCATTTACATGGCAGACAGTGGCAGACATTAGCGGAAAGTTGCGGATAGTGGCGGATATTAGAAAAGAGTTTCAGGCATCGTTTACTATAATGTAAAATTTTTTAAATGTTGCCTCATTTCCTTATTTGAATTAAGAGTTGGCGATTTCTTTACATGTTGGACAGTGGTGGAAAATAACGGACACTGGTGGGTATCATTATGTAGTGGGAGCAAGAGGAAATCAAGAAAAAAAAAGAAAGAAAACGTGTGAGTAGGATGAAAATAAGAAAAGAACGAAATAACACGTGGGAGTAGAAAGAAACTAAGCAAATAAGAAAACGTTTGAGTAGGAGGAAAAGAAGAAGGAAAGAAAACGTGAAAGTAGAAAAAACGTTGTAGTAGGGGGAAAGGAGGACAAAAGCACCCGATAGAATAGGAATGAAAAAAAGGACGAACGAAAAAATGTGGAAGCAGAAAGCAAAGACGAAAGAAAGAAAACGTGAGAGTAGGAGGAAAGAAAAAAGAAACCGTGGTGGTAGCAGGAATAGAAGAGAGAGAGAAAGAAAAACACGGGAGAGTAGAAGGAAAAGAAGAGAGAAAGGAAGAAAACGTGAGAGCAGGAGGAAAATTTTAAAAAAAGAAAGAAAACGTACGATCATGAGAAGAAAGAAAGAAAGAAAACGTGAGAGTAGAAGGAAAAGAAGAAGTATAGAAATCGTGAGAGTAGGACGAAAAGGAGAAAGAAAGAAAACGTGAGAGTAGGAGTAAAATAAGAAAGAAAGAAACGTAAGACTGTGAGGAAAAGAAGAAAGAATGAGAACTGAGGAGGAGGAAAAGAAAAAAAAATGAAACTGTGAGTAGAAGGAAAGGAATAAGAAAGACAAAAAGAAAACGTAGAAGTAGCACTCAACACTCTTGTGGGAACAGGTAGTGCTGAGTATTAAGCAACGCTTGCTTCCTTCCACGCCTTGTGTGCGGCTAAGATTGCGCAAACCTTGTCTCACGACACACTTATTTTCAGAAGTGGTGCTGCTGAGGCATGATCAACCATTGCATGACAACACACTCTTTTGCAGAAGGGCTGCAGCTAGAGATAGGTGCGCTCCTACAGTGAATGCCGACGGGGTTGCAGTCCTACGAAGTGCACCCTCCGAGTCCTGTACATTCATCCTTGCAGGTGTTGTTAGTTCATTAAAATGACGTAAAGGAATTGATTCTGCCCCCCCTGCCCGCGCATAAATGGATGAAAAATAATGAGTTATAAAATGAATGAAAAAATGAATAAAAAGAAATGTAGGAAAAAAAATAAAGGAAAAAATGACTGAAAAATTGAATGAAAAAAAAAGAATGGAAAAAAATGAAACAATGAATGAAAAAATAATGGAAATTAAATGACAAAAATACAGGAATGCAAATGAATTAAAAAATTAATTTAAAAAATGAATGAAAAATGAATGAAACATGAATGAAAAAATGAGTGAATTAAATAAAAAAGAATGAATAAAAAATTGAATGATATTGTGTTATTCCTGGAGAATGCAAGGTACACGTTTCTCTCTATATATATATATAATGAAGGAGGTCTCCAGAGCTCTACCAAAATCACTCGTTTGATTCCCTCCCTTCTTTGATGATTTGACGATAGCGTAAAAATATGATCTAAACCTATTACTATGACGTTATGTACCAGTTAATATGACGTAATGTGCGCAATATGTCATTAAACATTGTGATCAAATGAAACGACTTAAAATCATTATTTTTTAAATTTTCGATATATTTACGTGGGGTTATGTCGTTTTATTTAATCAATCATGAACACTTTTTGCCCCAAATTATGTATTGTATCACTGTTTAACAAGTGAGCAAAATGAAAATGAAACATTTCAACAATGGCTTCATGCTCGCTTATCTCGAAAAAAAACATATAACCATGTTTTATTAGAATGTGAGGCTTAATGTACCTCAGATACAGAATTACGGTTTGATTAAACTGATGTGT
>OY744518.1:39581503-39609003 GCA_963556195.1 Sepiola atlantica
TTCATTAAACTGATGTGTTTAGTTGAAGCTAAATTACTTTTTATATAGTGCTGCGTTGTAGAACATGTGTTTATTGACACTAACTACCTATATGCAACAAATTGATGATATACTGTGTGCTGCATTTCACTGCAGAGTCGCCATGGAGTGTGTCGTTGAATTCTGGCTAAAAATAATGTGACACCAATGAAAAATACATGTTGCTGTATTTTCATTGAAACAGCAAACTATCTAACCGGCCGTCTGTTGCTTCATAGCTCAGATTATTCGGCTTTTATTGGCAGTAGTAGGGTATTGTAAATAATTGGTTTAATTCTAAAAATGTAAATACAGTTACTATTTAATCTGATGATTTCATGTAAATAAATGAGTATTTCTGAATAACACTTCATTTTCAAAAGTTCGCTTTATGCCTATTACATGTTGTCAATTACGTCATAGTTCTCTTCAAATTCGAAAGCGAAAATGTGTTGTAAAACAAAGAAGTATTATTATAAACAGAAAACAAATAATAAAATAATTACGTTAATAACGAAGATATTTTTTTATAAAATATTTACAAAACCTTGCACAACGCAGATTATTTGTTTTTAAAAATAAATTATTTATTCATCTTAAAAACATTTTTTTTTATGAACTTGAGTACTTTCGGTAAATCTACCATCTTCAGAAGAATATTTCTTCTTTTTCTTTTTTTTCCTCTTGGTTAAGACATTCTCGTGGCCAAGTTGAAAATCCGTCTAGGTGTTATGACGAAGAGAGAAAAGTGTTGATATGGCTGTGTGTCACGTGGTCGGCGTGTAAGGATACTTTGAAAAGTCACACTATTTGAAGCGCTGGGTGGGTGGCCATAATAACGAAGATATTTTTTTAATAAAATGTTTAGAAAACCTTGCATGAAGTTGAATCGAACCAGCTAACATTCGTTCAATAGGTGAAATCGAAAATAATTAAATACGAAGGCTGCTTAATCTAAAATAGTGTAAACGATTGGCGAAACTGGTTCGTTTATTTATATTAGTAATATCAAAGAAACGTACGATTTTTTAAAGGAAAGCGGTTACATTAAAATAGAAAATACGATAATTAGTGTGAGAGAGACAGAAAGAAGAAAGTAAAAGAATGCAATTTAATATAAGATTCTTCATTCATCTACATTGTACACTTATTGATAATCGAGTGAAATCAATGACCTTTCCGGAAATCTATTACATTAACAACATGGGAATACTAATTTACTCCACAACATTGCTGCACAAATAGAAGACTATATATATATATACATACATATATATATATATATATATATATATATATATATATTGTCTCCACGCATACTGATATTGCAGAGTTGCATGAAACACATCGGTATATCAGTCAATATTGAAACTAATATTTACATATGAATAATTGTTCAGAGCTATAGATTGATGGAGCAATTTTAGTAAAATAAAACCAGGTAGACATTTATAGCGTAACTGCAATACTCTAGGCACAGTCTATTGAGCTCGGTTGATAGCTTGCTTTTATGCCTAATTTTATGAACACGTTTATTTACTCTCCCATTTCCTAGGTGACTTTAGTATTGGGGTGCAACTTGCGTGATCGACAGGAATTGTCTCCTCCTATACTGAATAGTACAGAGTGGCATGAAACACATGTGTATATTAATCAATGTGAGAACAATATTTATTTATGAATAATTATATATATATATATATATATATATACATATATATAAATATATATATATATATATAAATATATATATATACATATATATAAATATATATATACATATATATAAATATATATATATAAATATATATATATATACATATATATAAATATATATATATATATATATAAATATATATATGTATATATATACATATATATATATATATAGATATATATATAGATATATATAGAGAGAGACACACACACATTCTAGTTAATAACATTAAAATTATACAATCAGAACACAATTTAAAAATGTAAAAATACTGAAAGCTATCTACATTAATCACACCAACATAAAATTAACAATCTCACATATGAATGCGGTGGTAACAATTCTAAATTCTGAACGTTATGCAATTTCGAACTGCGATGCCATCTAGCATTACTGAATTTAAATCGTCAACGACTTCTTGGAACATTGCGAAAATATGTTCTGCGCGTTTATTAACCGTCTTTTCAAAATGGTCTTCTTCCTCATGCTTTTTTGTTCATTGACACCTGAGCATTATTCGACGAAGAATTGAAACCTGTGGTACATTTATAAAGGTTGTATTTTATTTCAATACAAAAGAATCATCTGAAAATCAAAAAATATAAAAACAGGACATATATATATTGATATATATATATATATATATATAGTGAATGCTTTTATTCAAACATGTACAAGGTCTGCTACACTGGCATGTCGATGTTATCGATCTACAGCTCTCAAGAGCTGAGGTCTCATCAGGCAGAAACTCGTTTTTTGATTCAACTGGTTGCTGAATTCCAGGGAGAATGAAGTCAAGCAAAAAAGAAGAGGAGAAAGAAATAAAAGTCATGTGACCGATTTTAAAATATGATTGCCGTTAGAAATTACTATTTTCTTATTTTTATCTTTTATATATTTTATATATATATATCCAACGCTGAGCTGGGGTAGAGAGGGGAGTGGGCCGAGGAAAAGAAAAAGAAAAGAGAAAGGGAAAGAGATACAATTGCTGTCAGAAAAGTTTAATTTACAGCTGTTTATATTTTTATTTTGTATTTTTATCCAACGCTTAGTTAGGGGGGGGGTGGAAGAAAAAGAAAGAGAAAGGGGTTGAGGGGTGTTAGGGGTGGGTGTCTATAGCCATTTAGGATTTGTTGCGGGGATGGTTCTGAGTTAAATTCATATTTATTTTTATTCAGCGCTGGGCTGGATAAAGATGGGGGTCGGGGGAGGTTAAACAAGATCGAAAGAGAAGATGAAGGAAGGGGGGAGGGGGGGTTTCAAATTTGTTGTGTCTGCTTCCTGTCAATGCAGACATATAACAATTACATGACACCCAGCTTACGGGGATATTTTAGTTTAAACCCATTGGTGGATTTATGGCCTTATTGTTGATAAATTATATTGTTATATTTTGATCAATTGGCATTTAATTTTGATTATTTTGATGGATAGTTACATGTATTTTAAATAATATTTATCAGTTAATTAATAAAACATAATGGTAATTGTCTTTATTTTTAGTAAGATTCATATATGGATTATTGGCAATAATATTAGTAGGTTAGTTCTAGGTACTAATGAGTTAAAATATATTGGGAATTATTCTTGGTAAGGATCGTATATAAGTTTATGACATTGATATAGATGGATTATATTATTATATTTATTTTTAATTATTTTGGAGTATGAATAAATGTATTTCGATTATAAATAATAGTTAGTGATGGATTAATAAAACATACTGGTAATTGCTTTTATTTTTAATGGAATTTATATATCGATTAATTTCAGTGGTATAAATAAATAAATTTTATTATTCGTTGTGATCCTATTATTAATGGTGGGGTTAACACCTGTTATAGTATTAGTGGTAAGGTGTTCTAGTTAAAATTGTTAACGCAAGTTATGGTCTATGAAGGGGGGGGATTAGAAATGATGGGGCCAGTAATTTTGATTAAAGTGATCAGTATATAATTATTTAAATATTTAAAAATTGGTTTTGGTAATAAGTAGTTTTGTGAGCTGGATGTTGAGCGCACACACGCACTCGTGCACACATATAAATACATATATGCACATGTATACACAAACATTCATATATGCACCCAAACCCATACACATATACATGAACACACAGATACACATGTATGTGTACATATGTATACGTATACATACGCGCATACAGATGCACACATACACACATAAATAGTTATAAAATTTTATATCTTCATACATATGCCCACTCATATGTCCACAAGAATTACCTATATATATAAAAAATTTTTACTTTTTATGTTATAGTATTTATTCAAAGATTGGGGTGGTTGTACTGTGTTTGTAGTTGAGGGTTAAAGTTACTTGATTTGGAAGTGTTAATAATTGTTAATTTTAGCGGGCTTGTTGGGTATTGGGTTTTTTTGTTTTAATGGTATTATTTAGGGGGGGTTGTACAAATTACTGAGGAGGTGTGATCTGTTATGCCTACAGTTGATCGATGTTTCCTGTTTTTTGTTTAAAAGTTTTCCTCTGTCAGTAAATTTAATTATTTCAAGTTTTTCGCCGAGGCATAAATAGCATGGTGAGTTTAATGAGCTACAGGTGCTAGTTTTTCTGATAATGTTCCAAATTACAATTGGTGATTTATTTTTATTAGTGAGTTCCCAGTGGTAATTTGAGAGTGATGTTCTGTTTTGGTAGCTTGGGTTGTTGAATGAACATTTATGGCCGGTGTATCTTTCTTTGAAAGTATTACCTGCCATACCTATGTAGTATTTTTTTATATCTGGAGTTTCCTTAGTTGAGATTGTTGCTTGGTAAATTGTTTTTGTTATTAAGCAATTTTGTTGCAAGGGGCATTCATTTTTATTTATGCAGTTACAGGACTTTACTTTAGTTGTTTTATTGTTATCTGATTCAGGGTTTAGGTTGCTGTTTAGGATTTTGTTATTGTGTTTTTTAATTATCATTTCTAAATTTTCGCTGCAACTGTAACTTAGTTTAAGTGTATTTTTGTTGAATATTTTATGTAAGATATTGTTTGGGGGGAAATATGTGTTTATGAGGTTTAGAAATTTTTTACCAAGTTTGGTTTTAACTGCTTGATTGAAGGGAGGTGTAAACCATATTATCTTCCTGTTTCTTGCTTTATTGTTTTTATTATTAGTCGTTGCAGGTTTATTAAATTTAATTTGTGTATTCTTGTATCCGCTGTTTTTTAGTGCTTTATTATAGAATTCTTTATGTTTGTTAAAGATTGTTTCATTTGATGAGTTATTGCTTATCCTATGTTGGATAGATTTAGGGATGTGTTTAATGATAGTTTTGGGGTGGTTGGAGAGGGGGTGTACATAGATTGGGTTAAAGTTTTCTTTATTATATGGTTCGTATGTTTCTTTGGTTAAGTTGAGAGTTACATCTAGGAAATTTACTATTTTAATGTTGGAAGTTATTTCAACTTTAAGGCATATCCTCCTCATCTCCCTAATAATAATCTTTTTAATATTTTCACACCTTTGCCCATTAGAGTTTCTGACTACTAAGAGTCCATCATCCCTATATAGGCCAATGTCTTCAATATCTATATCATTAGTTAGGTTGTAGAGGATGTATAAACCAACTAAGTCGGTGATTTCTGCAGAGTCGAAAGAGCCCATCGAAACATCAAAAGAGCCAGATTGGTTGCTCTTTGTCCATTGATCTTTTTTACTAATTAGCACTGTTTTCCTACATTTTCTTACAATGTTAATCTCTTCTTCAGAAATATCCGAGAGAAGAGTAGCAAACTCCATGACGCTTTCGAAGAGTTCATTAGAAATTGAGGGGTAGTAATTAATTATGTCAAATTGGATGAAGGAACAATTTATTTTATTTTTTATTTTGTGGAACCAATTAATTGTATCGGTCGTGTTGATCCATTGGTTGAGTTTATATGTTGATCTAATGTTTTTGTTAATTTTTTGTAGGATGATTTTGCTAATTTTTCCGGTTTCTTGTTTTGTAGGATTAATTAGTCTAGTTGTTGGCTTTGTCTGAAAGTCAGGTTTGTGGTCTTTAAGGAGAATATATGCTTCTCTTACTTTTAGTTTACTAACCCTATCACTAATTTTGAGTTTGTCAGTAATTTCCTTGCTACTAATATTTATGTTTTGGACTAAGTCAGTGTTTGATTTTCTGTAATTTTTAGTTATATTATTGTCGAGTAGTTTAAAATATTCTGATTTGGTGAGTTTATAAAAGTTTTGAGTTTTGTCTGCCTTAACTAGAATGTGCTTGGAGTTGTTAATTTCGTTGACTATTCTATCTAGTTTTTTCTGGAATGGGTTTTTTTTGTCGTTGAATTTAACGTCCTTAACAATTTTGAGTAAGTCATTTTCAAAGTTATCAAGTAATTCGATACGCGGTGCCGTACCTTGGTTTTTGAAGCCGTATTTTTCTTTGTTGTTGTTACTGGTAGATCCGTTTAGGAAGAAGTATGCTTTCCACTTCATTCTCCTCAAGAGTTCCTCCATCTTCATTGTTAGAATTAGAAGATAATTCCCGGTTTGATTCCCTTTGGATTTCTACCCTATGGATTTTTACCCTACCTGGATTACTATTTGCTCCATTCACTGTCGAGCACTCTTTTAACCGAGATTATTCAGCTAACATGGAAAAAACCAACTTTAACACCTCCCTCAAGAACATTCCAATAACAAACACCCGGAATTATCTTCTAATTCAAACAATGAAGATGGAGGAACTCTTGAGGAGAATGAAGTGGAAAGCATACTTCTTCCTAAACGGATCTACCAGTAACAACAACAAAGAAAAATACGGCTTCAAAAACCAAGGTACGGCACCGCGTATCGAATTACTTGATAACTTTGAAAATGACTTACTCAAAATTGTTAAGGACGTTAAATTCAACGACAAAAAAAACCCATTCCAGAAAAAACTAGATAGAATAGTCAACGAAATTAACAACTCCAAGCACATTCTAGTTAAGGCAGACAAAACTCAAAACATTTATAAACTCACCAAATCAGAATATTTTAAACTACTCGACAATAATATAACTAAAAATTACAGAAAATCAAACACTGACTTAGTCCAAAACATAAATATTAGTAGCAAGGAAATTACTGACAAACTCAAAATTAGTGATAGGGTTAGTAAACTAAAAGTAAGAGAAGCATATATACTCCTTAAAGACCACAAACCTGACTTTCAGACAAAGCCAACAACTAGACTAATTAATCCTACAAAACAAGAAACCGGAAAAATTAGCAAAATCATCCTACAAAAAATTAACAAAAACATTAGATCAACATATAAACTCAACCAATGGATCAACACGACCGATACAATTAATTGGTTCCACAAAATAAAAAATAAAATAAATTGTTCCTTCATCCAATTTGACATAATTAATTACTTCCCCTCAATTTCTAATGAACTCTTCGAAAGCGTCATGGAGTTTGCTACTCTTCTCTCGGATATTTCTGAAGAAGAGATTAACATTGTAAGAAAATGTAGGAAAACAGTGCTAATTAGTAAAAAAGATCAATGGACAAAGAGCAACCAATCTGGCTCTTTTGATGTTTCGATGGGCTCTTTCGACTCTGCAGAAATCACCGACTTAGTTGGTTTATACATCCTCTACAACCTAACTAATGATATAGATATTGAAGACATTGGCCTATATAGGGATGATGGACTCTTAGTAGTCAGAAACTCTAATGGGCAAAGGTGTGAAAATATTAAAAAGATTATTATTAGGGAGATGAGGAGGATATGCCTTAAAGTTGAAATAACTTCCAACATTAAAATAGTAAATTTCCTAGATGTAACTCTCAACTTAACCAAAGAAACATACGAACCATATAATAAAGAAAACTTTAACCCAATCTATGTACACCCCCTCTCCAACCACCCCAAAACTATCATTAAACACATCCCTAAATCTATCCAACATAGGATAAGCAATAACTCATCAAATGAAACAATCTTTAACAAACATAAAGAATTCTATAATAAAGCACTAAAAAACAGCGGATACAAGAATACACAAATTAAATTTAATAAACCTGCAACGACTAATAATAAAAACAATAAAGCAAGAAACAGGAAGATAATATGGTTTACACCTCCCTTCAATCAAGCAGTTAAAACCAAACTTGGTAAAAAATTTCTAAACCTCATAAACACATATTTCCCCCCAAACAATATCTTACATAAAATATTCAACAAAAATACACTTAAACTAAGTTACAGTTGCAGCGAAAATTTAGAAATGATAATTAAAAAACACAATAACAAAATCCTAAACAGCAACCTAAACCCTGAATCAGATAACAATAAAACAACTAAAGTAAAGTCCTGTAACTGCATAAATAAAAATGAATGCCCCTTGCAACAAAATTGCTTAATAACAAAAACAATTTACCAAGCAACAATCTCAACTAAGGAAACTCCAGATATAAAAAAATACTACATAGGTATGGCAGGTAATACTTTCAAAGAAAGATACACCGGCCATAAATGTTCATTCAACAACCCAAGCTACCAAAACAGAACATCACTCTCAAATTACCACTGGGAACTCACTAATAAAAATAAATCACCAATTGTAATTTGGAACATTATCAGAAAAACTAGCACCTGTAGCTCATTAAACTCACCATGCTATTTATGCCTCGGCGAAAAACTTGAAATAATTAAATTTACTGACAGAGGAAAACTTTTAAACAAAAAACAGGAAACATCGATCAACTGTAGGCATAACAGATCACACCTCCTCAGTAATTTGTACAACCCCCCCTAAATAATACCATTAAAACAAAAAAAACCAATACCCAACAAGCCCGCTAAAATTAACAATTATTAACACTTCCAAATCAAGTAACTTTAACCCTCAACTACAAACACAGTACAACCACCCCAATCTTTGAATAAATACTATAACATAAAAAGTAAAAATTTTTTATATATATAGGTAATTCTTGTGGACATATGAGTGGGCATATGTATGAAGATATAAAATTTTATAACTATTTATGTGTGTATGTGTGCATCTGTATGCGCGTATGTATACGTATACATATGTACACATACATGTGTATCTGTGTGTTCATGTATATGTGTATGGGTTTGGGTGCATATATGAATGTTTGTGTATACATGTGCATATATGTATTTATATGTGTGCACGAGTGCGTGTGTGCGCTCAACATCCAGCTCACAAAACTACTTATTACCAAAACCAATTTTTAAATATTTAAATAATTATATACTGATCACTTTAATCAAAATTACTGGCCCCCATCATTTCTAATCCCCCCCCTTCATAGACCATAACTTGCGTTAACAATTTTAACTAGAACACCTTACCACTAATACTATAACAGGTGTTAACCCCACCATTAATAATAGGATCACAACGAATAATAAAATTTATTTATTTATACCACTGAAATTAATCGATATATAAATTCCATTAAAAATAAAAGCAATTACCAGTATGTTTTATTAATCCATCACTAACTATTATTTATAATCGAAATACATTTATTCATACTCCAAAATAATTAAAAATAAATATAATAATATAATCCATCTATATCAATGTCATAAACTTATATACGATCCTTACCAAGAATAATTCCCAATATATTTTAACTCATTAGTACCTAGAACTAACCTACTAATATTATTGCCAATAATCCATATATGAATCTTACTAAAAATAAAGACAATTACCATTATGTTTTATTAATTAACTGATAAATATTATTTAAAATACATGTAACTATCCATCAAAATAATCAAAATTAAATGCCAATTGATCAAAATATAACAATATAATTTATCAACAATAAGGCCATAAATCCACCAATGGGTTTAAACTAAAATATCCCCGTAAGCTGGGTGTCATGTAATTGTTATATGTCTGCATTGACAGGAAGCAGACACAACAAATTTGAAACCCCCCTCCCCCCCTTCCTTCATCTTCTCTTTCGATCTTGTTTAACCTCCCCCGACCCCCATCTTTATCCAGCCCAGCGCTGAATAAAAATAAATATGAATTTAACTCAGAACCATCCCCGCAACAAATCCTAAATGGCTATAGACACCCACCCCTAACACCCCTCAACCCCTTTCTCTTTCTTTTTCTTCCACCCCCCCCCCCTAACTAAGCGTTGGATAAAAATACAAAATAAAAATATAAACAGCTGTAAATTAAACTTTTCTGACAGCAATTGTATCTCTTTCCCTTTCTCTTTTCTTTTTCTTTTCCTCGGCCCACTCCCCTCTCTACCCCAGCTCAGCGTTGGATATATATATATAAAATATATAAAAGATAAAAATAAGAAAATAGTAATTTCTAACGGCAATCATATTTTAAAATCGGTCACATGACTTTTATTTCTTTCTCCTCTTCTTTTTTGCTTGACTTCATTCTCCCTGGAATTCAGCAACCAGTTGAATCAAAAAACGATTTTCTGCCTGATGAGACCTCAGCTCTTGAGAGCTGTAGATCGATAACATCGACATGCCAGTGTAGCAGACCTTGTACATGTTTGAATAAAAGCATTCACAATACAGCTCTATATTTTTATTGAGCACTCTTTTATAAACCCGGTTTGATTCCCTTTGGATTTCTACCCTATGGATTTTTACCCTACCTGGATTACTATATATATATATATATATATATATATATATATACATATATATATATATATATACATATATATATATATATATATGTATATATATATATATATATATATACATATATATATACATATATATACATATATATACATATATATATATATTATATACACGTATATATAATATATATATATACTTATATATTATTATATATACACGTATATATAATATATATATACACACATATATATATAACATATATATGCATATATATATAATATATATATACTATATATATATAACATATATAATATATATATACATATATATATTATATATATAAATATATATATTATATATATAAATATATATATATTATATATATAAATATATATATATAAATGTATATATAAATATATATATATAAATATATATATATTAAACATATATATATAAATATATATGTATAAATATATATACATATATATATATATATTATATATATATATACATATATATAATTATATATATACAGTATATATATATGAATACATATGTATAAATATATATATACATTATACATATATATATGATATATATATATATGTATATATTATATATATAAATATATATATATCATATATATAAATATATATATATCATATATATAAATGTATATATATATTATATATATATTTATATATATATTATATATATAAATATATATATATATATATTATATATTATATATGTATTATATATATATGTAAATGTGTATATACATAAATATATATATATTGTATATATAAATATATATATATACATATATTGTATATATATATATATGGTATATATATATTGTATATATATATACATATGTATATATGTATATATGTATATATATATTGTATATATATATACATATGTATATATATATATAAATTGTATATATATTTATATATATATATATATATATATATTGTATATATATAAATACGTACATGTATATATATATTGTATATATATAAATATATATATATATTTATATATATATATATATATATATATATATATATATATATATATATATATATAATTTGGTTGGAGGAAACACAGCTGTAAATTATTTTTTAATATAAACCTAGTTCCTGTTTTTCTTTTTTTTGTTCGATTTACAATTCATGAGAGATACATACAGAGATCAGATTAAGTAGATCGATTACATAACGACTCGTTGTCTCTTAACTCTATTCTATATGACTAACAATATCTTATATTCGTCGATGATGGCAGGTTACTAAGACGTTAAAACGATTTCTTGTAAAATTACCAATATTTTCATTTTTCACTCAGTTCTATAACGTCTGATATGAATATAACCAAATGACGATAAAAATGTCTTGCCAAAACAGCGACCATAAGTCTCCTTAGCAAGTAAGAGAAGACGAAGTTCATATGTAAGCAAAATGGTTGATCAACTATTGGAATGGTGACAATTATAACATAACAATCGGTCCCTGATTTATAGTATAGTCGCTAGCCTACGTAATAAACAAGACACATCCGCTGACCGTTTGTCTCCTGAGACTTGCAACGATCAAACATCGAGACGCATATATAAATAAACGATCAACAAGTTAGCGCCGACAGTTCGCGCGTTTTTATGAAGTAAGACATGTAATTTTTAGTATTTGTCATTTGTCCCATCATCTCCAACACTATGCATACACTGCCATCGTTAACTTAAACATGATTATACGTAGACGTTAGAACGAATAGTGATAGCGGCGCCACTGGTTGAATTTAAAGCTTAGTTTAAAGCCACCATTTAGAGCAGGATATCGTTTCTTCGCCGAGGTAAAATAAACATTGTCAAATAAATCTTTGAAATATTTCTTGGAATGTTTACAGCCGCACTAACGAATCTGCTAAGAAGTGTCGATGTTTACGTGTAACTAGAAGCGCAGCGCGGCGTTCCCTGGCCATAATGAAAAACTGTGCTTATATAGTATGGGAAATAGTGTTGTTAAAGTTTTCAACTAAAAATATCTATATGTTTAGTCAATATATTTATTATGTTTTGAGGCATGTCCGTCCGTCCGTCTATCCGGATTTTTCTCCGCAACCATCCATTGAATTTCTCTGAAATTTTGCATGAAGTTGTAACTTTGGTCAGCTTTGGAAGTGACATTCTGCGATTTTTGAAAAAAAATCTGGTTAGCCCCCCAGAGGGTCAAAAGGCCCCGAAATGGCAAAAATCCATTCAATTTATTTAATACTTGGCCAAAATGTGGAAGCAATTGTTCCTAATAGATAATAAGTATCGGTGATTTTGGAAAAACTCTGGTTCGCGCCCCAGGGGGTCAAAAGCCCCCAAAATGCCAAAAAATGATCATTTTGTTCCATAACGTTTGATCCATCAATTCAATTGTTCTGAAACTTGGCCAAAATGTTGAGGCAATTGTTCTGGATATAAAATGAGCATCCTTGACCTCAGTAAAATTCTGGTTCGTGCCCCCAGGGGGGTCAAAGAGGGGTCAAAAATGCCCCAAATTGCCCAAATTTATTGCATATTACACTCGACACATCGAGTCACATACAGATGGAGCCACGCACGCGTGGCTAGTTAATAAATAATGTCAGCGACATATATATCCGATATGTCGCGGTCATGTTCTGCCGTTTCTATCGTGGGGGTTTACGCATTAATAGCTTTGTGAAAGATATGAATACGTAATGACATTCCAGGTAGGATTGGAATTGCAACTTGTGTACTCTAAATAATAGATAATCGATCGCTTACATTATGCATTTTATATGGTCAGCCCATCTCTTTGGTTTACAGCAACTACATTTCAATACATTTTGTAGTTTAAACAAGGATATTATCTCGGTGACTCATTAAATTATTGAAAGAACATGGACCTCCTCTGAACTACATTAAATAAATACATCACTGACATGTTAAAAAGTATATTACAATTTAAGATACATGTTTAAATATATTTTATTATCGTCATATTATGTCAATCTTATATGGTATAAAACAGGTCTGGGTTCGTTCCAATTTTTAGATACAGTAGCTGACTATTAGATTGGCTGGAAAACCCACATTAAAATTAAATATATTAATATTCTCATTCGATTACTGCTTTATGAGAAAAAATGTAAATACGCCCTCCTCACGTAAGTAGGTTAACGTTCATAATCGTGTTAACATTTGTTCTATTATGCTTACGGCATAAAATAAGTAATATTGTGATATACTGTATAAAAAGGTAAACCACAATCTCCACATATTTGGTATTATTATAAGTTTTATAAATTATGACTTATTTTTCATCCGATTCGCGATGCTTATCCTTTAGGAATATTATTTGTAACCTTCCAACTTGAGTGAGTATGTCTCAAACACTTTTTTTAACAAATACTTTAATAAGCATTTCTTCATAGTAGTATATATTTACAAATTACAATTCCGTTTCATGCCAGCTAAGGAACGACTCATGCTATATTCACCTTATAAGATCAAAGAGAAATATATGGGTTCTGACAAAAAAAAAGTTCTGGTTTCCTCGTGTGGACGACTTAGTTATCATTTAAAATACAATAAAAAAATTGGGAATCCAGAAAAGTAGTAAAGCGTAAAAGGAAATAGTGTTGATTTATCAAAGACAAATCTTACAGACAATGACCGAGAACTACAATAGCTTACAAATTCCAGTCAATAACCATGTGATGTGTACAGGAAATGAGGGAGATCCAAAGCCACTCATGCGCATCATGGCTAAAAATGTGTAATTGATTGTCAGGAATGCTAACACCGGAAGCTGAACTATATGTGTTGAAGGTGCCTGGAGCAAGTACACCCACTTACCCGCTTACCATTGCACTGAGGTGACGTTGGAGGATAGCCTTCTCAAAATTGTACACTTTTTTGTTATCTTGGTGATATGTTGAGTTCTGGCGATGGTTGCGTGTTGAGCTCTACATTACAGGTAAGGTCCACATGGAGTATGTTTCGCGATCTGTTGCCAGTCTTGCAATTGCGATCTCTCCTTTTCACTACCAGTTGTAAGTTATATATCAGCTGCTCTACAGAGCTTGATTTCGGTGGTCATCCAACTGTATGGAAAACGGTAGAGACCGTCGATTCTGAGATAGATTATCTAACAATATTTGTGGATCCCTCTCGCTGAATCGGGTAATTCCCTACCAGTGTACTATACCAGGTATACTTTACGCTCTCACCTGGAGAAAAATCAGGAACGAACACAGCCATTAGTTACAAAATTAGGAGTAATGTTCAGTGACAGATAAAATGCCTTCTAAAAATACATTAATATATGCCAATTTTTAAATGGAGTCTATGAATGCAAGATTAATCCTGATATGCCGGCCGCCAATATCCAAGGATCAATATACAAAATGAAAAATAAAAATTTATGTTCTGACAGGGTGTCGAATAATCTCCAAGTTTAGTTGGAAGTACATACTAAAGATTTTAGACCGTCCAAAACCGACAGAATTAACCTCTTATGGAAATGTGCAGACGAATTTAAGACGATGCAGGAGGTTTCTTTATTTTTAGTTCGAACGCTTAATGTGTGCGTCATGAGGTTAGCATAGCATATAGAAGTTCCGATAGTGAAGAACCGGTTGCTCTCATATAGCCTGTTGATGTAGGGCGGATATTTGAAAACTTGTAGAATACACTGTAAAATATTTTTTTTAAATAGAGAAACTACACTGAAAAATGAAACATTTGGAATTTTTAGGGCGTCGAAGATGAAGAACGACAGGAGATAAGAGAAGTAGATAGCATTGATTGAACGTTCACGATTGAAGCGGTACAGCTGACTCCCAAGAGACAAACAGTGAAAATATCAGTGGATCTGGGAGAAATAATCAAAAGAGAATAAGTCGAATAGCTCCTAACTATGAAATATAGCATTAGACGAACAACATTGCATTATATATATAATATATATATATATATATACAATAATATTTTTATAAATAAATATTAAATATTTAAATACCTAGAGATATCGTCAGTCTAGGAACTAATTCTCAACAGTCGGTAGGCGCGAAACCCCGAACACAAATCGGCACTGATTCGCACTAGTTAGTAAATAGAGAGGAACTTTAACTGTAAATAGCGGAAAATCGGTAACTACTCACCAAGCAGCTAGAGTGATCTACGAAACGTCGGACCATGCATATAGCTATTTGCACTGCTTGTTATTAAAGCTCCTCGAAAGTGCCCAGCCTCCGTGGGAGGGGGCCCGTAAACAATAATATTTTTATAAATAAATATTAAATATTTAAATACCTAGAGACATCGATGTTTCATGCTAACGCAATCTTCAGTCTAGGAACTAATTCTCAACGGTCGGTAGGCGCGAACCCCGAACACAAATCGCCACTGATTCGGGGATCTTACCCATAGGCCATTGCCAACTAGTTAGTAAATAGAGAGGTACTTTAACTGTAAATAGCGGAAAATCGGCGACTACTCACCAAGCAGCTAGAGTGATCTACGAAACGTCGGACTATGCATATATATATATATATATATATATATATATATTTGTTATTGTTTATTACCTATGTACGTATACGTTTCGTCCTTAATAATCGGTACTCATCAGCATAGAGATATGACTAGTCACTACCGGTCATGCGATTCGAAACCCCGGATTACGAGTATTTTGCAACTCAAATCCGACGCCCAATTTTGAATAGCGAATAAATTGTGATAATTTTAACTCTTTATCAGCGGCTTAACGTCTGAGAGCGTTCTACTTGTTTAATAAAAGGAACGATGCATCTAAAGCTAGTGGCGTCATGCTGTGTTAATACTAAACTTACAGTGCTCTACTTTTTCGAGGAGCGACAAATAATAATAAATATTTGTTATTGTTTATTATCTATGTACGTATACGTTTCGTCCTTAATAATCGGGACTCATCAGCAGAGAGATATGACTACTCACTACCGGTCATGCGATTCGACACCTCGGATTACGAGTATTTTGCAACTCAAATCCGACGCCTTAACCACTCGGGCAATTTTGAATAGCGAATAAACTGTGATAATGTTAACACTTTATCGGCGGCTTAAGGTCTGACAGCGTTCTACTTTTTTCATGAAAAGGAACGATGCATTTAAAGCTAGTGACGGCATGCCGTGTTAATACTACACTTACAGTGTTCCACTTCATATAGGAGCGACAAATAATGATAAATATTTTTTATTGTTTATTATCTATGTACGTATAGGTTTCGTCCTCAATAATCGGGACTCATCAGCAGAGAGATATGACTATTCACTATATGACGATTCGAAACCCCAGATTACGAGTCACATTTTAAAAACATTGTTTTCGTAGGATACTTTTTTTTTAATCTTCCCCTGTTGTTTGCGCGTGGATATTAATAAGAGACCCGTTTCAGCGTAATTGGCGCTTTTTTTAATTAAAAACAGAACGATGGTCACATTTTTAGAAACATTGAGTTCATATAATCATTCATAAAAATGTTTAAATCAATACCAATTTATTTTTTTAAAATAAACATAAGAATGGTTTGCCTTCCCGATTGCCTTTCTACTGACGCCTATGTATTGAAATAAATACATGTATTCAAAATTAAATAATTCATTTATATTGATTTTCAAATCTCTAAATATATACATATATATATATATATATATATATATATATATATGACTCTGTGTGGGTATCAAGCCTTTTCAGTAAGGTTATATAACGTACGTGTTTCACGCTGACATTTGAAATCTAATTGCTTGCACATTATCAAGCAATCTTCTCTGTACGTTAGCCTTGCTTACCAGGAAGTAATAATGTATTGAGGTGTCCGCCTTACATACCTTTCAAATCAGTGCATCCAAGCTTCAAAACCGGGATATAAGTTAGTAAAATAATCCTTCTTATTGTTTTGAAATGTAAGATACTATTTATTTAATCATAAAGAGATCAACACCGAAAACATTCAAGCGTAGAAATACTAAACTTAAATGATCATAAATGTACTAATTAAGTAAATTTATGATCATTTAAGTTTAGTAGTTCTACAGCAATGACATATTAAAGTAATTTGATTTAAAACAAACTTTCGTTAATCAAGTGAGTCTAATTTAAATTACATGATTGTAGTGTGTATTAAATGCTACATCATTTTCTTTTTTTATTACAAACATCGCCATTTAATATGAAACGCCATAATAGATTCTGCATACATTTTTTTATCTGATGAAAACACGAGAAATAGACGTACGAACAAAAAAAAAACACGTGCACGTGGAAAACAATACTTGCACTTCTGGACGAAAGCAAATATTGCAAAATATAGGTAAAAAAGTAAAAGAAAACGATTTTTAAGAAAAAGAAAGATTAGGGAAGAATTAATTGAAAGAAAAATATCAAGAACCGAACATTCGAAATTGTTCTTCCCAGTGGATGATTTGATTGGAAAAAAAGAGATAAAGATCTTTTTTGTATTTTATCGATTCTGAACTCGTGTTCTTTCACGCGTCCAGGCATCGTTATGAGAGGATATGTCTGCCAGTCGTTTAGTCACGCCCCAACTATAAAAACCTACGAATTAATAAGACGTATCTTATTTGAGATGCGTCTATGAATTTATATACAAAAGTGATATGTGTCAGTCTGTGTGTTATGCGGGTATTTGAAATAGGATGTTCGTAGGTCTGTCATGCTAAAGTTTGAAATACCATTTTCGTGTGTTATACTACACTTAATTAAGAAGTAGCATTTTTCTCTGATCAGTTATGAAGGTTGAAATATATTGTTTTGTTTTTCTATCAATTTTTTTAAATCATGTTATTTGTTCTGGCATGCTTAATTGTAAACTATACTGTACGTCAGTTCGCACCGCTTAAATTACCATATTATTTGCGTTAGTCTGTCACGATTTCTTTTAAATGGCATTTTTTATCAAAACGAAAAGATTGAATAGATTCGTTTTGCTGTACCGAGAACTATATTGTTCTCTAATACGAACAGAACATAAAAGAAAAAGGGTCCATATCTAATCATAGTAGAATCTTAAAATCAATTTACCAGGAGTAAAATAATAAAAATGTAGAAATATTGTACGTCAATGCATGGACATAGAGATAAAACACACGTGCGGGAATGTATGGCTTATTGTTATTATTTTCACATGTATCCACTCATCCATTTGTATGCTCTGTTCATCGCGTGGTCAGTCGCTTAGTATAGATTGAACGCGCGAATCAAATCGGTACTTATAATTTTAACCGCTTTAAATAACCTATTTAATACAATGTGTCGATCAATCGTCGGTTACGGTTCAGTTTAACCCCTATTTTAGTCAGGTTATTAGATTGGTTTGAATGTAACGTGCCTTTCCCTGTCACGCTTTTCTACAATCTTCATTAAACTTGCAGAATGAATGGACGCATTTAATTTTAGATACGGTAACATATATCTACGAAGGGCATTCAATAAGTAAGGCCCCTGACCCACTTCCCGTTGTCTGATCTAGATAAAATTTTGCATGTGTAATAACTTATATCGGTTTTAGTTATGTTGCAAAAAACAGCTATGAACTAATTGTGGTTTCTGATATACACCTGTTTGAAATGAGTCAGATGTGAAATGGAGCCAGTTGAGTGTTGCGCAGCTATCCGTTTTTTGTATTTGAAAACACGCGCACAAAAGGGGACTTTTGATGAAATGAAAAACACTTATGGTGAGCATGCCCCATCATATGGCCTTGTAAAACGCTGGCATCGTTAATTCAAACATGGCCGGAAGTTTGTGAAACAGCTCCAAAACCTGGTCGCCCTCTTCTGCCATTAATGAGACATATGTCCGTCAAGTTGAGACTGTCATTTTGGAAGATCGACACATTACTATTCGCCAAATAGCCTTAGAGATAAAGATTAGTACACGGTCTGTGGAAAATATCATTCGTAATCATTTGCATATGTATAAGATTTCTGCCAGATCGATTCCCACGTTTCTCACACCATTCCAGAAGCAAGAACGCGTCGAGTGCTTGAGGATGAATTTGGAGATGTGCCAAGAAGATGAGTCAAAGTTTTTCAAAAGACTGATTACACAGGATGACACTTGGATCCATCACGATGATCCAGAGACCAAAGCCCAGTCAATGGAGTGGAAGCACTAAGACTCACCACCTCCAAAGAATGCAAGGGTACAGCCCTACGCTGGCAAGGTCATGCTCACAATCTTCTGGGACCAGAACGGAGAATTAACGACATAGTTCCTAGCAAAGCGTTCCAAAATTATAGGAGCCTATTACGCTTCACTTTTGATGAAATTAAGAGGAGCTATCAAAATCAAGAGGCGTGGCAAGATCAGCAAAGGTATCCTCCTGCTGCAGAACAACGCTCCGGTTCACAACTCGCATGTCGCCAGATCAGAAACACGGGCATGTGGCTATGAAATCATTTCCTATCCCTTACTCTCCTGACCTTTCACTCTTTGACTTTCATCCCTTCCAAACTATGAAGTTGTTTTGGAAAAGAAAGCATTTCCCCCCTCACGCAGCCTTGATTTTTGAAGTTATGACGTCGTTGAAGGACCAACAAGGGGTGTTCTACAAAAACGGTGTCCAGAGCTGCATCAAACGATGAGAGAAATGCATAACTCTGGGTGGTTTCTATGTAGAGAAAGACTAATAACTGTGCCACATTTCATAAATCTGCTACTATGGGGAATGGGTCAGGGGCATTACTTATTGAACGCCGTTCGTATGAGAGTACTTGCCCGTCAATTGATATGTTACGATTAGTTTGAAGCTAAATGCACCGACAAAACAAAGTAATTTATATTAAATTCGTCTACTATAAGATTGTTTGTTCATTGCCTAGTATGCCAAGCGTACATTTTTAATGGTTATCCCGTCGGTTAGATAGGTGTAAAACTGAGGTAGAGTTTTGATCCATATAACCATGAATTTAATGTAAACATCTCTTCTAAGATGCTTCCAATCATCTAACAGATTATGCACGGTTATTCATGATAAAGTGTTGCATATGATTATCGTCAGTGTGGAAAACTAAAAAAAACGAAATATCATTTTCCTCGATAAATGTGGAACTTGAATTATGATTTTCTCATACTTAAGTGGCTCTCTAAGGAATTGTAAAGTACAATTTGAAGGCTATTTTAAATCTTGTCATTTGTTATGTATATCTTTATCCGTGCTTTTCCTTGTAATTTTCATATGAAATCATTAATTGATAAGGTGTGAATTGAAATCTATTTCAGGTGTTAACCTATCAATCTATATATGTAGGGGTGGGACGTAATGGGTGAAAAATTCAGATTTATGCGAGTAGTATTTTTTTGTGTTCATAAATAACAATCAAACATTTTGAAAATTTTGCAAAATTCAGAAGGTGCAGGCCAAAAATCGCCGTTAGGGATCCACGGGACTCGAGATCCATAATTTTTCGGTGAAAAAGTGGTTTCATGCGACCTTGCAGGTCCTAAAACATCCTCAAAAGCTATGAATTGATATAGATGGTTAAATCTGATATAGTACTTTAATTTAGGACAATTTTCAGGCTGTGAAAGGGTTTTCATGAATGTAAAATAGCCAAAAACTAGTGGCTTGCACCTTCTGAATTTTGCAAAATTTTCTAAATGTTTAATTGTTTAGGGTTATTAATGTATAAATGAACACAAAAAATACTACTCGCATGAATCTGAAATGTTCACCCATTACGTCCCACCCCTAATATAAGCGTTTCTCTAACAAATATTAATTACTATAACTCAGCATGGCACGATACTTTTGAACGACCTGATTCGCTTGTTTGGATTGGTTTATTCATTGACGCAGGTACTTATCTGAAGTACCACGTGAAGGTTGTCAGCATCCATAAGTTGTATTGCTAACATGGGCACTGCTGAATTTTAACTAGGAACAGCCCATGTCGTCAGTACGACTCATTATTCATTTCACAACAGTTAGATCCGAACAAAAATTGTCTGTAAATATAGCTGATTCAATTTCTACATTTTTTTACGTTAGATGCATTCATTTCGTATGAACCAAATGTATCTAGTGTTTGTATTTGTTACTTCGATATCATTCTAGCTAGTGTTCATTTCTAGAATACTTACAGGATAGACCAGATAAGGTGGCCAACATCCTAAATTCAAATGTTTCCGTAGAATGAACTGGATTTGTACTTGGTACACCCAGGTTGTCAGTCCGTGTCGTTAACCACTAAAGCGCTGCACTTTCCTGTTCCGTTAGCTGAAGTTACATAAGTTGAATAAAAATTAACTCCATATTTGTAATCTTTACTTGCCAGATATTCTATTTTTTAATCTTATTTTGATTTTGTAGGATCATTATAATTGCTTACATTGATATACGAACGTTAGCTGTGTTTAAATGCAAATATACTTCATTGTACGATAAAATGTATATATGAACGTAAGTGGACTTGGAAGTGGTTTAAATATTATGTTAACGCATTGAGTATATAACTAAATGATCCACCTCCATTAAACTGTTTTAGTATTTTGTGTTTTACATATTATACTCTTCAGGTATATTATTTAAGATCGGATAATGAACACACATCTAGTATAAGATAGCTCTTGAGCATAGTTTGTACTCGAGAGTTTTATTCAAAAATACAATAGACAATATGTACTTCGTTGTGTGAGTATTTGCTATATACATTTACACACATATATATATATATATATATATATATATATATATATATATATATATATATATATTATTAAATATACGATTCCTTAACTTTAACATAAGTTACTAATTTTACAAGGATTATAAATGAATAGATTTGGCAGTCAGAACATATTGTGATGTAACAACTTACCCGTTCATCTATCCCCTCTCTCTCTCTCTCTCTCTCTGTCGTTACCTCTTTATAAAGGCTTTCCGTTTCTTGCATCCCTCTCTTATCTCTCTCCTATGCCTCCGTAGTTTATAATTATTTAGATCATTCAATTAAAAATCAAAGGATTTCACAGTCAGAATACATAGGGATGTCGCAATAGACCCATTATGTATTACCGTCTTCCCCTGTTCTTTCTGTTACTTCAATTACCATATATTGTTTTACTCACGCACTCTCGTTTCTTTCTGTTTTATGTTCTGCCTTAATATACACCATTTCATGTTTCCGAACAGTTCCTTTCTCATTCGTTCTATATGTACGATGTTCTCCTCTCTCTCCCGTCAGACACAAGCGTAGTTAATACGGTTACACGCATGCGAGAGAACAAGCAATATTACACAATCATTAAAGTTATAATACTAATATTACTAACCATTTGATTAACTCGGTAAAAAAGGTATACACATCCTGACATGCAGTTAAGAAGATTTATAAAATTGAGAGTACATAGGTATTCAAAAATGTGATCGTGTAGGAACCATCAGAAGTTGGAATAATGGACAGAAATTCCTAGCGGAGACTTAAGGTTAAGCGTAAACACTCTTTTTTATTTCTCTTTCTTTTCACTTGGGGCTACACACCAGAAAATGAACGATGGTTGCGTGTCATCGTTTTAATTTATTCAATAACTGAAAGATACACATTTCCTTGATCATCGGACGGCTAAGGCCCTATGGAATATAATATCCCTTGTCGACAACTGTAACAGGAGCAAACACTTCAAAAGACTCTTATTGAATAGAAAAAAAATTCTCATTTTCCAGCGAGAAAGTAACGCACACTATCATCCACATTTTCCCAAACAATAGCCATGGGGCGATTTGTTTATACATATTAATAATTAAAACAATACACTAAACTGTATCTAAGTGCGCTTGCGGCTTGAAACCTATGGTTTTATGTTAACTTGATCTATCTGCTTTTACATTCTTAATAAATAAATAAATAAATATATTTGTATGATGTGTATGATATATGTATATATTTGTATCATGAGAATTCACTCTTAAACTAATTACTACGCCATTATGAATTTTAAAACACAACAGTAAGGTGAAGGGGTCTAAATATAAACAATATTTACTTTATTTTTTATTTGTGAAAAAGGGGCATACTCCCTTCGTAAAAATTGAGATTATTCTTACTTTTGTCAGATTTTTGCAATAGGTATTTTACATGAACCGATAACTATTCCCCAAATGTCAGTTTCTATCAAAACCTTTAACACGTTTACAAAACATACTTTAATAAAAACCTCCTATTAAAACATATAAATTAATCAGATGTAATTGTAGTTGATCCATGGTGATCAGGTACCAATTGATAAATCATACATTATAAGTTGAATCTTTACATTTTAAATATGTTCTACAATCATAATTATGGAATGGGTGGTGATAAATCTTTAAACGAGATGCTAACAATAGGTTAAATATCATTACAGCTTGATTCGAAAGTATATAGATAAGTTGTTGGAACATTTCTATTCAGGAAATTAATTAATCTCATCCGATACGATATATTTTTGATATGTATATACTCACTATACAAAAGACACACACCTACACACATACATATACATATATATATATATATATATATACATATATATATATATATATATGTATGTACGCATGCACATATGCACGTTTATATATATATATATATATATATATATATAAATATAAATACAAATATCTATATATATGTATATTAATATATACATATATATATACATATATATACATATATATATATAGATATATATATATACATATAAATGTATATAAATACATACATAAATATATATATATATACATATACATATTAATATATATACATATATGTATATTATTAATAAATATATAAATATATGTATATACATTAATAAATATATATATACATAAATATAAATACATATACACATATATAAATATATATATATAAATGTATACATATATATATGAATGTATATATACACATATATATATATATACATATATATATACACATATATACATATATATATACATATATATATATATATATTTATATTTATATATACATATATATACACATATATATATATACATCGATATATATATATATATATAAATATATATTAATATATACATATGTAGCATAATCACTAAAACATTAAACGTCACGAGAACCACAGGGGGGAGCTTAATTATCACTAATGTCACTGATCCTGCCCAAGTGAGGCAGTTCTCTGAAACCACGCGAACAATTCGAATTACATCCTCTCGTGACCGAAACACACGAAAGCTCACGAGAGGATTAATAGCGGTTTCTATCTTTTTTTAATGACACAGGTTCTTTTAAAACACTTTCATAGTCATTTTTAAGCAAACATTTTAAACGCATGTTTTAAGTCATTTTTACACATATTTTAAGAGTCACTTTTAGCACAATTTTTAAGAGTCACCTTTAAACATAGTTTCCTTATGACGGTTTTAATGGCATGTTTAGGTCTTTAAACTGTCAGTCCATTTTTAAACATAGCATTTCAAATATAACAATTTTAATATAGTCTTTTAAGTCTCTTTTGATAATCCACTAAGAAAATTACCTTACATATTCGTTCGCCGTCTTGTCGTAGTTCTCATCTTTGTTGCTGGCTCGTTATCGTCGTGGAGCATCTGTTTTGTGTGGGCAAAGTTTATTGACAGACAGAAGAAAAACGCGGAGACGATTTTCCATCAGAGAGATTCAACCTTTTTATTTTCACACTTCGGTTGGAGAGGGTTCCATTGTCGGTTCTTCATTCCACCCTTTTTCCTTCATTCATACTGTGGGACGTTGAATGCAGTTAGCTATTATTTAGCACGTTTTACTCATGTCTGGCGAATTTCCAACCGACTACACATTACAGAGCCACATGCTGAGAGCCCTGACTATCGCTTCCAGAGTTCCGACTCTTAACTCAAAACCCAACTTTTCACACAAAGTTACATGGCTGAGTTTGTTGATCCTCTCGCTTCGAAGATCGGAAACTAACTGTAAAACTAAATCTTCACCCAAAGGATCGGTGACGTCATCTGTTCACGTGGACCCAACGTGCAAAATATTTCCGTCAATCCTGTCTTTTCTTACCTCCTTTGACCCTGGCATTTCCTATCGGTCAAACATACCTGAAATTTGTTTTGGCTTATAAAATGAGTCACCATGAATCATGGTTGTTTGTCCTAGAATCACATATGCCCTTAAATTGTACTTACTCCTATTTTCTTTCACAATTCATACTAGTCGATCTACACACTTAAAATACAGGGCCCGTCATAATCTACCCCTCCTTTCTTCCTCATCTTTCAAAATTTCTTCCCTGAAGAAATTTTCTCTTAAATATCTACCAACAACTTTTTTTTAAATACAAACACACATCTCATTCTTTGCATCATCGATATACGACCAATTGCTAATGAGGCGTATTACCGCGATATAGGGGCCCAAAAACAGAAACAAATCCAGGATCTACGTAAGGTACCATCCCTACATTGCTTACTAATCTGGACCATATACTTCGGACATCCCAGTGCCCCGGTGCAAATGTCCGCGAACAATCACCCATGTCTCTAACTCCCAACCCTTTTGGCGTGGAGGACCCCATCTCATGGTTCTATCTAGTCGATACGGTAGTGGAGTGAAATGTCACATCGAATCATTACTGCTGCTGGAACACGCCGGATGACCAACAACTAGGCCCAACCTATAATCTTTCAATCAAATTCATTAACACCCGGTACCTCCTTTTTAAAATCGATCCCCTCCATGGTTCTATCCGTCCCCGACATGCATACGTAAGACGGTCCGCAACCGCCAATTTACTCCCAAATCCCTTTGATGTGTAGCAAACATCAATATACCTCGTACCCTTCCCGTGATTCTAACTATGTGGTGAGGGGGTGAGGAGTCATCTCCGCGTACCTGTCGGCCAACATCCAAAATGCAAAGATGGGACCACATCTCAAAACTTAAAATCTAACACCACTCACACCATATGAATCAATGTAGTCGCGGCCAAAACCTGGATCACAAAAATTCCATTCCCATGGCTGACCACCGTCTTTTTGTGGTCCTCACAGAATGACAATACCTCCGTCATTCTCCCGTTCGCAATTCTAACGCATGTGGCTCGAACCCTGTTCGAATCTACCAAGTCGACACCAGCGACCGCCCTAAACATGGGACCATGCGGCGAACCTTCGGTGATCCATTTCAACTCATGGATCTGTGCATACTATGGACAATAGGATATTCCCGAAAAAACACAAGCCTGTCCAAGGGTATCCACAACCAAACCCAAACCGATCATCACTGCCGTCGACCACAAGGATTCCCTTATCCAACATACACACCTGAACCTATTGCATAGCTAACCCTAAAACTTAATTATCTGTCTTTTTTTTTCTTCTTTTTTATGTTTTTGTAAATGTGAACAAATAAAATAATAAAATAAACACATGGTTATTGGAATATAATATGAACCTGACTTATCATTTATGCAGAATTCAATATGTCTGTTGGCGGGTTGATTCGCCTACAGTCTTGAAAGAACAGTCAAACATGGCATGCTATTTAAGGAGTGTAATTCTTTAGGGATGGGGGCATACTATATTCCCATATAGTCTGCTTGCAACAATTGAATTCTATTACAAGTATTATGGGTTGGGTTGAATTTTGTAAACTTAAGTGAATCACTTTATAATTGCTCTATCTCGTATGTTGAGCGTAAACCATTTAACTAAAGCTTCTATCTACTAAAAGTATACTTTTAGTTACATATTTTATATATATATATATATATATATATATATATTTATAAAATGAAAGCACTGACGTAATTCTATTGTTTCATATGAATATTTTCAAAATAAAATCTAGATAAATAGCGAGAGCAAATATTAGCGTCACAAAAGTATTTTTTGTCAGCTTTCACAACGGTGTATTCTAACTAAACTTGTGGATTATGCCAAGCGAAGCGAATGTGCTCAGGGTTCGTATATATGTAGAGTGTTTTCTTAATACTTCAAATATGGTATAAAACATATCTATTAATAATGGAGTTTATTTATCTGTCGATCTGAAGGCGAAACTCCATCAGAGTACTATGACT
>OY744518.1:39616503-39651503 GCA_963556195.1 Sepiola atlantica
TAATACTTACTCAGACATGCATTAATTCATATGCTATACATTCAAGTTATCTATGTTAACTTTTCTAGATTGTTCACAAACTTATCTAACGTTAACCGTGTGAAGTGCCTACAGTTCAAACGTATCTCATCTTGTTCATCCCGTAACCAAGTTATATCAGGGAACACAACAATGGAAACCGTTGCACTTAAACAAAGAAAAGAAGTGCAGTTGTGCAGTTTAAGTGTCGAATATTATTGTTTAAATGACCCATTCAATTACAGGAACACTATTCTTATCTTTTGGAGATTTACTGTGATGTGCCTATTTTTATATTATCTGAGTTATTATATACACATTTCCGGTTACTGAATGTTGTTTAAAATCAGTACTTTTACTCTTATGTTATATTTTTAAACAAGTGTTATTTATGGGTACACAGTTCCTAAATAATCTTTACTTTTGGTTAAACACTTTTGTTGCAACGGGCATTTCTTGTTATCTCTACAACTACATTTATTAATGATATTATTTTGTGATTGTTAATTCGATTGTTTTCATCACTTTTCAATATCTGTCTGTTATTAATTTAAATTATTTTTCCAGGTTTTTGTACAAGCATAACAAAGTTTAATCATGTTTTTATTTTATATTCCATGCAATGTGTGATTTATTGGTAAATGTCGATTTCAATAATTTAGAAACAAATGTCAAAATTTAGATTTAACTAGTCGATGTTATATGGTTGACACACCGGTGCTTGTTAGATCACTGAAGCTACACTGTATGTGGTCTGGGAGGATATACGCACTATTAGAACATATCATGCCCACAGAAAAGTAAGGACATATAAAATATATGCCTGCCCCCTGAGGACGTCCCCGGACGTTATGGAGAAACAACAACATCACCAACAGTGGATTAAATAAGGGCACATAGCCAGTTGTTTCTTCGATTTCTGTTTCTTTTTCTAGTGTACCTATTCCCTCTATATTTTGGTATTCAATATTTGTGTTAATATAACCACTATTTCTTAAGAGATTTCTATATGTATGACTATTACTATTAAGAAATCCTCATCATACCAATTATTACTAATCTTATGACATATGAATATTAGAATATGCTTAATTACGTTATGTAGATGATTTAACTTGAATATAATATATACTGGATCGTAATTATCTTTCATATGAGGTTCATAATTTACCTGGTAAAGATATAATTTTACATGTTAAACATTTGTGATCTTTATTACCTTTCATCATAAATATTACCAAGTATACACATGAATAAATATGGGAATAGATGAATCTCGATAAAGTTTTTCTTTATTCGAAGTATTAAATTACGCATCATTTTTAATTACGAACTCATTTTAACGGTCAAATTTAACACTTTTTCCTGTAATTAAATGATAAAATTACTTTTAATAAGAAAACGAAATATTCGTCAAATAAATGTTTTTTTTTAATGTTTATCTATCCTTTTATATTTTCTTAATTTTAAATCTAAAAAAATACTTACGTACATTTTTGTTTAACTATTATTTTTGGAAATTAATAATAATAAGCTATTAGCCAGTTGTGGCACATCATCCATAAAAGCAATAGAGAGAGTTAGAAAGAGAGAAAGAGGGGGATATATATATATAGAGAGAGTGCAATTACGTGATTAATGAAGTGATAATCTATTTATAAGGCCATAGTCGCCCAAATAATACGCTGATTTTTTAAACAATATTCTGTGGGCAAGTTTATATTTTTACGTTATATTATGTTGCAATATCATTTACATTTTTTCTGAATAAACACGTAAACTCGCATATATTTAAATGAAATCATAAGTATGCACAAACTTAGATAAACAAGTTAGTGTAAAAAATAGAACTGTTGTATTTTTCAGAAATATATGCATTGTAAGCATACTTTTTATGAACATAAATTTGTTTGTATAAATGTACACATCTATTGGGAACAATATATTAAGCCTTATTGAAATATATACGTCTTTGTTTTTTTGCTCAGTTATTCCCTTTGTGGTTTTACGGCTTCATAAAACTTATTATTTTAAAAGTCTTAGAGCTTAAAAAACACGCCATTTTATCAACTAAGAAAACGATATCTTTCAAGTTATTTTTATTGGATACTTTGTTAAATATTTAAAGAAATTATATTCCCAGTTCTATCGGTTAATAAAACCTTTTCCTTTTTATATTGAAGAGTGTTATAAGCCCGGAATTTTATTTGCGTAGACCATAATTTAAATACATAGTTTTTATACTTTTGTTCGATTGTTTAGAAAATATTGGTCCCTGACTTCATTTAAATTTATATAGGTAAATGCTGTGTCAGAGTTATGAGATGCCATGGGATCGTAATTCCCCAAAGATATATATATATATATATATATATATATATATATATATATATATATATATATATATATATATATATATATATATATATAAAAAACTGAACTGAGGAAGAGTCGAAAAGATTCTGAAACAATTGTCGGATACTCAAACTATGTTTAGTTATATATATATTTATATATATATATATATATATATATATATATATATATATATATATATATATATATATATATATATTATAATATAAAATGAAGTAATAAAATAAGGTGTCAATCAAATTTTATTAGAATTCAAAGTTCATGCAAAGCATCCTTAAGTCCTTAGCTCATGAGTTTTCAAAGATAATTCTTCTCTTTAGAGGACCATTACCGCAGTTATACTACTACAGGTAATAAAATTACGCTTTGAAAATATATAAAATTATATACACAAATACATAAAAATACATAACATCAAACATATCAATCCAAAAACATACTTTTGTTGAATCCATACAGTCCATCCAGGTCATACAAGTTGAGAAGCATAATCAGAAAGGACATTACTCCAAGATACAAACAGCAGTCCAAATACGTGAAATTGAAGGGGCCGGCAAAGTTATCCAGTCGCGAAATGTGTCCATATTCAATGTTAATGATAAATAAATCAATCAAAATAATACAAAAAGTCCAATCAAAGTTCCGAAATCCCGACCCGTGCAACCCAAGTCAAATCCAAGTTCGTTGTTTAATTAGAAAACCCGTTAAATCCGAATTGAGCAAAATAAGACTGAATCCCATCACATCTAGCCAGAAGAGCGAAAAATATATAAGTGATCTTCTCTCCCCTGCCATTCAACCAGACATGACAAATCCCTAACGAACAGAAGGCAATATTAAATTGTCTACATCTCAGAATGACTTTAACGGGTCTAAAATTATGTTTGACGGGCTCAAGAAAGAAGGCAACATACAACCCCGCCATCCATCCCACCCAAATTAGATATTCCCTGTCTGGGTCAGTAAGCATATTCTATGTCAAAGGAGAAGGAGCTAAGAAGTTAAAAGAAAGAGAAAAGGGAGTTAGGAAATATAGGTCAGGTCATGTGATCACGTACACATCCAAAAGTATTACTTAAAATCTAGCTTACAGTAAAAACCGACTTCACAAATCTAGCCCTATCAAGTAATCTAGAATATTTATGAAATTAAAAATTACGAAGTAATTAAATTCCAATAATTTTATAGTTTAATTCAAGATTTAATTTTATCAGGTTAGAAATTATTAGTAGTGTAATTTAAGATTCAATTCCATCAGCCCAGGAATTCCAACTCAAGGCTTAACATTCCCCAATTAAAAAGTTTAACCAGCCCTAAGGTTTAATTTTTCCCAATTAAGATTTAATTTTCCCAATTACGAAGTTATCTAAATAATTAGAACTTAATAATTTAATAGTTTAATTTAAGATTTAATTTTATCAGATTAGGAAGTTTAATTTAAGGTTTGGTTTGTTACAATCAAGAAGTCCAATCCAAATTAGGGTTTAATATTTCCCAATTAAGAGGTTGTAAAGATATTGTAAAGATATTGTAAATATATTTAGAAACTGAAAATTTAGGTGTATATATTTAGAAACTGACAATTTAGGTGTATAAACCCTTACAACCTCAGAGTCTAAATCCCTTAGGCAAAAAAGATTAAAAATTAAAAAGGACCCATCTCGAAGTCTTGACACCCCCGGTTTCATTGCTCGCCCAAACAGCTACGGCAAGACTGGTGGTGGTTTCCATATAGCATATTTGAATTTCCTTCCGTGTCGACATTTGGAGACTAATTCACTTCTAGAATTTATCAGATTTAAATGTTTAGGTGCAGTAGCTATCATTACAGCTTCAGAGTTGCATATATATATATATATATATATATATATATATATACAAAATATTTGTCCCTGACTTCATTTAAATGAATATAGGTAAATGCTGTATCAGAGTTATGAGATGCCATGGGATCGTAATTCCCCAAAGATATATATATATATATATATATATATATATATATATGTATATATATATATATATATATGTATATATATATATATATATATATATATATATATATATATGTATATATACATATATATACATATACATACATATATATACATACGTATATGTATATATATATATATTTATATATATATACATACACGTATATATATATACATATGCATACATATATGTATATATATATACATATATATATATTTAAATATATATATATATAAGTATACACACACATATATATATATACATATACATACATTTATATATACATATCAATATATATATATATATATATATATATACCTTGAAAAGATTTGTAGAAAGAAATCCAACAGCGTGCTCCATTTTTAAATACAATTTATAAAATGTCGAAATTTTAAATAAGAGTGAAATGTGTATTTATTTATATATGTAGTACATAAGATCAAGTGAAAACAACAGTATAGCCTCGGTTTAAAAACCGCCGACTATCCGACTTGAAACCGCCAGTATCATGTGTTTGGACTTGATCTTTTGTAACACCATATATAAATCAGTAAATATATAAAAATGCATATATATATATATATATATATATATATATATATATATATATATATATATATATTACTTTAACATTTCGCATACTAAGATAAAACAGGTACTTATTTTAAGTCGTGTTAATAATTATATTTCTGAACTTAATAAGAATAAAAGGTAGCATAACATATACACATTGATATAAGTTATTATTATTAACATTATTATTATATATCATTTTATTGATAGTAAAACGCGTTTCATAAAACCTGTGTATATTTATCAGGAGTACTATCTTACGCCTTTACGAAATTAACAAGAGTTCGTCTATTCTTTATTTCTATGTTGGTTTATAACTTTATATGAATTGTTTTAAGTTCAACCGCGTGTGAGTAACGACCGAAGCAACAATCGAAATCTATCAACATTTTGTTTTCTTTTTGTAACCTCCTGCCCCCCCCCCAAAAAAAAACAAAGACTGCGCAATTCCCAATTCAATCATAAAATAAAAGAATCAAAATGCTTTCAATTGGTTTTGTTTACCGAGTTTCCTGCTTCAAAGGCACCTGCTTATCATATACTTTCTGTCGAACTGATAAAATTGCTAGAATGGAGAACGGCATAAGGGCTGGAAAACGAAGGGAGATAATTCACATGGGACGGAACCACGATATATAAATTAAAACGGGGAAAATGATGAAATGTATTTTGCAACATTCGTAAATAAAATTAAAATACCAGAAGTATAAAATAAGAAACAAATGCAGTTCAATATATATGTATGTAAAATGTAGTACCGTTGAAGTTTATATATATATACGTACGTTTATATATACGTACGTATATAAATATATATATATATATATATAAATTCCCGAAACAGTTTTACATGGTAAACAACTGATGATCCCTTAAAATAGTGTTAGAAACTAACTAATATAATAACTTTAAAAAATAAATTGACTTACATGAGTTATTTTCCACTGGAAGACTTGAGACTATAAGTTTTTTTTTTTTATATATATTTTTTTTATATATATATTTTTTATTTTTTTATTTATTTATTTATTTATTATTTTTTTTATATAGTTTTAATGGTTGAGAAACTTCCGAGACTATATATATATATATATATATATATATATATATATATATATATATATATATATATATATATCCATTTCAGTATGAATATACCATATAGAAAGTAAGCATTACCAAAACGTCATTATCTCATGGAAAGCTATAAGGCTAAGTTAATGACGTTTAGGACTATATTTGTTGTTAAGCCGTACATGCTCTAGCTCTTAGCGTTTCAGAGCCATTGATGTTATGATTCCCCTTCTAACTAAAACCATCCTTCAGCCAATGAACGCCACTTCTTTTTCGGAACAGATGTTGGTGCTCTTTAGTTCTAAGTGAGTTAATCTAACATAAAGGGACCAAACCATGCACCAGGGACACTAATATATTTCGCTTGGTCCATTTTCACTTGTTATATTTTATTTATTTAACACTATATATTGTTCTGTTAAATGTTCTTTATTTAAGTGCGTTTGTTTAATAATTATTTTTCCAAAAAGAAATGCGCTTTCTGTGTTTACAGTTTGCGACTATTTCACTTCAACGATTAAGTAATTTTAATATCTTTAAACATTTCTCTAGTTGCGTTGCAACTTAATAGGTGCAAATTATTTTTTATAAATATAATCGATATTTAAATAACAATTTAAATAAGTCGTTAAAATATGATAAATACCAAAAAGTGATCTCGAAATACTGATATAAAAATAAACATAAGCATATTATTTTATTAACAAGTTTGTGTCGTAGACTGAATCTACAAATGTGTGTTTTTATTTAGCTTTAGAAATATTTTATCAATATCACTTTTACAGCTTTTGAAAACTATACATTTAAAGTATCTTATTACCTCACACATCATTTTCTAATGGAAACCGCTCCAGACATGTCATGAAGCAATTGATGTAAGGAGTTTTAAAAGATTACCACATCAACGGCAAAAACTAGCCAACGATAAATGTTAAATAGATAGATTCTGATTTAGCAAATAGCAAGTCTGCACCATTTGTCAGAAACATCGATAATTAAATAATAGGACTAACGGACAGTATAAGGGAATCGAAAGTTACAAGCTGCCGAAAGTAAACTCAGGGCCAACTTTCTACTTCATTTAGAATTAAAATATTACAGGAACCATATAACGCAAATATCATACAAAAAAACTGCACATTATGGTATAAGCACTTCACTTAAAACATAGACTACAAAACAACAGTCAAAGAATAAAACACCACAACAGTAAAGTGTATTAAAAACCCACGAATAAAAAAATTAGAAGTACACATATAACTACTCAATCAAAAACATATATTATATGTAGGACATTTTTAAGTGAGCACTTGTTTAAAAATTAATAAGTGACTTATCCAAATTAAGTCTGGTGCAAAATATTGTCATTTTACAAAACATGATACTAACAAATTACTAAACGAAAGGACCGATTTCGTATCAAAATGTAGACATATTAAGTTACTCCACTCTTGTCTAGCACAAGAATACATTTGTAAAATTATTTATTATAACCGAGTAATTTGGAATCAAGTCATTACACCTGGGGCGTCATGATTTGTTGCTTTGAGAAAATCTTACTTAAACTGTTGAAATCATGAGCGGCCCCATCAATTAAACGTCTGATGCTTGCCGCCGGTAAACGTGAAACACGGTGTTATATTGGATATCTATGCTGAAACGTAACACAGGAAATGTACAATGGCTAGAATATATCTTACATCCGCTGCGCTGAGCAGTGGTGTAGAGGTAAGTTTCAGACCGCTTAATACTGTTGGATTTCATTTATATTCTGTAAAATTAGGTTTAAATAAAGTTATTTTATTGGATTTCCAAACGTAATTGTTTTAATTATCATCATTATAATTTTTACAGAATCACAAATGTATGAAAATTAGGTTTTAGAAATTTTAAAATAGTTCTATAATAAAACGTGTAGCTCATGAAATGAGATTACAAAATGATGTGGCAGAAAATATTAAAAATTGTTGGAGAAAAAAAAACTACTCTCACTTTCAATTCATGAATTTATTGCTCCCAGGCAACACCACAGTAAATAATAAAGTAATAAAGTAAATCGAAGATGAAAAAGATAAAAAAAAACGCGAAAATAAAATCAATTAAAAGATAAACAAAAGAAAATAGACATAGTAATCTATTTTTAAGAAAACAGAGAAGAAGAATACAAGCATTGATAGAAAATTACTTTTTGATGATTGGAAAAAGTAAAAATAGGGGAAAGTATCTTTTAATGATTGAGAAGATAATACTTCTCTAAATTAGATGTGAAATATTATCAAACTTCGCTTCAGATAAATATGGGAACTCGGTTCTTTGGAGAACGATGTCGATTACAAAAGAAAATACGTGAAAATAAAAGATATAAGATTGAATATACTTGAGAAACATCCATCTAATGTGTGCGTTTAACACTGTAAATTATTTGAAACTTAAGCGGGAAAAAACACACACGATGAATAAAACAGGTGATCTAAATTAAGATGTGTGGATGCACTCTGCATGTCAAATATGTTAATGATATCTGAAGCAGAAAGGTGACATACAGTCTTACATGTAAATTGTAAACAAGCGTAGCCATCTTAGGCAAAGGCTGATTTAAATGAATGGATACCTGACCAATCAGAAGGGAATGTTAAAATGCTGGGTGACGGATAAACAACAATACTCTTTCAAAATTAACCTTGAAAGGTATTAACAAATCAGTCATTATGTGTGTGGGGATTCGTCCGAAAAAATAAGCATCTATCTAATTTCTTATGAAAATTCTATTTTATATGGAAGCGTGGCAGAGCGTCCGACAGATAGAGAAAATGTTATGGCACATATAAAAACGAAAGCAATATAAAATCACTGAGGAGAAAAGTGCGAACTATGATATATGGCAAAGTCGTGTATGTATGTATTTCTGGCAGAATAGCATCAGCACTAACCCATTCACTATTACATAATCAAGTATAAATTGGTTCCTTATATACCAAAGAGCAATAAAAATACACTATTCCTCAGTTTCAGCTTGTCACTCCTTACACACGCACACATTATATATATATATATATATATATATATATATATATATATATATATATATATATATATATATGGGAAGAGAAGGATGAAGGTAATCTGACGTGATGGGAAAATGAAAAAGGAAAACCAAAAAATGGATGTTTTTTATGTGTACATCAACGTTTCGTCTTTATTTATAAGACTTCATCAGGATGATAAAATAGAGAAAAAATGTCATGCAAGTACAGATACATGTAGGGTAGACATATTGGGAGGAAAATAAAATGAAATAATGGCCACTATTGGGTGGACGTCCGTACTTGTTGGAGAAATAGAAATGAATGTTGAAGAAAATGAGTGGGGAAAAAATGGAAGGATGGGGTGAGCAAAGACTATTGTGGCTGGTGGTAAGAGAAAGAGGTGGGGGATGAGCCGGGGTAAAGTGGATGGCAGAGAGGGAGTGGAGGCAAGAGGGGGAGGGAGGTGTTTGACCAGATGGCTGCGGTCAAGATTGAAGGGGAAAAGTAAGTTGGAATGTTTGTGTATGGGGGGTGTATGCAGGGAAAGGAGGATGGGTAGAGAGGGAGGGGGGCTGTGATTTTGGTGGATGGGCGAAAGTTATGGTCTTAGAGAGTGTTTTGAGAAAATGAGGGAATTTAAGAAGGTGTATGGGAGAAAATAGTTGAGAGGGGGAGAGGGAGGATTTGTTGTGATAGGGTGTGAAATATTTGAAATATTTGGAAAATGATAGCAATGAGTGAGGGATTGGAGGGGTGGAGGAGGTCGGTGATTGAAAGGGTGGGTATGGAATATTTGAAATATTTGGAACATGAGAAAGTTTATTTGGACTGCAGTATTAAAAATGTGAGGGAAAAAAAACAAAAAAAACGGAAAAAGTAAGGAGAAAATGAAGATTCAAGGAGAAAAAGGAAGGGAGTGAGTAAATGGAAGAGTGTCATAAAGGTTGGAGATGAAAATAAAAGTTAACTATGATCAGGCAAGAGTCTTTGTTCTGTGAGGATGATCTTGCGGATTAAGGGTGATAGGTTAAAAAAACTATTTCGTTGCTTGATGGTGGTGGAGGCTGTGATGAGGGCAGTTTCCAATAATCTTCGCCGAGATTTGTTGTGGATGTATTTAGTGATTTTGGCTTGACCATGTTCTAGTGCATGGGAGAAAAGTGCACTAAGAGGGTTGTTGTTTTTTATGTCCCTTTTGTGTCTATTTAATCGTTTCTTTAATTCACGTTGTGTTTCTCCCACGTAAAATTGATGACAATCATTGCAAGGGACAGTATATAAGCCGGCATAGGATGTGGGTGTTTTTTGGAAATGTCTGGATGTGTTTAAAGTTTGTTTTATGGATTGAGATATGGTTTGTACTGTAGGAATGCCTAGTTTGTTAAGCATGTTGCATATGGATGTGTTATTGGAATGCGTTGGTAGGAGAAGGGGTCTGTCTATGAGAGAGGTGTTAGGAGTTTGATTTTTTTGTGTGGTCTTTCTGGAGAATATTTGGAAGGCTTTTTTCTTGGCATTTAATATAAAATGTGTGGGGTATTGCAATGTTTTTAGGGAATTAAAAATGTACTTTATTTTTTCCTCTATGTGTGGGGGGCTACATATTCTAAGGGCGCGTAGGAAGTAGCCTATAATAATGCCTGTTTTGATCTTGCTATGGTGGTGGGAGTAGAAAATGATAATGGTTTCTTTAACCTATCACCCTTAATCAGCAAGATCATCCTCACAGAACAAAGACTCTTGCCTGATCATAGTTAACTTTTATTTTCATCTCCAACCTTTATGACACTCTTCCATTTACTCACTCCCTTCCTTTTTCTCCTTGAATCTTCATTTTCTCCTTACTTTTTCCGTTTTTTTTTGTTTTTTTTCCTCACATTTTTAATACTGCAGTCCAAATAAACTTTCTCATGTTCCAAATATTTCAAATATTCCATACCCACCCTTTCAATCACCGACCTCCTCCACCCTTCCAATCCCTCACTCATTGCTATCATTTTCCAAATATTTCAAATATTTCACACCCTATCACAACAAATCCTCCCTCTCCCCCTCTCAACTATTTTCTCCCATACCCCTTCTTAAATTCCCTCATTTTCTCAAAACACTCTCTAAGACCATAACTTTCGCCCATCCACCAAAATCACAGCCCCCCTCCCTCTCTACCCATCCTCCTTTCCCTGCATACACCCCCCATACACAAACATTCCAACTTACTTTTCCCCTTCAATCTTGACCGCAGCTATCTGGTCAAACACCTCCCTCCCCCCTCTTGCCTCCACTCCCTCTCTGCCATCCACTTTACCCCGGCTCATCCCCCACCTCTTTCTCTTACCACCAGCCACAATAGTCCTTGCTCACCCCATCCTTCCATTTTTTCCCCACTCATTTTCTTCAACATTCATTTCTATTTCTCCAACAAGTACGGACGTCCACCCAATAGTGGCCATTATTTCATTTTATTTTTCCTCCCAAAATGTCTCCCCTACATGTATCTGTACTTGCATGACATTTTTTCTCTATTTTATCATCCTGATGAAGTCTTATAAATAAAGACGAAACGTTGATGTACACATAAAACACATCCATTTTTTGGTTTTCCTTTTTCATATATATATATATATATATATATATATATATATATATATATATATACAGTGTCTGTTTGGTATTCCGAGGTTTCAGGTTTCTGTAAGAAAATGAAATACAATATATTAGCTGTTGTAGAACAATAGATCGAAAATGTTATTGTTTTTCTTTCAACTTGCTATGCATCTTCATAATAAAGTAATGATAGAATGGTAATCAAAAGCTGTGTATGCTTACCAGTTCCGCAATTCTATAAGCCTAAGCCGGCATGCGTGTTCCAGATATGATGTATTCATTGCGTCTTTTATTAATATTTCTTATACGTTGTCCAACTTACCTGACTCTCCAAAAACATCTAAAGTGTATGTGGCTGTGATCTACACGTAAATCCTATTTTTATTGAGACTGTCCCTCGAAACATCGTGTTCTTCCTCAATAGAATCGGAATTTTAATAAATCACCGAAATTAATTCTTACTTAATGTTTCTTAATACATTCTACATAATGTACACGCTTTTAACCCTAAATAAGTATCGCTTCCTTTCGTAGAATAAAACAATTGTGGACTTCCTTCACCTGGTCGTTTCAAATGATTGTTTCTGTTCCGGTTCAGCGGGATAAACGTTAACGAATATAGAGCCGCTTAAAAATGCCAACATCTGCGTGAAGCCTTCATAATAAGTGCATTTCTGACGTTCAAATAATTATTACATTTCTGAATTATTATTTAAATTGGCTTTATGATACAAAATTGTCTAAGTTCAGAAAGGTGTATTTTTCTCTGAGCGACAACATCATGAATAAATATGTTTTTACTTAAGCAATTTAATTACTAACATCGCCACAAATGTGTAGATAATAGTTTATAAGAAGGCAGTATAACGTTGAGTGGTAGAAATACGTTATTTACACATATACAAGCATGTTCTCCTAATTTCAAATTTATGTTAACTTATTTTCGAGTTTACACTAGTTTATTTTCTCTTTCCGATGGAGTTTAGACTGTTTCAAGTGTTTTTTTTATTGCTTTTGTAATTCAATAAATAAAATAAAAAGTCGCTTTTCAGTATTTTGAAAAACACTTGTCCCCCGAGAAAGACTGGTACAATAAAATATCGCAGTCTATAAAGATTTATACCGCCCAAAAGATGTCGAACCCTATATATTTCAATTAAACTACTTAACATTGATATGTTTTTTTTTCTTTATTTTTTGTAAGAATATCTATTCTAATAATTGTTTTCGCTTCAATCATTACTTTTTTTATTTCCCCTTGGCAACATAGGGACACGGTTCTGTTATCCAAAAAATGTGTGGCATTTATAATTTTATGAAAATCCGACAATACAAACCGGCGAGTCAGAAAACCTTTTTCTCGATTTGAAACGAAAGAAAAATAAAAAGTTTATGATCTAACTTTTATCAAACGTAAGACAATGTTATCTTCGAACGGTTTTTTAGTTTTATAACTTATTTTAAATCCATTTGTTTTTTGATTTTGTATCGCTAAGTCGGTCATGTGAGATATGAGTTTGAGACACTTGCACTGCCTATCCTTGACAAAAGAGAGGTTAAACAACGAGAGAGCGGTTTAACACAGAAAGAGCTATCGCCAGGTTTCAGATAACACATATATATATATATATATATATATATATATATATATATATATATATATATATATATACATATACATATATACATATATATATATATATACATATATATTTATAGATATGTATATGTTTCTATATATTTATATACCTATATATGTATATAGCTATATATATTTATATATATATATATATATATATACACATATTTATATATATTTATATACCTATATGTTTCTATATATTTATATACCTATATATGTATATATCTATATATATTTATATATATATATATACATATTAATATATATTTATATACCTATACATATTTATATATATTTATATATATTTATATATATATATATATACATATATACTATATATATACATTTATATATATATATATTTATGTACATATATATGAATATATATATATATGTATATCCATATATATATAGACATTTATATATATATATATATATATATATATATTCATATACATATATATATGAATATATATATATGAATATATATATAAATATATATATATAAATATATATATAAATATATATATATATATAAATAAATATATATATATAAATATATATATATATAAAAATATATATATATAAATAAATATATATATATATAAATATATATATGTAAATATATATATATAAATATATATATATAAATTAATATATAAATATATATATATATATAAATATATATACATATAAATATATATATATATAAATATATATACATATAAATATATATACATATAAATATATATATATACATATAAATATATATATATACATATAAATATATATATATGTAAATATATATATATATATATATAAATAAATATACATATAAATATATATATATATATATATATATATATATATATATATATATATATATATATATATAAGTTAAATAGACGAAGAGTAATAAACATGCACGAATGTCCAAATTTATTTCAAACTTCAAATGGTCAAGGCAAGGTATATTCTGTAATAAAAGTATGTTCCTTGTTCTTTAAATATATAAATATATATATATATATATATATATATATATATATATATACATATATATATATATAAATATATTTTATATGTAGATATATATATATATATATAAATATAACTATATATATCGACATAAATATATATATATATCGATATAAAAATATATATATATATATCGATATAAATAAATATATATATATATATCGATATAAATATATATATATATATCGATATAAATATATATATATATATATTTATATTTATGAATAAATATATATGTATATATATAAAAATATATATATATATATATCGATATAAATATATATATATATATATATTTATATTTATGAATAAATACATATGTATATATATAAAAATATGTATATATATATATATATATATTTATGAATAAATATATATTTATATATATAAAAATATATATATATATATATATATATATATATATATATTTATTAGACATGTGTTGTTAAAGACCAAGGAATTCTTCCCCTTATCATGATCTTTCTGGTCAGTTTCTCGACTCGGCGAGCGATTCGTCGGGTTTCTGGTATCAATTGATGGATCATGGAGCCTAATGTTGTGTCTTGGGCTATTTCTCTAAATATATATGAAATATAGTTTTATAATTTGTGTGTCACTGTGTATATTTTTATATGTGCTGTACGAACATGTCCATATATATGTAGGTATGTATTTTTGATATAGACATATGTATATAGTATACTAGTATATGAGAGTATAAGTAGAAGCATTTACACATGTTTGCATACATGTGAGTGGGTATTGAGGCTTATATATTCTATGGTGATGCATATACATGAGTGTAATGCCTGCGCACGTGTTTAGAAAGAGTTAATTCAAAAACCGTTAGAATAATGACAAAAGAACATATAATGATATAAATTGTAATATAGTATGCTGAACTAATCAGTGGAAAAGGAAATGTATACACGGGTTGTACGTGTCTGTATGTCTGTCTGTATGTATGTATATGTGTGAGTGGATGTGGATGTTTTAATCTATATGTATGCATGCGTCTATCTTTTCATATGTGTGCATCTGTGTATGTATGCTTATATATATATATATATATATATATATATATATATATATATATGTGTGTGTGTGTGTTGATATGCGGATCTGTATGTATATATGTGCATGGATATATGCGTATATATTTGTGTTTGTAATTTTTACATATGTGTATATATGTATGTATGTGTATGTGTGTAAATGTGTATCAATTAATTTGTGCGTGCGTATGTACTTTACATGGAGATCAGATATTTATCCTTGAAAATGTATGTACATTGATTAAAACTTGGTTAAATGGAGAAGAAAGGAATCCAAGCTAAGTAGGCAATAAAAATAAAAAAATAAATAAATAGAAGGAACGGTAGGTAATAAAAATGATAAAAAAGATAGAAACTAATTGAAAGAGTTAACAAGTAAAGAATGTAACCCAATACAGAGCTTGACCGGGGAAAAACTATGAAAATATCTTATTCCTTAAAAAGGTTTTCTTAACGGAAAAGTCTTCCAAATTCATCTCACTTTTTTGTCTTCTTTGGTCTGAAGAGGTTGACTCTCTGTGAAAAGTACAACCGAAACATGTATGCACATATGTAACTAATAATGTTGATATGAATAAAAAAAAAGTATACTAAAGAACAGCTCTACATGTTATTAAGCACTTTTATAAACACTGGAGGAATTAATACGATACGTGTACTATATATATATATATATATATATATATATATATATATATATATATATATATATATATATATATATGTGTGTGTGTGTGTGGGGGGTGCGTGTGGGTGTTTTATTTAAAAGCCCGCCATCGCTCTTTCGCTCTTTAACGGATCTCTCGTCTAGGATAAGCAAGGTAAGTGTTTCAAACTGTGTTACAAAACCCTTACGCTACACGTTCGCTACGAAATAATGGAATTTATTAAGCCTATCTTTGTTTAGACTCGCACTAATGACTTCCTAAACAGCTCAATTTTTCTTACGAAATGTAAAGCTGTACCCTAAGTGACAACCGTTCATTCTACTAATAGAAGGCACAACCTCAATCCATAATTTTTAATATGTAGCGTATAAATTATAGATCAACTTACAGATGCGCATCGGCTATCGGAAGACATCAAATGTAAATACGTTTCTCTACAGACCTGCCCTCACGAGCTTTACTGTCAGATTATGACTGTTGACTGAAGATACATCTCTTGCATTTGTATAAATAAAGCACAAAATTGTTTTTTTAAACTATCTTCTTCAATAGTATGTCCGAGACATACACTTTTTTCTATTGGGATTATTGGGACTACTATTTGAATATTGCTTGTTATTTAACAACGTTTCGGCCGATGTAAACCCGAACTTTATCAGGTGCAACGTTGTAGAAGTTCGGAAACGTAGTACAATGGATAACGGCATTTATTTACAATACTTAATAAGTGATTGCAGGTTGAAGGTTCAATCTGTACTAAATGCGATAAATACTATGAACACCATTATACTTCATGCATTAACACGTCTACATGTTAATGGCTGACGGGACCAGAACAATCTATCTTCGTGAATGAAATACAGAGTTGATTTGTATAATGTGGATTATTCATACTAGTGTTCTCATCTTAAGTGGTATTCTCACAACGTTTCCGTCGCTGTAACATCCGGCTTTCTACAGGTTATATATTCTAACTCGGGAATATTTCTGTCGAACTCGGGAATCTAGTCGGAATATCGAACGGAACCCTTCATTTAATCCAAGGGGTAGTGTTCTGTCTAGCCTAGAATAAGTTCCTTTAAGTGATCTCCCTTTCCCGGCCCCAAATTCGTTAGGGATTTCTTTATCCCAGACACCGGCCGGCAAGCAGCTGCCGGTGCTCTGTTTATGAATCCTCGCTGCCGCTATGTAATGGACAAAACCGCATGGTGAAAATTCCATCTCCCTACAGATTCTGACATTTTGGCCATCTTCGGTAAGAGACATTATCCCTTCTTCCTCAAACAGAATCGAATAGCATGCCCGTTATTTCCTTTGAACATTTCTCTCGTTTAAATGAACTTTATTCTCCCTTCTCATCCCATGTGCGTATCTCCCATGTCGCTCGCTCGTGACATGTGTACCTCTTCGTAGTAGCCTTCATCCCCTAAAATACTCCCTATTAACAGTTTTTTAGATTTTTGTAGACTCCTCGTTCCTGTTTCGTCGTCATTTATTGTATTCACATTTCTGAACAATGTTTTTATTTCTTTTCAGTTTTTTTACCTTTTCGAGGGACAATAACACCTGACATTAAACTATGCTATGACTCAGAGTCTTGTTTTTCGAAAGGAGTTATTGCTAGCTGTCGGTAGGGTTAAAGCCGGCCCTAAGGAAGCATAGGTAGAATGAACTCATTCCATCAGTAATGGCTGGGATATTTCTTATTCACTGACAGAGAAGAGAAAAGGATGAGAATAACATCATAACACTTATTAAAAAATATAATATCCTAAAACGTATCTATAATAAAAAAATATCTTAACACTTAGTAAAAAAAATCAAAATAAACAAAACTTAAAAGTAGAAATAAACCGTAAACTCGCTAAATTGCTAAATAGACGAAAATTAATTACAAAAATTGCCGCAGTCTCAAAAGATATGTTCAGTGATAAAGAGGAGAAAATATTAAGTAACATATACTACACTTTAAGGTTAAGCACATTTTCACAAGTAAAACATGAATAAGTTAAAATAAACAGAATTAATTTACCCCTTTTTATCCTTGTATATCAAGAAAAAAGGGAGAGCGCAAGAGAAAGTAAAGGTGTCCTAAATCCATCTCATGTGTAAAAAAACAACAAATTATTTGAATGATGATGGAAAAGAATAAGTATAGTATCACAACATTTATTAAAAAAATAAAAATAAACTAACAAGAACTGCATTTTAAAATTGATAAATAATTAAGTAGACGAAACAATTGCCGCAGTCTAGAACGATGTTTTTTCAATAACTGTGGTCAATCCGTGAAGACAAATGTAAAAAAAAATCTGGTGGCAAACCACAGTGGTTGACTATTCTGAACGTCCAATTGGTAAGCAACAGTTCAAGAACAATTCTTTTTACTTCAGTCTCCTCTTTCAACCTCACTCTGCTCTCCTTACCGCTCTTCACCGGCTCAATGAAAAGAGTACGGTTTTTGTACTACTTTTTGCCCCACCTATGCAAATTGACTGTCAACCAGAGCCATCTAGCTTTCAAATTCTCCAAACAGCCAATTTGCAAAGGGGGACAACTCAAACCACACGCCCCCTTGATCTACACGATCATCACTAGTCAGCCCATCACGTAGTCGCTTGACCAACATGGCGGGCGTATCTCTCGCTGCGATCTCCGCGGTGCCTCTTCGTGAACGTCGCGACTCGGCTCGACGTCGCTGTCTTCTTCCTCTGATGACACCACTGCCGGCCGCACATCAAGGATGTGTCGAGGGATGCCGTTGATGGATACATTGTTCGGGGACTGGACACTTGTCACAATGCCCCTCCCCCAGCTTGTGGTACAGCGAGCGTCAGGCGGTTTGTCCACACTTCCTCTCCCACTCGCACAGACGCTTGCTTCTCCCCTTCCTCCGTTACTACGGGCGCAGTTCGGGGATGCCGCCACTCGTACTTGAAGACTGCCCTCTGCGGCACTGACTCCACTTTTTGCCCTGACTTCGGAGCCATATTATACCAGAAAACAGCTTCTGGTGGTGAAATCTGGCCCATTTCAGCTACAGCCTTGATGGTCCTGTGATGCCGCTCCACAATTCCGTTTCCGCCTGGTCTATATGCAGCCCTGAAATAGCGCTGCACTCCCCACTTATCCAACACATTCTTCAGTGCTGCTGAGCGAAAGGCAGTTCCATTGCCCATTAGCACTTCCGTCACTGGACCCCTCTCCAAAAACACCTCTTCCAGGACCTTTGCAATCTCAGCTGCATTTTCCGCCTTGATCTCCCTCCAAATGGCCACTCTTCCAGGTCCACAGTCGACCATTGACAGGTACGGCCTCTGTCGATAGTGCGTCACGTCTATCGCCAACCTGCTCCAGTTCTCTGCCACCTGAACCTCACCACCTTCGTGTCTACTTGGCGCAGGGTCGACTGATTGACACTGGTGGCATCTCTCAACCACTGTCCTGACGGCCTCCTTTGTGATTTTGGGGTCCACCTTCCTGGCCAAGAACAAAGTTCTATCGACTCCGAAATGGTGCATGCCATGCAAATCCTTCGGAGTGTCTTCAGCCAAGCCACATATTGCAGCAGCCGCCTCATTCGGTGCCTTTAGCCAGGTCTTCCTCACCCTTGTCATCACATCTGCTCTGTTCTTCGCTGAGGGAACGATACTGATCCTTAGTTGAAGATCAAATTCCCTAATCAGCTCCCTTAACGTCATCAATGGACGCTTCACGAGCATCTCGGCGGCGCCTTTCGTCTTCACCCTCCTTTCTCCTGTAGCTTCGGACTGGACCCAAGAGAACACAGTGGCCGAGTCGGTCTTCACCTAAACATTCTGTAGCCCCCATTTCAAGGCTAAGTTGATGCCCTTCATAACCGCATCCAGTTCCGCCACATTTATGTGAGCCACGTCGTCCTTCTTCCGCAACCAAGCAGCATCTTCTGCAGTGACACCACCTATCTCCAAGGTGACCCCCACTGCTATACTGCTTGCATCACACCACACAACACCTTCTGCACTATTGGGTACGTGCCAAACACCTCTCACTGGATCCTCCCTCTTCACCTCTTCAATAATCACTCTATAATGTCCACAGTCTCTTTATCAACTCCATCCTCCCACTTCGCTCCACTAGCTCGCCTTTTGATGTAACTACATGCAGTCCGTAGCCATCCTGCAATCGGGTAATGACCCACCAGTCTTCCGCATATCGAGAAGAGTTCCCGCCTGCTCATTTTTTCAGACACCTCCGGGATTTCATTTCCCCTCCGGAACACTAACCTTCCTATTTGGTCCTTCCTTAGTTGGAGCCCTAACGCCGCTCCCCCTCCAACGATTCCGGGCGTTTTGTGATCAGCCCAAAGCTGGTACTTACAGAATTCCTGCGAAATGTGGATCTGTAGGTATGCAGATTTTAAATCCACAATCGCCGCAGCCTTCTGCATCTGCCTCCACTCTCGCATGGTCTCTCCGCACACGTCCATCACATCGCCTCCCGTGTGACACGCAACGTATACGTTCAGTTCCCTGAAGTCCAGTACTGGCCGAACCTTTTGCTTTGTGGGCTGAACAACCGCCATTAACGGCAGCACGCCTTCCACCTTCTCCTTCCATGGTCTTAAAATCCCTTCTGAGATCCAACGGTCTACCTCCTTCTCAAATTCAATTCTTACGCCTCCTCGCAACGTATGCTCATAGCATTCCACTCTGTTGTTCACTACGGGAGGTTCTCCCTTCCATACCCACTTAACTGTCCATTTCTCACCATCAAAGTGTGCAGAGAAATCTTGGTCCTCTATCATGCAACTTTTGCTGACCCGGCCGTTCCTGTTCCTCTGCCACCTTTTTCGGATCGCACACCTGCAGCCCCTTGATGTCCTCCAAATCTCACGGTGTTCCTATGTACTGTGACGCCCCCTAGTCGAGCAATTGCGTCCATCCCTAGCACCACATCGACGCCCGTGACAATTTTGTTAATAACAATCGCCTGGATTGTTAGCGACATCCTACATACCATCAACCGAACGACACTTGTGCCATTGCACTTCACCTCTCTGCCGTCAACTGCCGTAATGCTGCTGGTCCCACTGCATGTGTCAACCATGTCTTTGGTGACAAGTGTTGAAGTACAGCCCGTGTCGACAAGGGCCTTTGCACTTCGCCCATTCAAGGTCACCTCTACTTGTGGCGACGTACCCTGAAGCGCCTTCATCGAATAAGTGGGGTAGCTACCGGCGCAGTTACTCCCCCCTGTCCGTTTCCCTGGGGACAGAATCTGCTGATGTGGCCGACTTTCCCACAGCGGTAACCCGTGGCTTCCGGCTTCGGCTCCCTGCACTCCCTCGCCATATGCGGGCCTTTGCATCGGTAGCATCTGCCAGCGAACCTGGGTCTCTGCCAGAGCCCTCTCGGCTCTTCGTCCTTCACAATCTCCTGCTGCAGTTTGCTTCGTTGAACGACAGCTACGCTTCCCTGCTCACGCTCTTTTTGCCTGGCCAGCACCCTAGCCTGTGTAATCAACTCCGCCACCTCCATCGTATTTACACCAGGCAGTTGCTGCAGAGCTATGGAAATATGGTCTGGGAAGCCATTTATGAAGGCCATCTTAACCATCTTTTGACGGCCTCCTCCATTGAATCCTGCTAGTCCCGCCAACCTCCGGATGTTGTTGGCGAAAACATCGACAGACTCTCCGGTCCACGCCATACGGCTTAGTTTGCCATATGCCACAAATGATCCTTCAGTAAAGGCTTCCTTCAACTTCTCTTCAATGGTGTCTGCAGACAGCCGATCCTCCTCCCGCATCTCCAGATATATGGCCAGGGCATCGCCATCAAGATACAGCGGTATCAAGCTGGCTACATCCGCGATGTCCTGCAACTTAGCAACAAGTTTAACCTTGCTCAGCCAAGCTACAACATCCCCCTCTCCAGAGAACGTCTTCAGCATTTCACTTCTAATCCTCTTTCCTGCCATAGTTACTGCCGGAAAAAGCGTGTGGTCAATCCGTGAAGAGAAATGTAAAAAAAAATCTGGTGGCAAACCACAGTGGTTAATCTTTCTGAACGTCCAATTGGTAAGCAACAGTTCAAGAACAATTCTTTTTACTTCAGTCTCCTCTTTCAACCTCACTCTGCTCTCCTTACCGCTCTTCACCGGCTCAATGAAAAGGGTACGGTTTTTGTACTACTTTTTGCCCCACCTATGCAAATTGACTGTCAACCAGAGCCATCTAGCTTTCAAATTCTCCAAACAGCCAATTTGCAAAGGGGGACAACTCAAACCACAATAACCGATAAGAGAAGCTATAAAGTACTAGATACTACCTATTCAAGTTTACCATATTTAAAAAATAAAAAATGAATAAATGAACTAAACCGAATTGGATTAATTGTTATTTATTGTAATAAGTAAATAAATAATGAGTGATAGTGACAGAGACATAGATATAAGCGCCCAAAACGTAGAGTGCAGATAGTTAGAAGAAGTAAAAGTTAAAATACAAGAAAAGTTACAGAAAAGAAAGTATATGCTAATTGGAAGATGTATACGTAAAATTAAATTGCAAAGGAAAAAAGACGTACGAATATATATATATATATATATATATATATATATATATATATTCTAAGAAATGAAAATATATATGGCAATCAAGCTACACAGAGGCTCCCGTGTTTCATCCCTGGGGGGAATCGTCAGGCTAAATGCATGGAGTTATTTTTGTTAGGTGGTTTTATATACATGGCTTGCTAGTTAACCAATCAGATTCTTTGTTGTTCTCTCAGCCAATCGTTGGGCTTCCCGCGAACAAAGGCTTTGTTGGTGACGCTCCTATGTCAATCTTATTGTTTGTTAACAATGGATTTTCCTATATCCTGTTTACTTTGTTTTGTCAATACAGTAGGCGAATTTATTTTAACACGTGGTTTCTTGTATTTCTATTTTAGGTTTTAAATTTAAACTTCTTCAGTTTTTTATTTATTTATTCATTTATTTTTATTTATTTATTTATTTTTATTTTTTTAATTTAATTTATTATATATCATCCTAAGGTAAATTTATTTCTGTGTAAACAGCCGTTTGCTATTTCGCTTCTAGAGTTTAATAGGTTTCGGGGATCTTTAAAATTTAGGATTTCATATTTTTCATTCAGGCATAATCTACACGGGTCGTCTAAGTTTCTACATGTACTGGCCTGTCTTACTATTTTCCATTCAATTATTGGTGAGTGTCCATTTTCTTTGAGCTCCCAATAATGGTTAGCTAGTGCTGTTTTAGTTCGACGTTCTTAGTTTTTAAATGTGCTTTTGTAGTCATAGTATCTGGTCTTAAAGTCTAGTGATGTCATACCCACGTAGTATTTCTTGTTATTTGGTCTTTCGTTGGCAAATATCGTTGCTTGGTATACAACACTTTTAGTTAGGCATTTATTTTGTAGTGGACAAAGTTTACGATTTATGCAGTTACATCTTTTCTCTTCATTGCTAACTTTTTCGTTTCTATTCGGGTGGTTATTATTAGTGTTTCGTTTATTTCTATTAGTATTGTTTATATTTTTGTTTTTCGTAGTGTTATTTTGTGTATATTTTCCACTTTGTTTATTTTTTTCTTCTCTGTTGTTGTTTTTTAGTATTTTGTTGTTGTGTGCCTTAATTATCATTTCTAGGTTTTCACAGCAACTGTAGGATAGTTTTAGATTATTTTTATTAATATTTTATGTAGAGGGTTGGTTACGGGGAAGTGTTTTTCAATCAGATTTAGGAATTTTTTGCCTAGTTTAGTTTTTAGCATCTGGTTATAGGGAGGGGTATAGTAGATTATATTTTTTTTTTGTTCTTATTTTTAATTTTGTTGTAATTATTGGTGTCCTGTTTTTTATATTTAATTTCGGTATTATGGTAACCACTATTTTTTAGAGCTGTATTGTAAATGTTGATTGATTTTTTAAAAACGCTTTCGTTGCTAGAATTGTTGATTAGCCTACTTTCGATCGAATTCGGGATATGTTTTATGATTGATGGGGGGTGATTAGACTTTGGGTGTATGTATATTGGGTTGGCGTTATCTTTTAGGTATGGTTCGTAGGTGTTTTTATTTAAGTTTAATGTGACGTCTAGAAAGTTCGTTGTTTTTATGTTAGCCATTACTTCTACTTTTAGGCCTAGTTTTTTTCATTTCCATATTTATAATTTTCTTGAAGTTTTCTCCCTTGACTTTGTTGGAGTCTCTTATTATCGCTAATCCATCATCTCTATAAAGGCCGATATCCGTATTATCGAATATATTTGTGAGTGAATATAAAATGGATAACCCCACAAGATCAGATGCCTCCGCAGAGTCAAGGGCACCCATTGCCAAGTCAAAGGAGTTGGTCATATTCGTTTTAATCCATTGGTCCTCGTTGTTGATTAGAACTGATCTCCTACATTTTTTAATGATGTGAATTTCATCCTTGGATATATCGGTATATATCTCGGCGAATTCTAGGGCGATATTGAAGAGTTCTTCTGATATGGATGGGTAGAAGTCCACTATGTCGAATTGTAAGAAGGTACAATTGTTCTTATTTTCTATACTGTTAAACCAAGTGATTGCGTCGGCAGTATTCACCCATTGGTGTAATTCTAGGTCTTTTCTTATTTGTTTGTAAATTCTAGATAGAATTGTTTGACTGATTCTTCCTATTTAGGGTTTGGTCGGATTAATTAAGCGAGTGCTAGGGTTATTGTTAAAGTTACTTTGTGGTCTTTAAATAAGATATAGGCTTCCTTAGGTTTTAACTTACTAACTTTGTTGCTAATTTTTAGTTTATCTGTGATTTGTTTACTTTCAGTATTTATATCTATGTAGTTATGTTCGCTTGTATCTAGTTTTTTGTAGTTTTTTGTAATATTTTCTGTTAGTAGTTTGTTATACTCTTGTTTATCTATTTTGTAAAAATTACTAGTTTTTTCCGCTTTTACGAATATTTTGTTAGAGTTGTTTATGTTTTTAACGATGGTGTGTAATTGTTTTTGGAAATTATTATGTTGTTTGTGAAATTCTAAGTTTTTAAAAACATTTAAGAGGTCATTTTCAAAGCTAGTCATAAGATCTATTGGTTTAGCGTTTTTTAGGCTTTTGAATCCGTAGGATTCTTTTGTATCTACGTGTTTATCTTTATTGTTAATGAAGAAGTGTGCTCGCCATCGCATTCGGCGTATAAGTTCGTCCGTTTTTTTAATTAATTTAATAATGTGTCCATGCTTGCTAGGTGTTGGGATATTCTTAAGTGATGTTTCTAAGTTAATTTTTTCCATATTATTTTTTAGTGGTGAAATAAATTCTTGTGAGAGTGCTCAACTGTTTGAGGAGCTAGATATTAGTACTTCATGTATCAACATAAAATATTATAAGGAGATATACATTTTTTATGTATCAGTTTTCAGTATTTACTTTAACAGTGCTCGAAACGTAAGTAGAGCTAGGAAGTAAGCAATGAAAATATATATGGCAATCAAGCTACACAGAGGCTCCCGTGTTTCATCCCTGGGGGGAATCGTCAGGCTAAATGCATGGAGTTATGTTTGTCAGGTGTTTTTATATACATAGCTTGGTAGTTAACCAATCAGATTCTTTGTTGTTCTCTCAGCCAATCGTTGGGCTTCCCGCGAATAAAGGCTTTGTTGGTTACGCTCCTATGTCAATCCTATCGTTTGTTAACAATGGAGTTTCCTATATCCTGTTTCCTTTGTTTTGTCAATACAGTAGGCGAATTTATTTTAACACGTGGTTTCTTGTATTTCTATTTTAGGTTTTAAATTTAAACTTCTTCAGTTTTTAATTTATTTATTCATTTATTTTTATTTATTTATTTATTTATTTATTTTTATTTTTTTAATTTAATTTATTATATATCATCCTAAGGTAAATTTATTTCTGTGTAAACAACCGTTTGCTATTTCGCTTCTAGAGTTTAATAGGTTTCGGGGATCTTTAAAATTTAGGATTTCATTTTTTCATTCAGGCATAATCTACACGGGTCGTCTAAGTTTCTACATGTACTGGCCTGTCTTACTAGTTTCCATTCAATTATTGGTGAGTGTCCATTTTCTTTGAGCTCCCAATAATGATTAGCTAGTGCTGTTTTAGTTCGACGTTCTTTGTTTTTTAAATGTGTTTTTGTGGTCATAGTATCTGGTCTTAAAGTCTAGAGATGTCAAACCCACGTTGTATTTCTTGTTATTTGGTCTTTCGTTGGCAAATATCGTAGCTTGGTATACAACACTTTTAGTAAGGCATTTATTTTGTAGTGGACAAAGTTTACGATTTATGCAGTTACATCTTTTCTCTTCATTGCTAACTTTTTCGTTTCTATTCGGGTGGTTATTATTAGTGTTTCGTTTATTTCTATTAGTATTGTTTTTATTTTTGTTCTTCGTAGTGTTATTTTGTGTATATTTTCCACTTTGTTTATTTTTTTCTTCTCTGTTGTTGTTTTTTAGTATGTTGTTGTTGTGTGCCTTAATTATCATTTCCAAATTGTGTTACTGTTAAAATGATAGTTCTATTAAACTCCCCTCAAGCGCGAGAAGATGTCCCACAAGGCTGATAGGTAGGAATGAACAGTGCCCGAGAGGAGGTGCAATTTAGTCCACAACAAATTCCTGAGGAATCTGTCATCATAGAATCAACTACATAACTTCAGTTATTTTACTAATTCAACTTAATGTTTAACGTAAAAAAGACGGCCGAGAAAGAACGCACCTCAGGAAAACAGGTTCAAATCTTCAACAGGTCAAATTGTTTATCTTTGGAAGTTGCCATGATCCCAATACCGTAATTATGTAACAGTTTACTTTACTGACGGAAATACAAGATTTTAGATTTTAGAGTTTAGTTAGTTATTGAAAAGTACAGAAAACACCGTCTAAATTGTCATGAAACGCTACGTACGCTGAATTATTACTCGATCATGTCCTGTCCTCTTTCAATTATTTATCCTTATCTACTGATAATGTGGTTTACGATTTTTGGGGTATTTGCATATATGTACAATGTTTATAATGGAAACCTCATATGTAACGTTAACGACTTTTCTTCATAAAATATATAATTTCCTAGAAATTGTTATATCATATACTGTATAACAAGAGAGTGAGAAAGAGCGAAAAAGAGAAAAGGCAGAGAAAAATAGAATGGGAGAATTGTGTATATCATATAACTATAATAACTCATATACATATAATAAAAGGGCTGTTACATTTCAATAAACTCTTGCCTGCCAAACCAACCTTTATACACTGTTATTATTGTAGTATATATAAATATATATATATATATATATATATATATGTATATATATATGTATATATATATACACACATGTATATATATATATATATATATATATATATATATATATATGTATATCTCTATATATATGTATACATATGCACATATAATTTTTAGATGTTGTGTACTCTATCCTTTTTGAATCTTTGGCTGCTCTTAAAGCGTGAAAATTTATATATATATATATATATATATATATATATATATTTACATATATATATAAGAACTGATTAAATTCCCAAAATTAGGCAAGTGTCGCAGACAAAGTAGTTCAATGTGGAGCATTTTTTTGATTAAAATCCCGCCACTTTGTCGTGAATTGGAAAACGTGGGCAAGTGTGACGACATTATTGTATTTTGATAGCTTGTCAGCGTCCAGTTGGCTCCCTTTTCAATCGATTTTTTGTTAATCTCCTAGTCATGTTTTTGATCACAGATCACTTGTAAAAGGGTAATGTAAATAAATAAATAAATATATATATATACATATATATATATATATATATATATATATATATATATATATATATATATATATATATATATATATACGTGTCTATATGTATTTTGTAGATATATACATGAATATATCTTTATAAGGATATACCTATATATATTTATATATATATACATATATATACATATATATATATACATGCATATATATACATATATATACATACATATATAAGATGTTCAATATGTATACTTATATATATATATATATATATATATATATATATATATGTGTGTGTGTGTGTGTACATATAAATAACCCATTATCTATGCATACATGTATATTCATATATATATATATATATATATATATATATATATATATATATATATATATATATCACATTGAATATAAAATGTGTAATACACAAACACGCATCATGCATATTGCTGTTTACAAGCATAGATATGTATACATATATAACAGTTTTCATATATTAATCCATATATATATATATATATTACACGGTTTAATATATTTAACTATCACTACGTGTGTTTAAGCGATAACAAGTTGTATACGTTCTGGTTTAAATGAAGCATCTTTTACATGACGATTTTAAGAAATTACTTCATATCAACGTACACCAGTAAGTTACTGTAAAATCATAATTTAATATCAATATAATTTGTCTCATACTGTACACTTCGCCATAACAAGTCATCCTTTTTTATATTCTTTGAACGAAGGTGTATACAGTATAGAACAGTTCTTCCAAAAATACCCACTGTCTATTAAATATCATCAATCATTTACTCTTTAGATATTTCTCTAAAAAAATGTACTCTTCACTTTGCTATAAGGATGTGTTCAAAATTGTGCAGCAATAAATTGACAGAAAGACAGGCATACCGATTTGGGTTTATGGATTTTGTACCGGTTTACGTAAAATTAGTCGTTTTCAAGCTTATTATTGTAGATTTAAAGAAATTTGTTTTTCTATTGAGAATTCACGATTTATCGAACTTGTCTATTTAGTGTATTCATGCAACATCCCTCGACTTTTTATTTGGCTAGTACTTTCCTTGCGTCTAGTTAATTATCGTTTGTTATTGATAACTACTATTTGATAGGAAACAATAGAAGTATTTATTATTTATTAATGAAAATATGTTAAACTTTCACAATCGCATAATTTAAATAGTATGTTCCATGTCTCTAGAACGTCAGATTTGTGTTAGATACATACGTTACAATATTTAATGCTAATATAGCATGGTTTTTGGCTCAATGGTTTGTGGCTTATGAAAGTCGATCGGTGGGGATTATCTAGTCTTCTGCGATAGGGTTATCTTTTTCAAATATGGACGATAAAACATTATTCTTTTTTGAAAACAAACATATTTGAGAATATTGTGATAAACACGATACGAGAAGTTTGTGAAAAAGTGTTTTGAATATTTAAAATTTGTTTAAAGGTTTTCTAAGATGTTTATATGTGTTTTGAAATATTTTAATTCATAGAGTTTAACACTATATTTATTTTTCAATAATTATATCTACTAGATAATTGCAGATCATGTATCAACTTTAATACAATATTAGAATCATTAATTGTAAATATCATATTCGAATACATAACACAAATAAAAAAATATGCAGGGTAGTCGCTATAACAGCAGGAAAATTGTCAAACACTATGTTCATTTTACATGAAATAGCTTTCAGAGTGTTTCAAAGACTAATATTATATTACACGCACGGATGCTCAAAATCTCGTCCGTGCAAATCGAAAACGTAAATAAGCTAGACGCAATAAAATAAAATCGAAATAATATAATTTAAAACCTCAAATCCCCCGCTTTTTTAGCAACCACACTATATTGCGTTCTTGGAACTGTAACAAATAATGGTATCCATTCTTTAATTTATACATTTATAATTATCTATTCTCTTTCTTCACACACACACACCCACCCACCCACACACACACCCACACACACACATATATATATATATATATATATATATATACATATATATATATATATATATATATATATATATATATATAGGGAGTATCTATTCTTGCAGGCAAGTATTGTTGAATATAAGAGACAAACCATGTCTACATATCCTTTGGTAGATCCTTTAAATAGTTCGAATCAGTATCTTAGTTTCGGAGGGGAATTGGATATATATATATATATATATATATATATATATATATATATATATATATATATATAGTAAGTTATGAAAATATATTTATCGGAATTAAGCTACACAGAGGCTCACGCGTTTCACCCTCGGAGAAATATTTAGCCTTAACCCCCCTCCCCTCCGCAATGAAACACGAGAGCCTCTGTGTAGCTTTATTGGCATAAGTATATTTTCATAACTTACTACCTAGCTCTACTTACGTATCGAGCAATGTTGACCTAAATACTAAAAATTGATACATAAATAATATCTCCTTATAAAATGTTATGCAGATACATGAAATAGTAACATACATATATATATATACATATATATATATATATATATATATATATATATATATATATATATATATATATATATATATGCATGTATTGATAAGTAAGCATATCAATTGTTCTTTTTACCGCTCTTAAAGTATATACAACAATTTCCATAATAGAATATAGAAAGAAATTAGATTAGATAGGTATTACTCCGCTTACATAACAGTTAGGTAAGGATGAACAAACACAAGCACATGCTTTAATTGCGTAAAAATGCAATTTTCGAAATATTCACCCAACATAATCTACTTATCGTATATCGATGTCGGCATTGCAAGCGTTAAGAGATGAACTTCCTTTAATAAAATTTCAGACACGGACTTTTGGAAGCAACTGTGTTATTGTTGGCTGTTATATTTTACATGACCCCCTTAACTAGTTTAGGCTACCATTTTTATTTCAAGCAGGTAGTTCATGCTTAAATTTATAACTTTCAAAGATGATTCCCTGTAACAATTTTTTCCCAATAACATGGATCTTTAGTCGACTGGACTAATTTCTTTGGGAATTTTTTTTAAAACTCTCGTATAAATAAAAGTCACTGTAGCGCATTTTTTGTTATTTCTAATATTTACTTAAGAAAAAATAATCTTAAAATGTCAATATCATTATTCTAAAAAAATGTTCGAAAAATGTACAACGGAAAATGTTTTAGATTCGTGGGGGTGAGTAGAGTGTATTTTTACTCATAAAGTAAATTGCACACAATAATAACTGACGCTCTACTCTGTCTACGGACCTTTACAATACCTTTTATCTTTGTAAGTTGGTGTCCATTTTGTATACGTTCACCATACTCAGACTATAGAGTTCTTTACGGGTAGTCAGAACATTATTATACAAATCTTTAAGCAAATCAAGCTTTTTAACATTCATTCCGGAAATGCGCCGAACGGCCATAGATTTCTAAGTACCATACATATTTAAAAATATTAATATTGAAAAGAAAATTGAAATTCAGAAAATAATTTTTTGTATTATTACACATTTGTGTTTTCGTAATTTTGTAAAAAAAAAGGGGTCGTGGCAGGGGTTCAGTCGGAAAATTCAATAATTTACCAAACAAATGAATTGTTTGTTATCCCCAAAGTTAGGAAATAGTTATCTAGCAAAGTGAAATAATAATTCTCTAACACTTTAAAACGCTTATTTAAATATATGCAGACTTACGTTGAAAAGCGAGTCATATAAGAACACATCTCCGCAACCGTTCAATATCTCTATTCTTAAAGTTCTACTTCTTTTATTTCTGTATGTAGACGATCACCAAATAGGTTTTTGAAGATAGATATTCGTACATATTGCACTTGACATTCGGAAACATGACTTTTTCTTTGCATGGTCAACACTTATGAAGGGTCAAATAGCTCGAAAGTTGGACGATGAAAGGGAAGGCCGTAAACATATATATATATATATGTATTGTTGAATGTCAGAGACAACTCATGTCTGGATATCTTTTGGTAGATCCTTTCAATAGTCCGAATCAGGATCTTAGTTTCGGAGGGGAATTGGCTGATGAGTTTGCCATAGTTTCGTACTTATTACATAATTCCCGCCAACACCTTATCTAATATATGTACCTGATTGGCCTCATTCCCCTGAAAATGGACCTGGATGGGTGTGAAAGTACTTGGGAGAAAACTCTAAGCTTTGGCAAAGTCATCAGCCAATTCACTTCTGAAACTAAGATCCTGATTCGGACTATTGAAATGATCTACCAAATGATATCTAGGCATGAGCTGTCTCTTATATTCAACAATACTGGCCTGCAAGAGAAGATGCTGCCTAGAAATACACACAGACATATATATTTCAGCATTGTTAGTTTACATTTTATAAACAATTGAAATTTTTCGCTACTGCCTTTCGTCGTCTATTGGGCAAGCGTGTATATATATATATATATATATATATATATATATATATATAGAGAGAGAGAGAGAGAGAGAGAGAGAGACAGACAGACAGAGAGAGAGAGAGAGAGAGAGAGATGGAGATAGAGACATACTTTTCTATGTAATACAAGTGTTGTTTAATATGACAGACTTATGTTTGGATATCCTGTGCTGATCGTTTCTATTTGTCGAATAAGGGGTTTGTTTCAATGGGGAATTGGCTGATGAATTTGCCATAACTGTAGGTGTTCCAAGTTCTTACAGACGCATGCGGGTCCATCTTCAGGTGAATCAGGTGAATACTATTGTTTTAATACTACTATTAATACGTAATTTTGCGGGAACTATATGAGTAATACAGAATTAAAGTTAAAACTATAAACATTTTAGTATGTTATTATTAGTGTTAAAATTAATACTGTTGATGTTTTGTTATTGTTTTCATGTATAAAGCTTCTAATATATAGATTGGTTCTTTATTATTGGTATGTTAAAATAGTGTTGTGTTTCCTACTATGAGTTTTACAAAATTAGGAGCGGGGGCAGGAATGCTGATTAGTAAGGTTGTTAGGTATTTCGCTCGTAGAGAATGAATGCATTGTAAATCTCCTCGAGTATATTTTTTACTTCCCCATCAGCCATAATTTTAGATAAGACGAGCCTCGTATAATACTTTAAATGGCCATGGGCTGACTGTGTCTCCGACGGTGAACACAATTCAATATTTTAGAAGAGGGTCGCAGTGTTTTTTTTGTTTTTTGGTGGAAAATACTTTAAAATACGTATATGCTAAGGATTCCCGTAATGATATGAATAGAAGATCTGAAAAATGCATTATTTGTCTACGGCAGCATGAGGTGAAATGCGGTCACTTTAATGTGGTGGAACTCTGCTCTTCCGATGACAGACTATTAATAAGTACATATATATCCGTGAAATGAATATGCCAGCATATGTAGAGGGGGTTAAGGTCACCGAAAATTAAACAATCCCCCCTAAAAAAGAGTGTTATGCTCGGGAGCAGGACCGCTGGGAAGAAATCGAGCCATACCCTATTAAGACAAAGACACCTCTGGCAATAGACAAGACAGGTCCTATGTTGCCAGAATTATGCCACTTCAGTATTTTTCTGTTAGCTATCTCTTTCTCTCCATCTCTTATTTTATTTATGTAAGTATAGAGTATCTTCTATATAAAGTTAGGACAAGTTTCCCCTGTACATTTGTCAAGAATATGAAAAATAGCCACATGCATCACAGGTTATTACACTCATCACTATATTACGCTTATTCACTCGAGCGTGTTATAGTACATATGTAATTATTTTTCTTCAGCAAACATTACATATTAATTTAGCTCAACCATCATCGTCTCTCCTGCTAACACTTTAGTACTAACATTATCCCCACCGACACCGAGGACACATACACAACGTTCACTTTTTAAAGTTACCCTTATTATTTACTATTCGTCTGCAATGAATTTACTTCATTATACCCACCATTACGCACGCATTAAATGGACGCTCCTTCGAATTCTGCTGCTTTTCGAGAGTATCGGATTACGTTATTTCTACCTATTACGTATACAATTATACTTATTCCGGTGTTTAGCGAATACAATTAACAGACATAGTTATTTACACTTTTTAATTATTTAACATGGAGACTACAATTTCTTTAGCGACTCAACTTCCAAATAAAGTCAATATACGCCGAAATACTCGACAGAGTGACCATAAAGTTGCGATTTTCTGAATCCTACAACTTTCACATACATACTATCCAATAATTTGAAAAACATCGATTTCTTCGTATAGACATTACCTAAAACGTGTAACTAGCAGACCCTTTATTTGGTCGCCTTTAGGCGGATCGTAACATAAAATGCATGCAAGATACAAGCTACGTTTAAGTAATTTATGTTTCAAAAAAAGTCTTACTCGTATACACAGCTAATATGTAATCGACGTACATCCAAGACCGAGAGGTTTAGCTTTCGATCCCAGTCGACTCACACAATCGTTTGTTTACATTGTTAACCTTTTTACCTACGAGAAAGTAGGGAAAGGGAGACCTATGGGCCGAACTTTTTAATTCAATGTAATCATGTAGTAATTTGAAAATAAATCAATGTAATATGTAGTACTTGAACTATTGTACATATCATCATTTATATCCGAACACACATATATACTCTGCAGGGCTCTTTAATAATATTTGTGTTTTTAAGTAGTGCTCAGGAGGCATACTAATTTTTCTTTCCTTACAAAATAGGGTTTTCTATACAACGATAACAGAGTGGAGATTTTTTTTAATGGGGCTATGTAGGCATCTTAAATGCTAAAAGTGTCTATAGCATAGATAGAGCGGGTGTTTAATGATAAAGGAAACTGTCTGGAGAAATACCGGTACCATTAGATGGGTAAAAAGACTCCTGCAACCGCGTATTCTTCCATCCTTCATTTATTTCTTCCTCTTTTTCCGCCTTCAACAATTCCAAACCGAGAAGTATTCTAAACATAATAATTGTCTGATGTGACCTATTTGCGTTCTATCAAATGTTGACACATTTTAACTTATTATTTTATATTTATTTCGGGCAACGCTGGGCGACAGCCTCAGCTAATATATAAAAAGGAGTAATATTATTTACCATCTAATTTGAATACGTGTTGTGGTATGTATAAATACACTATATAAAAACGCA
>OY744518.1:39656503-39674003 GCA_963556195.1 Sepiola atlantica
AACGATGTGAAGATAAGTAAGCTGTGCAAATAATACAAATAAAATACATGTTATTTTGTAATCTGTTTTAAGTCATAAAAATAAAGTTATGTTGTTTAATGTCGAGAGAACATATTCCATTAGACACAAAACATGTAAACGATCTATTGAATACAAGTTGTTTTTCTACCCGTATTTTTTAAAATAAAGGATATATTCATTACGTGGTTATGTAAATCGCTCCAGACAAGACACGAAACCATTTGATGTAAAAAGCTAAAATAAATACTACTCCAAGGTAAACAACAAGCCAATGATAAGTGTTAGATGGATGGATTCCAACCAGAAAACAGCACACCTTTATTAGTTGTTTAAGCCCACGGATGCACGCATTATATATAATAGTAGTTAGAAACTTTAGTTCATAAATAATACCCGTCGTTATCATTTATGTCAATCATACACGCTAACGTGAATCAATGAAACATAATAAATCAAGAAATGTGACAAATTGATGCTCTCATGTTTTGTTGTACAAAAGAAAGAAACATACATGAGCAGGGACTAGAGTGTAACATAGTTTTCTGAGGGGATCATCTTCTGATGTTTATCATGAACTTTTAGAAGTAAATTTAAAACAGGTGAAAATATGACATTGAAAGAATAGCTGTAAGTTGTAAATTAAAAAGTAGGTAATAGATGGACTAGGAGGAATTTAGTATTGCTCGATAAATTTGAAATTACATTATAGGTGAACAGAGATACCATTGATGTTAGGGAATATGGAGAAAATATTTACATTTAACAATAGGGGCATGTAAACGGAAGTAATTTAAAATTGAAAACAGGTGAACGATAACATATTTTACATTTGATAATAATTTAAACGGAGTAAAATGGAGATTAGATTATAATAAACTAGGTGTAATTTTGATATTGAAATAGAGTTAATCAGTTGGAAATTCAGCATAGATTGTACTTCATTATACTTGCAAAGACGCCCGTCTGAGTCGCCTGGGGCCGTCTTCTTTGGTTGCTAGCAGTACGTCCCTATCAATGGCCACCCATTCTGATCGAGCTCGCAGGAGATGAGTCACGAATTGCTATTTCGCCGTTGCGACCGACCGTGTGTGGACCTGAGAAATCAGCTAAGTACTTCTTGTTTCGGGCAACATCCTCAGTGTCCTAGCGATACACGTGCGTCACTCATGTATTTAGAGAACAGTACATCGAGTAATAATTCTGCATCTCTGGGCGCTGAACTGCATAGCAAAATCACCGGATACGCGATTGTAATAAGACGAGCGACAGTGGTAAAAACTGCAACATTCTGCAATGGCGGGGAGGTGCAGGGATAAATTTGAGATTGAAAAATAATTTAACTGACGTTATCTTACATTAAAGGATATAGATATTGTTGCCTACGTCTAATTTAAGATAAGTAAACAGGGATTCATTGGACGTTTGAGGATATATAAACATATTAATTGTTTTGCAAGTAGAACAGCGTTAAACCGGTTCAAAATTTACATTGGTTGAAATATTTTATTAAAATTCATAGAAAAAACATATCATAAGCTTTGGAGAAATAAGTAAATGTTTCGTTTTCCGTGTTTTACGTTTTTTCATGAAATAGAACATGTCATGTATTCAGTATAGATCGGGGAGACACGGATTCGGAAGAGTCTAACTCTTGATGAGTAGTCTATTAGAGAGACAACACATTGTTTCTCCTTTTTTATCTTGAAGAATACTAATAGTATAGATACATTTAAGTGGAAGCTGGCGAAACTGCTTTAATTATGAGCAAGTATCTATGAATTCTATTTGAATTTTATACATTGCAGATCCTTAATGAGGAAGTTAATATTGTCGCCAAATCACCCCATTAAGGTTCCCTGGTAAGAACAACATGCATATTTATCCGTTCGCTATTAATGTGCAACATATTTACAGAACAGTATACTTTGAGAAATTGAATTAAGTAATTTTAAGCAGTGTGTTTCAAATGATTAAACTGTAAATTAGTTTATTTCACAATCAAATAGAATGTATTTATTTTGGCAGTGCTTGTTTTTGATTAAAACTAATTAAAAATCTGACGCATAAAACTGTGTTTTCCCGCCTGCTTGAGTGAAATACATATATCATCAGGAGAGGAATCAAAGAGAAATTATTCTCATTGGCGCCAAATTGAACTGAATAATTAATGATGTTCCTAAATGCGCCATTAACGTGAATAGACACCCAAGTGGGCTTAATGGATGACTAATTAAATATCAATTAATCAACAGGTGTAACGTGCGATTGCGCTTGCTTCATGACAATTTTTGATGGAGTTCTCCTTCTGAGAAACGGTCGTTTTAACACCATTACCATAGGAGTCAGACAATACAAGAATTTCAAAATGTCACAGATTCGTCTTAAAGAATACTTGTATTCATTTGTTAAAAAAAATAGCTTACTTATATACAGGAGCCACTCGATCCACCAGACAAGTAGTGAGTGTTCGAAATCATATACTAGATTATAGATTTTTTAAAAATTCATTTATTGAAAATTAATCGCGCATCGCTTATCTGTTTTTTCAATCTTATTTCATATTCTCACTTATTGATGCTTCTCAAGAAGCGCCAATGGATTTACTTAACTGCAATGTATCAGCGTGCTTGCTACTCCCTGACTTACAAAAAAAAGTCAATTGCTATCGGGAGATTTCGTGATCTTTGATCGGCCTGGCCGATCATAGGATTTCGAGGATGAAAAAGAAGAAAATGAAAATGCTTGTAAACACTGAAGAAGTATGTGTATGTCGTAATATTTGGTTCAAATAACAAAATAATAAATAGTTCATTAGTTTGAAATAAATCTCGCATCGCTTATCTGTTTTTTGTTCAAATTGGTAACATAATATGTATATATATATATATATATATATATATATATATATATATATATATATATATATGAGTCTAAGCAAATTGAAATTAGGTGTATACACATGCGTTGGCGCAATGATCTAAAATCGGAAATAATGATAGTTATCAAAATAATACTATCCTATATTGACTTCCGTTATTCCGAAATATAACGATGTTTAAATGAAATTATGAGCTCATAGTTGCTTCATAGAAATACTTACTCCCTAAGTATCTAATTTAAAATGTAAACAACTATTCAACATATTTCCTTACAAATACTAATTGCAAACTGCTCCACATCATACACATTAGTTGTTAATAGAATTTGATAAGGAAATGAAGATGTCGGCCAAAAAACTGATATATAAATATATATTTATATATATAATTATGAAGTTACTATGTGGTGTCTTTACTTTGAGACTTCGTTATCAAAATAAAGTATTGCTATGTCGTAAAACAAACCAAACCAACCCAAACCAAAATAAATTATAAGGTGCTTATTCTGTATTTGAAAACTTATCAGTGTAGAATAAAAAACGTGTTAACCTACCTACGAGTTCGAACTTACAGCTCTGGCTTTTGTAACCCAATATCGTTAACCACTTCACCAGCGCGACTAAGACATATGAATAGGGTTTTAATACAAACTCGAACTGGTAATTACATATAAAGTATTCAAGGAAGGGGGGAGAACTGTAGTGTTACTGTCTTAACACAACTGGCTGGATTTCCCATATTTCGTTCAATCCGCTGATGTTGATAGACGATGTAACTTCGTAATATTATATTTGAAATTATGTATACATATATATATATGGTAAAATGAAAAAGGAAAGCCAAAAACTGGATGTTTTTTATGTGTACATCAACGTTTCGTCTTTATTTATAAGACTTCATCAGGATGATGATATAGGGAAAAGATATCATGCAAGCACAGATACATGTAGGGTAGACATGTTGGGAAGAAAAATAAAATAAAATGAAAAATAATGGCAGCGTCTTGCTGGACGTCCGTGCTTGTTAGAGAATGAAAATGAGTGGGAGAAAAAGGGGAAGGGGGGAGGGAGCAAGGACTACTGTGGCTGGCGATGAGAGAAAGAGGTGGGGGATGAGCAGGGGTAAAATGGATGGCAGAGAGAGATTGGAGGAAGAGGGGGAGGGGGTGTTTGACCAGATGGCTGTGGTCAAGATTGAAGGGGAAGGGTGAGTTGGAATGTTTGTGTGTGGGGGGTGTATGCAGGGAAAATGGGGATGGGTGGAGAGGGAGGGGGGCTGTGATTTTGGTGGATGGGCGAAAGTTATGGTCTTAGAGAGCGTGTTGAGAAAATGAGGGAGTTTAAGAAGAGGTATGGGAGAAAAGATGGGAAGAGGGAGGATTTGTCGTGATAGGGTGTGAAATATTTGAAATATTTGGAAAATGATAGCATACACCCCACACACACAAACATTCCAACTCACCCTTCCCCTTCAATCTCGACCACAGCCATCTGGTCAAACACCCCCTCCCCCTCTTCCTCCAATCTCTCTCTGCCATGCATTTTACCCCTGCTCATCCCCCACCTCTCTCTCTCATCGCCAGCCACAGTAGTCCTTGCTCCCTCCCCCCTTCCCCTTTTTCTCCCACTCATTTTCATTCTCTAACAAGCACGGACGTCCAGCAAGACGCTGCCATTATTTTTCATTTTATTTTATTTTTCTTCCCAACATGTCTACCCTACATGTATCTGTGCTTGCATGATATCTTTTCCCTATATCATCATCCTGATGAAGTCTTATAAATAAAGACGAAACGTTGATGTACACATAAAAAACATCCAGTTTTTGGTTTTCCTTTTTCATTTTACCATCACGTCGGATTACCTTCATCCTTCTCTTCCCATATATATATATATATATATATATATATATATATATACATCCACCGACATACGGTTTCGCTGTATCACAGTTCTTCAGTATCCCTGGGCCAGCAAGTGCCTCAACCCGGGATCGAAACTCGTTTTATTATTCGGAAGTCGGCATTCCTAATCATCTAGTACTGGCTACAAGTCAAATCTCAATGTGTATGTATATACTGTTAAGTTCGTGAGTTCTTCATTTATCTACAAGAAACAACTATACATTTAGCTTATGCTAGTTCACATACACGAGAGCTAAAACCAAATAAAACTGACTATTGTCATTCAAAGCATACTCTTTCACTGTATCACAACTGTTCAATACACCCCCCCACACATATATATATATATATACACATATTCACACTATGTATTTGTATTACAAATTAAACAGCACTCAAATATGTATCAAACCAAAACGCACTCTAGCTAAACAATTCCCTTAATTAAAAGTGTGCACTTGAATTAGCACACGTGCAAATAATCTGTTCCCACTGAAACGATTGAACGTCATTTTTCTATTTAATATGCCTTCCTCTTTTAATGTGAAAGAGATCAAAAGTGCCGTGACCAATTCTATTTTAGGGTAAGCCGGCGAGGTAAATTTAACGGCTGAGTCTTGCGCGGACAGGTTGCAACATGATCAGGCTATAACAATTGCTGCTTGTTTTTATTTCATTATATATTAATTTATTTGCACCACCTCGTACAATAAAATAGAAAGCCAGTTTTCACAAATATGGGTCAAACAGTTTGGACCTTGTTAAAAGCTAATGTGTACTTCAAATAACTGAAGTGTTTATTGTTTTATTATATTAACTGTGTTTCCATTGTTAACCTTCGGCTTCGCAGCTTTATTAAGGCTGAGTCCATCGGGGGCGTTACGTACAAGTCAGGAACACGTTCTTAACAAACTGTCCGACTGTGACGTTTTGGCTGTCAGCTTAGCTATGGTTCTATTCAGTCCTTAGAGGTCCGCTCTTTTAATCTTTGCCTTCTCTCTGAGTAGTGTTAGTGTATTGTTTATTCCCTGATGCAACCCTACTGGGGAATCCGACGAGACTGTTTACACAATTTTTGTAAAACCGAGTACGCTTATCCTATTGAGTTGACTTTAAACAATCACACATGACCTTGTGCATTACCCTCTTCAAGAGGCAGGAAATATATTCAGTCGATGGATTGGTCGGCCGATCTGTTTCTAAAGATTAAGTTAGAAATAGCATTCCCATTCTAAAATTCATATTTACAATTAATGCTTCCTATGAATACCTTTTGATTTTATACTAATATATGATTGCCATATCTCTATCTATTAATAATAAAGAGTTCTTATATGTCTATCTGAACTCAAAACTATCCTATTAAATCTATTACTTGTACCATTGGACTTCTATTCCTAATGGATGTTTCGTAAATGTCTGTATGTAGCCGAAACAATACTAATGCTTCTATTAATCGGACTATTGTACTTCTATTACTAGATGTTCTATGGGACTGTCTATAGCAAGGACTCTACTTGTATTCTTATTGATAACACCGTTGTCCTTCTATCACTGATGGAGATTTGGTATCCATCTGTCTGCTTTCGAAAGTATACTAATATTCTTATTGATAGTACTATTTCATTCTAATACTACTAGATATTCAGTATATGTCTATCTGAAGGAGAAACTATACAAATGTTTCTATTACTAGTTATATTGTACCTCTATTTATAATAGAGATTCGATATGTGTCTGAAGCCGAAGCTATACTGAATTTTTTATTATTCGTTCTATTGTACTTCTATTTATAATGGATATTTGGTATCTCTCTTAAGCTGAAACTATACTAACATTTATATTATTCCTTCTTTGTACTTAAATTACTAATACGTATCGTAATTGTACTATTGTTTTAATAGTCATTTCAGTTTACTAAAATATTTCAGACTAATGTACTATCATCAATGCTTAAATACGGAGTAGTATAGGATACGTTTTGTTAGCCCACCGACCTTGGTATTACCTTATCGTGTGTATGTTATTTCGCCAAACTACCATATTCCTACGCAGAATATTCTCATTTTGAGTGGCGAAGGTAGTATAGTATATGTTCTTTAGTTATGATACCATCTTCCTTACCGTTATACTATTTTTAAGCTAGAGTGAATAGTGTAGTATCTGTTCTGTTGTCATCAACCCAATTGTTTCGGGCATTATCTCATTATATGGGACGTAATGTAGGCCAGTAATAGATTGTAACAATCGCCCGTTTATTTGGGCAATCAACACTTAAATTATATATACTAGCATTGGAAAGACTATATTGTTTGCTAATCGATTTTACTTTCTCTCATACTTCTCTCTCTCTCTCTCTCTCTCTCTGTATATATATATATATATATATATATATATATATATGAATGATGTATTTTAATGCAATTATTTTTATTGGTGATTGCAGCGTTCGTTGTTTTTTTTTGCTTACTTCCATTTCGATTGTCTCACTTCCTAAGTGATTAAGATGCGAGAAAAATGCATTATTAGTCGCCCTTATCTTTATAGGACGTATTTTTCCTTAATATATATTTTTTTATTAATTTCATGGATCACCTTGTGTGTGTGGGGTTGTTTGTGTGTGGATGTGTTTGTCTGTGTTCGTGTATATATATATATATATATATATATATATATATATATATGTTTTAAATATATTTGTAGGTTTATGCAATACTTTTAAACTGATTAACCCATTATAATGAATTTTAAAACACATACTATAGGGGGAATTTCACGTAAGGTGGAATATATTTAGTTTAATTTAGTGTTTAAAATATCAAATGAATAGAGGCGAAAATCCCATTCGTTATAATTCAATTACTTCCGATTGTTTTTAAATTTTAGAAATATAAATTAGACATCAATTACTAAATATTGCCGACATTTACATTTTTATCGGCATATTGTAAAGTGTTTCAAATAAGATAAAACACATGAACATAAGGTTCAGTAATATTTGATTGAGTTTAATCTTCATAAAGAAATATAAATGTGCTGAAAACTGTTCTTAAGACTGCCATTCTTCTATTTCTTATATATACAGTTGTTAGTTTATTCAGCGTTTCATTGACGTCAATAGCGTTTGTAAATTAATGTATGTATTAATTGTGATTCGATGTTTATTAGGACAACTGTGTTTATAAAAAAATAAATTAGATTTCTAGTTAATTGTAGTATTTTGATGTTAAATTCTAATATTTTTCATAATTATATTTGAAAGAAAGGAGAGTTGTGAACTCTCACACTCTAGTCGCTTCCCATTTTTCCTTTGAACCCCAGGAATAAATTGGATAGGAGATATGTCTCGTTATTATCAAGGAGGAATTATATTTCATTTGTCTTCATCGGCTAAACACGCTCGTCTTCTTTCATTTTGCCAGATGATTCGTCAACTGAATAGAAAGGGAAAAACTGCCGCATTTTTATACGTTGGCGGAAAAGATACAGTGATGTGTAAATTTCTTGATTTAATTTAAAATAATGACAATAACAAAACAACCTTCGAACAATTATTGTATTTTAATATAAATGAAAACCTATCTATTTTTCCGTGTTGCTATTGTTGTATCACTGTTTCGCTTTAAGGTATGTCGTGCAGTTTTTTCTGTGACATGTAATAATGGTGTTTAGATGTCTACTATTAACTTAGTAAAAAGACGCAAAATATATAGAGTTTAAAAATTGTGTAACTTAATTTTAAGCATTTAAACAGTTTTTTATATGAAGCATGTTTTAAAGCTATGCATTTATTCTAAGTTATTTATCTGTTAAAAGTGCGTGGATGTATATTTACATGATGCAGAATTATGAGGAAACCTTTATGATGCCTTATAGTTGTATTTCTAAATCCTGCTTTATTTACACAACATTTTTGGTTCAATTAATAAGAAAATGTAAACATAATTATTTAGATGTAACTTCGATTTTGTTTTGCAAAATCAGTTTTACAGATGCTCTTAATATCATTCATCGCGTGAAGATACGCTTTACAGTCGTCAAACGGATAGGAATGATATTTCAAAAACATAAAAACAACATTATGGCTAGCCTATCTTCTCTGGGTGAAACTTATATACGCAACACAGAAAATATATATTTTTTTAAATATCTTTGTGTAACTAAATATATTTAAAATCTAAATCTATTTTTTTAGATTACACATATTTCGTAAAACATATATGTCACTTTGATGATTATATGTGTATCTTAGTAACTTTTATGAGTAACATACTCGCGTGTACATGTTTGTGTTTCTCGCATGTAAGCTACTTACTCATTCTTACTGTTAGTTCAATTAATAATTTAGGCGATACCGTAGTCATTAAAGTTACTTCTCAAACTCCTATTCAAAAATAATAACTGTGTAACGAAAAGTTAATGAAAGTAAAACAGACTCTAGTAAGTCTGTAATAACAAAAAATGTTTAAAGCAAAATAGTACACTATATTAGTAAAACAGAGTGTATGAGTGTCAGTATGTGTTTATTCTGCCAACAATTATATTAATAATGAACAGATGCAACATGCTAATCAATTTAGCGGTTCGACAACTTCTTATGAACTGGAAACAATATGTCTATACGAATATGCCGGTTCAGTTTTGTTCATCAAATACGTACATTTTTGTGGCTCGGCTCTCAGTAGTAAGATATATACTTTTAACGACGTATTCAAAATCGGAACAAAGTCTTCTCACTTCTGAAAACTCAACACGTTGTGGTAGGGGGCTTATTCTTTGGGGCGGATGGGGGATCCTTTGTGACATCTTTTTACAAACACTTTTTATGGCCATACATATTAGTTTTAGTTATTTAAACAACTATTTTAGACGTTCAGCCCTGAAAAAAAGAATACCAAATGTGTATACGTGTGGCCTGTGTGATGCCTACTCAGCAAAACACACACAGGCGTTTGAGACTGAAAAAAACAGTATAGTAATCTGCGCTTTTATTTAATGAATGTTCATAAGTTACTATTTACTTCTGTGTTCCGAGTCAGACACAACGTCGATTTTTACATGTGGTGGAAATCCATCTTGCCAGAAAAGGGCATACAAATTGGGACAGATGTAATAATCGCATTAGTATTGAATGATATTTCCATCACTGACCGAGGTCAGAAAAGATGAAGTGTAGTATGATGACAAACTCTTCGCAGTACTCCTAGTTTTGTTCCGATTCATACACGCATCTGTAAGTGGAAATATCACATGAACAGAAGAAATATACATAAGAGGGTACCTATTGCTCATGGTATCATTCAATATTTCGTCACATGTTGTTAATTCTGAAGAGAAATGATTACCAACCCGGTGCTTACAACCCTGAACCTCTCAACCGCATTTGTCATGTAATTAACTTCTTTGTTTTAGGGCATTACTTTTACTTGGCTGGTTTTCATATGCGTTGATGATAGAAAATCTAAATATTATATAGCGAAGATCGTAGTTTCATAGAAAACAATTGATTGTCAGAATCAAGAGTCAGAGATAACCCGAGACGGATATAATAAAACCACGCGATTTCCGGCCGGACATTTTGTGTCGTTTTGGTGGACGAGTTTTCTAAGCAGTCAATACGTGGCGAGAGCACTGTGCCGAATCGGGTTTGTGCTCACAGTGTAGCTGTGTGTAGTCAGATTATATATCTGTCTCTATATGTCTTTTTTTCTCTGATACGCGTGCGAAAATAACCTGCGTATCTGCTCTCTTCGGAGGTTGTTTTTTCTCTTGTAATACACTTGTATTTAAAACTAAACATCGGCGTTCGAGTGATTGTATCCGCACAAAGCAAACATATGTGTTTACGATGATAAAATGGGGGTATTACTGCTTATACACTCATCAGTAAGTACGATTATAACATAAGAACTAACACTTCACATTACTTTTATTTTGAAGTATGATGTAATGTGTCGTGCCTCCCCCCTCGTTAAGAAAATTTAAAATGTACACACAGTAGAAGTGGTTACCACATAAAAGTCTCGGGCATGGCCAAAATACATGAACGCCCGTCAGGCCATTAGTAGTATACCTACATATTACTATGAATTCATACATTACACACAAACACTATATTGTATATTGCGGCTATTAATCTAGCTGTAAGAATACTTTGTACATAACATATCTTTTATATACATTTATTGTCATGTAAAACTGATAGTTTACATTTTTTACCTCCCTTGAAAACTAATGAAAATAGTATGCGTACAATTAATCCGTTTTCATTAAATCACTTAACACATTACTGTTAATAACGACGAAACTTTTGCAATACATACGAAAATAGGACAATTCAATTACAAATGAACAACACGAACCATCAATTCATCATACAATATCTTAAAATAGTCATGAAAATTGTGCATACAAATAGCTGAATTATCCGTGTTGCTTTGTACTCTATATACTATATTTAAAAAATGTGTTGTATTATTGATTCAAGTTTGAGTGACCCGTTTTGATGGTAATATAGGTGTGACAAATGCGAATAGCATTCCCATTTATTCATTTTGATGAATTTTATACTCACAATAAAAATGTAAAAGTAGAGAAAGTAGCATAGATTATAGTCAATGTCTCATGGCAATAGAGTGTAATAGATAAACTACCCTTTCATTACTTGCTCGTTGGAAACGTACGATACACAGCGTTATGAGCTGTAAATAACATTATAAAAAGATTTTTAGCAATTATATTTATTTTGTAGTTATACTTCTTACCAGCTGTTTATTTTGTCTTAACTTTAATTAAGAAAGACGGAAATACTTTTAGTTTTGTAGAGTTTCTATAAAAAAAAAGTTATAATGATATTATTATGACCTTTCGGATATTCAAATAAAAAGATTAAAACAGGAAACATCAGAGAGTCATTATGTTTTCAATTTGTTGAACGTCGACGACGCATATTATCATCATTTAACAATAATTAATTCATCCTTATAAGACTTTTAAAGAATACAAAATATATATTGTTTTTGCCAACTATTTTCATTAATTATTTTATTTTATTCTTTTACATTAATTCACTTAAAAAAAGTCATATTGCGACAAAGACGTAAGCGGCGACTGTGAGGAGTGGATACGGTGTATTCTTAGTAGGGAGTTATGCAGCAGGTGCTTGTTCACATTACATTTAAGTGTTTACGTTTTTGTACAGTCGGCAAACAAGGGAACATAGAAGAAATTCAAAGGCAAGAGGTCTGAGAAAACAAGCTGTTAGAGTAGATAGTATCCCATCATATGACGACCTCTATATTGAAGGGGGTTGATGTCGCTGCTAGTTTCGTTGTATTTACGTTAAACGGCTGAAAGTGCAGTAACTATGTGCAATAACATTTCGTGGGAGGACGTGTAAAGCAAGCACCACATTGCAGCGGCGGAACAGGGGCTGCAGCTTGCTAGACAGATCGGGGCCTATTAGGATCCACAAGTGTAGGTTTTATGAATAAATGATTACATTTACCAGTGTATATATGATGAGGGTAATGCAATTACTGCCCGAGTGATGTACTAGTACATGCCATTTTGTACTATGATTTCAGGGATCAAGGATTTGATAGACAACGGGCAGTACAAAGCTTCTGTCGCAGGGAAGTGCCTGAATAGTTTCAACATGTTTGCTTTGAGGAAGACTAACGACTTTCAGTCAATATTCTATCTTAGGTGGTGTCAAAATGCGTTCGAATTTTCATTTCTTTCTATTTAGCTGAATATTTGTACTTTTATCAGATTCCTTTAGAAACTAGGTATATTAATCAATAAGCACATTTTAAATATATAATGGGCATTAATATATATATATATATATATATATATATATATATATATATATATATATACAGGGTGGGCAAAAATAAGGGTCCTATTTTTTAAAATTCATAACTTTTTTATTTATTGATTTTTTTTTTTTTAGAATAAGTAAAGGACCCCTTCCGAAGCAAGCATGAGCCGTATTAGCCCTAAAGAAACGTACCCTCATTTAGAAAACATTATTTTTGCTTAAAAAACTCAAAACAATACTTTAGTTTTTGTAAGTTTTAAGAAGTGTTTTTCGGCTAAAATTTGTTTTGTTTATTTCAAAAAATCTCGGAAGGGTCAGTCTACACACACATAAAGTTTGGTGAGTTTAACTTTTATTTTGTGGAAGTTATTCAAATTCAAGTTATTCAAATTAAAGATAGGACCCTTATTTTGGCCCACCCTGTATATATATATATATATAAATTAAAGCAAAAATATATACATAGACACGTTGGTCGTTTCTCCGTCTTTTCTCCCTATATGATATTACTATATACCCAGACTGACTCATCGTATCAATTAAGCTTGTTAAGAATATTACATTTGTCCTGCGGTTATCCATTGATGAGAGAATTATGCGTATCTATAAAACCAAACTAAAAGTAGATATAATACAATGCTATGGTTTATTAGAAACATATTTTTACATGAAATCTAGCAATCTCATTACAAAAAAAACTAATGAAACCTTTCAATTAGTAACAACATGTGAAGGGGATATTTTAATGTCAACTAGTGGGCATCGATTATTTTCAACTTAGATCTAATTATAAATGCAATTCAGGTCATTTTCTTCGTTTGGGGTGTGATTTCTTATATGAAACATTAAAAAAAAAGATTTTGAAATAATTTATTACGAACTCATCTCATATTTATGTTAAATCAGTGTTGAAAATAACTAAATTAGTTATTCATTGTGTCCATGTAAAGTACATGAGTAATGGTTAGAGACGCGGACTATGAGTACAGCGTTTCTAGTTCGAGTTCTGCCGACTATACTGCATCAGTTCCTCTAGTACACATTGGAATGGTATAAATCTGCAAGTCGTCTTCTAGCTAGATAGTTAATAATCGGGTAGGTAACACTCTTGATCCCTGTTAGTGCTAATTGGCTAGTTGGAGGAAAAATAAAAATAAAACACATCAGTCTTTTTCTGCTCATGTCGGCATTGTTTATAGGTGTCCTGGGTTCAAGTAATATAGCTTCATGATAGCACCGACCAAAGTTGCGCAAACATTGCTTCACTTTAAACTCTTTCCGTAGGCATCCTCACAAGCGGGTATCAATTTTCTAACCAGACAGAACGGTACCGTTTTTATTATTTATATAACTCGGCAACATTTCTATTTGGGATTCAAACATTCTCAGTCACGGCTTATTGTATATTCATGACATCATTGGTATTTCAATTCAAGTGCACAATGATTAAAAGTTTAAGATATCATGTTTAAATTTAAACGAGATTTAATAATTCCAGCGAAAAGGTAAACTCATCTTTCAGTGTTAGGCAGACTTATGATTTCCGAAACATTACAACTTGTCTTCTATGAATTATTGACAATTGCTATTGATTCTCGGTGTTAACTTATTGATATGAAATAAGCCAACTAAACAAATGTTTCGGGATAGCGTGACAGACCTTACGGGTACAAAGACATTATACGTAATAGACTATGGCAAGTAAAAAATTAATTTGATAGATTGCCGTTATATACGTAGTAGTAATGTAGAGAAATATGCAACATGACTCTAATCCCTGCTCTGAGCATATGGAAGAAAGTCTATTGTTTTAGTTTACGTTGCAGTTATGTAAAATGTAACTTTATTTGTCTAAATTTGAGATCTACATTTTTATGTTTGAGATTAATTTTAAAGGTTTTTTTTCATAAAATACAGTTTCATTAATGTGAAGTACGTTTATTTTTATTTTATATTGTGAACAGTTTAAACTTAGTAGTTACTTATGTAACATTTAATTGATATATATATATATATATATATATATATATATATATATATATATATTTCATGATTTTAGGGGGGTTTCAACATTTTATTATCGCAAGCATGAAGGGAAGACAAATTCTATCGTTCATGATTAAAAGTTAATAAAGAAAAAAATGCAAGCCGACTGGTTTCGCCCTCTCTTAACAAAAGTTGTATCGAGGGATTAAAGAAATCGAGGGATTTAAAAAGGGGGTGAAAGGAGAGAGTACAGAAAATACAATAGCGTTATGTTATATGTACAATGGAGGATGAATCTTAGCGACTGATCACATCTAATCCCAATAGACATTTCCTTTGCTTACAAAGGGAGGGACGTTTAAGACGAACGTGGATCGTCTCCAAGATGTTTAGATGGTATAATATATATATATATATATATATATATATATATATATATATATATATATATATATATATAAACTGTGTCCATCGCTTTATTGCAGATTACAAAATAATCAATATTTCAGTAAATATAAGTTATAAAAAGCTGAAAATTACACCATCCAAGGACTGTATTAAGGTGAGATAAATCCTAAAATTTCATCAAAATTCATGTCATATTTAAAAAGTTATGTTATTTTTTTAATATTCAGGGAATTTTCACCGTCCATTGCTTCTGAGAAAAAGGGTGAGTGTTGGGGGAAAGGCAACCTAAATTGGGAGCTGTGCAGCGAGATGTCTGTTTGCTTTCAACACATGTTACCCCCTCTTCCTCCTTCCTTTCCTCCTCTGTGCACGATCTTCCATTCCTGATGCCTCTCGTCTTACCCTTCTATCGTTCGATCGTTGGCGCATGTTATTCCTTGACTTTCTTACTCTATATGATGATTTCCATTATTTATTTATTTCTATCTCTATACTTGTTTGTTCTTCTTTGTTCTTCTTTGCTTCAGCGTTCTTCTTACTTTGCTTCTTATTTTCAGCGTGGCCTTTTCTCCCGCTCAATTTTCTGCATTTTGCGTTCTTGATTATTCTTCTATTTCTTTTATCAGCTTATTATTATTTCTATTCTTTCTTCTCAATCACTTTCTCTTCTCGTTCCATCATGCAATAACCTTCTTTAATAAACACTCCCCCTTATCCCATACTTATTAACATAGACTTTCTTTCATCTTTTTCTGTTTACTTTGCTTGTTTCTTTATTTCTTTTTTCTGTATCATTATCTCCATCATGTTTTTCTTTTCTCAGCTATATTACTTTCTTTTGTTATCTTTCTTTTCTCATTATCTCTTCATTTACTTCTCAATACTTTTTCTTTTTCATCTTAGAATTATTTTAATAGTTCCTTCCTTTCGTTTAATAGGTTTGGTTTAGTTGTTTTATTTTACGGCATATCAAACCTTTTCGGGTTATTTAATGACAAATCTGGTCATTCCAGTGAAAGGTTTTTATGCTTCAAGTTCTTTATATCTTCAACTATTCATTCATGATGTTTGGTTTGGCTGTTGTGTAGAAGTAAACTGTTGTTTGTGTTTTAGCTTTAAAGAAAATGATTGAGATTTACAAAGGAAATGGAAAAAACAATAACATAAATGTTTGGTGCATTTTAAGTAAGGAAGTCGATATCTTTAGACAACATGATTTGGTAGCGCCAGCTTTCGTTTAATAGTATACAATCATCGCACAACATAGTTAACACCTCCTCCTCCGCATCATGAATATTTATTTTCTTTCCTGTTTTACCGGATCCGCGCAAAGCCCAATTTTTCGCTCTCCTGCCATTTCCCCCAACAAATATTGTGCCAATGCGTCTTCCTATAAATGTATCACCCCTTCCCCATAGAATGCCTCATCACTCCCAGCCTACGAAACAGTCGATTCTACGTACCACCTCAACATCTGGGGATACGTCTATTAAAACAAGAAATAAGCTCTGATTGGCTTTCTCCCCCAGTGCTATTGGTTCAACCCTGAAAGTTCTCCGGGTGAAACCTGAGACAGTTTACTTAATCCTACACACCTTGCAAAATTCTAAACGTCATTCAGGCTTCATGGGAATCGCTATTTAAATTCCATTTCTGCGTTTCAGCTCTACTGGGGTGTTGATCTTGGTAAGGCTGGTCGAGTTACATCTGATTTTCTTTTTCTTATTTTTTTTTACTTCTACTATATACTATGTATTATTATTATCATTATTATCATTATCATTATTATTATTATTATTATTATTATTATTATTATTATTATTATTATTATTATTATTATTATTATTATTCACTTTGAGCTTCTTATTCTTAGTATTATTCCAATATTTCATCTATATCTTCTTTTTGTTGTCTTCTTTTTCAGCTTACTCATTCCTCTCCCTTTTCATTTCTTTCTCAACTTCTTTTTTAATCTTTTTCATTCATCTTTCTTTTTCTCTTTTTCTACACTACGTCTTCTCTGTTTCTATTTTCTCTTATTATAATTCTATTTTAATCTGATTTACTTTTAACGAATTATTCTGATATTCTATTTCCTTCTTTTTATTTGATGATATTCGCAGATAAAAAACAATAAAAAGCAAATTGTGGGATTGCAGGCTACTTTGTATTTCTTCTGCAAACATTCATCCATTATAATAGATGTTTTAAAAAATAAATATTGCTTATACGTCTTAAATGCCTCTTACCAACGGTTTGCATTCATAGAATTACGGAGCAAATACCAATCAAACTATGTATTAACGAAAAGAAAAGCGTTGTTCACCTACTCTTTGGAATATTGCGCAATAACATCAAATTGTCCCTTTTATAATCTGCTAGATTATACTCTGACTTTAACACATTTAAAGTACGTGTTACTTATGAGCTCTGCGAGAATAGTCGTTTACCAAGTCTTGCGACGATAGTTTACAACAC
>OY744518.1:39684003-39696503 GCA_963556195.1 Sepiola atlantica
TCGCAGGGCACCTCGTTGTCTGTGTTGGGGAGTGTCGCACCGAGCGGCACTCCAGTAGCGTCAGGGGGTCGTACACCCGAGTGCGACCTGCTTTCTTCAGTCGAGGGGATGGACACACCTGATGACGTCCCAGATTCTATCATCTTTGGGGACTTTGATCAGCAAACTTCTATCCCCAAAGTACTTATCTCCCAGAAGGAATTTTTCGCTGAGATGAAAAAAACCACGTTTATCATGCCTAAGAATCCACAGTTAAGGAAGTGTAATTCTTTGGACCTAAACATAGCCGAAAAGAATTACAACCCAAAAATATTTTTAGGGTGCTCCTCAGATGAGTCAGACTCAGATTCAACAGAGGGAGAGGGTCCAGAAAAAATTCAAAGTCAACTTCTAGCAAAAGTTAAAAAGGGGGCCCCAAAACTTGCTACAAAGGCGTGGCCTACATTGAAAAGCCAAGATACTAAAATTATTGCTGGCCAGAAACTTCAAAAGAAGAACATCTCTGCAATGACCAAAACAACAGGATGGGGCCCACAAGCGCAGAAAACTCCCCAAGAGTATCGGGCTCTCTTCCAAGAAAAGTACGCAAGTCTCACGGAGGGAAACCAGATCAAACTCATTCCGGGGACGCTGGAAACTTTAAGACTGCGAATCGTATCCTTGGTTACAACAGACCTGAAATTAAAAGGCCTCATCACAGTTACTAAGGAACGAATGATGGATATGTTGGTGGAGTTAAATATCCCAGCAACCTATATCGTTAAAAAATCATATGCGATGTGGGATATTTTGCTCCCCAATCAAGCGGAGGCTGATAAGGTGGCCAAGGGAAATTTTACTTGGAAGAATATGAAGATAAAACCAGAGTATCTGGAAAAAAGGCGAACTGTAGTCACAATCCTCGGCGTCCCATGCTGCATTAGCCCTGATCACATGGGGGCAATCATGTCACAGTATGGTGACGTCGAGGGGGTAATCCCAGTGCGTGGGCCTCGAAACATCGGTAATGGGGATTACAAGATAAAAATAAGGGTAGATCATAAGAACTTCCTCAGAATCCCGGCTCAACTAAACTGCGAGGGATGGGTGATGTCCCTAATTGTGGAAGGGCGTAGACCTTATTGCTGGCACTGCCAGACGCCAGGTCATATGGCAAAGGTGTGCCCAAAAAGAAACCCGGAGAAACCTAAAACACCTGTGGCTCCGGTACAAAAAATAGTAGCGACTCCGAAGGCCCCCATACCCGTAGCTGAAAAGGAGGTAGTAGACCAGACAGAACAGCAGGAAGAAGGCCAGGAAAAATGGAGTACGGTGGTGATCAAGAAAGGAAAGAAGGTGTCTCCAAGGCCTGAGATAGCCCCATCATCAGCCGTAAAAAGAAAGCTTAGTGACCCCTCGTCATCGGAATCTGATGGAGAAAGACAAGAGGAAGGGGAAAGGATGACAGTGGAAGGAGACGAAGCCCAGACATCTAAGGCGAAAGACCCAAAACCGAAAAAAATCCGTGAAACCAAAGATAAAAAAGACGAAATAATTGCTCAACCCGCAGAACCCCAATCCCCAGTCCCGACAGATTTGGTTGAGCAATGTACCCCTCCCCTCTACAATACCCCTTCAGTGAGTGAAGAACCCGTGGCAATGGTTGAAGAACCCGTGGCAATGGTTGAAGAACCTAGGGTAGAAACCCAAGAGAAAATCGTGAAAGGGACACAAGAGGTGGAGAAAAAGGGTACGGAGAAGCCTGAAGTGACTCCCATTGAAACAACCCCCTCACCTCCTCCTAGACAAGAAAGGTCAAAAAAGTTTCCGTTCCTGCCTGGGGAAAGAATCTGTGAGGCGGACGCCTCACTGGTTCAATCCGATTTGAATGTCCGGCAGCGGAAATATCTACAGCAATTGGAGGCCTTTACACATGTGAAAGGGAAGAAGGTACAGGATCCCCGTAACTTTAATAACATCCCCCTGATAACTACCTTCGTCCGACAAGATAAAGGTAGTAGGGCAAAGGCCCTCTGGAGAATGTTGGAGGCGGCAAGGGACGCCATACCAGGTGTGAGACTAGTAGATGAGGAGCACCCATTTTTAAAAAAATTAGCGTCGAAATGTCCGGGGAGGGTCCCGATTTACGTTCACCCCTCATTATTTCGGGCACTTAAATTAACCTTTCCCCTGGACGTGGGAGGTCTGGCTCGAGACGGACGGATTTCGTCCGAACTGCTGACCGGCAGTCTTGGTCAGGCCTTCGGCGTCCTCACTCCCGAGGACTTTAGGCCCATTTGCGACATATAAGTAAGGGATAATGGCTTTAAACCTGGCCACATTGAATGTGAGGGGCATGAGATCTCGAAGCAAGGCTGTTCGCGTGCTGAGGGATCTCGTGGACCTTAAGGTAGATATAGCTGCGATCGAGGAGACCCACTTCGTTTCGTATGGGGATTGTGATGTGCTGACTGACGACTATGACGTCATCTCAGCATATGGCAATGTCCGTAGTTGTGGTGTCTCTTTGCTAGTGAGACGCACTCTGTCTGCGACAGTGAGTGTTGTTCATACGGATGCGGTGGGTCGGCTGGTCGTAGTCGATGTTGCCGTTGAAAACAGTGAGTTTCGGATCGTTGCGGTTTATGCGCCCAACTCTACTGGTGAGAGGGTTTCCTTTTTTCGACGGTTGGAGACGTTTCTCGGGGGTCCGGAGCGTGTAGTATTAATGGGGGATTGGAACGCCGTCCTTGACCCCAAGATAGATAAGGTCGGGGGTAATAGAGGGTCGGATAGGTGTGATAGCAGTCTGTCTGACCTGATCGCCTCATGCGATCTTGTCGACAGATTTCGCGTTGATCACCCAGGGCGGGAGATGTGGACGTGGCATACTAGCGCGGCCTTCTGTCCGAGTACTTACTTGGACAGAATGTTAGTTAGAAGAGGCGACATAGATTTCTTATCTTGTCCCACGTTCACTTGGTTAGGTCACTCGGACCATAAATTGGTTATGGCCCGTTTGAGTTTAAGCGATAGGCCTAGGTTAGCTGGGTACTGGAAGTTGAATACCTCCTTACTGGAGATACCCGACTTCCGGGACAAGCTAACGTTACTACTTCAGCGGGCTTTAGTGGGGGCGGTTATCGGGAGTAGTTGGTCGGTTAAAACTAAGGTTTATGTTAGACGCTTTTGTGTCCGCTATAGCCAGCGCCTCGCTCAAGATAGGGCTAGGACACAGAAGCGTGTAGATGATAAGATGACCCGGGCGGTGGCTGGGGGGGGGATCCCCTAGAGATAGCCTTAATTAAGGGGGACCTCAATCGCTTGGCTAGCGAGCGATATGAAGGTCAAGTAGTTCGAGCTAGGTTAAAGAAAGTCTCTAACGAAGCTGTGAACGTTGACGCTGTTGAGCGTAAGGCTGCTTTACGTCGTGGCTCGGATGGGTACATTCGGAAGGTGAATAACCTGGAAGGACATACCCTGGTATCTACTCGTGAGATTTGCGAGGGGTTCCGCGAGCATTTGGAGGATCGCTTCACCCAACTACCCAGACTCCGCGGCCAGGAGTTTGACAGCTATTTGGCTGACTCGCCCCGCCTAGAGGCGGCCCGAGCAGCTAGCTGTGATGGGGACGTTACAGAGGGTGAGATCATTACTGCGTTGAAGCAGGTCGGCTACAACAAATCTCCAGGACTCGATGGTCTGCCATACGAAGTTTACTTGAGGCTGTCGCCCATGTTTGTTCCTCTTCTGAAGGATGTGTTTAACCACTGGTTTGCTCAGGGCTCGATCCCTGGGCAGGTTACCAAAGGAGTGGTCACATTGTTGAAGAAGGGGGGCCAACCTGGTGGGGGGAATTTAGATGATTACAGGCCCATAACTCTGCTAAACACAGAGTTAAAGATTTTGGCCCGTGTTCTTGCGAATCGTTTGCAGGTTGTTATTGCTGACTTGATCGAACCTGAGCAGAACTATGCTGTGAAGGGGAGGTCAATTCAAAACAATTTGCATATGGTTCGCACGATCCTAGAGGGCATAGAAGACGACACTGAAGCCGCGCTGATCAATTTAGATCAGTCCAAGGCTTTCGATAGGGTCGACCATGGTTTCTTGGAATCTGTTCTAGAGGCTGCCGGTTTTAATCCGGACTTCCGCAAGTGGATCTCCATTCTGTATCGTCTGCCGACGGTAGCGGTGCAAGTAAACGGTAGGCTGTCGGAATCGTTCGTGGTTTCTCGTTCGGTGCGTCAGGGTTGTCCGCTGTCGCCCCTGCTTTATGTCCTGGCGTTGGAGCCCTTCCTTCGCAAATTAAGGGACGGGGCGGCTACACCAGTCCTGCGCGGAATCGCTATCCCTCCTCACTATGCGCGAGCCAGGGTTTCCGCGTATGCCGATGATGTCACCGTTTTTGTGTCCAGCCGTGAAGACATAGAAGCGGTGATTAAGGCGCTCGCTCGTTACGAAGATGTTACAGGGGCCATTGTCAACCGCAGCAAGTCCAACGGCCTGCGGTTGGCTGCCTGGAGCGGAGAGACCGCACTTCCAGGTGACTTCAGCTGGACCGATGGCCCGGTTCGGATCCTTGGCGTTTGGTTCGGACCGGGTCTCCAGCTGGAGAAAAATTGGTCGGAAGTACAGGCAAAGGTCGAATCGTCTGTAAGGGCTTGGATTCGAAGGAAACTTTCCTTGAAGGGGAGAGCTGAGGCGTGCGCCACTTACGTCTTTCCTCTCATACTTTACCGACTGTCTGTACTCCCTCTGCCCGCGGACCGCCTTCTTGCTTTCACGCGCTTGCTCTTTTCACTTCTGTGGAACGGGCGGAAAGCATACGTCCGCAGACAGGTCTGTACGCAACGTCCGTGCGATGGGGGCTTGGGGATGCCTGACTTGGCAAGTCATCGACATGCCGAGAGACTGGCTTTCCTGAGTCGTACTCTGACGGAGGACGCCCCGTGGGTCCCTGCGGTTGAGGACGCCTTTCCCAACCTCATACCCGACCACTCGGTCGAAGGTCGACGTAGATCGAGAGGGGAGTCCATGTTCGTCGCCGAATGCCGAGCCGCGCTTAAGGCGTTGCCGGGGTCCAGTGACCTTGCCCGGTCTAGGAAGAGACTATATCGGGATCTAGTGGAGGGGTCCGCTTCGGATCCGCTTGGGAGGCGGCTTGGATTGTCGAGTGAAGAGGCTCGCTCCCAGTGGAGTTGGGCGCCAGGCCAGAGTTATCTCAACAATTCTGAGTATTCTCTGACCTGGCGATTGGTTCGAAATGCACTGCCCCTCTATGGCAGATTACGCAGGGATGGCATAAGGGACGTTCCCTTATGCCCGCGCTGTGAGGACAATGAGGAAGAAACGGCCGAGCACGCCTTCTTCACTTGCAGCAAAGTTCGTCGTCTCTGGGAGTATGTCAGAGAGGTAACGGCTCGCATCGACGCCGAGCAGCCGATGGTACTTGATGTAGCATACGTTATCAACAACGTTGCACCGCCATGGTCTAGGGAGAAAAGAATGTTTTTTCTGGCGATCCTAGCCGTAGCTAGGTTAGTGACGTGGGTTACACGTCTAGATGAGGTTCATGGGGTTGGGTCTGTTTCGGATCGTGATCTGGTTGTTTACTTTAAGCATCAGCTTAAAGTGAAAATCAGATGCGATTGGAAACGACTACATCGCATGGAGTTCAATAGAAGATGGGTGCACAACACTAGTTTGTGCATTCGACGAGGGTCCAGGTTTGAATACGTTTTCCCGCCTTAGCATGGCGCAGACGGTACTGGGTCATACGGAACCCAGCCCAGTATAAAACAAAATTATTTTTTATTAGCCTAGTCGAACTATAAGCTAGTAGGAATAAGTGATGTCCTGTCCCGATTTTGTTTTTTGCCGGCACTAGAGAGCTTCCAGAGATGCCCACTCCACATATTTATTTTGTCCCCGGCTGATGAAACCCTTGGCTTTATTATCTTGGAAGACGCCATCCATTCCCGTACCCAGAGCCCGATTAATTTATTTTCAGAACGCCCCTACTTTATTCCCACTCCCAATTAGGGGTCGACCTGCTTGTTTTCGGCCTCGAGCCGGAAAACAGTGGGCGGTCCAAAATTAGCAAAAGGGTAGGGGGGTCCGCCTAACCACCCCTTATCATTTTATTTGGTTCTTTATTTTTCTTTCTTTTTGGGTGTTTTTAATGTGTCATCCCACTCCCACGTTATTTCATGTTTTCATGTATCATTTTGGGGATATTTTAAGTAGGGTTAAGCCATAGAGTGACTGCGAGTTTTTTAGTGTGAATGTCTAGCTTAGGGTAGAGTAGGTTTTTGTCATTGTGCATTTTGTTCTTTGTCAAATAAAAAATGTCTTTGTTTTGTCTTTTTTGAAAAACTTTTTGTCAAATAAAAAATGTTTTAAAAATGTGTTAGAAATGTCACAATGACCCCCGACCCCCACCTTCCCCCCCCCCTTCCACAGCGGGCTTTTATGCCTAAGGTGGTATGCATTCTGGGAATGTAATTTTAACTCTAGGAGTTAATGTTTTCCAGGATGCATCCATCTAAATAAATTTTGGCTAAGATCAAAGTGTAGTATCTGTTCCGATGGATACTGCACGCCTGTCCTGTGCAGTTCTAGGAGGTCCACCCTCCCAGGCTTCGCCTCCCCTCTTTGGGGAGGAGTAAGTTTATTGCTTACTGTCTGAGGCGCCCCTACCGGGGAATGCCGACGGGGCTGCCCAGGCAATTTTTAAATGGCCAGAGTGCTCACCTCTCGAGCGCTGGCTTTTAACCCCACTTGCTCGACCCGATCTTGGGTCACATCTTACTTGTGGGAGTAAGATAAAACTGGCCTTGTGCCTAACTCCGCGAGGAGTAAATAAACATATCTTATATAATAATATATTATTTTATATATACTTACTGGCAGGATCACGTCGGAACACTGCAATATTTGTTTTATCTATCTGTTTAGATCATGGTAATAATATTTTATTTCATCTTAACATCATACATGTATGTTAAAGTTTATACTATTACTAACTGCATATCTCATAAAATAATATATTGTATACATACTTATTGGCGGGATCACGTGGAAATATTTGTTTTATCTATCTGTATACGTCTTGGTAATAATAATAATAATACTTCACTAGCAATTATAGATGTGTGTCAGGGTTTATACTCTGAAGACAAATAGCGAGTTCTTCTTTTGAAAATGTAATTACAATGCTCAGCTTAATATTCTTTAGGGAAATAAAATGTATGCACTCTTATTTATTTATGGAAAGTTGTGAGATTTAAACAAAATTCAAAACAATAAATGGTATCATAGAAAATAAATGCTATATATATCATGTAAATTAATAAATGTGAAAGTGTTATCCACCTATCCTTACTATATTAACACCCAAACGGGGTATGCTTATTTAAATCTGTGATAAAACATAACATTTTTAAATGAGAGCATATATAGTAGTCTGAAAACACCGATAAACGGTTTTTGGTATTCCTAATTTGCACATTTTGTTAACACTTTATAATAAATAAATATAATAATTGATGTACTGTACATTTCTTATTTGCATTGTTATATCGTCGTATGTATACGCAATATTTTTGGCAATAGTAAAACGTCTGATGTCGCCGATATGCTGAGAAGAGACACTACACTTTTACCGTAGCTAACTGGCTAGGGAACCATACACAGTATGTATATATTATTAGGAATTTTTTAAATGAATGAACCAAAAGGCTGATTGAATCTATAATTTTATAAACTTTAAATTGCGAGGATAAATTATGTCTGTTTCTATAAGATCGTCCTATCAGAAATTACCTCATCCTTTTAAAGGGGTTGTGAGTATTGTTCCCTAGTATTACATCCTCCTTTGGAAGAGGGGTAATGTAGTATCTTTTTTGTGGGCATAAGCCCATCTTTTTTCTTTATGTTGGGAGGTATAGTATAATATCAGTTCTGTTTCCATGATACCAGACTCGCAGGAATTTCATTATCCTTTTTTTGGGAGTATACCCCCCAGGTATTGCTACCTCTATATTGCATGGGTAGTGTAGTATGTTTTAGTGTCGTGATACCACCTTGCCTCGCATTTCCTTCTAATTTTGAGGAGGTAGTGTATTATATGTTCGTTTTTCATGATACAATCCTCACAGACATTGCCATTAACGTGTTTTTAGGGGGGATCTTCCCAGGCTTAATCTCCTTTTACGTTGGGTAGTGTGGTATATTATCATTCGTCATGATACATTCCTCCCAGGCATTACCTTTTCATTTTAAAGAGAGGGGCAGTATAACATATGTTCGTTGCACTATCCTTCTAAGATTACCTTATCCTTTTTTGGAGGTGGTTGTATCTGTTCTGATGTCATGATCTTATCAGCCATTAACCCCCCTCTTTGTTGGCTCGACAGTAATGTTTGGTTCATCATGATACATTCTCCAGCTATTACCTTATTTCGCGGAGGTCAGTGTAGTATGCGTTCGTTCAGCATGATACCATTCCCGCAGGCCTGCGAGGTAAGGTATATTTGCTAGTAATTTAATAAGAATATACGATCCTACTTTGTAAATGTATGTATTTAAATGTTTAACAATTATATGTATTAACAAAAAACAATACACAAATGAATACATTAGTCGACTGGTCAAGAGAATTCTACTAATTAATTTATGTTCGATTTTTGAATAATTTATGTTAAACTGCATAAAACAAACATTATTTAACATCCAACTATATCGGCAAATAAACACTTACTTTGACATTCAGACAATCTAATATTTAAAAGAGTGATGTGGAATATGATGCGGCACGCGCAAACAAAGGTGCCTACTTATCATATGAGATGATGATGATGATTATGTTCGTCTCCCGCTGCTAATATGACTGTGGTCATGTAGTTGTTTTGTCTGTCCGGTAATGACTCGTTAGTCGATCCGATCTCTGAAGTACTTCAAACATGTAGAGCATATGTGAGATGATTATGTCGCAAAAGTGGTGAGTGCTATGTCTTTTCAAATAGCACTTTTCTCTAGCGTTCCTCAATACTTGCAGATTCTGTAATCGTGGATATTTGTTGTGGCTTCGTGTAAGCAAAAAACATCTCTTCTGGGCTTGCTTTTTTCCATGAGTCGGAATACAAACCGAACGTCTTGAGACACACCTTCAAGCAATCCCTTAACCATACCCACTGTCCTCTTACAGTTCTTTTGCCATGAGATTCCTGTCAAGTAAAAGTGTATAATAATTGGGGCGTTTAGTACATGCTAGCTAGCAAAATAACACACACCGCAACATTTTTAAAAAAATCATAGTTCACCCCAAACAAGGCAGGCCGATCCTGTAGACGTAATGGGCTACTGAGAAAAAAGGGTGAAGGTTATTTTGTTGGGGGGGGGTCAACCTAAATTGGGAGCTGCGCAGCGAGATACCTGGTTACATTAGTTTTAAATTTCTGCATGTCAGTAACGTCAGATAAACAAGGAGCAGGACGAGATTTCCAGAGTCCAGTACCACGAGGAAAGAAGCGTTTGGAGTATAAAGCTCTTCGGCATTTAAGGGCCTTCACAGTGTATGGATGGGATTTAGCAGATTGTCGGGTTGGTCTAGTAAATTTACGTCGTGGGGGTAACAGAACAGCAAGCTCATCAGAGCACAATTCATTGAAGTACTTGTAAAAAAGGCACAAGGATGCAACATTGCGGCGATGGGACAGAAGCTGGAACTTGGTGGATAGTGAAGGAGCTATCAAGTTGCCAACTCTTTTTGGGACCTTGCGTAAGAGGGAGAGACTAGCGGATGATGCACCAGTTCAGATGTGGCAACAATACTCAATGCATGGACGGATGGTGGCTTTGTAGAGATATAGGATAATGTCAGGTGTTAGAAGTTTACTGGCATGGTAGAGAGAGCCCACTTTCTTTGCAGCAGCCCTGGCAATGTGTTCAATGTATTTATTCCGATTCATGTTATCTGTGAAAGTTAGGCCGAGGAGTTTTAATGATGAACTTGCAGGCAGGATTCTATTTGCCATGACAATCAGTGGTTCAAGAGGTTTCTTGTAGTTATTGAAGAAAAGTAGCTTTGTCTTTGTGGCATTCAAAGTTACCATCCTTTGTTGACCCTTTTCTAAGGATTTAGGCATTGCCTCAGATATGTGCGCGTCGGTTTTGCACACATGACGAGAGTACAGCGTGGTGTCGTCAGCAAATATTCCTATCTCAGTCGCAATGGAATCAGGGAAATAATTTATGAAAATCAGGAACAGTAAAGGCCCAAGAATAGATCCCTAGGATACACCAGCATTTATGCCATGTTGCTTAAAAGAACGGCCATCGAGTACAACCTTGATCTTTTGTTTTGCTAGGACGGTTTTGATTATATTAAATATTTGTCCAGTAATACCATATAACTGCAGTTTTATGAGAAGCTCTTGATGCAAGACCTTGTCGAATGTCTTGGATATATCAAGCGCTACCGCCCTAGCTTCACCGGCCTCGCTCATTGTATGGTATGTGCGTTTAGAGATGACCGTTAGGATGTCTGTAGTAGATCGTGCTTGTCTGAATCCGTATTGATGATCAGAAAGAAATTTAGAATTATCTAGGTGCCGGACTATCACTAGATTGATTAATGATTCAAAGATCTTAGCAAAGATCGGGAATAGACTGATTGTGCGGTAGTTTAGAGGATCAGTTCTATCTCCAGAATGCTTGAATACTAGTACCACAGAGGCAATTTTCCAACTATCAGGAAAATAAGATTCAGTAAGACATTTGTTGTATAGTTTCGAGAGGACAGGGGCCAGCTCAGCAGACATTTCTTTATGACTATTACTCGTATAACATCAGCCCCACAGGCTTTGGAGGTGTCACGGTTTTTATGATTTATCTCACTTGAGACGGGGTGGTGAACAGGTTATCAAGGGTGGCTTCAGTCGGCAATGAGAATTGAGGGACGGTGTGGTTTGCCGAGTCCAGAGTTGAGTTCAAGGCGAAACGCTGGGCAAGTAGTTACGCCTTATCAGTTTCCGTGCAAAAAAACATCGTTGTGATTAGATAGCGGGGGGATTGTCGATTGTTCATTGTTCATTACACTATTGTAAATTTTCCAGAAATCGCGAGCACCTAGTTTCTGTGACTGAATGCGTTTTGTGGTTATCTCTGTATACTTTCTCTTTGCTTCATCTATCACTACTTTGCAATAAAGTATTGCCTCTACAGATATTTGCTTGTTTGCAGTTGACTTATGGCGGCCGAATTTTCGGAATACCTTCTGCCTACCAGCAATAGCAGCTGCACATTCTGAGGTGAACCATTGAATAGAGTGGGGTTTCGGGTGGGGACATCAGCACCAATGCCTGTTTTGACCCATTCAGTTAGCTTATTTGCACACTGATCAGCACGGAGTGAGAAGGTTACACCCCTTGGCGCGTCGCTGGTGAGGTATTCGAAATCAGCCTGCTCATAGTTTCTCGTCGTTTTATGCAACGGCTCTTCAGTTTTTTTCAGCAGAGTTTTTAAGTTTATATGTATCATTACCACAACGTGATCAGAGTCTCCGAGCGGACTATGGCCATTCGCCACACAAGCGGCAGGTAGTGAGGTCAAGAACAGGTCGAGAAGTGAGACTTGCTGGTCCGCACAATCCGGAAGGCGGGTCGAAAAAGTGACAGCCTGAATCAGTAACGCTGGAGAATCGCAACAAGTATTGGTGGGCATTCGAGTCGAGTGATTGTGCTCTCTCTAAGCTTTCAGAGACAGAGTCAAGTAGTGAACAGTCCTGGGTCTAAGGAGAACGATATAAGAAATATAAATAACTGTGTGTTGTAAGGTCAATCTAAAGCACATGTAGGCTAGGTCATCGGATTCTAACCTATGTTCTCTAGTCAAGGGTAGGATGTTCCGAACATAAACTCCTAGTCCATGCATATGATTGTCAGAGTCCTTACGATAGAGTGGAAAGTAATCAGTCATGTCAAAGTGGTGAGATGGAATTGAGGATTGAATGGGTTGTTTCACTTAGAGATAGAATATCCGGGGAGTTTGTTAAGAAAACAGTTGCTACGTCGTTAATGATTGTTCTAAGTCCCCGGATATATGTGAATGCGAGCCTCAAGGGCGGAGGCAGATATGTTTTTTGTTGGGTGTCTGGTTTAGGTTTTTTTAATTTATTTTGTAAATTCATGTTTGTTTTGAGATAGAGTAGGGAGGGCAAAGTGGGTGCTTGTTTGGTGCCAATAAGCTCACACAACCAGTCTATTAGTCCTGACTTGGTCCATGGGAGTTGTGGCCTTGGGAAAGCCCACTGGGGATAACTGTAGGGTACCTTTTCATGCGCGACATGGCACGTACAGTTACCCACGATATTATGCAACTGTTGACGGAGCAGCCGTTCTTAGCGCTACCTAAGAGTTAAGGCTCCGAACTACCAGTCGGAAATAGCAGCCAGACAAGCTGTCTAACATGTACCCTCAACTTGTCGGAACCAGAGCGACCCAAACTAGTCATGTAAG
>OY744518.1:39699003-39701503 GCA_963556195.1 Sepiola atlantica
TAGCTATGACGTTACAGTATGAAATGTAATTTTGTGGTTGCACTATGTGGAAAAAAATATTATTTGAACTAACTAGTCATAGCAACGTAAATATATGCAGTTATTTAAGATAGAGACAGGTCAAAAATAAGAAATTAAGAACTTAGCTGTTTTTTTTTCTTTTCTAAAATGTTGGCCATAAGCTTTAGTTGAATTTCAGGTCTGCATTCCTTGACACTGGTCGATATAAATGTATCAACACGTGGCTCTTTACAACATTCAGGCAAGAGGGTTTGAATGCGACTTCCCCCTTTTTTATAAACTCCATTGATAGTTGATCCCCCCTTTTAATTTCGAACGCGTTGCCCTCTCCAAAGAAAAAACTCGCAGAATATTAGCAAGAACATAAAAAAAAAAAAGACACACAAAAAGTCGTGGACAACAAATACAAAGAAACAAAAAAACATGCGAACAAACAATATTCTTTAACTAGATGTAGCAACGTAAATATATGCAATTATTTCAGATAGAGACAGTTCAGAAATAAGAAATTACGAACTGTTTTGTTTCTTTTCTAAAATGTTGCCTATAAGCTTTAGTTGAATTTGAGTTCTCCATTCCTTGACGGTGGTCGATAAAAAAACGTAATGTTATGATATAATGGGCGTGAAATATCGACGACACAACTGAAATTCTGAGATTAAAATGATTCATTCGTTTACGTTAAGTTTCTATTATAAAGGTGGAGACTTACGCTTATCAGACTTAGAGAGGTTTATTTAGAATACTTTTCAAACGGAATGCACATGCGTTTAGTTGCTTTCAGAGATCTTCCCATCTGTCGAACACATTGACACGGGTAATGCTTCCCTGCAGATTACAACTTTGTCAATGTAATGTCAACTAATACTTGCTTTCAATAATGCAATCTTAAATTATCGATAATTACCGTTATTCTAAAGCATATAACTGGTTCTGCCATTGGAATATTTACAGGTATTATCTATGTAATCCAATATAATCTATTTTATTGAGTTCAAGTGTTTCATCGAATACATTATTTATAAAAACGTAGAATAAAAGTATGTATTTTTAAAAATGTGTTTTAAAAAAGTCAATATCTTAATTAGTGTTAACATTCACTTCGTTAACCAGTATTTTGTATTTGTACAATATTAATAATACATATAATAACACTAATTAAATTACTAATAATTTATAATTGTATTTCATGAAATACCATTATAATTATTATTATATTAGTGTTATTATATATGTATTGTTATTGTTATTGTTACTAGTAGTAATAGTAGTAGTAGTAGTAGTAGTAGTAGTAGTAGTAGTAGTAAAAGAGGTATGCGTGAGAGTATTTGTGTAAATAAATGAGCTGCGATTAGTTCAATTCATGAAAAAGACATTGGCTATATGTATAACAACTCTGAACTATATGTACATACGGAATCCTATGTAATTATACGCGTGTGTCCGTTCGTACATGCTTCTTTGTTGGTCTATACAATATAATATTTCTTTGTAAAAAAATATTCAGGGAACAATGACTAAAACATAATCGCTGCTATTGATCTCCGCAGGGAGAAAGGAAAATATTGTCCGGCCCACTCCTTTGCCAGAATAAGTATAAAAATAAAACCTTAAATTATAAATAAACACAGCATGGTTGCATCGACCACACGCACACATATCATAGAATGTAAATATGGCCGAAAAATATTAATTATCGAAAATATAAACACTTTACTAAATCAGATGTAATTCAACCTCATACTTATATATATAGATACATGGGGGTGTGAGTGTGTGCGATGGCCGATGGAGGTTTGACTTCTTACGGAACGACTCCGTTGAGGCGTGCATCTCTGGCGACGACGGCATCGTTTTTCGTCATAACATTCATCGGACTTTCTCTTTTGTTGTCGCAAGTGTCTTTTGTGTAAGAAGGATCTCCGTCGATTAAACACAAGTCATGTGGAACTGCAAAAAAAAAAAATCTGCGCGATTTCTTATCTTAACAAACAAGGATATAAATCTTGTGAAACCTCTCACAGGCTGATAACAATAAACAGAGGAAAAAAACCCCTCAAAACTGGATACATTTCTTTCTGTGGGTGGCTTTCTCGGATATGGGAAGTAGAGATCAATAGAGAAGGGGATTGTTTGTGATTTTGCTTTCGGCTTACATCAATGTGTCTAATGTCGTAAGCATTATTGCGCGCATATATATTATTATTTCATGTATATACACATATACTATTATAAGTTATATGATATATTGTGTATATATTCACAGTATTTCTTCAACAGTGCTCATTATGTGAGTGGAGATTGGCTGTAGTATGAAACATAGCTATGTCAAGTAAGCTACACAGAACCGTCCCTGTTAAATTTCTGCATAGAAATCATCAGCCATTTAGCCTAATGATTTCCAGCGAGAACGAAACATGGACACCTCTAAGTAGCTTACTTATATTATGTATATATATATATATATATATATATATAT
>OY744518.1:39711503-39729003 GCA_963556195.1 Sepiola atlantica
CTGTATTTTCCGTAGTTGGTCATCGATACTCACTCTGTTACAAATAACAATTTCAAAGAGAAAGCCAAATTTACCGTCGCATATTTTGATAAGGAAATTTAAATGTGATTCGATTTAATTATTTACGTGAAGTAATTAATGCGGCTAGTACTATTTAAACAGATTAATGACATCTTTTATAAAGGCATCACCGTTTGTTTACATTGGATGTTACCTTGTACTCAGCAGCAAATGACAGTATTCCTAGTAAATAATAATAATAATATTACCATTAGTACTTACTTTATTTTTAATTATTTACAGTTTAATTATATGATATTTTATTCGTATAAAATACTAGGTAAAGAAATAAGTAATATTAGGAAACTCATAAAACCTGTTGTCTCATCTGGTGTAATCACAACCTTTTCCTCGCCAGTGTCAGGCAAAATATATAATATCTGATAAGTTCGTACTCGATACTGCCACCACATTTACATCATATCTGATAATAATTTTATTAATTTATGTAACCAATAACTTAAGTTTCAGGTAAAACATAAGCTTACAAAATTTACCGAATTTGAGCTAAATCATAAACATATAAGAAACTATCAGTTTCAAATATTAATTTATCATTCAAGTTTTTAGACGTCGCATCATATCTTACTATATATTTTTAAAGTAATTATTAAATAAAAACAATTGTGTTAAGTTACGTACACACTTAAACACATTTTTAATATGATATATTATTTTGATAGTAAAAACTCTTCATTTCAGAAACTTGATTAATGGTTCAGCCATACGCACGTGAATAACTACATGTTCTTATACAAACATGAAATAACCGCCATTCAGTGCGCAGTAAAATAATACAAGCAAATACATTTAGTTTTCTATTCGTAACAAATAAAAATATTACTAATATACTAGGTTCATCTATATAATTATAGGCTTACTTCACCCGTAATCATCGACGTGATCAATAGTTTCGATGTTCGCTTTCAAAACCTAACTCATGTTCAGCTCCTTTGATAGATTCTATTCATATGGCTCGACGGGAACCTCGTTATGAATATGTTTAATTAATAGATGTTAAAGTTTTCATCACATTAAAAAAACATTCTTATATTTCGCCTGATACTATCAAACCGCAGGTTAGAACGGAAAAAGACTAGGAAAAAGAAGAACACAATTGCCCTTCGTTCTGCCTGAAAAGATTGATAATTCCACTTATTTAAAACATGATTCAGTAAAATAAATAAATTACTATTACCGGTTTCCGGTTCAGGCAGAGACTTTTTAAAGATAACTTGTTTTTATTTAAACCATAGTTTGATGGAAAACAAATCGAAAAATATTCCTGGTTATTTAGTTTAGCGTCGGAAGAAATTAACTCAATCTACGGATTTTCCTATTTTTCACTTCGATGACAGCATCACTTCCGGTTCGGTTCCATCACAAATCACAAATATTGTACTACTTTTATAGATACAAACATAGAGTGAAACTTAAATGAGTTAAAAGAACATGCGTGTATCTTAAATACATTATGTTTTAAATGCACAAGAATACAACACTATTTTACAGATTGTTCAGGTTAGTTATTAATTTTTGTGTAATTTATGTATTTTAAACGTGTTCCGAGGTTTTAGTGGCGCGCCCGTTGTTAATAATGTTTCGCTACACTGACAATTCCCGTAATGATGAAACGTATACGTAAGTAGATCACAAACAAATATATATATATATATATATATATATATATATATATATATATATAAAATATTAATAACTACACATTTGTATTATCCATATACATATATTAGTTCATTATCACTTATCAGTTTGAATCATGAAACTGTTACGTCGCTCGGACACCGAGATCCGAATCTTACAGACTCAAACATCTTACCGCTAAGCCGCCGATACAATCCCACTTGGAACTAGAGACAAATAGTTTTTTTTCTAAACACTAATAATGAGAAAAAGACAGTGTTCGATAAACCTAGAAAGTGATATAAAATTAAAGCTCTCCTTCTCTCATATATATATATATATATATATATATATATATGGGAAAATGAAAAAGGAAAACCAAAAAATGGATGTTTTTTATGTGTACATCAACGTTTCGTCTTTATTTATAAGACTTCATCAGGATGATAAAATAAAGAAAAAATGTCATGCAAGTACAGGTACATGTAGAGTAGACATATTGGGAGGAAAAATAAAATGAAATAATGGCCACTACTGGGTGGACGTCCGTACTTGTTGGAGAAATAGAAATGAATGTTCTCCAACAAGTACGGACGTCCACCCAGTAGTGGCCATTATTTCATTTTATTTTTCCTCCCAATATGTCTACCCTACATGTACCTGCACTTGCATGACATTTTTTCTTTATATTATCATCCTGATGAAGTCTTATAAATAAAGACGAAACGTTGATGTACACATAAAAAACATCCATTTTTTGGTTTTCCTTTTTCATTTTCCCATCACGTCGGATTACCGTCATCCTTCTCTTCCCATATATATATATATATATATATATATATATATATATATATTATGTATGTATGGATGTATGTAATTAAAGTAAGTTGAGATAAACAAAATTACAACATTTTTATAGCAGTTCCAAGAATGCAAATACAACGAATATTTAGTGTACGATTCTTTCTAAAAAAATTTTTGAAATTTTATGTTGTATTGTACATTAGATGATTCCAACATTTACTTCGTCGTCACCCCATATAACATCATATATGGAAGTCTAGCAAGAACCACATCTAATGTTAGTATTATATAAAAATAACACATATATATGTGAAAATGGTCAATATGGGGAAAACCACCTCTTACGCAATTTCGCACTAATCCATTTGTAAAATCAATAATTATTATAGTAATGAACATATCATAGGATACAGAAAATTAAAATATTTAAATACCAAATGAAAAAGTCGAAAAATAATTTTAAAAAAAAAAATATTTATATATATATATATATATATATATATATATATATATATATATATATATATTAAAATAATATATATGCAAACAATCTCGTACACAAATGAACATATATTATGAATTTATGAACTCGGTGGGTTACATGGTTATATTATTGTTTTATTTTTTTGTTAATTTTTAACATTTTGAGGGTGAATATACACAAAGTTAGTTAATATATTTTCTTTGTACATGATAAAATCCTAAACTAATGAACCAGTCATTATGAATTCTGAAATATATATTCTCAGTAACACGCCGATTTACATAGAAACATTGTGTTTTCGTGGTTGTAAATGTTATCATTTAGGAGTAGAATGCATTTAACGTTAGATAATATAGTTCGTTGTACAGGATAAAATCCTAAATTAATCAACCGATCATTATGAATTTTTAAATAGTTATCCTAGACAAAACGGTAAGTAACATGTGCGCATTATTTTATTTGATGAATATTAATATTTATGTTGTTCATGTGTATAAAGTAAGGTAATATATTTGCTTGTGTAGCATAAACTCCTAAACTTAATACATGATGAATTTTGGAAATGATGTCCTATGCAACCCACTGAGTAATATGGGTGTATTCTTTTAATTGGGGTTGTACATTGTGGTTGTACATATATATAAAATTAGGTAATATATTTCGTTGTACAGGATACATTCCTTAACTAATGAACCGATCATTATAAATGTATAAACATATATATACTCCGACTCAGTGAGCAACATGTGCACATTATTTTTTGCAAATTTGAACAGTGAACGAGTGCAGGTATATAATTAGTTATGTTAATAACTTTGTATATTTTCATGCATAGAATTCACTATTAAACTTCTATATAGCTTATTATATATTTTGGCACATATCTTCTGGGCTTAAGAATCGGTAATGTTGACTATAATTATTCTTATTCAGTTTTATGCAAATAGTAAAAAGAGGGAGTCGAAGCTCGTTGTTTAAATTCAGATACCTCCGATTACATGAAATAGGCGACCGGTTAATTTTTATATGCAATGCAGAGGTGACAGGGGTTAAGTGGACCTGGATATGCCAAGTTCGAATCCAGCTTATTCCATTATGCCACTTTCACTTAGGGATGTTAGCAACGCTTACGTGGTCTCTCCTTCAAAAATGCCGACAATAGAATTAAGTTGGTCAACCGAGTTGTGCATTCTGATTCATACGAATTTACTATTTACTATAAACACTGCACTCAAACACATATGAATAAATGAAGTGAATTCAACAGACGGTCGGGGAATTAGTTGCTTGTGTTAAAATGAAACATGGTCTGATGGTATAAGTGTAATTAAGCTGCCGGTACGAATTTAAATTGTGTTTATATTCTTTTGTCAAACCTTCATATCTTTCAGATCGTTCAGCAACGATCACTGAGCAACAAACGATAAAAGTCAATAATCAAATAACGAATGACTGCGAACGCAGAAACACTAGTGTATGTAGGTACACACAAATTATTAAAATGTATTTATTAAAATATTGGCATAAGCCGTCTTCCATAAAAATAGGATTTGGACCTCTTTAAGAAGAATTAAATAAGCCGTTTACTTAAGCATAATGCAATGCCCCCACTTCGTGAGTTGAAAACTATATATCACGTACTTTCTGTGTTCGTCCACAGACTTGCCAATAGAGATATTAATTCTATTTTATTTCTCGTGGTCATTGCGGGTGGCCGTAGGGAAATATGCCGGACTGTGTAGTCAGTGGTAACTTTGTGACCGTGATTGAATCCTTCAACCAGCAGTAATTATCATGTCTCCTTAACTGATAAGTGCATATACAAGACACACTATTGTCTGTAGGCTAAAAAGAGTCATATTTATTTATTAAAAGATGTATATATATATATATATATATATATATATATATATTAAACAAATTCTTATTAATAACACTAAAATTATACATTCCGAAACCAATTGTAAAAAAATTAAAAATACTGGCAGCTATCTACATAAAAAACACAACAACGTAAAATTAATAAGATCACATATGAAACTAGTGGTAACATTTACAAATGGTTAACGTAATGCGATTTTGTCCTGTGATGTCATCCAGCGTTACAGAATTTAAATCGGTAACGACTTCCTGGAACAATGCGAAAACGTTCTCTGTGCGTTTCTGCGCGGTCTTTTTAAAAATGCTCTTTTTTCTCCATTTTTTTTTCATTTACATTAGACACCTGAGAATGATTCGACAAAGAATCGAAAACGTTCCTGAAACCTGTGAAACTGATGGAATATTTATCATTATTTTTTAATTTAAATACAAAAAAGACTAAAAAATAAATAAGATTGATTAAACAGACGAATTCTGTTATTTTTTAAACAATGGTTGCATAAATATAAATATATATATATATATATATATATATATATATATATATATATATATATATATATATATATATCGCTTATTATCAAATATAAATAGTGATCAATTGCAAATAAAAGATCTAAATTATATGTATTATGATGAAAATATATAATTTATTAACCGTAATAGAAACTGTCTGTTTCACGCAGCGAGTGCATCTCACGCGTCTATTCTTTACTTTTATCTGAAGAGCTATTAATTCGCCATTTCGGCTTACTTGCGATGTGTGTCAAGACAAACTGATGAACATGTAAAAGAGATCCATCCACTGCATAGAACCGACGGTTGTGTAATGCGTAATTTATGGTACTCATTCATTATAATATATATATATATATATATATATATATATATATATATATATATATATATATAAGTTTTTTGGGTGTATCTACCGCCAGCTTGTCTTAATCGCACAATACCCGCCCCCGCGCTTGCACGTTACACATTTCGAGTCTTTCCTGCTGCCAAACATGTATGTATGCGTCTATAATTATCTTTTCTCTGCCTTTGATGTGCCTTTGTCTGATGAAGCCTAACAAAAGTGTCGTTTGAATATGTCTATCTCTCTTCGCATGTCCCTCCGTTGATTTTATTTCGGACTTATGTACCTTTATTTTATATTAATTAATCTGTGTTTTACTTGTTGCTATACAGGGTAGCTAAGTCATTAACAACGCGGGGTGAGGACCTGGGCGTGTTATGTTCGAATCCAGTTCATTTCACAGAAACATTTTATTCAAAACCCACACCTGACCTTGTGTCTAACCTTTTGCTAGAGGAAGTAATAACATACAGATAAATGATAGTACAACAAATAATGGCCACAAAGTAATACAGCAAACACTGCAAATATGCTACTTGTCATACGTATATTTCTCACGTATCGAGCAATGTAATTAATGTTAATATATTTCTACAAAATATGTTTTTATATAAATTTATATACATAAAATTGTAAATTTATATATATATATATATATACATATATATATATATATATATATATATATATATATATATATGTGTGTGTGTGTGTGTGTGTGTGTGTGTGTGTGCGTGTGTGTGTGGATGTGTATTGCCTCTGTAAATATAACGCAATCGGTATTGGGGGGATGATGCTTGAACATGTATAGATTTGAATATATCGATACATATATATATATACATATATATATATATATATATATATATATATATATATATATATATATATATAATAAAAGTTTTAAAAAGGTTGAAGGCAATGCAGAGTTCCGGATTGCATTGCCTTCAGCCTTTTTAAAACTGTTATTATTACTCCCATCAATGTTTAAAGCGAACTACCAATTTCTACTATATATATGTATATATATATATATATATATATATATATATATATATATATATATATATATATATATATATATATGAGGTGAATGCAGTTTGCTTGAAGCATTGTTTACTTGTATATTGAAAGGTGATACTTAGAAGGCAATATAATGCAGCTGTGTGACGGATAGACACAAGTTGGAGCAAAAAAGATATAATGGTGGAACATGTTAAATAGTTTTACCCTTACTACAATGTATACTTGCACATATATATGTATTTATTCACAAACACACATATATCTGTCTATCTACACAATGTTACAATGTTATAATACATGCATCAAGATTGTCTGGTGGAAACTCCGTATCATATAATATTTCGGGAACTCTTTTTTTTCTTCAGAACCGTACTCAACTCAAGTTCATCTACATTGTATTGCCTTCTATGTATCACATCTCTCTCTCTCTCTCCCATATATATACATATATACATATATATATATATATATATATGTATGTGTGTGTGGGGGGGTGTATGTATTTTTTGGCACATTTTTTTCATTCGATACATGTTGGAGTAAAAACCAGTGACAATGCCTGTTTGTTTGTGTTTCATCAACTATTTCGAATTGTCGAGCCTGGTATATAATGGTCTGCCCGAGTTTTAACGTTAACTCGCCATATCCTGCAAATGTTTTTGATTCTCATGAGTGTTCGTCAGGCACGTGATGACTTACAAAATAAAAATTAGTGAATTTATTGAAAAGTCGATTAAACCGTTTTCAAAGTGCTTGGTTGATGGTGGTGCGCTCAATTTAAAGAATGGATCAAAAAGGTAGAATTGTAACTGTTTAAACAACAGTGACAATTCCTGGTTTTCTTCCTTACATATATATATATATATATGTATATATAACATATAATATATATATATTATATATATATATATATATAACATATAATATATATATATATAACATATAATATATATATATATATACTATATATATATATATAACATATAATATATATTATATATATATATAACATATAATATATATTATATATATATATAACATATAATATATATTATATATATATATAACATATAATATATATAGTATATATATATGTATATATATTATATATATAACATATAATATATATATTATATATATATATTATATATATAACATATAATATATATATTATATATATATATATACATATATTCATTAAAACTTATTCTTGATAAATTAAATATGTATTCTAACAATATTTGATAATATAGGGATTTGCAGCGACCCTTTTACTGTAATAAGCATTTATTTCGCAAGATAAATAGCGTTAATATTTATTTTTGTTATTTCTGAAAATATCAATTCCTAATCAAGAACAAATTGAAAAAGATCGTATTACTTTTTATTTTAATTATGCCTTAGTTTAACGTATAATCTTAAACAACACACACATCCACACGTATAATCGGATATGATAGGAGAGTGTCAATAACCTATTGGGCACAATCTTTGAGTGGCTCTAATCTTCATGTACAAGGTTTGTCACGGTAGCCTGACATGAGAATATGTAACCCTACAAGTAAACTCTGACAAAATATTCAAAATAACATAATATGCGAAGCCGAAATAAGATCCCTGTCACACGGCTATGGTTCATAAAAGGGATGATGAACTTTCCTCTTGTATGTTTCCTTATTCTTGTCCTGGAATCCGATCAGCCAATGAGAGCACGAGAAAACTATGCTATAACATAGTCAACTGGTCAATTGAGGAGAGACACATTAATGTTCGTAACTTCTTTACTAACTCAACGTTCGACATGTAAAGGAGAACTTAAATGGAATATTCGAATATCGATTTATCTCATATGGAAGTCAAGTGTTCGCCCCAGGAATGGGGCCCCTGTATTTCCTAGAAATTCGACTGAAATAAAATTAAACAAATAAAATATATATATAAGCTATTGAAACAAAATAAAAATATAATTCCAAAACCAAAGGAATTAACTCACGTATTTGATATAGAATAAGGTAATTCACTGAAGTATTTAATATAGAATAAGGTAATTAACTGAAGTATTTAATATAGAATATGTTAATTAACTGAATCATTCCATAAAGAATAAGGTAAGCAACTCAAGTATTTATTATAGAATAAGGTAATTAACTGAAGTATTTGATATAGAATAAGGTAATTAACTGAAGTATTTAATATAGAATAAAGTAATTAACTGAAGTATTTCATATAGAATAAAATTATTAACTGAAGTATTTAATATCGAATAAGGTAATTCACTGAAGTATTTGATATAGAATAAGATAATTCACTGAAGTATTTGATATAGAATAAGGTAATTCACTGAAGTATTTGATATAGAATAAGGTAATTAACTGAAGTATTTGATATAGAATGAGGTAATTCACTGAAGTATTTGATATAGAATAAGATAATTCACTGAAGTATTTGATATAGAATAAGGTAATTAACCGAATTATTTGATATAGAATAAGGTAATTAACTGAAGTATTTGATATAGAATAAGGTAATTCACTGAAGTATTTGATATAGAATAAGGTAATTAAATGCTCTGAAACAGTATTTACAAATGAACCTTATAATATAAGAAAACAATTAAATATATTTAAATATAAATAAATTAAAACAGGTAAAATAAAAACGAGTATCTCCCTAAAACCATACTTTGGCATATTTAAAAGTTTTACTGAAAATAAATAGAAAATACCTGTGTAATGACAAGTCGTAATAAAATAATAAAATTGCTCAGAAATCCTGCAACCCTGATTAACAATCAGTGCATGTTTGCTGCAACATGTATTTTTATAATAAATGTTCCAAAAGTATGACGCTAATTCGGGTGTATCGAAACAGTATATCATCACGTGTAACGAAGTCGTTACATCTGGCTTTTACATTGTGTCTTTCTATTCTCTCTTTTGTTTACTTACTTTCTATCTTACCTTCCCAGTATTTCCTTATGTTTAAACCATGTTGAAAACAATAGTTTATTTTTTCGAAATTTGGCGTTAAATGAACACAAAAAGAGAATTTTTGTAATGCTATTTCACCAAAATCACATACGTAGGCCACATTGTGCGAATAAGAAGTAGAGTAAGCAACATGTCTGAAGCGGTAAAAAATACAACGTAGAGTTTTACACATTCAAACGTCGAGCGACATGTATTCAAAATCTGAGACCTATCAAACTACTAAAACTATATAGTAAAAGATTTAGATAAAAATCAAAGGAATAGTTAATATCGTTAACGAGAAAATATAAAGGAAAACGAAACGAACATTGAACTACAAATCAAAGCATGTTAAATACAGGGTGGGCCAAAATAAGGGTCCTATCTTTAAATTTGAATAACTTGAATTTGAATAACTTCCACAAAATAAAAGTTAAACTCACCTAACTTTATGTGTGTGTAGACTGACCCTTCCGAGATTTTTTGAAATAAACAAAACAAATTTTAGCCGAAAAACACTTCTTAAAACTTACAAAAACTAAAGTATTGTTTTTTACACTGTTTTGAGTTTTTTAAGCAAAAATAATGTTTTCTAAATGAGGGTACGTTCCTTAGGGCTAATACGGCTCATGCTTGCTTCGGAAGGGGTCCTTTACTTATTCTAAAAAAAAATTTTAAAAAAATCAATAAATAAAAAAGTTATGAATTTTTAAAAATAGGACCCTTATTTTTGCCCACCCTGAAGAACATTTACTAAAATAATGAAAAAGAAACAAAAATAACAACAGTTCAACATGTTACAAAAGAAAGTGTACTTAAAATAGCTGCACCTATCCAGAGTTACTTAGAGTTATTTTTACTTTTATTTTTGTTTTTCTTATTATAGTTCACCCCAATTACATATTTGTTCTTCATTAATTTCATGCACGAAATATTTACATTTTTGAAACATAATTACATTAAGTGATATATATCAGCAGAAATAAGAATATATCTACACACAAATAACTGTTGGCAAAGGCAATAAAACATGTTTTACCAACCTGCATTGTTTTTAAGTTCTGAAACTGTTTTATTTTTTTTTTTCATTTTAATATATTTCCGCAAAGTTGACTTTCGTATAAACTCATATTTAAAGATGGCGCCCGATATCTTCTCATTGAACCTTGCTCTATTAGCGGAAATTAACGAAGAGTGTGCGTTAGTTTCGATTTCTGATCTCGTAACTATACTGCATAAATGCCTTATTAAATAACTAAATAGACTACATTTCATAGAACTATAATGAAAATAGACAAAAGGGAGGTTTGTTAATTGTTGGTAAAGATCGAACGAACGAAACGAACACGAACTTGTTACAGTATCAACAGGCAGGTTCGTAAAAGAAAGTAAATGAAGATTTACGTGAAGAATATATGGATGTTTAATATGTCAGCTAAAGAGAAAAGACGGTACATTTTAGGAATAAGTATCTAAACAAATGTAAAGTACTTACGCCGTCAATTCTGAGTTTCACAGGAGACTTCCGAGACTGGTAAACGTTAACGAACTGAACCGAACAAATTGAATGTATTATTATCGTTTTATTTGCGAGGAATTCCGAAGTTGTTTAACGAAAAAAACCTATTGATTTTATCTTGTGTTTAAGTTTATTCAGTAATGTTGTTTCAGTACTTCTACACAATACGAACCGAACTGCTTCTTTTCATCCTAACCCTGACCGTATCCTTACATAAACCTGAATTAACATTTCTCTAACCTAAGTTTAAAGTTTAGTTCGGTTCGTGTTGTGTAGAAGCACCGTTGTTTCTATTTTTTGACACTTTTAGGATATTTTGGATACAAAAATAAATTGATTTTTTGTCTTTTTTTTGTATTATAGGTAACTATCAATAATATTCCAACTCAGAAATTTTAAAAGTAATGCGCGTATCAAAAGAATTACGTAAAACCGCAACTTGATCTTTCTAATCGATTAGAAAATACTCGTCTGGAAACAACAATACAGCATTGTTTTTATATTTTGCTAACACTCAGAACTTTATTCGGCTTTATCCGCTCGTATTCGCAACTGGTTACGTCACAATTGCAAGTCCTTCGATACCTGAGCCTTGAACCTTGGGTTTACTTTCGGCAGCCTTGTAACTTTCGTATCCCTTATTTAAGCTTTTAGTCCTCACATTCCATGATTGGTTTTCTGACAAAGGGGGAATAATTGCTGTTTTCTGGGTGAGAATCTATCCACCTAACACTTAACTTTGCCTAGTTTTTGACCTTTGAGTAGTATATTATTTTTAGCTTCTTACACGAAGTGGCTAAATGCCTTGTCTGACGCGATTTCCATGAAAAAACACTTAAAACGCACCGTATTTCGTGTTATTTTACGTATCATTAAAGCGATTCTTATAAACTCAAACTTAACTTTTTATCATAATTTTCTTTATATGAAGATGAAAAGTTTACCAAATCAAAAACGAAAATAAATAACATTTTTTGTGTGTAATATTTAAATTCTTCTCAGGTTTTATTTCCGTTCATGGTTAACTTTGCTGGTAAACTTATTGCCACCATTTTCTATTTCTTTTTTGATGGTTTTGCTGGTCGTTTGAAACAGTAAAATGGGTAAATACTATAAAAAGGTGAAGATATTGAGAAGTAAAAACCGAAAGAACAAAGTACAATTAAAAATATTTCTCACTTTTTATTTTTTTTACAAATTTGGCGTTAAATGAACACAAGAAAATTACTTTTTTTTTGTAGTAACATCCTTCCAAAGTCGCACATGCGAAAACCATACAAAACTGAGCAAAAAGAAAAAAAAAATGATAAAAAAGCTCAACAAAAACTTCAAAAGATAAAAAAGCTTACAAAAAGTGAAAAAAAACGGAAACCAATTTTTTTTTTTTAAATTAGCGATGCGAAACTAATGAGCGTAAAAATCGCAACCGAAAAAAATGTTAAACTGAACAAAGTAATTATAGTCAGTGTTTTGACAAGAGGTTCTGTTCGCAAACTTGCTTAGTCTCTCGGTGCGTTTTGGTCATGTTGAATACATTCTCTATTCCCCATCTCCGGTTTGGACGTCAGGTTGTTTTTGTACCTTAAGTACGAGTTATAATGTCTAGATCATATTTAAACTTGCAAACACATATGGAAACACGTACTGATCACCAATAAACATAAAATTGTAAACACTTTAACATATATTTCAATCCGGCTAAATTGAAGCGGGTAACTTCCAAAATAGTTACTAATTTTTATCGTCTACGTTTGTCTGATTTTCCAAATAAACCCTAATTATTTTTTGTCTGATGTGTGCGGATTTTCTGATCATAATTTTTATTTCGCAAATAATCAGTTACTTTCTGATATTTGCGGATTTTTTAAATATTCATTTTGCAAATAATACTTTACTTATTAACAAATAATAAAGTCATACAGTGTTTATTAAAAAAAGACACGTCGCTAATCGTACTTAAGGTTAGTGTTAGGGTTAAGTAAGATAATGTTTTTAATATTTTCAAAATTTAAACTTAAATGAGAAAAACTTCGATCAACTCAGAAAACAAATAAATACGGTGGATTAATTTGTGATGTCACCGCATAGAAAACACGACAAAATATTCGATAAAATGAGACAGTAATTTGGGGAACAAACTTTGTTAATATTGATTTTAACTTTGATATGAATTACAATCGAAAGTTTAATGCAAGTGCGTTATTGGCCTAATTGATACAGTGTCGACCAACGTAATCGGTCAAATCAAAACGGTATTTATGTGTTTGTTTACGCGATAATGCACGGTATACCTCCACAACCCCCCCCCCCAATATAGGAGTAACATGCCTAATTAAATGAATACGATGCATCAGTTATAAAAGATGTGTTAGCTTCTTAAATGCCAGCCAAATGTTATCAACTAGTTTTGTATGATTTTCCAAGCGGTGACAGGGAAGCTTTATCACCGTTTTGCTTTCCTGTCTGATTAGTTTTTTGCTGTTTTTTTTTTGTTTCATGATGTTTCTACCTCCTGGACTTAGAGCTAGCAAATGGAGGGTATATATTGTTTTATAAGAAATATATAATCAAACCGTGTGTATTAAAAATAAAATTGAAATATAAGTTATATTAAAAGTATCAGTAAAACAGGTAATACTTCTGTAAAAGATTCATTCACCACAATATGCTCAAGTGCTGATAGACTAACTCGTGGCAACAGTTTTGTCCTGCTAAATTAATAGTGAAACACATTAAAAAATTAATTAAAATATATCTGATTATACTAAGAAAGACATGTATTTAGTATGTGTAATACTACTGAATGGTTGACTTAAATATATATATATATATATATATATATATATATATATATATATATATATATATATATATATGGGAAATGAAAAAGAGAAAAAACAAAAAGATGTATTTTTATTTATTCATCAACGTTTCGTCTTTATTTGTAAGACTTCATCAGGATGACAACTTAACTTGGGTCGACATGATGGGTTAATGAGAAGAAGTAGTAGTCACTACTGGGAGCGCAGGACGGAGGTCCGGGCTGAGACAAGTCAGTGGAAGGGAATGAGATTAATGTGGATAGCTGTGAGTGAAAAAGTGGAGGTGTGGGAGTGAATGAAATTAATGTGGATGGCTGTGAGTGAAAAAGTGGAGAGGCGGGAGTGTTAGTGAATTTGTCTTTCGGTGGGGAGAGGGAAGGGAGATGTAGCATGAAATTTGAGGGGCTGGGTAAAGAGACAAGGGAAAGAACAATAATGCCAACGGACTTTTGCTAACAAAGAAATATGTAATTATATATATATGTGTATACACAACTTACACCAGCTGGTGGTGAAGAATAAAGAAACAGAGTTTCTCGAGCATCTCCTTGTCTCTGTCGTTATGATTTGTGTGATGCTACCGGGTCCCCCGAAGGAACGGATATTGTAGCATTACTATTACTAATATTACTATTCATAAAAATATCGTATTATAAATATTATTATTATTTGTAGTCACTAGGAGTTCTCACACAGGTCATCAGTGATTGCTCACCGACAACCGGCGGTATTCCCTGGAGTCTTAGTGACAACAAGTCTCCCCAGATGTCTATTATTCCCCACCTCTTTTCGATAGCCACCGCAAATAATCTTGCAGTATCGCAACAGCCGTTTACCATTGATTTCTTGCTGGTAAGGACGATTGGTCTACTTTGAGATGTGGGTGGCAATAAGCCTCCCCATGTCCTTGCACTCTCTGCACGAGTGGAGGAAGGTCGGTGCTGTCCCTCCTCGGTCTTCTCGTCCTCCTTGTCCCTATGCAAATATTTTGTGTGGTGTCAGCCTTGGCTGGTACTATTATTTTTAGGGGGAGCGGGACAGATCATCATCATCATCATCATCATCATCATCATCATCATCATCATCATCATCATAATCATCATCATCATCACCACCACCACCACCACCACCACCACCACCACCACCACCACCACCATCTAAATGGTAAACAGGTTTGCTTTTATGCTAAAATCGAAAAGACATAGGTGTGGGGGTTGTGTCGTCCGCATTATTCTTTCATAATGTGCTTTCATAATTAAATAATTCTCATTCTATCTGACAATACGAAAAACAAATACATCATACAAAACGATTAAGCTTTGTTTAACTGTAGACTTATCAGTGTATTTATAATATACGGGACCGTTCTTAATCAATTTCGCCATAAAAATTGTTATTTGTTTTATTTATTTATAACATGTTTCAGCTAATATTTTCAGCAGAAAAAAAATTACAACCTCCTTTTCTAAACTGTTTGTGTTAATATATTTTCCAGATAGCTATTACAGCCTGTTTATATGTTTAAAAATGTAAACATCCCATTCTTATTGTTTCAAGGATTACCTTGAATACCATATATAATCTTTATTATTAGTTATAATTGACTAATAAGAGAACAATAAAATGAATATTGATAACTACTTAAGTTCAGCTGTGGGGTTCAGCTGTGAGGTTCTGCTATCATACCTGATAGTTGCATGAACATATACGTATGCCAAGTTGCACGTAAATATTTGCGTTTTCCTTGTAACTGAACGTCACACTTAAATGCCCCCTTAGTCTTATTAGTTCTTACGAGCGAAACGCAAACCATTCTTGCTTGCTATTATATTTACGTAAATTTATCTCTCTAACTCTCTTTTTCGCTATATCCCACTTTTTGGTTAAGGTCTCTGGTAAGTGAGATCGCCAACTTCTACAAGCTTCTTCTTTTGTTTGCTTCACAGCATCTCGTTGTTAGATCACCAGCTCGGTTGAGAAAAGGCATGCTAATGTTTTGTTGTCTAGCTCAGCTATGCCGGCCTCGCCGTTGGGTGGTCGATGTTTAAGGCATGATTAAATTATGTGGTCTACTGTCTGTTTAGTGTGACCACAGTAGCAGACCGCCGAGTAAGACTACAAGCTTATAATGAATTGCTCTTTGTGTAAACAAATTGACCTCTTAGGTTATTGACAATGTTTACATTGAAATTTCGCTTACTTTCAGTGGATGCCGAATGATAGCCAAGTGGAGAGATGCGCCGAAATTCGTCTAGAAGGTCGGGTTTTAATCTCGGATTGTCTTGTCACGATATGATGCAGCGAAACAGTCTATAGGTGGATATACATATATATATATATATATATATATATGGATTATTTATGTGCCCGAATGTGTATCCCTAGTTGGGGTATTAGTAGGTGAAACGGATGGGTTCTACGACCAGGGAATATTGTAAAACATGCATTAAATTCTTCTTATTCAAAGAAAAACCCTCACGACAATCCTCTATCATTTAATAAAATGATATATTTACTGATGTAAACTATTCTAAAGAACAGTGTTCGTTTTGTTAAAATTAATCAATATTACACATTTTTTCGACGATAATAATTTTAACACTAAGTTGAATAAAAATAACAAATATGATTGTATGAACTCATTTCTATGTAAATCTAAACCAAAAATTAAATATGAGGAAAATGGCTTAAGTAATGATGTAATGCAATTTGACCCATCTTAACATATCTGAATTCGATAGGGAATAACGTCCACTGGAGTTTAATAAACAGTATGCCTGTGTGTATCTATTAGTCTAAACTAAAGAGCAATGTGTATTTCTTTGTAATTCAATATTTGTCCCGTAAAACAAATATTTAATAAAGGAGAACAAAAACCTTATTCAATGATCACACTTTTACTTTCGGTTATATTTCTGCTTTGTATACCGATTTATACGTTCTTTCTTTCTTTTTTAAGTAAACATTTTAATCATTCAATTTTGGGACGATTTCTCTAATTAGTATTTATTGATGTGAGGAACCATTGTTAACTTTTAAATTTAATTTTCAACAGCTACCGACGCTTATGCGTTTAAGACCCAGTGCCATATCTCATATCTTTAATATCTAGCAACATACTACTTCCCAATAACTTTAGAAATAAAATAAGTAAAAGTTACTTTTTTCTATTTAGGTCATCAGAAATGGGTTTCGTTTCTAGTACAACTCGTAGTAGTTCAGTTGTTCACGATTGAAATAATTAAAATAACACATTAGAAATACTTACATTGGAAGGTAAGACACCCGTGGCTGTCTGAAATAAATTAGGAAATAAATCCACTCTATAATAAAAAGTAAACAATGAGCGCTTTTCTTTCTTTAGTTGATCAGAAATGATAATAATAATTTTTATGGGAAACATGATTTTATATTAGTGTTAATGCGAACACT
>OY744518.1:39736503-39781503 GCA_963556195.1 Sepiola atlantica
TGTGAAACGTCAGTTTAATATATCTCTCAATCCTTATTTTCTCAGGCTCTTTTCTTATTACTTTCCCATACATGGCTTGATTTTGTTAAGGCTAAGTAAATATCATATTTGTTTTTCTTGTGTATAAAACACTCGATACCTTTAAATATGTTTAAAAAAATGATAACAAAAAATGCCAGAGTCTATTCGTACAAACAAATTATTTTAAATTGTCAACTTGTTAAGACAAAAAAAACATAAATGGGTTGTAATGATAGAGATCTCAGATTGTCACAGGAACTTTCTTGATGACAGATGAGTTGTTTTATTTATAAGGACAAACTGAGCGAACATTTTCATTTCAGTAGCCGCCATGTGCGTTTACGTGTGACAGTCTGTGTGCATGGGGTATGCATGATACATATACATGTCTGTGTATTACTGTTCTTGTTTAGTTACTGCGAGAGTGCTTGCATGAACTGTGTGCATGCATTTGGTAGCAATGTGCATATGTCGTACTTATGTTTAGTAGTTCATGGCGTAGATGTGTATGCATCTTGTTGCCCTAAAATACCTATTAATGATGTGCCTTACGCACGTGTTTTCTTTGTGAATGAAACAGGAAATACGAAGAAGAACACTTATGTCTGGGTTTTTGTATTGCGCGCAACATTTAAGGAGTGAATATTTTTTGCGTTCTAATTTGTTGACATAAACTACTGATCTAATAGCAAAATAGAGATTCGATACATAAAAACAACATTCGTCGCTTTCAAAAATGTAGAATAAATATTATGTTTAATAGATGTTTTACTATAATCATTTGCACATAAAATACAACTCGGTCGTCACATAAACAAATTGTAATATGTTAAAATAATCATCAATAAAACAGTAAGGCATATATTTTTAATGTGTTCCAACACTAATTAGAAGAAAACATATATAAAATGAGAATTAGTAAAATGTTATAATTTTTAGATTTTGTCAATTATATTGTCGGACAAAAACCTAACGTTCGATATTTTTATTATGTTTGGGAGATGAATACAATTCTATTTTGGTCTGCATTAAATCAGCATTGAAAAAAAGAGTGATGCTCTTTTAATTAGAAGTTTTGATGCAAATGTAAATTGTGGAAATGGGGAAAGTATTTTTTTTCTCATATATATAAAGTTAACATTATTCAGAGTCTGACAAAACTTTTAAAACCAAGTAATAACTAAATGTTTTTAAAATTAAAAAAATGGAGCATATAACTTATATGAATGGAGGTAAACATTGCACAGGAAAAACTTGGCACTTAGTAAAATTGAACAAAAGGATGAATAGGTAAACATAGCACGAGGGCAAATATGGATGAACATCTCACTAGTTTATTAAAATCTTGGATTCAATAGATGAAGGTGGAAAAATTACATAATTTTAAAGTTAAAGAAAGGGGCAAATACCTTCAAAAAACCATGTGTTAGATGCATATATTTTTATTAAAATAAATTTTTTTTTTCATCTTGACCTTTTTTTCTAATAATTTCGTTCGGTACAACGAGTCTCATCAGAGCTTCAAACAAATAAATAGGTATTCATAATTGTGTTTGTAAGAGTCCTTCCTAGTCTTGTTGAAGTGGCGAGCGATATTGTGTGGACTTACGGTGTAAGGTATTTTTAAAAAATTTGAACATAACTCCCGCAGGGTCGCTAGTAGGTATAAATGAAAGTAAGTTGTTTAATTAAAAAAAATAAGTATATCTATTTTTAAAAGTAGATGAAGACCCTCTTAAAAATGAGATGCTACTTTTGTTCGGCGATTACACTGGAACGGAATTATTCTTTTAGAATTCAAATCAGGGTATTTGTTATACATATCAATTTAGTGTCAAATAATCCCTGCTTTCCAGGTCATTCTAACGTTAACTAATTTTTTTGACAGTTAACCTTAATTCCGCCTTGCAAAGTCGTAAGTGCACAAGTAATCGTCTTAAAAAAGTAATTCCCTTTCTACACAAAAAAACGCACAGAATTCGATTCTTTTATCAAACATTTTAAAAACCAATGATTAACTCTACTACAAAGTTAAAATATCCAGTATATGGGAGGTCATTTTACATTAAATGTATATGCGAATTAGATTTCAATTTACATTTTTAATATGATTTTTATCAAAGTAGTCACACCTATAAAGAGTGTACACTCATTTGTTGTTTTATGGAGGGAGTGGATGTAGCTAAAATTGTTACTGTACAATGATATCTGACTTTTTAATTAAACAACTTTATTCATTCGTTATTGGGAATATTACAACAAAACAACAATTAACAATTAAATAACTATTTTTTAAGTTTGAATAATTTATAACTAAACAAAAAGTAGTCGTTTTACAAAAAAGCAAGAGTATTACACGCAACACATTAAACAATAAAGCTAATGTGATCCTAGTAGTAGTTCACAATAAACTTAATTATAGTACTTTCTAAAGCTGTATTGACGACACACATGAAACAATGGTAGCGTGTCGCATCATTGTTGAGTATGTTATTCTAGAAAAGTTGTCAAAATCACTTACCTCATCACTAAGTCTAAGTCGGCGAGAGATGATATGTCACTCGGAGGTAGAATGAGTTTTAGCATAAGTCATTTCAAACAAATTATCAGGAATTTATCCTTTCCCTTTTACAGTAAAGCGACAAGCGGCCAATTTGAATAATAACAAAAAAACATTTTAGTACGTTAAAAGTATACAGATAATTAAATTCTACTGCGTTTAGTAAATTTATTTTGTTTTGTTTTTTTGTTGTTTTTGCCACTTATCGGCTGTTAATGATTTAGCAATTTTACTGAGTGAGTAAACACTTATTTTGAAATAGGGTGGAAGGCTTAGCTCCTGTGGTAAACTATAGGGGTGAGAACTTAACAATAGAAATGTCGAGAAAAAATCGCTATTATTTACTTGAAAGCAACAAGTTAAACAATTTTTTGAATCTTGTAGAGGGAGCAAGCCCTTATTTAAAACTAGAGGGAAGAGAACCTAACTCCCCAAAACTTTTTAAAAAGTCGAGCAAATACTTTTTTTTTTAAATCAAAATCTTAAAATATAATATTAGGAAGGACAGCTCCATTAAAACAAGAGCGCAGGGACTATAGCCGTGACCGCCGTTATAGCAGGTCTAACGACTTAGTCGAGATTTTCCTGTGGTGTCATTGGTCGTGGCTTTTAAATCCACGATCAGTCAGGACCGGAAGTTAGCCGTGCAGTAATGCGTATGCGCATGCGTGCGTCTTTAATCAAGATTCATATACGTCATGTAGTATTCATTTACTTGACATCATATTTAAATTGTTGCTGTTATATTTACGTTATTCACTACCAAAAACACGGCTACTCTCCTAAAGATGAGTAATTTACTTAAAAATCATTGTTAACTTGTTCATTTTTTAAAACGTATTTCCTTCTTTAAGCAAAATACATTTTATTTTGAATCTATCATGGCGTTTAAAAATTAGGCACTGCATTATATTACGACAGCCGTGCTAAAAGTTCGAATTTCAAGTTTCAACAAAAGCAATTAGAATTTTATTTTGAGATAAAATATACACATGTAGACTAATTAATAAGTTTTATTCAAATCTCTCCACCAAAAATGACTGTTTTAATGTATTACAAATGTTTATCATGTTGTATAAAAACTTCGTTTTGCGAAAAAAAACAATACATTTTAATTTATTTCAATAAAGTTTCTATTAATTAGTTGAATTACTGATTTTGTGTTACTTAATATCATTCAGCTAAAACTAATTAAAATGAAATGCTCATATAATGTATAATACTCCCTAAAAAGCGATTTGTATTCGTGTAAGAGATATTCTCATATTTGTATTTTAATTCGATGTAGACCAGGTTGTCATCATAATAAACTCAAACATAAAACATAATCCGGAAAGAATGAACTTGTTTAAAGAATGATCAAATAATCAGACCAATTATTTTTCAAAGTAAGATATTTATGTTTTAAAAATTAATAGAATTAGGACAACACCATTTAATTAGTAATTATTAATTTAATGTTTGATGTCTAGCCTACGAGGTTTACACGAAATAATACATTTGCACTACGATTTCTGATGAAGTAATGTGTTAATTATGTTCAGTGATCGTTAATTAATATGCACTGACATCCTATTAAAATTAGTGTATTTGCTAGATGGTGGTGAATTTTTAAGTGAAGGAAGGGGCGAAAATGTCTATAGTCTGAGTGTTCGACAGATCTCGTTTGTTATTTTAGAGCATGACGTAATTTTTCAGGGAGCATGCCTACTATAACGACGGCCACAGCATAGTTACGTTCTTCTGGACAGTCCTAATTTCCCCTCACCGAAGTGTACTTACTTACTTCCATTTTTTCCTATTCATTTACTTCTGCTACCTTTACCGATGTTCCTATCTATTCTCTCTCTCTCTCTCTCTCTCTCTCTCTCTCTGTCTGTCTGTCTCTCTCTATATATATATATCTCTCTCTCTCGCTATATATATATATATATATAGATATATACATATATATATGTATATATATGTATGTATGTATGCATATATATATGTATGTGTTTATATATATGTATATATATGTATATATATGAATATTTGTATATATATAAATATATATATATGTATATATATAGATATGTGTGTATGTATAAATATGTGTGTATATATGAATATATATATATATATGTATATATATGTATATATATATATATATAAATATATGTATATATATAAATATATGTATATATATGTATATATATATATAAATATATGTATATATATAAATACATGTATATAAATATGTATATATATATAAATATATGTATATATATAAATATATGTATATAAAAAAATATATATATATGAATATATATACATATATACATATATATGTATATATAAATATATGTATATATATAAATACAGGGTGGGCCAAAATAAGGGTCCTATCTTTAAATTTGAATAACTTGAATTTGAATAACTTCCACAAAATAAAAGTTAAACTCACCAAACTTTATGTGTTTGTAGACTGACCCTTCCGAGATTTTTTGAAATAAACAAAACAAATTTTAGCCGAAAAACACTTCTTAAAACTTATAAACACTAAAGTATTGTTTTTTACACTGTTTTTAGTTTTTTTAAGCAAACATAATGTTTTCTAAATGAGGGTACGTTCCTTATGGCTAATACGGCTCATGCTTGCTTCGGAAGGGGTCCTTTACTTATTCTAAAAAAAAAATTTAAAAACATTAATAAATAAAAAAGTTACGAATTTTTAAAAATAGGACCCTTATTTTTGCCCACCCTGTATATATATATATAAATATATATATGTATATACATATAAATAAATATATATATATATATATACATATATATATATATATATATATATATATATATATATATATATATATATATATATATATATATGGGTAGATAAAAGGATAAACCAATTAAAAATTGAACTATGGAATACCCATGAGCTCAATGTTTCGCCCGATGTGATGTGGGCTTTTTCAGGAGCGGATGTAAAGTGCACTAAAAATCATAAAATTATTTTGTCATTGTTAGCACACTTTTCACCAGCTCTTGAAAAAGCACACATCACATCGGACGAAACGTTTAACTCATGGGTCATCCACTGTTCCATATATATATATATATATATATATATATATATATATATATATATGTAAAATATATATAAATATATGTGCATATATATATGTGTGTGTATATATTTACATATAAGTATATATATAAATACATTTATGTATATATATAAATATGTGTATATATATACATATATATGTATATATATATATATATATATATATATATATATATATATATATATATATATATTTATGATATTGAATGGAAAAAATGTTCCGACATAATGGAAAATTAAATACAGAAAACCAAAATATTAATTTAATATCCATCTTTGTTTCCCCTTTATTAGAAAGGACGTAATATTGAAGAAAAAGCTACAAGTACCAAATCACTTTTTCTTCTATTTTTTTCGTTTTTCTTAGTTTTCGCGGCGTCATAAAAACTTCTAATAACGATGGAACGTAGATGGATATTTAATAAATATTTTGGGTTTTAAAACGTACATCTGTAAATATTTTTAATACTTTAAAATTCTCGAAAACTAGATCCTTGGTTTTAGCCGAAACGTTTTTTAGTTTGTGTGTGGACATGCATCCAAAATTTGTAAAATGTTTTTTTCAACCTTTATTTATTATTTTGTTATTTTATAATTTTATAACTTTATATAACGCGTTTCAAGCGGTGGGCTGCTAACATCATATTATGGTCTTAGAGAGGGTTTTGAGAAAATGAGAGGATTTAAGAAGGGGGGTATTGAAGAGTAAAGGTACGAAAGAAGTAGTTGAGAGGTGAATGGGTGAGGGGAGACGTGAGATGTGTTGTGATAGGGTATGAAATATTTGAAATATTTGGAAAATGATGGCAATGAGTGAGGGAGTGGAGGGGCGGAGGAGAGGGACGTCCACCCTACTGTTTTCTCCAGTAGTGGCGATTATTTTCTTCTTTTTTCCCAATATGTCAACCCTACATGTGTTTGTACTTGCATGACATTTTTCTCTATATTATCATCCTGATGAAGTCTTATAAATAAAGACGAAACGTTTATGTACACATAAAAAAAACATCCATTTTTTGGTTTTCCTTTTTCATTTTTCCATCACGTCGGATTACCTTCATCCTTCTCTTCCCATATATATATATATATATATATTTATATATATATATATATATATATATATATATATATATATATATATATATATTGATGCATGTTTGATTAAACAACAGAAACAATTCCTATTTGTATGTAAATTAAAACTGGTGTATTTATTGAGAAACTCGATTAAACTAAGGCATTTCAATATGATTTCTCACCTCTGATATCGAGCTTGATTGGGGGAGAAGCTTCAGGGGAGGGGAAGGGGATACTGAAAAGAAGTTTTATTCGAGTTTCTTAATAAATTCACCAGTTTATTTTGCATAACTCATCACGTGCCTTAAGAAGACTCATGGGAGTCGAAAACGTTAGCAGTTTTGGCGAGTTCCTGTTCACACTCGAACAGAACATTAGATCATTAGTCCATCCACATGAAAAGATGGATACACATAGCGGACCACCGCTTGAAACTCGTTACATAAAATTATAAAATAACAAAATAATAAATAAATGATGAAAAAAACATTTTATATATGTTGGTAGCCTTACTCCCTTACATATATACTTTTCTCTCGTGGGAACTGCACTAATACCGCACTTCCCTCTTTTATATATATATATATATATATATATATATATATATATATATATATATATATATATATATATGGGAAAATGAAAAAGGAAAACCAAAAATGGATGTTTTTTATGTGTACATCCACCAAAATCACAGCCCCCTCCTTCTCTACCCATCCTCCTTTCCCTGCATACACCCCCACACACAAACATTCCAACTTACTTTTTCCCCTTCAATTTTGACCGCAGCCATCTGGTCAAACACCTCCCTCCTCTCCTCCACTCCCTCTCCGCCATCCACTTTACCCCTGCTCATCCCCCACCTCTTTCTTTTACCACCAGCCACAGTAGTCCTTGCTCACCCCATCTTTCCATTTTTTCCCCACTCATTTTTTTCAACATTCATTTTTATTCTCCAACAAGTACGGACGTCCACCCAGTAGTGGCCATTATTTTATTTTATTTTTCCTCCCAATATGTCTACCCTACATGTATCTGTACTTGTATGACATTTTTCTCTATATTATCATCCTGATGAAGTGTTATAAATAAAGACGAAACGTTGATGTACACATAAAAAACATCCATTTTTTGGTTTTCCTTTTTCATTTTCCCATCACGTCGGATTACCTTCATCCTTCTCTTCCCATATATATATATATATAGTCGTCTGCATGTCATCAGTGTTGTTAGACGTGACGAGTATTTTCACGCTAAGATTACACTGCCGATCTCTTAATCTGCAAACTTTGATCAGAAGTCTGTAATTTCCCGACTTGCACTGGTCCTTAGTGAAAGAAATATCCTATTATGTAGATACATTTATATTCGCATTATCGACAACCGAGAGCGGTTTATTTTTGGCGCTACACTATTTCTCTGTATGTATATGGTTCAACGTGTTTTTATTCATGATGTTCTAACTTTTATTATTGTCCTCCAATTCATCCGTTCTTGGTTATGTTTATTACTCTTTGATTAGTGTTCTAACACATGTCGCTTAAATAATGAACTCATCACTTTAATAAAAGTCAACCCTGAACGTTGGGCGTAAAAACGGACAACATTGATCTTCCCTCAAATAGAGCGATGGCTTTTTAATCGTCGGACGCTGGGAGAAAGATCATTGGTTTTGGCGTCGGTAAAAATCTCTTGAAAGATGACACTGACACAGAGTGTCTCGACAAACCGAATACATGAATATCTAAGCAGGGGTTTGCTTTATAAAGAGATAATGATAACAATCGTGAGTTGTCTTTTTCCCCATTTATTAAAGTTTTTAATACAGGAAATGTGGGATGGCCCCGTTAAAATGTTAAACTGAGAATAGACAATAGAAAAGTCTCGTTATTACCGCATTAGCAATTCTGGACATTTGTTGAAAAACCGTCGTCTGCCACAAATAAAACAATGAAGCAATCACTTCTGATATAGCAATTGATAATCATACTGATGTTATTTATTCAGCAACAGCGGCAAAAACAGCAATAATCGCAATGGCATCACTAATAATAATAATGATGAGAAGAAGAAGAAAAAGAAGAATCAGACCAGATGTGTCCATCTTTAGACTTCGTTACGTTATGCTTTAGGCAACGGAAATGGATAATATCGAAAAATTTGCATTAAGCTTTATTTTAGGAAATTGTAGAGTGTATAAATATATACATAGGTATATAGATACGTTTATATGTATACATGTATATATATATATATATATATATATATATATATATATATATATATATATATATATATATATTTATATATATATATATATATATACATATTACATATGATGTTATATATCATTTATAAATATTTATGTGAATATTTACATATATGCAGAGGCTCTCTCTCTCTCTCTCTATATATATATATATATGTATATATATATATATATATATATATATATATATATATATATATATATATATATATGTGTGTGTGTGTATATATGTATATATATATATATACGTATATATTAGGGGAGGTCGATTTTGAAACTGTAAATAATCGCACTCGAAGAAAGTTGCCAAATAATGTCAAAAGTTACCACAAGAAATATTTTTCTTCAAAACTTTGTATTTATTTGAGCATTGCAACTTTAAGATCAAATAAATCGAGATTTTTTCTCACAGCCTAGATTTCACCGGCAGAAGTGTCGCCTTAAATTAAACCCGGGTTTTAACAAAAAAAAGTAATACATTACTTAATAATAAATATTTTAAAGTTTATTATTCCTTTTCTTAAGAAATTAAATGTACATATTCAAATTAAAAAGGAATAAAACACTATAATATTGAATTTTATATATAAATAATTATTTATTCACATGGGCGTTTTATTTATTGGATATTTTTTATGGTATTCACCGGTTGAAAATTCAACGAGCGAATTTGAATTCACGTGTTGATTCTGTGTTTACATATTTAATTATCACAAATATATATTGAATTGTCGAGCGCTGGCTTATCTAATCCCACTTTCCCGACCTTTTGTCACACCTTACCTTGTGCGAGTTAGATAAATAAAAACTAGTTCAGCCAGGGGGTTTTACCCCACCAAATAAACCGGTATCGTCCGGGTATTTGGGTCTGCATTCACGCCCGTCTATTGGGGCTTGTCTGTCCTGTGCAGTTCTAGGAGGTGCACCTCCCAGGTGTTGCCTTCCCTCTTTGGGGAGGAGTAAGTTTATTGCTTACTGTCTGAGGCGGCCCTACCGGGGAATGCCGACGGAGCTGCCCAGGCAATTTTTAAATTGCCAGAGTGCTCACCTCTCGAGCACTGGCTTACTCATCACACTTTCCTGACCTTGTGTCAATCTTACCTTGTTGGAGGTAGATAAATAAAATCTAGTTCGGCCAGGGGTTTTTACCCCACCAAATAAATCGGTATCGTCCGGGCCTTTGGGTCTGGATTTACGCCCGTCTATTGGGGCTTGTCCGTCCTGTGCAATTCTAGGAGGTGCACCCTCCCAGGCTTTGCCTTCCCTCTTTGGGGAGGAGTAAGTTTATTGCTAACTATCTGAGACGCCCCTACAGGGGAATGCCGACGGGGCTGCCCAGTCAATTTTTTAATGGCCAGAGTGCTCACCTCTATAGCGCAGGCTTATCTAATCCAACTTTCATGACCTTGTGTCACATCTTACCTTGTTGGAGGTAGACAAATAAAACTATTTCAGCCAGGGGTTTTTACCCCACCTAAAATATTATATGTATTGGAGTTGATGGGAGAATGGATAAGGACACATTGATGTCTAAGGAAATTGTGGATGAAAATAGACAGAGAATTATGAAAAAAACTAAGGGACCAGAACACCATTTAACTTTTACAAAAGAAACACCATGTGAAAGTAAATATCTGACACAGAGTTCTTCCTAATAGTGGTGCAACAGGTGCTGTTCATGCAGATCAAGTGGTTGATGTTTTGCATGAATTCCACAGTGAGAACAGTATCAAGGCTTTACTTGTTGACAACATTAATACCAACACAGGTTGCGAAGGTGGAATGGTTGCAATTTTAGAAAAAAAACTTTTTAAAAATCTTCACACAATTGGTTGCTCTTTGCATCATAATGAACTGCCTTTCAGAGCCCTTTTTAAAAACATAGATGGTTGCGCAAAGGGCCCTACAACATTCAGTGGCCCTCTGGGGAAATTATGCTCAAATGATTGCCATGATTTACCCCAAATATCATTTTCCACAATTAACAATCCTCTAGAGTCAATTTTTAAAATTGATGAAATACATGATCTTAGTTCTGACCAAAGACTCCTTTATGAATACACAGTAGGTATTTCTAAAGGTAAGGTTGACTCTAGATATACCTCCTGGAAAATTGGTCCTTTAAACCAAGCAAAATGGTTAACTTTGGCCATCAGGCTCATGTGTTTATGGACTCGTGGTTCATACCCACAAAGGCACACAACAAAACTACACTATGTAGTAAATTTTATTGTAAATGTGTATGCCACTTCTTGGTTTGAAATTAAAAGAAATAGTAAATTCAACAATCAGCAAGTGCACATTTTTAATATGATCCAGAGGATTAAGGAGCAGCCTCAGGAAATCCAAGATATCACATTTAGAAATATACAAGATAATACATTTTGTTTACTGCCTGAAAACTTTCTATATTCCATGGTTAAATCTGAGGAGATTGAAGTAAGAGAAGAAGCTTTAAAAAGAATGTTGGCCATTAGGTAAGTAATATTTATTCTTATATCTCTGACTCAATTATTTATTCCAATTTATAGAATGATTTTTAAAGATTTTATCTAATTTCACCATAATTATTAAAGCAGTACAAATTGGAATTTTTTAATAATTCAATTAATTAATTTGTTCTTTCAGGAGTGAGGAGTCAACCAGAAAAAGATTAAAAAGAATACCAGCTATTAATTCTAATGCTACACATTGGACACAATTAATAGATTTAAAATTATGCTGCATTTTTGGCATTCTCAGGGCGTGGAACGGGCAGTTAAGTTAATAACAGAAGCTTCACAAACTGTATATGGTTTTGAAGCAAGGCATCAACACATTACAGCCAAAGTTTTGAGTCAGAAATTGAGACCAGCATTTTTGTTTAAGGGGTCTTATATGGAGCAATTTGAGTCTCAATATTAAGCTCCATTAAAATAGTGTTAGGTTTTTCCTTATTTCTTTGCTTGTTATATTTTCACTTATAACAGAAAAAATCATTTTTTTTAGGTATTCAAATATTACTGTTTAATTCATCACGTTAAAAGGTAGTTTACAAAAGCAGATACTGAAAATGAGGGGGGGGGACAAATTTTCAATTTGAAGTTTTCTTTAATTAATATCATTTTTATAAAATAAAAGGACATTCCCTGATTTTAAATGCACAAATTATTTGGTTTTCACACCAGTATTCAAGCAAATCTAGCAAAAACGAGGAATTTTCAGTATATTCTTGTCTACGATCTTTGATACCAAACGCTAAAAAAACCGCTGAAGTTTTTGATCTAATTTTTTGCATGAGTATTTAATAGGTCTATATACAACTTTCGGTACGTGCCTTTTTTTAATATTTAAAAAAAAGTGTAAAATCGACCTACCCTAGTATATATATATATATATATATATATATATATATATATATATATATATATATATATATATATATATATATATATAGTGTGTGTTAGAGTGAAAAACATTCCAGAAGGAAATACGGGTATGAGAGCTCAGCGTTATAAACAGAGCAATAAGAAAAGAAAATACCACATAATCACAGTGATTATGCAATTGATATTATAGAGAATTGTGAATGCGGAAACTAACTCACATAAATAACGAAAACTAATATTCTACAGATCAATTGCAATGCAATAGAAGTATTCTTTTTAAAGATTGCACGCCGGCAACATAACTTAAACTCTCAGAAATCGAAGAAACTGCACCCCCTCATTCCCTGAACAAAAAACAAAAAAACCCACTCTGGCCGTCATCAGCTCGCCTACTGGTACCACATTAAAATGTCGTGATATTCGTAGGCGGGAGAGTACTAATCAGACCTCCACTTAATGGATGCAAAGTGTCCTGAAACTTTGTAATTGCTTATAAATGGTCGTGGCCAGGAAGAAATCGATTATAAAGGAAACTTGCAATGAAGCACAGTACTTTGTAACGGTTATCAAAAGTGGGTCTTGAAGACTTATTGTCCCTCAGACTTTAGGCAACACTACTGAATATGGTTATAGCACTAACTGATAATCACTCGCGTGAATACCTTTAGTAATAATAATAATAATAATAAAAATAATAATAATAATAATAATTATAATAATAATTATAATAATAATATATAATTTATAAATATATATATATATATATATATATATATGTGTGTGTGTGTGTGTGTAATAATATACCTAATTTATATATTTATAATATATATATCTACACTTGAATATATGCCAACTTTATTACTTGGATCACGATGAGAAGTGGTATGAGCCAGAAGTTGTGCAGGGGAACGACAATGTCAAACTTCTTTGGGACATGCGCATACACACTGATCAGGTGTTTGCACATTCATAACCCGACTGGACCTTACTAAACAAAAACAAGAGAATTTGCTAAATCATTGATATAGCCCGTCCCTTCGATACCAGAGTGCAGGAGAAATACCACGATAAAATAAATATCAATATCTAAAATGGGAATAAGTTAGACTATCGAAATGTAAAGAAGTAAAGGTGATTCCTTTTGTGAATGGAACGCTTCGAAGCATAACGAAAAGTTACCATAAATGACTTAATGGCACTATGCAAACAGGACCAGAATCAAAGAAAGAAACTAAAGAAATTGATATTAGCAGAGTAGATAGGACACATCAATTAAGTCGAGCCCCGCCACATATAAAACAAATTGATGACACGTTTTTAGGAAAAGGAAATAGTCGTGAAGGGTCAAAGAGGAGGGCAACATCGAGGACGGAAGGTACCATCTCGACCTACACTGGAATGGTACAAGTAATTGGATGTAATAACTACTCAAATTCCGAGGAAAGAACCAACGGCTGTTATCAGCGTGAAATTAATGGTAAAGTTAATAGGTTATGTAAAACAGTTTGTGAAAAAACATAAGTGATCAATTTTAATTTCAATATAATATTAAAAAAATAGTTTAATAAAAATAAACAAATTTACTGATACGAGTTGGGTGAAACCATGGATCCCGTAATTAGAAATATTTACACCAGAAGATGTAATTAATGATTCATATGAAATTCATCAGAATGGTACGACTACGACCATTCGCACTCAAAAAAAAAGTAAATCATTGTTATTGACAACTTGTTAAGACAATCAAAAATAAAAGTTGGTAAATATTTCGTGTTTCGAGAACGTTCTAATTGAAAGAAGATTTGTTTTGTGTGTAAAGATAAATTGAGAACACATGTTCATTTTGGCTGTCACTTTGCGAGTTGCGTTAGACAGTGTTTGTAAATAGATAGGACTGTAGATGTGTGTGTGTGTATATATATATATATATATATATATATATATATATATATATATATATATATATATATAAGTGTCCATTTTTTTCTGGTGAGAAAGTGTATGAACTTGTTGGTACGTTCTTTCGGTCAGCGGTGTGTAAGAACGCTCGCTGAGCGTACAGATGTTCGCAGATGTGCCGAGATCGTTTCGTCCCGAAACCCTTAAGAACACTACCATTTACTTTCATTCAGTTTTTACGAATCAGATTATTCTATTTTGGCATTGGTTTCTACGATATTTCGAGTTAGAATTATCTCGAGAAAGATATTGGGTACTTACATGATGAACCACGTGAATGTGTCCAATATCCTAAGTGAAAGTGTGTTTAATGAACAAACGAGATTTGAACTTGCCACACTCAGGTTGTTAGTCCGTGTCGTTAACCACTAAGCTCCGTCACCCTCAGAAAACTTCCGAAAAAAAAAACTACCAAAAAAAACTACCGAAAAAAACTACCGTAAAAGGAATTTAAAAAGCTGTGTCTGGTTATGAATAGTACGCGCAAATATTTAGAAAAATATATATACTGTAATGATCGAGCTTTAGAATAGACACCGCGAACAGAAAAATGATCAAAAACTGAGTTACAATTTGCCTTCATAGATTTTATAAGAAATTAACTTACTTAATATCGTATATTTCATTTATTTATTTTTCGTTTATATATATATATATATATATATATATATATATATATATATATATATATATATATATATATATATATATATATATATATATTCCATACATTAGCCATCAAGGTTTAGTTTACAAATATACGTCGCTACTACGTCTGTTAACAGTTCACGCTTAGTGAAAATGTGTGAACCAGTGCAATCCATTGGTTAATACATCTTTCTTTTAATATCATGAAACAAATGAAAAACGTTTAAAATAATTATTTTAAAAAGAAATGACTATTTTATGTCGCAATCTTTATTGAAATAATTCTACCCATAGGCATAATCACGTATTAGAGAAATATCGTCAACTACTCTTTTAGATTATCTAAATATGATGAGATTTTTTTTTCAGCGAGAATATTAGATTTGTCAATCATAGACATTTTTTCTGGGGTAAATTAGATTTTTCTTCCTTAGACATTATTATCCAAGCAAAATTAGATTCTTTGTCCATATATTTGTATTTCTGATAACCATATATTTAATATTGCAATACGTTATTTACAAAAGAATCAGTCATTTAATGATATGAGTGCTTTATATAAACTATGAGTATTTTCACTATCTCTCTAGAACACAGATGATAGTAAAGCACTAACACTACTAAACACGCAGTGACAATAGGTGAATGGGCATTGAATATAATCATATCGAGTGTTCTAAAGGTTTTCTATACCGGGATATTCTATATGTGTTATTCGATAAGGAAAGACAAGAAACTAAATGTCGGTAAACATCAGAATAGGGAATGAGGATGACACCAGCACGGAAATAAATAAGTGAAACTTATTAAGATGTGGTAGAGAGTGCACTCATGTGTAATGGTCACTGCTGATGTTTGCTAGGATCAAAGATGGCATTGTACAGATATATATATATATATATATATATATATATATATATATATATATATACACAATTTAAATAATTAGAAATAGTGTAAGTATGATAGCACCGAGAGTAAATACGGTATTTTGGTGACTGCAATTATTCTCTAGTTAAGAGTTGGATAAACGTAGAATCACCAACGACCCCCCCCCAACAAACCAGCTACACTTTTGATGGCTTTGCACATAATTTATTAAATGTTATGTTTACCTCATAGCAAATAAATAATTCAAAGTGTAGGCTCTGTTTTGATACTACGCATCGTCTTTTCTGTAAACGGGAGGTGAATGTGTGTCTAAATCCAGAGTGGCCTCTATAGTAAGCTGGGTGTTATCACATACAAGCCAACCGTTGGAAGGCACGAATATAGTTAAGAAGATCTAGAGTATGGTGCAACATTATAGCCTTCCGTAACTAAATTAATGTTTTGTTATAAATAAATCTAGGGAAGTAGTAGCAGTTAATATTCCGGAAATTATCTTGTTATTGTCCGTTGAATAGTGTGTTGTTGTTATGGTATTCAGTATCGCTTTTTTAAAGGCTGAGATCCTGATACCCATCAAAATGTCAGCCTTGTATACAAGTTTTGGTTGCGCTGGTCAAACATTTAAAAGACCACCCATTACCTCCCGCGACAATTATGTTTTATTTGATGTAGTGCCCGGCCCGTCCGACGACTGGCGCCTGACTCTACCAATTTGTTTTATTTGATACACACTTCAAAAGACGAGGCAAACCGACGGGTCATGGCCAGGAGCGCAATTAGTCGGCCAGACTCTTTAAAGACTCCTTGAAACATTAGAAATAAAGAATGTCTACGCATGCGCATCATAAAAGAAAAGACAAACACACGAGGAATGAATGAAAACAATGCATATGGCGCCTTCAATTTCAATTGATGACGCCATCTCAAAATTATTCTTCATTCAAATTTCGTCCATGTTCCCTTTTTCGTTCGTTCGTTCGTTCGTTCGTTCGTTATTATTATTATTATTATTATTATTAGTAGTAGTAGTAGTAGTAGTAGTATTGTTGTTGTTCTTGTTCTTGTTCTTATTATTAGTATTTGTATTATTATTATTTATAGTGTTGTTGTTGTTGTTGTTATTTTCATTATTATTATTATCATTATTATTATAATTATTATTATTATTATTATTATTATTATTATTATTATTATTATTATTATTATTAATTTCTCTATTAATGTTCACACAGTTTAAGAACAGTGTTTTCTGACTGACAATAATCAGTGGTGTCGGCGTAGAGTCTGAGTGACAACAAGTCTTCTCAAATTCTCATCACTCTCCACTTCTTTCAATTAATTTTTCAAATTAAGTTGCATTATTGCAATAGACGTTTACCAGTTATTTCTCGCTATCAACAACCATTGCTTTTCTTCGGATTTTGGTGAAAATAAGCAGACGTAAAATTCCCGTACTCTCGCAGTTAAGCAATGTTTGGTTTTTAACAGTAACCCTAAGTCCGATTGGCCATGTCGTAAAACCACATGTGATCGCCAAAAATAGTGGATCACCCACACTAAATAACGCGCATCATTTAGTTCCCATAGTAAAAAATAATTAAAAAAATAGTGTACTGCCCTAACACTCTAGAATTGCGCGTAAATGAAGGTTCATTTTGTGTTAAATTTATATGTAAAACTGATCCTTCACTTTTAATTTAGAAATAATTTTGCTTTTATTATTGTTATTTTTTGCAGACAGATTTTGCAAAGTGCTTACACGTAATCGCCTAAAAAAGTAAAATGTTATTGGGGGAGGGGGTAACTAAGGGTGTTACTCTGCAATACTACTTTTAATACTTTTATTTGCGCCTAAAACATAAAGTGTTTAATAAGCTACTTTTAAAGAAGTTATTAATTTAATTTTTACAAGAAAGATAAACACAACTAAACAAAGGAATTGCTTAAAATTGATAGAACAAATGGAAGTGTAGTAAAAAAAAATGTATATTTAAGAAATTAAAATGTGAATAAATTTACAGATTTACACCCTCCACTCACCCCGCCCCCTAAAAATGAAATTCTGCATTTTTAGGTGTGAATATCACAGAGAACGGCAAACAAAAAGCAGTTTAGAATTCAGAGTAGGAAATCAGTTTCATATCTAAATAAGCTGTAAAATGATTCAACCTTCCGAAGCCATTTTAGATTTTTTTTTCAATGAAATTGTTGTACTACTAACCCTATGTTCGAATTGGAGTCATCAACTCACATGTAATCACTTAAAACATACGATCTTGCCTCCCAAATAAAAATGCAGCTGAATCAATTGATTAATGTGGTTAACTGCTCTAAAACGCAAGAATGAACTTACATTTAATTCCTAGACTGATACCCTACCGTAATTTCGAAAATAATTGGTTTGTTTTTCATTAATTATTTTCCTGACCGGCAAGTTTTTCTGGGTGTTCACATGTAATCGCCCAAAAAAAAAGAATATATTTGTTTGTATTTGTATGAGGTGGGGTAATTTTGCAGAGCGTGTTAATCTACAAATATACAAAAATATAAATCTAATCTGACCCAGAATAAATTCCTGATGGCACGTCGGCATTGAGATGATGTGCTTTAGACTACTTTTATAGAACGAATATGATAGTTGAAAAATATTTCCTGATAGCACATGTGCCAATGTTTTCAAAAGCCTTTGGTGTGTAAAGACCTATTACTCTAAATACGAAGTCTTCGTCAATAGATTCACTGGTCATGTGTGATATTGCAGTCAGCACATCAGCTGTTTATATTGCATTACGAAATCCATATTGCTTGTCACTGAGTAGATTGTTTTTGCTGAAAATGTTGCTAACTTCTTGATTCCTCCCGGATTCAAACAACTTGTCCATAACGCACAGGAGAGTGATACAAATGTATATGTTACTCTTAACTAAGACTATATTAATCAACACAATAAAATATTTACTATAGAACGTGTCTAATTTAGGATATCCCCAAGTTATAGTCAAAAGACTATAGAACCATGGAAATAATATTTATGTGACCAGGTATTATTAAAATAAATTAACGAAATAATTTAATCAGATTATTTTTTAATGAAAGTGGGTAGTGTAGAATCGCTTCTGGGGTCATACGACCATCCTCCATTGGATTATATGATCATTTATTGTATTATTGGGAGTAAATTGTAGCGTCCGTTCTGGTCTTCTCAGAAATTAATTCTTTCCCTTTTACGGGTGTTAGAGGACACCTCCTAGATATTAAATCATTCTCTGGGGAGGGGGACATTTTGTCATCAGAACATTTCTCACGGACTAGTATCTCGTTTGGAGAGTGTAATACCTGTTCTGTCGTCATGATATAATACTACAGGGTGGGCAAAAATAAGGGTCCTATTTTTAAAAATTCATAACTTTTTTATTTATTGATTTAAAAAAAAATTTTTTTTAGAATAAGTAAAGGACCCCTTCCGAAGCAAGCATGAGCCGTATTAGCCCTAAGGAACGTACCCTCATTTAGAAAACATTATTTTTGCTTAAAAAACTCAAAACAGTGTAAAAAACAATACTTTAGTTTTTGTAAGTTTTAAGAAGTGTTTTTCGGCTAAAATTTGTTTTGTTTATTTCAAAAAATCTCGGAACGGTCAGTCTACACACACATAAAGTTTGGTGAGTTTAACTTTTATTTTGTGGAAGTTATTCAAATTCAAGTTATTCAAATTTAAAGATAGGACCCTTATTTTGGCCCACCCTGTATAAGGCATTACTTTCTCCCTTTACTGGGTATAAGCCCAGGTATTTCTTCCCCCATTTAGGGGTCAGTGTTATATATATTCGTTTACATTAATAAAATCCTTCCCGACTAGCAACAACATGCGACATGAAGGTGCACACATTTGCTAGTATTTATGTAATGGAAACGAATAACGTTCATTTTTGTAAGCACTTTATACATAAATACAATGAATACTACCTATATATTGCATATAGTATGGTTGTTTGCAAGCCGTATAAAAATGTCCCAAGGAAATATATTGAGCTAAAATGAAGGAATTATATCGGAAACTTACTAGTAATTTGCGGCCAAAGACAAATCGTTGTACAAAAAAAATGCATCAAATTGTTAAAGAAGCGTTAGAATCAGTGTATACTCCTAAAAAGAAACTATCCTGATGAAAATTAAATAAAATACTACCTCAAAGCTGTTGTGTTATTTGTCGGGTCCGGGACTTATTGAGTTATGTTATATATATATATATATATATATATATATATATATATATATATATATATATATATATGTTTATTATACCAAATTATATTTTTATACTTTACCTCCGTACGACGTCGTTTCGAGCTTTTGGGTCTCATTAACGCAGATCTGAGACGGTCACAGAGGGCGAACCAGGTTCACAGATACATGTTGAATATGTAAGCGTTCGCTAAATCACTTTGACCACGGGAGGTTGTCACGTTATAACAGAACAATTACATTATATTTACACTCAAAGCGGCGAGTGTGAACATGAATACATCTGATAGAACTCGACGACAGAGTCGGAGCATTGCAGAGACGCACATTATGTAAACGAAATTTAAGCCGGATGGGGTGCGCCTAGAAAGTTAATGATATTTATGTGAAGTTTAAGCGCCATAAACTAATAAATTTATCATTATAAATTCTGCGATACGTATTTGCGGAAATTAGCGAGGTAACGTGGGGACATTAGTAGGTGTAAAATTAACCACTCAAGGGTGTGTTTTACGGAAAGCGCACTATCCAACAAAACTCATTTGAAATTAAATACGAATACCATACACATCGTTTATACCCGTCATCGGAGTGGCATTCCACTAATACAATATATATATATATATATATATATATATATATATATATATATATATATATATATATAGTCTCGGAAGTTTCTCAACCATTAAAACTATATTAAAAAAAAAATTATAGTCCTAAGTCTTCCAGTGGACAATCACTCATGTAAGTCAATTTATTTTTTACAGTTATTATATTAGTTTATTTCTAACACTATTTTAAGGGATCATCAGTTGTTTACCATGACAAACTGTTTCGGGAATTTAATATTATATATATATATATATATATATATATATATATATATATATATATATATATATATATATATATATATATACATATATATATATATATACATATATATATATATACATATATATATATATATATATATATATATACATATATATATATATACATATATATATATATATATATACATATATATATATATATATATACACTAAAATATGAAACTAAAGGTATACTTTTACAGGATAGAACCTATAGTGAAATGTTTAAGCTCAATACACGAGATAGAGCAATTATAAAGCTAAATGAACGAAGAGAGATAAAGATGTACGAATGCCATATCTATTTCAACTTCCATTGTTCAATGCAAGGTGTACTTGATAAAAACATGTGTATTTTTTCTTTCCTTAAGCCAAGGCTTTTCAAAGATTAATAATACATCATCAGAGGAATTACATAGATAGATAAGTTGGCAGTGGAAGAGCCAACATTCAAAATTGTAAAAAATATGAAGTAATGGAGAGTAAGAATATGCATGTAAAAGAATATGGAGTCTGTCCAGTTGTTGAATGTCCGTTGAAAATTTGTACGGTAAATGGGGGTTTAAAGATGGAAAAAAAAAGAATAAACATGTTTTTATCGAGTACACCTTGCATTGAACAATCAAAGATGAAATAGAGTTGTCATTCGCACATCTTTATCTCTCTTCCTTCATTTATCTTTAAATCGTTGCAATGTTGCAGAATTCAATGTATTGTAATCGGTCTTAGTACTTTTTACAGTAAAAATACCATCATGTAATGAAGTAATTTTCTGGGTACAAACAAGGATTAAATATCATAAAATAGTCCGTGTTATTGCTCCAAATTCTACATATTCTGAATAATAATAATAATAATATGCTTGTATCGCAGAAATATTTATCTTCAGTTTCTTGTCATCTTATTTATCCGATGATCATACATGAAGTGTTGGCGTCGCGTTGCGGTTGAAGAACAGTTTTGAAGATCTGGTCCACTCCAGAATGACGCTTACTTTACGTCAACTTCACAATTCAGTTCTCCTTAAAAGGACATATCTTTCCTAACGAGTGTGTGCTAAGAAGAACAGATTTCATAGGAAACATTGAGGTCGCTTAAAGAGCTTGGTTCTGGGATAGCCGAGTGTGTGTAACAGGGTGCGACCCTAGAGTTAAGTAGCATCTTAGCTGCCCGAATGAACGGCTGTATAAGTGGTGTTACGTCGCCGGAACATAATTAGACGCAACTAATAGAGTCAATAGGCGAATAAACTCGCGCATAATAACTGTACTAGCTGACCATGAAAACACGCAACCTTTTGCCAGACATAAAATGAAATCGAACCCGAAATGTAATACATCCAGGCCCCAGGAATCAGATACAATTTTATATCGGAAATGGCATCATAGTGGGTACTGGTAGGTTGAGCAAAGGGTAAGCGCAGATACTACACTCCGATATATATGATATGTTCGTTGAAACTTGATTGAGGTTAATTTTGTGTTCATTTGGTACTGAATTCTATGATATCACCCAGGAATGAAGGGCGGCGCATTACCTTAAATATCAGTATCCTGTTTGCAACTTAAGTATAGCGATTGCAAACAGCCAACGACAACAGACCAATTATATACATATGCTCTTAGGCAGGCATATCACACTTGTTGAACGTTGCAGCAGAAACATCTGAACCGTATACTTAATATTATGATGCAAAAGAGAACCCCCGACGCAGAGACCTGAGGATTGCGCGAAAGATAGTATACACTCAAAGTAACAGTCTTAGTGTAAACTACTTCTCGGAAAGTGTCGTGAGTACACTTTGAAACACAAGGTAGAGGAGCAGTATAAGTAACTCCGTTAACATCTTCATGAGTGAGATAGACAATTGAGAAAACATGTTGGATAAGAGCCCTGTGAGGCGGGGTGCATATTAAAGTGGACGTATGTGGGAGATTGTTTGAGTTGGCTTGCGCGATTTAGTGCGGGTGGACCCGTACGGTCGAATGCAAAATAAACTGGTTCTCACAGTCGGAGCTCACAAGCGTTGACAGGGCCACCAGGTTGACGATACCTCAGGTCAAGGGTCAAGGTGCACCTATGCATAGGGGTATGTGACGTCACGGGCTGTTGTGTGGGAAACGGAGTTTTGTCAGTCTGGGTTTTGGAAGCAAGCCGAACAGACCATTTCTCTATGTAGTCTTCAAATGAAAAATTAGAATTTATTTCCCTAAGAGAATACAGGCATGAGATTTTTCTTCACCCCTCCTCGAAGGACTTAAGCTAGGAAGTAACTACGATAAAATAGTAATTAGGTCTCTCCCTTAACGGTGGTGAAACATCTCCAAGATCGACGGTAGAATTACGCGTGAAATAAACATAATTAAAATTTAAAAGATGGTTACCTCCTGAATCGGTCATAAAGGTGTTTGATGCAGACACACCGAACGGCGAGGTTCACGGCAGTGCGGAAACGAAGAAAGAATATCAAACCGCAGACGACATCGAGCCGACACCCTTCCACGCGACGAAGTAGAAAAGGTACGCGCATTCATAGATTAGACGACCTCGAGACGGCGTCCCTCCACGCGATAAGGAAGAGAAGGTACGAGAAATTAAAGGTATGTAACACACATAGCTGTTAGAGCTTAGTTGAACATGAACATGAAGATAGTTTACATTATTTCATAGAATTCTGTCTAGAATATGACCGATTCAACCATCAATTTCGAGAAGGATGATAATAACATCGTAGACATAAACATCAAGTGTGCGACGTGTGAAATCTGTCAATTACCAATTCACACATTACATACAACACGCGATAATACAGTCGAAAATGTTTTTCCAGATACATGCATATAGTATTTAGACACAAATGTCGATAAAAAGACACGCGTGTGTACATAGAAATAGATTTCATAAGTCGACTCTATATGTATTAAGTTTCTCCCCGTCTGTACTACAGCCGATACACACGACATTTTGTATATTTGGATGTGTTCTATATAAATGTATTCGTTTCCTTAAAAAAATTTCACTATAGCTTTTTTGGATTTTCGCCTTCGATTCTATCTCATATATGTGCGTGTGTGTGTAGGTATGTATGTGTGAGTGTGTATATTCGCCCGTGTGTAAATATTATATTCTCATATATGTATTTTTATTGCGCCATATTCTTAGTATTGCCTCCTTTTTACGTTTGTTCATGTTCCTTTTTGCGTCTCTCACCTCATTTCCACGCTACACAATTATAAATCAGGATAATAGAGGGGGTGATCTACACTCTCGGTTTCCCTCCCCTCCTTCGTTTGCTTACATCATAAACGGTATATTTCTATTCAGTGCTTCATGGCTTGCAATTCATTGTGTAACTGTCAACAACACTTTGTGTCTATAGATGTGATTTCATCTTTATATCCGACAACAATCGGACACAATACCACTTGAAACGATTCGTGTATAGCTCACAGTTTTATGCGAGGCGCTGACTATCTGAAAATTAACGGGATTTTTGTTACAAACAATTTGATTCGGTACCGTAAAAATCGGCTACCTGGTATCCAATGTAATTATATCTCCTTCGCTATTAAACATTTCATATTCTCTTTTGACGTGGGTTTTACACTGTGGGAAATATTCTTCTGGGATATCATATAGCTACGTTGTTATTCATCTAAATATGTATTTAAAGCTTTCATATTTAATTATGCCTTAGATTTTTGTATCAAGAAAATGTTATGTTGAGCTACTTCAGATGAATATAATGCTATTCACGGCCATGAATTGCAGGATGTTAAGGTAGCTCGTCATGGTAAAAAGAGCACTTGCATACAAAAAGATTTCATATAAAATTCAATATTTACAGTTAGTTAAGCTAACTGTAATATTCTCTCAATGGACAGGCTATATGATAACACACTCTTCTTAATATGAAGCCATGTATGTTAAGACGTACTTGTGAATAACATAATTAAAAATTAAATTAGAAAAAAATAGACATCATTGGTAATAGTTGGCATAAGAGTTCAAATGTGTATATGTTCCAATTTCATGACGATGAATTCAATTTAAGACCTACGATCCATTTTATTAAGAATTTAGGCCGAGCCCAAGCGGAATAAGTGGTATATTCCTACTGTCTAGGATATTGTTTAACATATATTTTAAATACAGTCTGATAGTCTGTTATTTAACGCATTGAACAAATATTTATCAGAAGTATAGAGTTTCTTTGTTCGTTGTATCGAAATAGAAGTTTTCTTCAACGCATTTTGATCGTTGTCGTAAGTTTGTTGGAAAGGATTCTCTCCGCATAATTATAACTAGACCGGTGTGAACTGTCCGCCTATCAGGTTTGTCAGCTGCAAGTGTATACCTTTCTCATACGTCAACATTTATTACTTATTGATTCGGTTGTGAAGAACCCCAATCGATCTGCCTTTTCTCACACTGAATCTTCTCACATATGTATAGTCCATCATCACTGTACATCCGTGTGACGCAAAGAATCAACCTCTAACATAACTCCTGATCAGATATTACTCACTTTTGCCATGAGTTTTACCAATGAGACACCTTAGAGACACTACAATCATTTAAAACTAGTTTTCATATTCAATATATTGCATTCGTTTTCGTGTAAGGAAAAATGAATATATGATTTTTATCTTGTTACAAAGTAAAGATGAAAAATTAGAATGTAAATAGTGAACGTATTACTTTACAAATCAACAATATAAGAAAATAATCAAAGCAAATATTAGTTTACGTATATTTAGGAATTGCAAGTTTTGTAAAACGTGCTAATCTATTGAGAGTATGTTAATGAGGAAAACGAGAGAGAAACGGACGAATAAGAAGGTTAAGTAGAGAAATAAAATTGAACAAACGGATAACAGAAGGTCGAAATCAATAGAGTGACATCGTTAACAACTGTGGTGAAGAAAGAAGGACGTACTGTGAATATCAAAAAAGTAAAGAAAATACAAAACGAAATATTACAAACAAACAAACGGTCGAAAATTAAGTAAAACAGAAATCAGAAATCAGTTTTGAAAGTAGAATAGGAGTGTAAATATATGATGCGGAAATACAAATGGCAGAAATGAAGGAATACATAAACGAATAAAGAGTCGTAAGAATGAAGTCAGATAGAAAGAAATAAACATTACGGCGAAGAAGAAATAACAGAATGAGAGAGTAATCAATAATAGAGAACGAGACATGGAATTACGCAAGTAAGGGAAAAGTCGAAAACCAGAATAGAAAGAAAATAAAGAAAGAAAATACGAGACAAACGACAGGTAAACTGACAAAAATAATAAGGAGACAAGGTATATAACATGTCAGAAATCAAGACGGACGAAATATGTTGCGGCACAAAAAAGTAATAAAAAGAAGAGAGATATTAAACGAAAGGGGAAAATAATTGAAATTTTCAATTTAGTAATAAAAGAACAATGAAAAAACACAATGGAAGAATTTAACAAGAACAAAATATAGAACGAATCAATGAGACAATGAATTGAAATGAGATTTGTTAAAACACCTTTTATCAACTTATTTTAATCCACTGCGAGTGTGTTAGCTTTTTCATCTGAAACTGACTCTTCCGCTATTCTGGCTAAGATCAAAGTGTAGTATCTGTTCAGATGGATACTGCACCCCATACTGGTGTTGTCTTAACCTTCGGGTCTTGATTTACGCCGGTCAATGGGTATGTCCTATGCAGTTCTGGGAGGTCAACCTTCCCAGGCTTTGCCTCCACTCTTTGGGGAGGAGTAAGTTTATTGCTTACTGTCTGAGGCGCCCCTACCGGGGAATGCCGACAGCGCTGCCCAGGCAATTTTTAAACCCCACTTTCCCGACCCGACCTTTGGTCACATCTTACTTGTGGGAGTAAGCTAAACACTGGCCTTGTGCCTAACTCCTGGAGGGGAGTAAATCAATACTCTAAATACAACCATTTATCAGGGTGGAAGAGGCGGTGAAAAGTAGGACTCTAGAGCTATGCTGTCTGAAACTCTAATTAACAGGTTTGGCACCAAACAGAATTCAAACCTTAATATCGCTAATAGGGCTTTGCTGAACATCCATATAAAGTCTCAATCAGAATCAACCATTCTCTAATTGCCCTTCTTTCTTGACGTGTTACAAACTAAGATATTTTAGACGCACATCCGTAAATCAATAGAGTGAAAATAGCCAATTTATTTTTTAAGCCAATATTTTTAGTGTTGTGGGCGAAACCTTCCCAGACTTCACATGCAACCGCTTGCTGTCTTCGGTGTAAGGGTAAAACCCTGCAATCCTGAAAGTCAAATAATTGTTGCGACTAACGAGGGATACACCATGTAGACTATTAAACCATAATATACGATGGGCGTGAGGTGTCTCAAGAAGTCCAACATATACACCGGACCTATTATCCTCTCATCATAAAATATCTAGTAATTAGTTTGAATAGTACACTCGCACTCGTCCTAAATCAACGAATATTATTGTTTGGCTATTTATATTATTAGAATAAACTAATTTATTAAGTAGGTACGCTCAATGACATATACAGTTAAATGTGACAATTGAATCGAAATTAGAAATAAACAGGAGAATAAGCGGCTGAAGAGAAGTGTGTTTTTAGACTTATATTACCAAAAAGGAGACGAATATCTTAAGAGAAAGCTGTGGAGTACACGTTTTTACTATTTTCTTTTATCATCAAGGAACATAAATAAAAAAAATTGAATGTCATTCTCGGTGCTAGAATATTGGACAGATGCATGTGAACCTTTCTAATCATTGCCGTATATATATATATATATATATATATATATATATATATATATATATATATATATATAAATGGATAAATGCGAAAGTTGAATCTATTTCTCGCACGAATGGTAAAGTCAAAACACCCTATTTAAAAGAAATGCAACTTGTTCAATAGATGCACTATCTGTTTTTATACTGTTAATATAGATGGGATATATGAGTTTCCGTTAATATTTACAGTTACATCGCCGAGTTATATCTTCTGATAAACAGAGTTTGTCTTTAAAAAATATATGGGGTAAGGATACTGACACTCTTTCCTTTGAACTTCGGATGTTTGAATAAATATTGGACTTTTACAATTTTTTTATTCTAATATTTTCATCTTCTTTATATATATATATATATATATATATATATATATATATAATATAAAACTAAAAGTATACCTTTAGAGGATAGAAGCTATAGTGAAAATGTTTAAGATCAATATACGAGATAGAGCAATTATAAAAGATTAATGAAAGAAGAGAGATAAAGATGTACGAATGACAAATCTATTTCAACTTCGAATGTTCGATGCAAGGTAATACTCGCTAAAAACATGTTTATTTTGTTTTCCTTAAGCCAAAGTTTTTCAAAGATTAAAATCTTATCATCAGAGGAATTACATGGATGGATATGTTGGCAGTGGAAAAGCCAAAATTCAAAATTTGAAATAATATAAAGTAATGGAGAGTAAAAGTATGCGTACACTTGATCTTCTTTCATATATATATATATATATATATATATATATATATATGTAGATTATAACTAAAAGGTAAACTTTTAGAGAGTTGGACCTATTGTGAAATAAGGAAAGCTCAATATACTGGATAGAGCAAAAATATGGTACGTCAATGAAAATTAGTAAGACCTGCAAATGGAAGCAAATCGGTATTTTCAGTTGTTCAAAACAAGGAGTAGTTTAGTTAATAAAAACATTTATTTTTCATCTCTTTCTTTCCTTAAACCAGGCTTTTCAAAGATTAAAATCTTATCATCAGAGGAAAAATTATGATTGATAAGTTGACAGGGTAGGACTGTCAAAGTTCCAAATTTGAAAAAGTTTTCTTTTAAAATTAAAAATTAAAGAAATTCAAAAAACTTCTTTAAAAAATGTTTCCAAAAGGTTCAGACGGGCATGGGAATCACCAATAACGAAATCCAAAAACGAAATCCAAAAAACGTAGGGCTCAGAAATATTGGTAAATCCGGGGGAATCTGCATAAAAATCCAACGACGGCGATTTCACTCAGGTCTGTTGTCCACGGAGAGGAATCAAATAAAAATACCGATTTGCTTCCATTTGCAGGTCTTACTAATTTTCATTGACGTACCATATATATATATATATATATATATATATATATATATATATATATATATATATATATATATATACCAGATCTGACCATATTTACCCAACTCCTCAATACTTCTCTGTTCGTCATAGCTCTGTGAAGATCTTCGAGTTGAGAACCAGTATATTCGGTCAACTGTTTTGTGTACGTCTTATAGGGTCGACCAACTTTAACTGTTCCGTGTGTTGACGCTCATAAAATCACATCACTAGTAACTCCATATTTGATTCTATAAAAATGTCCAGCGAATCTCATTCTACTTTCTTTTATTACTGATGATATTTTAGACGAGTTTCTATACAGTCGTTTATTAGATGGCTGCGTTTTCCAATGTATCCGTGTGTAAGTTCCATCTAGTTTCCTTTCCAGTTTTTGTGTTAGAGTCTGCTGATCCGTTAAGCAGTATGGGTTTAACTGCGCCTCTGAAAAAGTTTATTTTTATGTGTTCATAGAGTGCTAATTTCCAAATAACTCTTAGCCGATTAAGTGCACTCCAAGCCTTTGCTATTCTAACGAGCACGTCGTTTTCTGTCGAAGCGATGTGGCTTCCTTTATATTCGAAGTCATTTACCTGCTTGAGAAGTGTTCTGTTCAGTGTTTCTATTGGCCCTGTTTGATGATAGCAGATATATTTTGTGTTCGTTGCATTCGTATGCAGTCCAATCATAGCAGCTTACTCTTCCAAAAGATGGAGTAGCCTTTGTGTATTAGCATTGTTATCAGTTAACAGTGAAATATCATCGGCGTAATCAGCATCGGTGATCTGTTTTGCTGGATGCCGTCTGCTTTTTTCTGGCGTTAATGTTAGGCAACATTCGCTATATTGAACAATCCTGTAGTCGCGAAAGATCACAAACAAAGACGGAGCCAGAGTATCACCCTGTAGTACCACCAGATTGAGTTTCAAATAAATCGGTGTGTCCGTCGAAAGAGAGTATCATTGCTTTAGAATTCTTGTGCATAATCATTACGGATGTAATGATCTTTTCAGGGATTCGATATGCTCATAAAATCGTTTCCAACTTTTCTCTGTGGACCGAATCAAAAGCCTTAGAGAAGTCCACAAAGAGTAATGTCGCTGGAAGTTGCCTTGCGTTTACTCCCTCGATGATTCTGCTCACTGTTAAGATTTGACTAACTGTTGAGCGATTTATACAAAATCTGTACTGATTTCCTCTCAAGATCTTTTCCAGTTCTGGTTAGATTCGGTTGAATATATATATATATATATATATATATATATATATATATATATATATATATATATATATATATCTATATCTATATATATATATATATATATATATATGTATATATATAACATGGAAAAGCAGTTTGCAGTACGCATTGCTGCTAAACATGCATATAGGTATTTAGTAGATGTATATTTAGAAAAGAGGAAATATACTGATATCGCTATCTATATGAAGTTTGGTTTATGTATGTTTATATATTTGTATCATAGAATTGACTACTCAACTAATTAACAGATCATTATATATATATACAGGGTGGCGCAAAAGTCACGCATTAGTTTGAATCAGTAACAACTTTCACATTTAATCAAATTTTCTCCTTATTTTTCAGAATATTTCAGATATAAACATTAATAATTTATCATGGAAAAATATAGCACTGAACAATGAACCAAAATTATTGCACTTTACTTCGGAAACACTCGTTCAATAACGCAAAGAGCCTATCGTCGGCATTATAGTGTCAGACAATCTCCCAGTCAGACCACAATTGATCGTCTTGTGGCCCGATTTCGGCAGCAGGGTTCAGTCAGTGATCTTCCACGATCTGGCAGATTACGTCCAGTACGGACAGTGGAAAATGTAGCACTCGTTGAGGATAGCATTGCTGAAAACCCAGACACCTTAACTCGGAGACGAGCCACTCAGATTGGGATGTCCAGAAGGTCACTTCAAAGAATTTTGCGTGAATTGCATCTGTTTCCATACAAATTCAATTGGTACAGGCATTACAACTCACAGATTTGCAATCACGCGTAGCTTATACTGTTCACATTCAGCAAATTAGCCAGAGAACAAAATGAGTTCATCCATAAGCTGATAATGAGCGACGAGGCCCATTTTCATCTGAACGGGTTCGTAAATAAGCAAAACTGCAGAATATGGGCCATTGAAAATCCAAGAACCGTTCATCAGCGTGAATTACATCCACTAAAATGTACCGTATGGTGTGGTGTTACCTCGGAAAGAGTGATAGGTCCATATTTCTTTGAAGACGAAGAAGGTGTCGCGGTGACGATAACTGCACAGCGATATAAACAAATGATTGAACATGTTTTAATGGTCAGCTGTTCAGGACAGCCCAGAAATGTGGTTCCAACAAGATGGAGCTACTGCCCACACTGCCCTAAAAGTATGGCGCTCTTAAGCGGATTGTTTGGCGAGCGCTTAATTAGCAGATTTTCTGATTTTAACTGGCCTTCACGTTCACCGGATTTAACAGCCCCTGACCTTTCCCTTTGGGGTTATCTTAAGGAAAGGGTATAGGTTAACAAGCCTACAACGATTCAAGAGCTTAAAACAATATCAGACATGAAATCCAAGAACTTGAGCCAGTTATTCTAAGGACTGTAATGGAAAATGCTCTAACTATAGCCCGTCTTTGTGAGGTCGAAAATGGTGCCCATTTAAAGGATATTATTTTTAAAACCTACTGCAACAAAATTACCAAGTAAATGTATTATTTATCAGAAAAGCCTAGTAAATTACTTGAAATGTTGTAGTTTCTATCACCTAAACAAACCAATGCGCGACTTTTGCACCACCCTGTATATATATATATATATATATATATATATATATATATATATATATATATATATATATATATATATATATATATATATATATATATATATATATTGTGGATAAGATATATTTATTGGGGCATAGATTTAAAGACAGGGTATGACCAATTAGTTTATTAAAAGTCATGATAATTTATTTTGCCACAAAAAATTTACATAATAGAAAATATTTGTATACTTCTTTTTAAATAAGCTCTTTCTACATGGTTCGTGAAACTTGCACAACTGTTTCTCAAATATGTAAGCGAAAACTATTCGCGTTTTTATTTAATAGTATTTTTAAGAGTCGACATTGCTGTGTTATGATCTCTTGAATTCATGTTCTAAAACACCCTAACTAGCATAATGCAGATGGTTTATATCTGGACACGAATGCAGCTATTAACACAATACACACACATTTCTAGTAATTATTAAAATTGATCTTGTTATCAGTTGTCATCGGAAGCCACAAGAAAAACGCTATAACTTTATCAGGATGTTAAGTTCTGCATGTATTTTTAGCTCAGTCATAGTTTTGCTATACATCTGTCATTTATTTGGTGCAAAACCGAAAGTTAAGATCTTTTTATCTGAAAATATCGTTACACTAAAGGACTTTTTCTTTCAGCAGATAATACTTTTATTTCACGTTACTAATCTATTCTTCTTTCATAGCTGCAGTCAACAAGTGTTTTGGTGTTATTAAACCATATTTTTCTGCAAGGTTAATAGTATTCTTATCTTGGCCTTTTGACTCAGATCAACGTGTAGTATATGTTCCGATGGATACTGCACGCTGTCCTGTGCAGTTCTAGGTCTAACCTCCTTTGCTTTGCCTCCCCTCTTTGGGGACGAGTAAGTTTATTGCTTACTGTCCGATGCGCCCCAACCGGGGAATGCCGACGGGGCTGCCCAGTCAATTTTTAAATGGCCAGAGTGCTCACCTCTCGAGCGAGGGTTTGTCTAATCCCACTTTCCCGACCTTTTGTCACATCTTACCTTGTGGGCGGTAGATAAATAACTTGTCTTGACCTTTTTGGCTAAGATCAAAGTTTAGTATCTGTTCCGATGGATACTGCACCCCAAAGACTGGTGTTGTCTTGGCTTTCGGGGTTTGATTTACGCCGGTCTATGGCTCTGTCCTGTGCAGTTCTAGGAGGTCAACCCTCCAAGGCTTCGCCTCCCCTCTTTGAGGAGGAGTAAGTGTATTGCTTACTGTCTGAGCCGACCCTACCGGGGAATTCCGACGGGGCTGCCCAGGTAATTTTTAAACCCCACTTTCCCGACCCGACCTTGGGTCACATCTTACTTGTAGGAGTAAGATAAAAACTGGCCTTGTGCCTAACTCCTGGAGAGGAGTACATCAATACAGCAAGTTTAATTGCATATTTCATCATGTGTTTCGTTGGATCCTTAGCATTTTTTACATCTGACAGTTGTACTAAATTCTTTAGTACTTTATTTGTTCACCCTCTACTTTCAAACTTCCTCGTACTAGATGTGCTCATAGTCATTCTATTATTAACATTATAAAGCTGTTTTTATAGACACATCAACTATTATTCAGATATGCATTCATGTTAAGAGTGCATTCTTCAAATGACGTTGGCTTTCCTGATTAATCATATAGGAACAACTGTTTATTACAAGATAAGGAAAATGGTATAAGATATGTTTACGGCATCAATATATGTAAGGTGTTAAAACAATTAACTTAATTCTTGCTGAGAAAAATATTATTGTAAAGTTTGCTTGGCGACACTGTGTGTTTATGTGTTTATATATATATATATATATATATATATATATATATATAAATTTTTAATATATATATAAATAGTTAATATATATATATATATAAATAGTTAATACATATATATATATAAATATATATAAATATTTAATATATGTATGTATATTTATAAATAGTTCATATATATATATATAAATATTTAATATATATATATATATATAAATAATTAATATATATATATAAATATTTAATATATATATATATAAATATTTAATATATATATATATATTTAATATATATATATATTTTATACATATATATATATTTAATACATATATATATAATATATATATAATACACATATACATATATATATATAATATATCTATATATTATATATATCTATAAAATATATGTAATGCATATCTCTATATATATATGTATATATATATATATATGCAACATATATGTTATATATAATATATCTATACATCTATATATACGATGATCTAATATTAATTAAATTTAAACAAATGAGAGATTTGATAATCTAAAACTTAATAATTCTATTGAAAAGTTAGTAGATATTAATAAAGTATACATTGTTTTAGTTTGTTCCACTTGCTCGAAAAGAATGCTACTCCTGCATGATGACAGATGAATAAAAATATTAGACATAAAACATAGATTCATTTTGACAACGTTTTGTCCCATTTTTTTCTGACGGTCCGTGAGGATTAAAGATGTATTTACTCACGATCATATCTGTCCGTTTTCCGACATTATATGTCATTTTACATTTAAATATGTCCATTTTTTCATACTGATTACATTGTATAATTATATTCGAATATTGACAAAGTTTCAAAAAGTAAAATATAATTGAAATAGAAATAGAAATGAAATGTATAAAAGTAAGCGGTTTATAAAAGTGTAGTTCTTGTCTATTTGTTTGATTCTTTGTTCACACATCATTCCAGTTATTTTAGAGACCTTCACAACCATATATATATATATATATATATATATATATATATATATATATATATATATATGATATACTTTCTGCATATATATATATATATATATATATATGTATATATATCTATTTATGCATATATATATATATATATAACTATATGATATGATTTCAGAATATATATATATATATGTATATACATATATATATATATATATATATATAGAGAGAGAGAGAGAGAGAGAGAAAGAGAGAGATAGAGAGAGAGAAAGAGAAAGAGAGATAGAAATAAAAAAAGGTAGATAGAAAGATGATTTATGTTAGAAATCTTTAGTCGGAGAGCTTTAAGTAGAAACAGAGCAATACTGAGAGTTAGAACGAAATGACTCAAGCCAACAATCGACTCATTCCACGTTATAATTAGTTTATTCTCGACATGAATTCTCGACATGAATCATAAGACGTGCTTGTAAGGCTTGAAGTTTCTGAGACTCAGAAAACACAACTCTTACCAGCAATTCTGATGATGCTCGTTCTAGCAAGATGAAATAAATTATAACGTTAAATGACTACACTGTTGGCTTGAGTTAGTTTTTCAAACTAATATATATATATATATATATATATATATATATATATATATATATATATATGTATATATATGTATATATATACATAACAATATATATATATATATATATATATATATATATATATATATATATATATATAGTCTCAAATTAAGTATCCCAGTATGCTTTGATGCGTGTATATAATTTTAGGGGTTTGGGTTCTAACCGGAAAAACGATTTTAGTTTATGTAGAACTATACAATGGGGATATGTAAACATGTGTGTGGTTGAGACTAAATTACACAAAATACATGAATACGTATATTTCATGTTGACCAAAATGAGAACAATATCATGCCAATAATTGCCTTTAAGAGTGACATCAACAATTTAAACAGTAAACCAGAAATGTATTGAAGACACATTTTTCAGGAACACAGAAGATGAAGGAAACTGTTATAAAAAGAATGTGATAAAAATGAGAAGTCAATAGCCAATAGGAAACAGAGAGATACGCAAAGAATAAACATTCATTAAATAAAGATACATTTTGTATAAAAAGGAGATGTAAGAAATCATATACAAGGATTCACAGATGGGAGAGTGAACGGAATAATCACAAGAAAGCTATATAAAGGACTTCCAGCCGAATACAATAGACAATATTCGATAGAAACCATAAAACAGGAAACGAAAAATATAGGAAATCAAAAATAGATTGCTGGCGTAGTGGATTTAGTATGCATTGTATCTGAGAAATGTTCTACATTTTTTGTACAAAATGTTTCAGGATACACACTGTCACGTGGACCAGCATTTAGCTCGTTTACGCTTTAATGAAAATGTTGTAACAAATTAATCGTTTGTTTTCCATCCTGAAATAACTGTTTCCACATATAAAACTGTTTTCAAGAAACGTTATTTAATTCGATTTTTTTTAAATACTGTCTAGGTAGAAAACCAATATTTACTGAAAATATTATACAAAATACAACAGTGCAGACATCTGGCAAACACATCGATTAAAATCGGAATTAAACATAGCGGTTATTCTCTTCTATATTTAAATTGTTTCATACAAAAAGTGGTGCAATTATGACCTGTAGTATTTCATGCGATGTGCATCGTCTTTATTATTAATTGTATTAGTCCTGATTGGACGCGTAATAGTAACATTATGATCAAACCATGAAACACCTATAATAATCTGAAGAGACTTGTTGTCTCTCAGACGCAAGTGAACGCCACTGGTTACTAATAATGAATCGTGTGATAACTATTCGTGAGTTATTATTAATAATGATACTAATAATATTGTTAGTGCTCGGGAGTTTCGCTGGATGACTACTTGAGAAGCCTCGTTCGGACGTGGAGGCTGTACTATACATTTTGGACTCACATACGTCGTTTTCGGTTACATAATTTTGAACATTCATATTGAAATAATATGGGGAATAGTTTAAGTAAAGTGTACTTCCCTAAGATTTTTATTGAGGTACCATTAACGATACTAGGGAGACGATATAGACAGTGAATGCACCAAAGCTGAAATGAGCTAAGGCTGTTTAAACTATCAGAGCAACATCTTGCAGGGCAAGCCCAGTTGATTAGACCTAATAATGGTTATATAGTATTGGAATGAAAGAACTAAAAAGTGAAATTGAGAAAGAATACTAAAACGAGCTTGGGAAGATAAGTTGAAGAAAAGTCTAAGGTAGAAACAACGTCTATGGTAGAAAAATGTCTACGGTAAAAACAACGTCTATGGTAGAAAACATGTCTACGGTAGAAACAACACACTCTGAGAGCGAAAATATTCTAATTAATGGTAATCAGGCTGTTTCAACCGATGCAATTGTAAAACATATTATAGAATGGCAGAATAATATATTGATATTCTCAGATTGTTAGACGAGGAGCTAATAGCTGATAATTTACAACAGCTGCCGAACCTAATATTTGCCAATAGTAAAATACCTAAAACTGTAAAGACCAAAGCGAATGATATCTAGTCATTTTTATTAATAAATTCTCTTGAGCAGTGTAATAATGTTGTTAAAGCTACTTCCAATACTGTAGCAAATCTACTCGGAGTAGAAAAAACTAAAATAATACATTAAAAAGGAGCCCTACTGGAGGTAACGTTTAAATGGGCAGATACAACCACTTAGAAAGGATTTAAGTATAGTGCACATTGTCGAATATGGCGAACCTAAAAGTAAGAACGCTAGTGAAAGACTAATTCGTAAGTTTTATATACACCGAAAAGGGTTCAAGTGTGTAATTTAAGAACTAAAACATCGGGTCGTAGCTAAGACTGCCAGGGTTAAACGTTACAGCCACGTAATTGAATAGTATCGACAAAATAGACTGCTTGGGAACAACCATAAACTGCTTTTTGAACAACTAGATAGAATTGAAAGAGGAAATGAACTTCTACGCAATGCTGACTAATGTAGTGAATTTTTGAAAGGCATTTGGTAAAAGGAAGTAAAGCATCATGATGATGAAGAATGGATCAAAGATATTGAAAGAGATGTGTCTTCTAGAGTAAAAAGACACGCGAATATAACAGGCACCGTTGAGATGCTGAAATAGAGGGTAACAAAGCATTGAAATTAGAAAAACACCTGGACCTGACGGAGTCCAAGGATACGAGTTCAAAAACCTTCCGGCTCATAACCCATGTTTTGCAGAAATGATAAATGGTATTTTGGCGACAGGTAGCTTCCCTAAATTGCTGACAAGGGTCACCAGTCTTGATCATAAAAGATAAAAAACGGGGGTGAAGTGACAAACTGAAGAGCGATCATTTGCCTCTCAGTTATGTGGAAACTTTTTACTAGCAATGTCTGAAAATATTTATGGTCATTTGGACCAAAACAATTTGCCGCATGAGGAACCGAAAGGCTAACGAAAATGCGCACATGGCATCAGAGATCAGCTTATGATAGATAAAATGATCCCGAGTAACTGTAAACGAAGAACTACTCATCTTGCCATGATGTGGGTGTATTATAAGAAAGCATTTGACATAGTCTCTCATTCATGGATACACAAATGTCAGGAGATTTTTGGGAATAGTCCCCAACATTCAAACAGCTTGAAAGAATAGCATGGACACTTGCGAAACTAATTTAATTTCAGAAGATGTTGCATAAGGTACAAGTAAAATCAGGAAAGGGATTTTCCAGGGCGATATTTTTCCCCTTTGTTTTTTTCATTAGTTTGATCCCTATCACTCCTTTCCTTTACGTAATGTGAAGGCAGGATATGGACTTGGGAAAGGACTTCCTACAGTAAACCATTTACTATTCTTTGATGGCCTTAAGGTTTTGGGAAAGAATAAAACTAAACGTGATACGTTAATGCACACGCTTATATTATTTTGTGACCACATACGAATGGAATTTGGCATCACTTAATGTGCCATACTCGTTATAAAAAGGGGTAAATGTGTCTATTCAAATCGCCTTGAACTTCCAATAATATATATGATAAAGAATGCAAACAGTCAGATAGGCAACACATGATTTGAAATTCTGGAGGCGGATAAGATTAAAAACAAAGAAATTAAAAACCAGGTCATAGTTGAGTACAACAGAAGAGTAAAAAGTATTTTTAAATCACACCGCCACAGTCCAAATAGAATCTATGCTACAAATGCCAGAGCAGTAGCTATCATTTGATACACTGCCGCTATACTTTCTTTTTAACATAGTTAACCTCAAACAAAGCAGGACGCCACTGTAGATATAAGGAGCTACCGAGAAAAAGGGTTAGAGTTTAGGGGGTCAAACTAAATGTATGTTTACATTAGTCTTAAATTTCTGCATGTCAGTACCGTCAGAAAAACAGGGAGCAGGGAGGGAGTTCCAGAGTTCAGCAGCACGAGGAACAAATATTTTAGAGTAGAAAGCTATTCGGCATCTTGGGACCTCCACAGTGAATAGATGGGATTTGTCAGATTGTCGGGTTGGTCTAGTGAATGTGCCTCGTGAGCGCACCAGAGCAGCAAGCTGATCAGAGCACAGTCCATTGAAGTACTTGTAAAACAGGCACAAGGAAACAACATTGCGGCGATGGGACAGGGGCTGGAGCTTGGTGGATAGTGAAGGAACTATTAAGTTGGCGACTCTTTTTTGGACCTTGTCTGAGAGGGGGAGACTAGTGAATGATTCACCAGCCCAAATGTGCCAACACTATTGCATGCATGGGCGGATAGTGGCTTTGTAGATATATAGGATAATGTCAGGTGTGAGAAGTTTACTTCCACTGTACAGGGATCCCACCTTCTTTGCAGCGGCCCTGGCAAGGTCTTCAATGTATTTATTCTAATTCATGTTATCTGTGAAAGTTAGGCCGAGAAGTTTGAATGATGAACTTTCAGGTAGGGTGTTATTTGCCATAACAATCGGTGGTTGAAGAGGTTTCTTGTAGTTATTAAAGGAAAGTAGCTTTGTCTTTGCGGCATTTAAAGTTACCATCCATTTTTTACCCCAATCCACTACAGACTGGATGTCACTTTCTAAGCCTCAGATATGTGCGCGTCGGTTTTGCCCACATGACGAGAGTAGAGCGTGGTGTCGTCAGCAAATATTCCTATCTCAGTCTCAATGGCATAAGGGAGGTCATTTATGAGAATCAGGGGCAGTACAGGCCCAAGGATTGATCTCTGAGGTACACCAGCATTTATGTAATGTTGCTTAGATGAACAGCTATCGAGAACAACCTGAATCTTTCTCTTTGTTAGGAAGTATTTAATTATATTAAATATTTGTCCGATAATACCATATGGGTGTAGTTTTAGGAGAAGCCCTTGACTGGAATGTAGATGAACTTAAATGTTGTGATACCAAAACACTGCAAATGCTTTCAATTTATGGGGATTTTCCAAAGACAGGAGATGCAGATCGATTTTATCTACCTATAAAGGAAAGTGGTCGAGGTCTACTTAGTGTTGATAATGTTGTGAATATAGAAGAAAGCTGTCTACAGAAATATATTTCTGAAAAAAATTAATGTCTTCTTCGTGAAGCGAAAAGAAAGGAAAATAATAAGAACTGGGGTGAAAAAGTCAAAGTTTACAAGAGAGGATTACAATTATTTGGAAAGAAACTACACAGTGTATTCTTTAAGAATACTGCATTTAGAGATAATGTCAGCGGTAATTGGTTGGTCAGGGGTGATCTATACTAAGAGCACTTTAATGGCAGCCGATGAGCAAGCAACCCACACAAGGTCCATCAAACAATACATTGACAAAACTGCAGAATCACAGAGATGTCAATTGTGTAATGAAACAGAAGACACCTTAGTGCATATTGTAGCTGAATGGCCAATGCTAGCACAACATCCGTATAAGAACTAGAAACATATAGTGTTCTCTTGCTGAGATAACCAAATTAACGCTCTGTCAGCATTTTTAGTTTATTATAATTTTGTGTAATGACTAGAAGTTCTTACACGGGTCACAATCAGTGATTTCTCAATGATAATCACCAGTGGTATTTCCTGGAATCTGAATAACAACAAGTCTCCTTTAATAACTGTTGCAAATTGCATTGCGTTATCACAACATACGCTTATTATTGATTTCTCGTTGGGAACAACCTTTTGTCTTCTCTGGGATTTGGATAGCAAAGGTCCCAGTCATCTCCGCACTTTTCCAGTGGAGTTCTGGTTAGTGTTCTCTATCCTCACTCTTTCCATCCTCTTTGACCTTTCACGAGTATTCAGTGTGGTATCAGCTGATCCTGTTTCCATTCATATTATGATTATCATTTACTCACTATGAGTTCTAACACAGGTCATCAGTGATTGCTCACTGAAAACCGGTGGTATTCCCTGGAGTCTGAGTAACAATAAGTCTCCCCAGATGTTCAGTATTCTCCAACTCTTTTCGATAGCCACCGCAAATAAACTTGCAGCATCGCAACAGCCGTTTATCATTGATTTCTCGCTGGTAAGAACCATTGGTCTTCTCTGGGATTTGCGTGGCAATAAGCCCCCCCCCCAATTTTATTTTATTTATTTATTTATTTATTTATTATTATTATTATTATTATTATTATTATTATTATTATTATTATTATTATTATTATTATTTGGTGACGGGGAGCTGATGTTTTTCTTGCTATTTCGGTTCATTGGTTCATTTTTGTGTCGTGTCAGTTGAGGCCGGTGTAATTTATTGGCGGGGGAGCTTATAAAGTGATGTTTCTTGCATTTTCTGATTCTTTGTTTGTGGTGTGTTCTTGCTGTGGTTTTGTGTTCTCCCTGTAGTAAATTCCGTGTGACCCTTCGTAGTTTATGCGGGTTAGTTTCCGCATTCAATGATTTTTCTTAAGATTGAAGCTGTGTTGATCATTGCCGTCCTTTGTATAGTTCCAATGACCCCTTTGATTCCAATTTCTTAGTCTTTTTTCCAGGTGTTTGGGAAGTGTACCTAGTGCTCCTACGATTATTGGTATTATACTGACTTTCTTCATAATCCATATTCCTTTCAGTTTTCTGGCTAGTTCCATGTATTTGCTACGTTTTCCCGTTTCTTTGATTTTCACTCTGTGGAACGGCGAACTCTACGATTTATCAAGATTTTTCTTCAGGTTGATTATTATAACATATGGACTCCTTGCTTGTGTGAGCTTGTCTGTTTGTATATCCATATCCCAGATGATTTTGTGTTTTTCGTATTCCAGTACTGTGTTTGGTTTATGTTTGTACCATTTGTTAGCGTATTCGAAATTCAATTGTTTGCACAGTTCCCGGTGTACTGCTTTCCCCACACAGTCATGTATGTTCTTGTATTCTTTTTGGGCTAGTTTGCTACATTCACTTGTTATATGATTTACTGTTTCGTCTATTTGCCCACACCGTCTGCATTTACTGTTTTCCTGGGTTTTATCTATTTTAGCTTTAATGTAGTTTGCTCTAATTGCGTTGTTCTGTGCAGCTATCAGTAAAGATTCCGTTTCTCTGTTGAAGTGTCATTTTCTAAGCCATGTCCAGCTATTTTCGTTGGGTTCTTCTCTTGTCAGTCTTCTGAAACGCCCATGTAGTTGTTTTTCTTCCCACTCTTATTTTCTTGTTCTGTTTCCGATTACGGTGTTTTCCGAGTTGTTCGTGTGAACGGTGTTTCTTGCTGCAGTGATAAGGATTTCCACGTGTTCAGTTATGTTTTTTGGAGTCTTCCACACAATCTCCTATACTTACCAGTTCTCTTCCCCCTTCGTTTCTTTTCATGTCGAGTCTGTCCTTATCGTCTTTTTTATGTAGTGCGTTGTGCATGACCATTAATGTTCTAGTCCTCTGGTCAAGGTGCCTGAGTTCCAATTTGGTCCAGCCTATAAATTGTCCAGAGTATCATATTAGTGTTACTGCCCAGGTGTTTATTCCTGTTACTAGATTCCTGTTATATAATTTCGTTTCTAGGAGTTTTCTTGTTCTTCGTAAATATACTTTTCTAATTTTCTCTTTCATTTCTGTAGACTTGATGGTGTCTGCTTCCATAACTCCAATATATTTGTAGCTATCCTGTTCGCCTAGCGCCATCATTTCCTCTTGCTGGGGAGTTCTATACCCTCTGTTGTCTCCATTTTTCCTTTTTTCATTTCTAGTTGTGCACACTTCTCATTCTGAATTCAATTTGGATGTCATGGCTGAATATTCTGGTTGTACTTATCAGCTTTTTCCAGTTCCTTTTTGTGTTTCAAATAGTTTCAGATCATCCATGTACATCAGGTGGTTTACTCTTAGTTCTGTGTCTGTAAACTTGTATACGGCATCCCATTTTCTGAGTATGTAGTTGAGTGGCATTATAGCTATTAGAAACAGTAGTGGTGATTGGAAGTCTTCTTTGAAATATGCCTCTCTGTATCTTTATCTCAGTCAGGTGTTGTCCTCCGGCTGTCAGTTCCAGTCTCCATGGCATCATTGCTTTCTTAATAAGATTAATCATCCTTTCGGGTATTTTGTATATTTTCAAACATTCAATTATCCATGATTGAGGGATTATGTCGTAAGCTTTTTAGTAGTCAATCTATTCCATGGATATGTTCTTTTTTCTGTTGTTTTCCTTTTTCAGGATCATGTATAGGAGGTCATGCGCCCTTCTTTTTCCTTTACGATATCCTTTTTGTTATTGGTGGAGTAGTCTACGTTTGTTTAGGGACTGGTAGATTTGTTCTCTCAATTTATTATCATTATTATTATTATTATGATTATTATGATTATTATTATGATTATTATTATTATTATTATTATTATTATTATTATTATTATTATTATTATTATTATTATTATTATTACGTTATTATTATTATTATTATTATTACGTTGTAATGCTGCCCTCTTTTTTATCGTAGTAAATGCTAGTAAATGCCTTTAAACTGCCTTATACTACTTGTTTCATAGTTTTATTTATAAATCTTGTAGCTAAATCGCACACACCGTTTCCGAAAATTTCGAAAAACTGAAACGTTACTAAAACGTCTTAAAACTATGTTTTCTCTCTTCTTTTTAACTCATACGTTCTCCGTAAACTTATACGCCTTTTTACGTATTTTACTCTTATCATATGTGTGTGAGGGTGTTCTTTATCATGTATGCGGGAGAGTGGTCAATCATTAATCGCTTCCATGAATTATTTTTCGTATATTCTTCTTTTAATGTATATTTGTATTATAACCTATATCATTGCGTGTTTGTGCCGTGCTTTTTTATTTTACAAATGCTCGTTACAGTTCATTGTTTTGCAACAAGATTGACGATGTGCCAGACTTGCTTGACAATGTCTGGTTTTCGGACGGGGCACATTTTTTCTTGTCAGGTAACGTTAACTCTCAGAATAACATTTCCTGGGGAAGCCAACACACCCCTGATTTATATCTAGAAAGGGCATTAAACTCCGTGTAGTACACTGTCTTGATCGCCATATCCAAGCATGGCGTCATTTGGTCATTCTGGTTCAAGGACGACAAGGAGCCGTATGTGACAATAAACACCGATCGGTATGTCAAGGTGCTTGGCAGATTTTCGACAGCACTTGGTCGACGGAGAGCGGTCAGTAGGGCCCTCCAGCGGTTCCAGGAGGATGGTGCCACTCGCCACACCTCAAACGCTTCATGGGCATGGCTACGGTAGCGTTTCTCTGACTGACTGATAAGCAGCAGGTGTGACCTGAAGTGGTCGCTGCATTCATTGGACTTGAACCCCCTAGATTTTTATTTGTGAGAATACCTAAGGACAGAATGTATGCCAAAACACCCTAAGACTATATTTGACCATAAGGCAGCAATCACATCAGCCGTAACAGCGATACCGAGAGAGGAATGCAGGACGGTAAACGAGTACTTTGTCCGCTGGATTCAAGTGTGCCTGCAGCGCCGTGGAGCTCATTTTAAGCATATTTCGGAGCGCGGGTGAAACAAAAGATTGTTCTTGTATATACTTGAAACTTTGGGGATGTCTACTACATAAGTTTGCCTTAATGTAGTTGAGGTTTTGTGTTGATCTAAAGAACACTTCGGAAGGTATTATACTTTTGGTGATGACCATTTTTTTTGTGTTACCCGGTATATATTTATTTAATTATTTTTTCATGAATTAATTCTTCTTCTTTTAATGCACACAAAAAATAATTTAGAAAAATGAATGAATTAATTAATCAATATATATATAT
>OY744518.1:39784003-39789003 GCA_963556195.1 Sepiola atlantica
TTAACTGAAAAAGCGAGATAAAAAGATTCGCTCTAGGTTAAGAAATAATTAACTTAGAAAACTATCTTAAAATGGAACGTCTTAAATACTCATCTGGAAAATGAAACATTAAAAGGCTTATGCGAGTAAATAAAATATAGGATTTAAGTCCATGGATCCATATGAACTACAATAAATAGGGGTAGTAGTAAATTCAGAGATAGATTTGCTATGAAATGAAACCAAAAGGTTAAGCCTGATGAATTCTCACGAGGGGATAACCTAATAATGTGCAACCTCTGACAACCGTATTTTTATACACCAAATAGAACTACCCATACATTAATCACTGTCGAAATACATATTACAAAAATCTCATACAGATTAGACACACTGTGTTAATATAAAATAAATATTGCAATATATGTGTTTGAGTGTGTGAGTGTGTGAGTGTGTAACCTATAAAACTAACTAAATACAGCGAACTGCGACTCCGTAAAATGTGTATTAGTATTGCTCTAACATACTCGTTCGCCTTTAGAAGAAGAAAGTAATATTTATTGCCTTCTTTTTCTCTTTTTGGGAGTAATAATTTCCGAAAATTCTACCTCATCTCCTGTTCAAACATTTTTCAACCAGATTTCCTATTTTAACATGACTAAAAATTGATGGAAGCCCTCCGAAGTTAGCCCTCCCTAAAAACTGTGAAGAAAATCAAAGAATACCATATATCAATACATGATTCTGAAGTGTCCAACACTATGCTCGGCAGAGACTAATGAATAAGGCAGTGGGTATCCGTTTTCTGCATTTCGATTTTTTCTCAAATGTGTATATCGCATATTTCTGTCGACAGAATAGCTCCTACCGGTTAAGCAGAGATATGTAATTAAATGAGCGCCAATTCGCTCACTAGCGCCAAACAAAAACAATAACAATAATAACAACTTTAATTTAAGTCGCTTAAAATGACACATACACTTTGGCAAGGGTATGTGGATCAGACGTAACTTACTAGGCCACATGCAGGGTGGTTGTGGGTTTGTAAAACTATGAAACGCATTCATGGAGTATTCTTGTGTGCGTATTAATTATATATATATATATATATATATATATATATATATATATATATATTATCAGTAAGTAATACGTTTGGTAAAGTTATTATCAACTTTGGTTAGAATTATGTTAAATATATTTTTCACTAATAGGACGGGTTAAATTATGACAATCCTGTTTAGGTAATGTTGGCATTGGGATGCTGCCTTGTAGTTGCTACTTCTATTGCTGATGATGATTATCAAGGTGTTTATTCAGCACAGCATAACTTAGTCGAAAGGTTAGTTGGTATTACTGAAGGAAGAATAAGCAAAGTTGGTTGCTTATGAGGTTTGATGATGTTGAAGTTGATAATGAATCCATTGGTTGAATGAATAGAAAAATAGCTAAGACTTGGGCGTTTTTATTTTTTTCATCTTAATCACTTAGAAAGTGAGAACATCGAAGTAGTAGTGATCAAATAAATAACGAACGCTGCAATAAACAATAAAATTTTTTACATAAAATGACATTATATATATATATATATATATATATATATATATATAAATATATAAAATATTTGCATGCACGTAACAATTATAAATACTATGCCTCACCGTTTTGCTTTTTCATTTTCCTTACATGCCACGCGAAAATCGTTGGTTGAATATCATTAAATATTTTTTTAAATGCATCTCTCTGTGTAAATAAATAGTAGGCGTGACGAGAACCAAATCGCTTCCGGCCGATGATACTATAAAAACACATGTGAAGCCATTAAAACCTCTGCCTTCCCAATACTAAAGACTGGCATTCTAAATTCAATTCATATGCATTAAAAATCGGAAAAAATACTCATGAGAAATTAAATCAAAATAACGGTTGGTTAAAGAATTTAGCTGAGAAATAAATGAAATTGGAGCAACAGTTATTCAATGAATACGCCGATGAGAGCAATAAGACCCAACGGTACAGTATCAAACTTGGTCTGTCCAAACAAAAAATGAAACCGGCCTCTATAATTAAAACAGAATACTTAAATAAACACACAAACATAAACAAAAATATTAAAAAAGGCGCATTAATTATATTCGTGTGAATCAGCGGAACATTAAAAAAGAACATGAACAGAATAATCCTAGTTACGAAGCGAGACAGATCTGAAAACAAAAATTCGTTATACAGTTATTTCCTTTAGTTCACTTACATATAGACGAATACATACTTAAGGAGGCAAAAAAACAAATCAGTATATGTATTTAAAGCTGAGCTACAGTGTCAATTTAAAACTTAGCAAATACATTAAGAGAAGACACACCATCATCAACTCTTTAAATTATATGGCAAGCAATGTTATTTGAAAAAATTAACCGATTTCATGAATGAATAGAAGACTCCAGCCAATTCAGATGTATGGCACTTCAATAAATTTGTATTTATTTTCTGTCTGAGAAATGTTTAATACAATTGAGTAACACCAAGCCGATGAGAGGAATTCCTCTCAGACGCTTATTGGCCTATCGCAGTCCACTAAGTTGATCGCTGTTGGTATTTGCTGTTTAATGGCGTCGAATATTTTCGGTTGTTATGGGAAATTATCGCAATCTATCGGAGGGGTGTAATTGTTAGTGCGATCACTAACTGGCTTAAATGTTGATTAGAAAAGGCTGAAAATAGTGGAATTCTTTGGAAACATGTTGCCATTTCAACTCATGAAACATCATTTATTATTGCCAGTGGGACCATTGCTAATAAATTATGAATCAATAAATACATACTACTAATAATGATGATAAGAGAATACACCCTAGTAGTATAATGGTTCTAATTCATGCATGTTATGCTATTCTTAAACGGTATAATTATCCTGAAGAACTTGTGAGAAAGTTTTTACATGACTTGAGTAATTGGCTTAACATATAATATATGAGATAGTTAAGTAAATTTTTCTCCTGTCAATTCGGCTGTTACAGGTTGAGTATTGATTTACTCCTCTCCAGGAGTTAGGCACAAGACCAGTTTTTATCTTACTCCTACAAGTAAGATGTGACCCAAGGTCGGGTCGGGAAAGTGGGGTTTAAAAATTGCCTGGGCAGCCCCGTCGGCATTCCCCGGTAGGGGCGCCTCGGGCAGTAAGCAATAAACTTACTCCTCCCTAAAGAGGGGAGGCGAAGCCTGGGAGGGTGGACCTCCTAGAACTGCACAGGACAGACCCATAGACCGGCGTAAATAAAGCCCCGAAGGCCAAGACAATACCAGTCTATGGGGTGCAGTATCCATCGGAACAGATACTACACTTTGATCTTAGCCCAAAGGCCGAAGTAGCAACAACTTTATATGCTTATCTGTTCCACAAGCTATTTAAGCAACTATCTCATGCGTGTTACCAGGAAATATCCGTTCATTTCATTTTCCTTCAGAATTTCTTACATTTCCTCCTTAGTTATATTTTTTATCTATCTCCCGGTCGAAATTGTAATTACAAAGTAATTTATTTTGCGAGTTTAGTAACTCCACTATTAGTTCAGTTTCTCCGACTTTTTTTCCTTTCTTATATTGCCACTCGGAACGATGGTGCCTTATAGGATACAAAGAAACAATCTACTTTGTTGTTTATTCGCATTTATTAAAACCTTCAAAGGCAGCGAGACGCGATTATCTCATGCATACCCATCTATTTCTTGAGGGGGTGTCTTGCTTGTCATTTGCGCTCTAATTTGTGAGAGAGGGCCGACGAAACTGACCAGGATTGTTTAGTAAAAATAACTTTAAGAGTCCCTTAGACTGTTAAGTGACTATATTCGGTTCCGTTGCGGACACTTCAAGCGTGTAACTTATGGCCTTTCCAATTTTGTTATTTTTTGTTATGCCCCTCGGACTGATTGTTACTGTTTGTATACAAAGAAACAGAGCGCCACTGTGATATTTCGAATTCATCATCATGTTCAAAACAAACGGGAGCCGATCTTACCAGCAGTTTTTACCTTTGCTTTGTGGGAGATATATGTATTGGTTGTAGCGGTCATATCAGTAAAAGAGTGCCGACAAGAACAATTACATGTGTAATTTGTGTGTATTGGTCTCTAAACCATTTATTGACTTGTAACGGGGGTGAAACGCATACAATTCATATCAACGATTTTGTTTTGTCTAATATGTGTGTATTTACCCAATTTATAACGTCCCCCTGAACAAAAAAACAGAAATCCTTGCCTTTACGTTTAATCGGCATTATTATCAACTCACACGACATTACAGCAACAGGTCGTGTTACTTTATTTCTGTATTCCAACACCATTTTCGTCGTTTAGCTCCAGTTTAATGTCATTTCGTTATTAATTCATTATTAGCGCACAGTTGAAAAAAAAAAGAAATTATTATTTTTATTCTCTCACTCTTTTCTGAATGTGTTCACTTTTACAATTTTTTCCGCCTTTGTTTTCTCCGCAACTGCTTCCCTATATAATTAACGAATATTGTTTAATTTCTTTAGAGCAATTTAATTGAATATTTGCATCTGAACGAAACAGTTAACTCTGAGTGAAAACTTACAAAATGTCCAGAAACGCTACCTGATGCGGGACTTGATGAAATTAAACATGGCGCAACAAACATCAAAATAAAAAATACCGAGAATTAAAATCTTAAATGCAATGGATTCTTTTGTTAGTCATACCAGTGATAATTTTGCAATAATATGGTGATCATGTTGTGATAACTGTTTTAACTAATATTTATTCTTATTTATATTCTACCTGCAACCGATATGCGCGATATCTATCATTTTCTTACACATTCACTTCAAGTAAACGTTTCCTTATAGAAAATAGACGATTAATTTCTTGTGCAATTATTATATACAGAGACGGACGGGAAGATCTAGTTCATTTCGAGTAGACGATGTGATCAATTATTATACCAAAAGCGCTATGAATATGTTTGTGTCCTGGGAACTTGATTGGAATTTTATTTATACA
>OY744518.1:39794003-39854003 GCA_963556195.1 Sepiola atlantica
ATAAATTCAGGATATATTAGAGTTTTGCACCCAGTTAATGGTCTCTAACGACGTTTACAATCAGTATATGTTTATATACATCAATAATGTGTACGATATTATTATCCTGCTTCCTTGCTGGTGATACCAGATCAGGCTGCCCTGTGGCTCCCTGAGACGAAATTCACCTACATTGACGTTTTGTTTTTGTTTTGTTTTTGTTTGTAAAACTTAATTATGTTCTACAAAACCAAAAACAAAAACAACAGCCCCTCTCCCTTTCTCCCTCCCCTTTTTTATTTTTATTTTTCCTACCCTACTCCCGGTCCTGGATATGACCTTAAACTACATCCGATGGTGAGATCCGGCTTACGGACTTTGGGGAATGTGGAGCCTCGTCTTAATTACCATTGCTCCCAGGTCCACCCTGACCCGGAGTGGTAGTACCTGTTAGGGTCCCAACTATGGGTTAAATAGAAACAGATATTAAAAGGGGAAAGAAACAAAAAAGAGAAGAAAACAAGACCAGATTCGGCATTAAATAACCCAAAAAGGGTTGATATGCCGTAAAACAAAACTACCAAACTACCAAACCTGCTTCCTTGATTGCAACAATTTATACTTCAATATCACATGTTTGTTTTAAAGGTGTTCGTGAAGGCCGACATACGTAAGTAAAAGACGAATGATATCAGAAGTGATGAGAGGAATACGATGAGTTAAAGTATTAAAATAGAAATTGAAAGGAGAGATAGACGATCTATAAGTAAAATAGAGTATACACGAGATTTGTTATTATGACACCACAATATAGTCTTACTTTTGCATATCGAAAGAGAGAGATTATACAGTATGACATACAAACGTACTCTGACTTTCTGAAATCCTTTTACTATAACATAATATGTAACTTTCAACACACATAAAGTATATATTATGAAGTCATAACAGATCCTCTATCTTTCCATTTCACTCATCTTCCTCTTTCTTTCTTTCCATTTCGCTCATCTTTCCCCCTCTCCCTTTTATTTACTTTCATTAAATATGTCACATTTCTCTGATAAGCTTCACTTTATTTGTTTCGTCTTTCTCCCCTAGCATCTAATTCTTCAGAGTTTGACTAGTACATATATATTTTTCAATATACATATAAGCAAATAAACTTATGATTATAATGATGACGCTCTTAAAGATTACAATTATGTATAACATTTATTTGTTAGTTTAATAATAACAACTTTTAAAAAATGAATATATCGCTTTTACTATTTAAAAAAGATATCCGTTGTGTGTTCAATACTTACCATGAATAAAATAGTTAGCGTAATATGCGCAACAAAATGAAAGAAAATTGAAATGTTTTTCGTTTTTAGATTTTGCAACCTTTTTATTTATTTACCTATCATCTATAATTAACAATAATAGTAAAATATTTTGATACTGCTAATCGTTACTGGCGGACAAAAAATAAAGTTAAAAAGAAATAACTGTTACCAAATGCAAGAAAATTTACTTTTCTACTTATCTATAGAATAGTAACACGAGTGTATTGATTGTAATAGTTATTATCCAGAAATTTGTTATCGTCGCTTTTACTTATCCAAGCCCGTGTTCTTTCTATCTTCGTATATTTCAGAAAAAAAATTGAAAAAAGGGGATAACTGGAACCGTTAAGCTTAGTCTGAGGGTGTTTTTAATCGTATTAGGCTAAGCTTTTTTTGGTCCCCCGACTCATAAAATCAGGGGGCTTATGTTTTGAGGCATGTCCGTCCGTCCGTCCGTCCGTCCGGAGTTTTCTCCGCAACCATCCATTGAATTTCTCTGAAATTTTGCATGAAGTTGTAACAAACCTGACGTTAGAAAGTGACATTCACCGTTAAAAAAAAATCGGGTTAGCCCCCTAGGAGGTCGAAAGGCCCCAAAATGGCAAAAAAGACATTTTTTTGCACCATAACTTTTCATCCATCCATTCAATTTCTCTGAAACATGACCAAAATGTGGAGGCAATTGTTCCTCATACAAAAGTAGTATCGCTGACCTTGGAAAACATCTGGTTCGCGCCTCAGGGGGTCAAAAGCCCCTAAAATTGCACAAAAAATGAGCTTTTTCTCCTATAACTTTTGATCCATCCATTCAATTTTTCTGAAACTTGGCCAAGATGTAGAGACAATTGTTCTGGATATAAAATGAGCATCCGTGATTTCAGAAAATTTCTGGTTCACGCCTCCAGGGGGGCAAAGGGGGCTCAAAAATGCCCCAAATTGCCCAAATTCATTGCATTTTACACTCGCCACATCGAGTCACATACACAGGGTGACCACGCACGCCTGGCTAGTTATATTATCCTATTTTAAGACTGAAATTCACGATCAGGACCGATTTGGTGCGTTTAGTAACAGTTATTTGTTGTTGTTTTTTTTTCACCTGTCATTTGCTTGTTAACTATACTGAACAATCGCCTCTTTACGTGCCCATACGTGTTATATAAAATTGCAAAAAACATACAAGAAATCCCCCCAACTCTTATAGTGAAACTAATGCAAATTATGTTCACTGATTTTAATATGAAGCATATTTTCTGAATTTCAATAAGTTTAAACAATTGTATTGGGTAATTTTAGTCAGTTCTTTTAACTTTTTAATTCATTAGCCAACACACTTTTCTACAAATAACTATTCATATACAACGTATGTTTTGTGTAAACACACTTTTCATTACTCTGAAACACTCTTATTAAAACGAATTATTTTGTTTATAAGTATTACACGGTAATACGTTTTCTTAACTAATTATTTGTTTTTCATTATCACAACTTTAATTTTACTAGTTAATGAATGTGAATTGTATATCACTAAACATCATAATTTCGCATTAGATAAAATAGTGTACGTGTTAGCGTGATACGTGATAGCAACTGTGTATTATACTATTTTTTACTGGGTTGCAAAAGGATTTGCGGAATTCTTATTCTACTTTTTGGAAATTCTATTTGAGTTTGAAAAAAGTTGAGAATTTTATAGTGTTTATCTATTTTCAGTCGCCGATCTTAATTAATACCTTAAGACTGCAATTAAACATGTAACTGAAGGAGCAGTCTTACTGAAAAATAATTTCGTCCACTTAAGTAAACCATAAAAAACAATGTAATATAAGAAGATGTTTGATGTCTAAAATAGTGGGAACGTACAGGCATAAAAAGTAACTGTGAATAGAATTGTATCAGATTTCGAAATTACTGGTTCTCCAAGAAAAATACTTCCAGGAAAAAGATGACAAACAAACTAATATTGCTGATATAAGCGTAAATCTGCAAATTGCTTTTCACTAAACGTACAACTAATATCATTACTATTTTTTAGGATATATATATATATATATATATATCACGTACAAAGTTAAATATTTTAAGGAGATCCAAATTTATTATACATCGATTCTTAGTATTTATTTGAACAGTGCTCAATACGTAAGTCGAGCAAGGTAGTTTGTTATACAGACGATTACAGACGCGAATGAACCGCAGAGGAATCTGTATAGTGTAATTTCCATAAATATATTTTCACTTTTTCATAACTTATATAAATATAAATATATATATATACATATATATATATATATATATATATATATATATATATATATATATATATATATATATATATATATATATATATATATAAAGTATAAAGGTATACTCAAAAAAGAATAAAAGGGAAATACGAGTAGAGTGCTCAATTAAATTAAATTAAGAGCGTAATATTTTTATTTTTGAATACAGATTTTAATCAGACATGGACAAGTGGTGTCTGACAAGAAACGGGTTTAAATCCCCGATTGCGTCTTCTTCAGCATAGTCTGAAATAGTAAATGATGGAATTTCTTCAAAAAACATTTATAATTGTTATAAAACGCTATGCACACAGAATGTGAAATGGAAGGCCGGCGAGACGCTTAGATCAGAAAAATAGCAGTTAATTAAGAGATTCTATATTTAGAAGTGAAGAACGAGAAAGAAAGGAAGAAAGAAAAACAGAAAAGAGAGAAAGAAAGAAAGAAAGACAGAAGGGAAAAATAAAATAAAATAAAATTAAATTTATAATAATAAAAAAATTAATTAAAAGTAAATAAAATATTATTTTTATATGTAGAACATAATAAAAGGTACGCAACTCTAATTAATTAAATTATCTAAAAAGGAGAGGTAACTATTTATTATTATATAAAGTATATATATGTATATATAATTCACGATTGTTTCAATTAATAAATATCAAATTAAAGTAAAAATATAACTATAAAGAAATATATAAATAAAAAACCAATATATAATAAAATATCAATATATAAATAAAAAAATCAATATATGAATAAAAAATCAATATATAAATAAAAAATCAATATATATATAAAAAATTAAAAAAAAACAATATATAAATAAAATTAAAAAATCAATATATAAATAAAAATTCGATATATAAATAAAATCAATATATAAATAAAAAATAATATATGAATAAAAAATCGAAAATCAAAATGTAACTAAAAATATAAATAAAAATATAAATTAAAATAAAAAATCAATATGTAAATAAATAAATATATAAATAAAAAAATCAATATATAAATAAAAATCAATATATAAATAAAAATTCATATATAAATAAAAATCAAAAAAAAAAAATATATATACACACGTACATATACACATATACATACACACACACACATATATATATATATATATATATATATATACATATATATACACATGTATGCATGTATAAATAAAAAAATCAATATATGAATAAAAAATCAATATATAAATAATAATCAATATATAAATAAATAAAAATACGAAACAATTTAATTTTAAAATTTAAAATTTAAAGAAGAAAGAGGGAAACAATTAAAAGATAGTTTTAATATTAGGCCCTCTTGCAGACTCATAAACCCAGCAAAAAGTGATATTAGTCTAGTTAGTAAAAGAATTGTGAAAAGCATAGTTAGCAAAATTAAACTTAATTCAACACTCAGTCTGTGGGAAAAGACTAATTCTGTATTAAAATGGTTTAGGAATATTAAAGATAAAAATTCATGTAAATTCACACAATTTGACATAGTAGACTATTACCCCTCAATTACAAAAAATATCCTCGATAAAGCTCTTAACTACGCACTAGATTACACAGATATAAGTCAGTTAGAACGAGATATCATCCTAAATGCCAGACACACCCTTCTTTTCTTCGAGGGAAGGGCCTGGGTAAAGAACTCAGATCCTGAGGATCCTTTTGACGTTGCAATGGGCGCCCACGATAGTGCGGATATATGCGACCTGGTAGGACTTTATATCTTACACACACTCAAAATTTAGTTTCCCGACCACTTCATCGGATTATACCGAGATGACGGGGTCTGCCTTTCACACAATAAAAACGGACAAATTCTAGATAAATTTAGGAAAGACCGCATTCAAACCTTCAAAAGTTTAGGCTTTAAAATCACTATCACTACTAATTTAAACCAAATAGATTTCCTCGATTCTACACTTAACTACAAAAATAATACTTACAAACCCTACCATAAACCGAATGAATCACTTCAATATATCCACAAAAACTCATGCCATCCACCATCAATCCTCAAAAACCTTACTAAAAATATAAGCTTAAGAATTTCAAACCTCTCCTCCTATTATGAAGTTTTCACACAGGCCGCTCCATATTATAATAAAGCCCTCCGCGACAGCGGATTCCACGATGGAATCTCATACATCCCAAACCAGAATATTCCACAGAACAACAACCGCAAAAGGAGGAGATCGATTATCTGGTTTTCGCCGCCCTTCTCCAGCAGAACAAAATCAAGAGTAGGTCATATTTTTCTCTCATTATTAAACAAACATTTCCCTCCAACAAACAGTTTACATAAGTTTTTCAATAAAAACACCATCAAGCTCAGCTACTCAACCATGCGGCCTATAAGGAGTTACATCACCAGAGAACAAAGCACGGCAGTCGACACCGGATGCTCATGCCAAAATGCTAAAAGAAGAAGGAACTCCCTTTTCTATAAATTGGAACACCATTGAGAGAAAACCCATTTATTCACCTATATCTAATGTTTGCCATTCGTGTAATGCTGAGAAGTTCTATATTTTTAAGGCCATCATAAACCCAAACACCAGATGTTTAAATGCACGCGATGAGGTTTTTAAGGGCTGTATACATCGTAAACAAGCACTCCTTATTTATTGGATGGATCGAGTGACTTAAGCCTTCCTAGAGCCCTAAATACATTTTTCAGACACTTATATACTTCTACTGCAGACTTTTCGTTCTACGAACCTGATCACAGTTCTTTTTTCTTTTCTCCATTTTTTTCCCTCTTTATTCTTTAAATTTTAAATTTTGAAATTTTATTTTTTCGTATTTTTATTTATTTATATATTGATTATTATTTATATATTGATTTTTTATTTATATATTGATTTTTTGTGGTGTGTGTGTGTGTGTGTGTGTGCGTGTGCATGGGGGTGATGGTATGTGTGTGTTGCACATATATAAAAAGCAAAGCAAACTCTACTTATGCTCTTGACTAATATGTCGTCGGTATTTATCGTCTAGAATAGAAATGTGTCTATGAATTTGGATTGTTCGTACTATTGCCCTGATATTGGTTGTCGTTTTCACAACGTTTCGGTCGATATTAAATCCGACCCTCTTCAGGTGTATTTTACAATAGTATTATTGGTGAATAATGAATGCAATGTGTTTGTCCTTTTTTCGCACGCACCATCGTCGTTAAACTTTCAAAATGTGTGGTATACTCATGAAACGGAAAAGAGCGTTGCGTAGTTGACATTTCCGAATTCATTCAGGTCCGAATTCATTTGGGACCTTAATTAATTAAAATAAATGTTGTTGATAGATTAATATTTCACATATGTAAGCTTTACTGCAAGGTTCTTCCTGTTGAATACTTTAACGATGGTCTGATTTTTTATTAATAAATATCACATCTAAACATGCTTTGAACCCTCGATGTAAATATTCGTAATCTGGCGATTTACCATTATGCCAGAATGACTTATAACATTACGCAGGCTATCGCCAAAACAAAAATAATAACACAAAATCATATATATATATGTATATATATATATATGTATATATATATATATATAATTTATATATATATATATATATATATATATATATATATATATATATATATATATATATATATATATATATAATTTATATATATAGCATGCAGATCACTCTGAATGTATTAAAACATCTGATATAATTAATGTCCGGAATAAAATTATTTGAATGAGCTTCAGCAAGTTCATATGTAATGCTGATAAAATGTATTCCTACTATAAATAATGACTATGGTTACAAAATTATGTTACCATTTCTCAAATATCTGTTAATGTCTTTATGTCTTTCTCGCCTCTACATGAAACGTAAACATTATCATATTTTTTTTATTTAATATGATTCTATTATTTTGGAAATGAAAATGTTAATAGAATGCAATACTAAAAAGCTTCTTTTTCTAAATACTAATTAAAAACTTTACCACTAAGTTAAATCTACCAGAATCTATGAAGTTAATTCATAAACAAATCAGCCATTTTAAATTGTTTGATAGTTGAAATAACAAAAATGTTAAAATAAAAAATGTATTACTTCGTTATCAAACGAAATCTGAATAAGAATTTGCAAGTATTAAACCTATTGAATAAACAAGTATTAAACCTATTGAATAAACAAGTATTAAACCTATTGAATAAACAAGTATTAAACCTATTGAATAAACAAGTATTTCCTAGCGTTTATTTTTTATTAAAATGGTTATGTTTTAAAAGCTTGAAGATTTGGGAAGTTACTTGCATTGAATCATTTTATAAATAGAGAGGAAAGAAATACTAACATAATATTTCTTACACTATTAGTTAAACTTTTCTAACACAATATTGTCCAATTATTAATTAATTTAATGAACAATAACGTAGTTAATTAGTGAAATTAAATTTCTCACATAAAACATGGTAACAACATATGATTGAAACCAAAATGAAAGCTGGTGATACCAGATCAGGCTGCCCTGTGGCTCCCTGAGACGAAATTCACCTACATTGACGTTTTTTTTTTTTTTTTTTTTTTTTTTTGTAAAACTTAATTATGTTCTACAAAACCAAAAACAAAAACAACAGCGCCTCTCCCTTTCTCCCTCCCCTTTTTTATTTTTATTTTTCCTACCCTACTCCCGGTCCTGGATATGACCTTAAACTACATCCGATGGTGAGATCCGGCTTACGGACTTTGGGGAATGTGGAGCCTCGTCTTAATTACCATTGCTCCCAGGTCCACCCTGACCCGGAGTGGTAGTACCTGTTAGGGTCCCAACTATGGGTTAAATAGAAACAGATATTAAAAGGGGAAAGAAACAAAAAAGAGAAGAAAACAAGACAAGATTCGGCATTAAATAACCCAAAAAGGGTTGATATGCCGTAAAACAAAACTACCAAACCAAACCAAAATGAAAGTAAAAAAGACTCACACACAACGGCGGGTAAGTAAAACTAGTATATAATAAATGTGTTTTTTTTTACATGTACTCCTGTAGGTGATAACTTGTGTGAGTGAACTAATAACAACTTCATTTCCTATTGGCTGTCTACGCCTAATACATTTCATACCTATGTTGGCAGTGTCAGAATCATCTGCGTTTCTGTTTCTCCTCAGAAGTTAAAGGGCCCTTAAAACGAAGAAACCTCTTGGGAGTTTTATGTAATCAAGAGAGCGTAAAGTCGCAAAGTACTTGTATTCAACCACACATCAACAAAATTACAAGATATAAAAAAAATGCAAAAAAAACAAAAAAACAAGAAAAACTCAAAAATCTGAAAACTTAATATTCGGATCTCTTGGAGCACTTAACATTACTGCTTTTTTCACCTACTTTACATGTAGGTATTTTGTTAATTAATTTTTTTTCATTTTTAAGACTAACCCTTTTCCGCATTCCAATGATTTTCGAAGTTATTTATCGCTCTAATGTATACATCTCTATTTCCTTGATTCTTATTCTACCGAGGTAATCACTATAATAATTACAATCGAGTGTCGGTCGTAATGTCTACATATATACATTTATGTATATGGTGATATATATATATATATATATATATATATATATATATATATATATATATATATATATATGCATATGCATATACACACACACACACACACATATATATATATATATATATATATATATATATATATATATATATGTAGAGAGAGAGAGATAAAGAGATATATATATATATATATAGAGAGAGAGAGATAGATAAAGTGAGAGAAAGAGAAAGATATGTCTGTGTGTATGAACTTAAAGCTATCTATATAAAATACATGAAATTTATATAGAATATATGATTTTCTATAATATATATATATATATATATATATATATATATATAACTCTTGATTGAATATTTTGAGTAAGAAACAAACAAGCCCTTATTTATAGCATAATGCAATACTCGTAGTCCTACCTATTGAGGTCTCCTGACGGCTTGCTGATATGGCCGCTGACTTCGCCATTTAGACGATCATTTACTTTCCCATCCTTACGGCAATGCATGGTTGGCATATCGGTACGGGCTCTCACTACTCAGTCAAATATGCCTTACGTATTAGGGTGCGAACGGAAGGGATTGTCTTTTTCCATAATGTATTTAAAAATATTATTTCTCAATGATTATATATATATATATATACATATATATATATATATATTTATATATATATACATACATAAAAATTTCTTTAAGCCCACACACAGGTTCGTGTAGTTGCTTAATAGTATACCATACGACTAGAGTTCCTCATTCGATATTATGTAATCATGGTTGTTTTAAAATATATTATATTTACTCCAAAACATTTCATTTAAAGCAATTGTTTAAGCCCATTTCAGAAATATAAATTTCATACACTATGTTATAATATTCAAAATGTTACCAGTATTCACGAAGAGGCTCCATCAATGTATCATTTACCGTAGTTAGACTGTACAATGAAAAATACCTGCAATATTCCGGTAAGTTATACTTATTCAATTTTTATATTACTTCTTTTCCTTTCCGGTTCCATTAAAATCAAAGACACACTTTACATACGCTCTGTGTTTTTGTAATCAAGAGTTCATTATGCCAACGATATATATTTTCCCATTAAAAAATGTTCATATTCCATTAATATATACATGTATGTCAACATGTACGCACAAAATAATAATTAATTCGCTCCAACCGCTATTTTCCAGATTAAAGCATTTCTTATTGTTTATCATTTCTTTTATTTTTATTCCATTTATGAAAATTTACTATTTGCAAAAGAGTTAAAGTTCATCATATCGCTGTAAATCAATCTAGTAGCTGTGTTTAGGGGTTTTCTGATCACTATATATAACATATTTAAAATATTTTATTGTATCATTCAATAAGATAAGTCTGACATATCTTGGTATAAATATAGTTCGGATGAATGAAATAAATACTTTCATTTTGATTCCTTTTACTTCAGTCGAAGTTCTCAGAAATCAAGGGACCCCTTCCTGGGGCTAACACTTGATCTCTATATGAGATACATACCTATTCGTGGGTTCCATTAAATTTCTCTTTTATAACAAAAACGTTAAGTTAGTAAAGTTACGAACATTAATTTTCCTCTCCAAAATTGACCAGTTATTTATGTTATAATATATCCTGCATGTGTTCCGTTGGTCTTACCGGATTCCAGGAGAATAATTCATCTAGTCTGGTGGAGTACTGAACTAAGTGATGTAACACTAGGAAACATCATTTAGGTGGATGAAAATGCACCATTATTTATTAAAGAATAATTGTGTCGAGAGGTGTTATTTGGGTTTCGAATACTATGTTATATTAAATATTTGTGCAGGGTTTACTTGTAAAGGGGACGTATCCGTATGCCAGATTGGACTGAAAAATCCTTCTACATAGAGACCGAACACACTCAGTGATTGTGTCTATTAGGATAGTTGGACTCTCTAATAGGTAAGTCAGACTCTCCTGTAGGTTATTCAGTCTTTCATGTAGGTAATTCGGACTGTCAAATGGGTAATTCAGTATTTCATGTATGGGATTCAGACGCACGAGTAGGTAATTCAGACTCTGATATATTGTTTCATTATACTTCAGCTAGAGTTCTCAGAAATCAATGAGCCCCTTCTAGGACTAACACTTGATCTCTACATGAGATACATAGACATCCAAATATTCCATTTCAGTTGATAAACATTGAGTTACTAAAGAAGATAACATTTATTTTCCTCTGCCCAACTGCCCAATTATCTATGTTATAGTATATTTTCCTTGTGGTCTCTTGGTCTTAACAATTCAAGGACAAGAATTCATCTAGTCTAGTTGAGTATTTGAAGCAACATTACCTGCAGAAAGTGCACAATTCTTCGTATGAGGCAGTGACAAAATCATATGTGTGCTTCGAATACTATGGTATGTGTATATATGGTCAGGGTTTACTTGTCGAGTGAAGTATGGTCATGTCAGTTTTTCTTGACAAACCTTAGAACAGATAGACCGAAGACACTCGAGGATGGCGTCTAGTAGGTTATTCAAACTATCAAGTATTATATATATATATATATATATATATATATATATATATATATATATATATAGAGAGAGAGAGAGAGAGAGAAGAAGAAAAAAGAGTGATAAATATGCGACGATTGTCCAAATTTATTCTAAATTTCAATTGTTCAATGCAAGGTGTATTCAATAATAAACTAGTGTGTATTATTCTTTTCTTTAAGCCAAGGCTTTTCAAAGATCGAAATCTTATCATCAGAGGAGAAATACAGATGGATAAGTTGGCTTTCGAAAAGAACCAAGTTCAAATATTTGAAAAATATGGAAATTATTATTAAAAGAATTTTTGTTTAAAAAACGCAGTGAATGAAAAGAAAAGTTCCGTGAAAAATATATGCAGATTGTCCGGGTGGTAAATTTCCGTTGAAAAGAAGTCAGATGAATTGTAGAATGTGAAGAAAACTCTTTGCGTGGGAGCAGTGTGGAGAAAGTGCTCAAAATATAGGTAAGTCCAGACGCACTTAAAGAGGATTGAAAAGAGAGAAACTGGCCATTTTTTTTATATACTTCCAGAACCAAATAAGGCAGATGATATCTCTACAATTGCTCTATCTCGTATATTGAGCTAATTCTCTTCACAATAGGTTCCATCTACTAAAAGTTTTTACTTTGGTTTATATTTGATCCTATATATATATATATATATATATATATATATATATATATATATATATACATATATATATATATATATATATATATATATATATATATTTATATATATATATATATATATATATATATATATATATTTATATATATATATATATATATATATATGTGTGTGTGTGTTTACGTGTTTTAATAAATATTTAGTTTACCTATTCATAGTCGCGGTTTTTAATTTAGAATATAGCAATAATAAGTAATACTTTTTATTTGTATGGGTTAGTTAAACGCGGTACGTAAGCAAGTATATTAGTAGTTAGGTAGATAATTACACTTCTCGTCGTGTGAATAGTTGTATGATTGGTGTTGATGCCGACGGTGGATTATAATATAGTGTGTTCGTCCTTTTTTACGGCACATTTGCTATTTGGTTTATTTGATGTAACCATCTGCAATAACATAATAATGTTGTTATAGTTAATAGAGTTTAGAGTGTCGAATGTTTTAGAAGTAGCCGACTCTTTGACGTCTCACTAATTTTCAAATGAGATTTACTCACCCAGATACGAAGAATGTGTATAGGGTTTTATAATCATATAGGAACTGGAGACTATGCAACGAGCATACACACATACAACCGAAAGACAGAAGTCAGAATAGTATGATGAATAGGTTACAGATCTTCGGTGTTACTACTATAATAAAATGCCAAATGTGGATTATTTTATAATTTCAAAACAATGTGATTTATAAATGTAAACACACTTTTATAATATCACTGCTCGAACTGATGAGAAACATGTAATCATTTTCAGTAAATATTAATCTGCCAAGTTCCCATAGTTTTATTTTCAATGATGTATAGTTTTGACATATATAGTGTTGACAAATATAGTGTTGACAAATATAGTGTTGACAAATATAGTGTTGACAAATATAGTGTTGACAAATATGGCATAATAACGTAAAATATATATAATATAACGTTATTTAAAATATGAAGTAGATAAATACAGAAATGAATTAACATGGTGATACTTAGAGTTAATGAGATGGTTTAAATAGCACTTACGTTAATATTAAAAACGATAAACTAGACGAATTAACTTAATGGTAAACGATGAATTCACAATCAAATGTTTGGGGTATATTTGGTAAAATATTCACGGAAATATATCTCTTAATTTAAACATTATATAGTGTGAGAATATTAATATTTATTTGAGTTTTAATTATTGAATGCTATCAGATATTCCCAAAGTTAATCATGACCGGCTAACCAATGAACGGGGCATATATAGTAAATCTATATTTGTGCATCAACCAATTAAAGAAGCTGTTTTGTTAATTTCAGAAAAATTATGACGGTATGTCCTCATGTTTTTCCTAAGATCACCAACTTTAAATTGCATCACTGCCTTTTCTCCTTTTTTTTTTCGAACAGAATTTCCGTTTCTCACTTTGCGGGTACAGTGTTATCTATTTGCATTTTACAGAAAATCTGTATGATGTGAGGAAGTGATTTTTTTTCTCTTTTCTGCTTCGTAATCAATATATCCTTATCATTTCAGGATCATGGAAACAACAAAACGATAGAACACAGCTGAGGTATTAAAGTATTCATGATTGCCTTTCTTGCACACACAAAGAAGATTAAGATGCTTTAGATGTGTATCAGGCGAACTTGTTGATTATCGGCAGATTTTTAAACAGCGTCCTAGCATCTCGATAAGACGTTCTATTCGTCAGATCGTGGTTCATCGATCACTCTGTTACGTTTCAGCTTGGAATATCGTCTTCATCTGTAAACAAACGCCTGTGATTTATGTGAAACGCCACAGGAACTTATTTCTGTGTTTAAGTTTGTAGTAGCATTTTGTCTGTAAAAGTTCAGAGTGCATTGCTGAATCTTTTTTTCTAAATTCATTATCGTTACGATGGAGTTATGTAGGTAAGTAGTGTCACATTCACATGTAAAATAGAATCTACGTTTGTCTGCTAACATAGGTTTCACATGACACGTGTGTTGGTCTGTCACACGATTTATTTGACTAGTATTTTCGGACATTCTCTCGTGCTTAAATTTGAAAAAGCATGTTCGTACATCTTTAATGTTAAGGTTGAAATAACATTTGACTTAGAGTATTAGTTGATTGAATTTACGCATCGATGATACGCTATGGGGATAAGTCCATAAATATTTAAAACGAAATAACATTCCTGAAAAAATGGTTATCTGTCCATGTATTCTAATGTGCGAACTACCGGATCTTCCTATCTTATGGCAACGTTCCTTGCCTGTAAGTGTAAACCACTATCACATTCGATCGTATACATTCTGGAAAACTTGCTAAACAAATGTAATTTCCTTTAGATTGTTATTCGAATATCTATTTCAAAGTTTGATTGTTTTTATTCGCTATATATTTAGATTTAACTTGTTATTCATTGCTCTAAGTTTTTGTGGAATATTACGAACGAAAAACCGTTTCAAGTGGGGAGGAGTAAATACATATTTTAAATTCAAAACATTCTTAAAAATCGTAATCCATCCCTGTATTCAAAAGTGGCATCTACCGGATATTTCATGTCTTAGAAGGACGTGAGTTTACAATGTGAGGTGAACTTATCTGTTAAACAATATTTTATTAATAGTCGGGAAAACTCATACTGACTAAAAACTAAGAGTTGTCTCCCCTCAATACCATGTAAACCCTACCCAAACACATCAAGAGTTAAATTGCATTGTGCAGATATTTGCGGCAGCCCTATCACTTAACCTACCTTGGCCCTCAGTCTTCGTTTTCCATGAGAGAAGTTTCTTACAAAAGAGGAAATAAAAGACTGCTCCTTGGGGCAGCATATTATTGTGAGCAATAGCTGAATATGACTTGAGTAATTCTCTTTTTCTATTTGTGTTTCCATGTCACTAATAAGAGAGCTGGACGTAAACCTTTTACTCGGGCTGATGTTATTGAAGGACCCGAACCTTGAGGAACTGCAAAAGTGGCTGTCCTAGCAGCAGGTGTATTATGCCAGATATTCTATATTGCTATTTGATTACTTGAATTTGGGCAATTCAGTAGTTTCTAGTGAGGCATCTCAATGCAATATTAATAGGAACTGCTACGGCTTTACTTTCTGAAATCGTTTTCAGAAATATTCATTTGTAACGTATTAACCCTGCGTTTTGCTCTAAACTCTTCTGCTAAACTCTTCCACGAATCTTTCAATCCTTACAAAAGTTAATAAACTAAATATGAGAGTAAACACAGAACCCCAACTTGTAACTATAATGGCTCTTATTCCAACATAACAGTTCTGTTCCAACTTTCTGGAGGTTTAAATCTATTTAACAGGAAACTAAACCATACCTGTTGTTTGTACGGAAACAATCATGGGCTCCGTAGTTTATATAGATGTTTTCATGAACACAAGATACTCTAACAAATCTATTGAACCCCGACAGTTAAGATCGCCATGGTCTGTGAATATGCACCTACATAAGAGACGATTTTCTATCTGGTAAGGATACTTCCGGCTTTGCCCTAGATATGTTTTATTGTAGAACTTGCGCACAGCACCGCTTTCACCTTTTTCCTCTATCGTCCTGTCATCGATGGAGTTCGGTCATTGAGAATATCCCTGACACTATTTATACGATATTGTATGTCGACTTTTTTGCTTGCAGTCATGTCTGTGGTGACATTAATATACACACTCCTGAGTTGCTAGTTCACTCAAATAAGACTGCCGGTGAAGGTAGGTTTTGTCACAATTCTCCCGTGCATAGAGGCTTACTAAAATTCATAATCAGTCAAAACTCGTAGTAGGTGCTGACGGGCATGTTGCAATTCTTCTCAATCTTTTCCTGATAACTTACCCATAACAGTGCACATCTACTCTCCTAATTTCTTACAAATCTATCATCTATTCAGTCCTTTTAATTACGATAAAAAATAGGTCAGAAGGTCTTATGATGCCCATTTCACATAGACAAATGTATCGATATTGAAGAACTGATTGTGGCAGTTTGAAATCCTTCCTATTTGATATCCGTCTTCACTCCATTTTCAAAAAGAATGTGCCCTGAATCGCTGAATTAACTGAGTAGATTACCGCTGGTATTGACAGAAGTATACCCTCGACAACAACATGAAGTTGTTATTAATTACGTAGTTGTTGACAACCTCAACGAAGACAATCTGATTTAGTGAAAAGCAGTAGGGAATTTGTCCTTAAGCTTACAAATCTTACGTGCTGACTGTGATATAAGATAATTAAATCTGTCGACGGGACTGCGTTTCTAGAGAAGCATCTTTTGAATTATTAAAAGCCTTCGAAAATATGTGACAGAAAGATGTACTCCACTAGCTTGTTAGCTATGGAGTATATGGAAATGTATTCTTAATCATTAACTTCTTACTCTCTGATAGGCTTGTAAAAGTAATTGTTGCCAGGTAAAAGACTGAAGCGTATAGCATCAATGTCGGCGTGTCACACGAATCTATTCCTTGCGCAACTTTTTTCCTAATATTCATAAACGATCTTCTAAATCTTATTCTGAGAGTATTTGTCGACATCTATGCAGAAGATACAACTAGTATGGAATCATTTTGAATAAGATAAATGATCAAGATATTTCTGACTTACTGTCTCCTTTGATTTAGAACGCTTAGTGCAACAGGAACAAAAAAGTTGCTTGTGACTGTTAACGCCGCTTCAACCAAACTTCTTAATTTCTCAATTCTTCCCAATTGTGAACAAATGGTGCTTCCTCTGTGGAAGCGCTCTTCTTATATACTATTCTAGGACAGCCTTTCACTGGAGACCTGAAATAGAAGACTTACATCAAATATGTTTCTAAGATTGTTTGAACATTTATTAGATATTTGTACAGCTGCATGCTATTCGCTATCTGTATACGAGTTTGATACACCCTTAAATAGTGTACTGTTGTATTATCTTGGGAGGTGTCGCTTCGTGTACTTTCTCCTGTTTTGAGTACAACATCAACTCTGACATCCAGTAGGAGAGTATTTCTTCTCGTCACTATATTCCCTTTCACACAGATATATTTTGCCAGCCTGTTTCTAATGTATTCCCATGTTCATGGTAGATGATCCACTGAGTTCCGATCAGTTGTAACATCTGGAAAACATTCACAGACAAAAACTCGTCTAACTACAACCACAGCAAATCACCTTCTTTTCTCTCCTAATTTACTCAAAAACAAATGAAAGTTCCATAAATAAAGTGTGTTTCCGAGAACATGAAATCTGTGGAATAAGATACTACGAGTAGGCTTCCCAACCGACTGCAGCATCGTTGTATTTAAGTCTAATGTCAACAAATACTTGTTGCGCAATCCTCTTAGATAAGCAATTAATTTTAAGTAATATTTTGCTCAAATATTTGTCCGGTCGTCTTGTTACGGCGATCATCGTCTAACTGGCTATCTCTCAATCTTCATCTTTGAGTGATCCTCGGTAATATATATATATATATATATATATATATATATATATATATGTGTGTGTGTGTGTGTGTATATTTGTTTATTTTGGTGTTTGTTTACAAACGATTCATAGGCCTATAGAAATAGATCTCAATAACCACATATACTCTTACACTTTCAAGTGTAATTGCTTATTTGTTTTTATTTTTATTTTGATCGGAGTTAGTACATCATTATCCGGGAGGTATGCGTTCCTTCTTGGCGTCTGCCACGTTTGATGTGTTATTATAATCACCTGGGCATAGACATTTTAGAATATAAAAACATAAATCATTATACGGAGTACAACATTTTGGGCAGATTTAAAATTAGTTGTCTTCATTTCCAGGGAAAACACCAGTGTAGGCGGAATACGTTTAAATAAGTAATAATTATTACTGACGAAGAGAAAACTACTTAAGACCACACACTTTTATTAAAAGAATTACTGAAACGTAATTGTGTTGGGAATAGTTCATGACGTTCATCAAAATATTTGGTAAACTAATGAAATTCAAATTGTTTTAATGATAAACTATCCAAACACGGACAAAATAAATGTTGGGGTTAGAAAACGGGGGGATCTCCGCTCACCACTTTGACATAAGTGACTACCCCCCGCTCTACCGTAAAGACTCTGACAAACATATGCACGAGCTAGGAGTTTATTTTCAGAAAACCCTCCCCTTGACTAGAGAACATAAGGTAGAATCAGATGACCAAACCTATATGTGCTTTATATTTACTTTACATCACAGCGTAGTTACTTACATTTCTCATACCGTTCCTTTTCGACCCAAGACTGTACCCTGCTTAACTCTGTCTCTGAAAGTATAGATATAGCACTTTCACTCGACTCGAATGCCCAAATACATGTATTTGTGTATTTTAATGCACACCCCCGTCACTGGCGAGCGATCTCTAGCTTTACTGACGCAGCTGGTAACTCAACGTATAATTCCTTCTTAGCTCACTCCCTCTCACAAACTGCCACTTTCCTAACCCGCCTCCTATATCGTAAGCTAGCAAGCCTACCTTTTAGACCCGTTCTTAACCTCACTGCACGAGTCTTGTGTGACAAAAGGCCCATAGTCCACCCAAAAACGGTGATAACGTTGTGATAATGATTGATATCACCCTAACAACTCGTATAAAAGCTGATAAGGCGTTGCTCAAAACGATGAGATACTACGAGCAGGATGATTTTGAGTCCATCAGAGATCACAGCAGCAACTCTCCATTGAGTGAAAACGTTCTCGCGCCCTGCTGATTAGTGTGCAAATAAGTTTACTGAATGGGTCCAAGCTGACATTGAAGCATATGTCCCCATGTTAAAATTCTTCAGCAAACCCAATTCTCTTCAATTGTTCAATATGCAGCTTCCACAGAAACTAGGTACTCGCAATTTCCGGAAAATCTACAATAATATGGTGAATAATGGACAATAAAATATTCCATAACTATTAAACCACAATGATGTCGTTTACACGGCGACTGATGAGGCTGATTTTCTTGCTCAGCGTTTCGCCTTAAACTCCACTTTGGAATCTGTAAACAACCCTCTCCCTAAATTCCCATTGCGGCCTAAAGACACACTTGAACTAATGGCCATCACCTCATCTCAGAGCAGGGACATCATAAACAAATTTGACTCCTCCAAAGCTTGTAGGGCTTGATCTTAAATCAGTAATAGTTATCAAGAAGTGATCTGCAGAACTGGCCCCTACCCTCTCCAAACTCTACCAAAAACGCCTTGCTGAATCTTGCTACCCTGATAGCTGGGAAATTGCCTGCGTGGTACCAGTCTTCAATAATTATGTTGATAGAACTGATCCCCAGAACTACCGCCCAATCAGTCTACTCCCGATATTTTCTAAAATATGTTAATCCTTAATCAATCTAGCGAGAGTCCGGAATATCGTTAATACTTTACTTATTATTTAGTATCAGTATGAATTAAGACAATAACGATCTACTTCGGGTATCCTAACGATCATCTCTGAACGTGTATATCATGCACTAGACAAGGCAGATGAAAATAGGGCAGTAGCACTTGATATATAAAAATCCTTTGACAAGGTCTGACACAAAAGGCTTCTAAAAAAGATTCACACAGGGTATTATTGGACGAATATTTAATATAATTAGAACCTTCCGCCCCCCTTTCTCCACACGATCCAGGTTGTCCTCGATGACCGTTCATCTAATCAACGTGACATAAATGCTGGTGTACCCAGGGATACATCCTTGTACTTTTACTGTTCCTGATTTTGATAAACAACCTCCCGGATGACATGTTGTCTGATATAGGTATATTCGCTGACGACACAACGCTCTACTATAGTCATGTGGGCAAAACGGACGCGCATATATCCGAGGCAATGGCTGAATCCTTAGAAAATTACCTCCAATGGGCAGTTTTAATTCTGAAACGCCAAAGCTCTTTGTTTCATAAAAACTACAAGAAACCCTTTCAACCAACGATCTTCATAGCAAATAACACCCTACCTCAAAGTTTAACATTCAAACTGCTCGACTTTACATTCAAAAATGATTTTCAAACTTAATAGGTCCCTCACTATCAACCCAGATCCAGACCGTGTACTATCGCAGCAATGTTGCATCTTTGTACCTGTTTTACAAGTACTATAATTGGTAGTACTCCGATGATCTTGCTGCTCTAGTGCCCCCCTCGACGTAAATACACTAGAGCAACCCGACAATCAGCTAAACCTCATCTATTCACTGTGGAGGTCACCAGAGGCCGGAGAGCCTTCTACTCCAATAGCTTATTTCCTCGTGCTGCCGGCCGATGGAACTTTCTCCCTGCGCCATAAAACATTAATCTCGCTGTAAAACTCCCAATTTAGTATGGCCCCCTAACTTACACCCTAATTCGAAGTAGCCTCGCACGACTACAGTGGCGCCCTGCCTTGTTTGGGGTGAACTATGTTTACAATGAAAAATGCGTACGCCGTTGATGCCGTATGTGAAGTTAAATTATGATTCTTAATATCGTCCGGTGTTACTCCCAGTGTACTTTGCTGTGATTAAATACTAGAAACTTACAGAAATTCATGCCAGTTTCTGCCATCTTTACTAATCCCTTGCTGAGTACAGCTATGTACCACGTTCAAACATTTAAATTGTATATATTGTAAAATATATTAATAAGCACTAAACATATAGTTATTGCCTGTGCAGAAAAACGTATTGTTCCTTATTAAAACCCGATCCAAGCGGCATATTACTGCTTGTCTTGTAAATATTCGTTCTTGTTTTTATGAAAACTGCTTCCATTTAAACAGTCAAATAATACATCATGGATGAACAGATTACAGTTCAGCGGAGTGTGTTAAATAGTGATGAGAAGTGTAAGAATTAGATTGGTGCATATATTGTTATGGGACAGCGATTTTATTTCAAACCACTGAAGTCAAACACAAGTGACCTTATGTCACCGATTTAGACTACTAGTAGAAAGTGAACTTTAGGTAAACTTTCGGCAGCCTCGTAATTTTCGCTGACTTGTTTTGTCCTTTATTCCTCACATTCCATGAGCGATGTTTCTGACCAAGGGAGAGAATTGCTTTATTCTGAGTTGGAATCGATTCATCTACCACTTGAAGTTTTTTTTAGATCCTTACATTAAGTGGCTTCATGCCTTGTCAAGAGGGATTACCAAAAAAAAAAACATTAAATAAAATAATAAGACATAGGGATAAGATATATAATCTAGTTCGCTATTACGCTTGGTAGATATATTAACCAATAATTTCTCTTTTTAGATATAATTTAATTAGTTGAGTACGCTAGACTCCGAGGCTTTAGTGGAGTAACTAGTCTTGAAGATTAAAAATTACTTGATTTGACCAGTCGTTCTACGCTCACCCTAGAAAGTATTCCATCCATCTTGGATGCTTTTCTTGGAATCGGATGTTATGCCTAATTAAATATTGCGAGATAACGTTATTATAGCGTGACTACAAGCATTTCGTCGCGAAAACACCGATTAAATAGAACTAGATTGTCTTTTGAGAAGTGTGACTATTGAAACTATCACGAGAATGAAACACAAAATGTACAAAATATTTTAAAAATGCCGAAAAATGTATACGCTTTTAAAACGCCAGATTACCGACAGTAATATCGAAGGTTTGATACTTGTGCAGATTAGCCACGCTGATAACGGCCGTTAGTTAAAAACAGGTGTCCATGGATTATGTTTATTACGAAAATATTAATTAATAAATCTATATATTGTAGGGAACATGAAGGGGGCTTACCTGCGAAACGTCCTCGTGTTTGTCTGTCATGTGCGCTGCGGATGAAAGAAAATAATTCAACATGGCGTCCATGAACCTTTATTACGTACGGTTCACGCAGAGTCTCGCGAAGTCACGTTCCACGCATGCAAATTAGGTGTGCCTCAGTATAATAAAAGCGGGTCTCTTACCGTCTTAAAACGAGTCGGTGCCACGTAAGTGCATGTGTGACGAACGGTGAGATCGGCTTTGGAAGTTGACAGAGGACGTTGTGATCTACGGACAGAGTGATTGGCATTTCTTTGGACCTTCGTTATTACTACATATAATATGAAAATAATGACTTATCCTATTTAAAAAAAATGACTTAATAGAATATTCTTTACTGCTTAAGAAGTGGAAAATTCTAAGAAAGCAGCTATGTTTCTATCGCAATTAAAACAGCAAAAATTACGTTATATCATGTTAGTAAAAAAATAGAACATATTTTTCGGCAAATTCTTGTGGTTCGGTGGTCAAACACCAGTGCCGACAGTCATAACGAAGGTTCGATCCTTTCCTAGGTTAGCCATGTTGATAACAGCTGATAGCCAGATAAACGCGTACATGGATTCCTGCTATGTACGTAAGATCATGATCATTATCATCATCATCATCATCATTATTATTATTATTATTATTATTATTATTATTATGATTATTATTATTATTTATATTATTATTATAAACATTATCTTTATTGGTATCAGTATCTCATTCAGCTGTTTTGTTGTCATTGTCATTACCTCCTCCCTAAATTATTTTATGACTGACACCTAACCCTGTCTCTTCATTATCAACACTAGAAAACAAAGCGGTAACTACTACCACAATTATGACCAATACCTCTTTATTTTATTTTTGGAGGCGTATAACTACTTAAAATATAGTAAAATATAGTAAATTAAATCCCCCTTTCTATAATATTGCCCTATTTGGTCGGTCCTAGTAAGTACTTCAAAATAACCCCAAATGTGGTTTTTGCCTATTGCCAATTTCTTAAATTTATTTATCAATACACTAGGACTGTACGTGTGTATGTGTGTAGGTATCTGCGTGTCTAACTGTAAGGAACTAATCTATACAAAATCAGTCCCCTTATTCAACATCGAAAAGGAGTACCCAATAACTCTAATCTTTAAATAAACACTTTTACAAATATGAGTCATCCTAACTCAATGCCATAACAGCTGGGATTTCTCATCCTATGACCTATTTAACAGGTCTGATCAGTCTGGCTGCAGTTCTGTTGGATTAAACTTAATGCCTCCCACACCCTTAATTTTAATGTCCAACTGTCCATATTTAATGCCCACCCCTAAGCCAGCCCTGCTAACTTAATCGTCTACTCGAAATAGTTGCCACTGCCATGCTCCTTTTATCACTTAACGAGTCGCATTCTGTTGATTTCCATGGGAAACTCTACTGTGGAATAATAACTTCTTGCTGCCGTTCAGACACTCTTAACCTACTGGAGTATATGGAAAATATATATGTAAAAGGAATTAAAAAGTTGAAAGGACTCAAGCGTCGGAGGTATGACTACAAACTTTTCCCAATGGAAATAGTTATCTCCTCGGGCTCTAACAGATCTTCTCCGATTCATCCAGGAAATATTCTCGCTCATCGAAACACAGATTCTGTTTGCTTCGATTTTCTCCAACCGGACTCTAATTAAAATATTTCCTGAAATACTCCACCCTCCACATCTAATGTCATTTCAGTTTGAGTTTTTGATTTGAATGCGGAATTGGTATAGGAGCACAATGGGAAACAGATCATATTTATTTCCTGTAAAGCTGGTTCTCTCTTCCTTGCACACCAGTGAAATTACTAAGACACTTTTTCGCCTCTCTCATATCTAATATATATTCATACACTTATTTGTGCAGTGCTGTTGGTATAGTCCCAACAAACCCCCTTCTTTTATTACACCCCCTATTTCCAGATAACTCCTGCCCCTTTCCCCATGATATTTTTTATAAGGTGTTACCCCCGAAATAATCTTTGTCAAAATCTTTCTCTTATACTCTTCCTGATACCCTCTTACCCTACACATTCTCTTACAAGATGTTTTCCTAAAAAACCTTTGTAAAAAAACTTGATACTATTAAACCTTTCTTTTCTAATTTTATTTTATTTTGATGTTGTTTTTAATTTTAATTTTAATTTTAATTTTAATTTCAATTATTTCATTTCTTTATTTTTATTTTGTATTTTCATTTTTATTTTCATTTTTTATTTTTATTTTTGTATTGTATTTCATTATTTTATCATTATATTAGTATTTATTTAAATATTTTTATTTTTTTATATTTTTTATATTTTATTTTTTATTTTTATTATTATTATTATTTTTTTTTTTGTATTTTATATTTTTTATCTTATTCTTTTTTTCTATTATTAAATATCTATTCGATTGTTTTCATTACCCCTCTGACAAAATAACTTCTATCTTTGATTAATTTATTGCATAATTTGAAAGCGTAAATCCATGAAAAATATTAGATTATTTCTTCTGTATATACCAGTGTTTTGGTTTACAGGTACCATTGTGTTCTTTCTCATCCTATGCTACTAACATATAAACCGGTGACTCTTTCTGTCAGTGGATGTTTCTCTACAACAAGCTTTTTAATTTGTCTCTGACTTTCTGTAATATATGGATGAAGGGACGTTTTGGATTAGATTCATTAATTTATGAATATAAATATAATATATATATATATATATATATATATATATATATATATATATATATATATATATATAATGACACGCTCTATTAAAAAGGGCGACATCATGCAACACTCTTTAGGGCTAAGGAAGGTGAAAACTCTTACGAAATCAGCAAGTATATATATATATATATATATATATATATATATATATATATATATATATATATATATATATATGAAGAGTTCGAACGAATAACGCGATAAATCAAATTCGTTTAAATTGAGACCGTAAACAATAAAAACACGAATATATTAAATCAAGACTTCAAATTAAAACTGATTTTAATTGAAATCAAAAATAAATTATTTTGTTATCATATTATGTAACATATAGTTTTGGGGTGTCGTTGAGTGTTGAAATGCAGCAGTTTTTGTAGGGACAGTTTCGTGATTTTCAAAATGTCGTTTATCGCGTTTTGCATTCAAACTCTTCATATATATATATATACATATATATATATATATATATATATATATATATATATATATATTGTGTATCTATTTAGGCAGCATGTTTTCATTTAGGCAAATATTATTAAATAACACGGAGTGTGTTTGCTTCATATGTCTTCGTTATTTTTTCAATTTGTCGAATAGTTTATTACGTGTTCATGTGTATGTATGTTCTGTGGGCTTTCTTGCTCTCTTTTTCTTTCACAGGCACTGTGAATTACATTCACACATCATCTTCAGGCTGCGATAGTCCTGTTTTTTTTAAACAACTATGTTTTTTTCTGTGGAGTTTTATTAGATAGTTAGTAAATTACTAACCATTTAAATAAAAGTCTTATTAAGCAAATACTTTATTTAATAATGTGTTACACACACACACACACGTATAAATATATATATATATATATATATATATATATATTACAGAAATCAGATACAGAGGGTATCATTATGTACAAGTGTAGGTTAGTGTATCCATGCTAATGAATAAGTGTACTTCTAGTGTTTTAATTATAAACTGTTCTAAAACTGTTAGGAGCAACCAATTGATTCATGTGTGTCTGCAGTTCTGTAATATAATGATATATTTATTCATTTAAGTGCAATAACATATCATTTAACAGAGGTAGAGTTGTGTTATAATGATAGATGAATAGATGAAAGGCGATTCGTATACTATTTTTCGTACATTTAATCAGAAGATACAACTTATTTTAAACTAGTTTAACAATCCAATATTTACTATGCAATACACACGACCTGTAATCATTCTTTTGCCCATATCTAACACGGCACACATTATGTCCAGCCCCTTTAAGTTCAACATTAGTATATGATGGAAAATATTAGAAAAAAATAACAAATATGCATTCTTTACACTATAATAATTATTTGACACCTGATTTAGTCACGTTATTTAGCTATAAATATAAACAGATAAAACATGAACACAATTTGTTTAACTGTCATATTATATTCGCAGTAAAATCTTAATAAGATAGAATCTCATGTGAATTTACTTTTTGTTATATTTTAATATTTCGCAGTTCCAGACATCGTTTTTCCTGGTATAAAAAAATGGCGACAAATCGGTGTTTATTTAAGTGAATCTGTCAAATATTTACTGATTCATATTAGATTTGATAGCTGAACGTACGGACAAAAATCAAATGATAACAGTTTGAACTTCTTTATATTTAAAATAAATTCGAGGTAAGTAATAAATGTTAAGCGATGGAAAACTGTTTTTTATTTGCACAAAAAACGGCGGCAGTGTGATATATTTTAATAGAAACATTGAGAAGTACACCTGATTTAATATATATATATATATATATATATATATATATATATATATATATATATATATATATACATAAATAAACAATGTATGTATATATATATAAATGGCAGGAGTAAAGCGTGTTAACTTTGGGGTTGTTTACTTTAATTGAGTGTTATTTAAAGAAAGTAAAGAGGGTTAATGTTCTGTTTAAAAATTCAAATGCTTCAAATCGTTGTGAAATTTAATCAATAGGTAAGAGCTATTAATGAATAACTTTTCAGCAAATTAATGTTTCTTTAACGCATTGTAACCGATTTCCAGAGGACATTCTATATACACTAATCTAAATACATCAAATTTACACTGAAATATATTCATAGACATAAGGCACCAATTAAGCCATATCTCTTTAATTTCAATTTCTGTGTATAGTCATGAAGGATTTTAAGACAGGTTCTAGAATCAAAATCATGTCAGAGTTTATCATACATGGAATAAGAATTCTAGACATAAGGTTTGGCTTGATTATATCTTGATCTTAATAATCGTAAGGGCGCATTAAAGAGTACACGCTCTTCTAGGGTTTAATTTTATCTGTCCTCGGTGTACTAGTTCATATACATATACATGTACACACACAACAAAATGGCTCTGCTACCTGATACTGTTTTTATTTTTTATTCATTTTCCTAAAAATGTTGTGAGTTTCAAAATAAAAAGAAATGTTCCATATGAATCACGATTATTTTTCATTCTTCGTTGGCTCATTTTCAGGTGACAAAGACATAAACAAAAAGCTAGAGAAACAAAAAAGAACATTTAACACAACTAAGAACAGCGTATGTGAGATCGGTAAACTTCAACAGCCAACCGCTCTTAGTTCGAAAAACAGAGCTTTAAAATAGATGTTTCGAAGCGGCAGAATTAGTGTCCCAAAATAAATTGTACTTTTCTTTTACATTATAAAATATGGTTACTAGATTTTATGTATAAAATAATTCAGTTGTGTTTTACAATGTTTGATTATATATATATATATATATAGAGAGAGAGAGAGAGAAAGAGAGAGAGAGAGAGAAAGAGAGAGAGAGAAATGCGCATACACATCGTAGTTGTCGGCACTATAATTTATTTCGATCTCATGGCCTTTTCAAAATGTTAACGCTAGAACTACATATTGGAAATAACGGAAAAAGAAATATTCACCATTCAAAAAAGACATAGCATAGCCAGACAGAGAGAAAGGGGGAATTGGAAGAACAACATACGTAAGTTAAACTCATCAAAAATAAGGGAATAGAAGAATAAGGAGGTCAAATTATATGTGTATCTCAAGTTGTAAGTGCCAGGCGAAAAGTGAATGTTCACTGGATGGCAATTGTAAAGTAAAGTGCGTGGTTTACAAGGCCACGATTTTTCCAGAAAAAAATACCGGGTACAAGAAAGTATACATCGGTATATCTGCGGGGAATTAGGAACAACGTTTTTACGTCCATAAACACTCTTTTGTAAACCCAGAACTTAAGAGTAAAACGGAGTTGGCTAAACAGTGGTGGTTACTGATTAATGAAAATCGCACACCGGTGGTTTCTGTGTGAATTTTGTGTAATTTGAATGTTCCAAGAGGATGTAGACAGAGATGCCATTTATGCTTGGACGAGAAGATACGGATTCTGAGATACGAACACGGCAATCTTTTGAACAAAAGAGCTGAACTTATGGCTAGTTGCAAACATCAACTTAAATTCAAAATTACCAGCAACTCTTAATTATAGATCTACAGCGACCCTGAATTGTGGGATCTACCAAAGTTTGGTTCGATCGTATGTCTCGCAAGTTTGAATTCATATACTGCTATGGATATTATTTTGAGTTACAGTTTTTACAGTGCGTTTCTTTTAATTATTTTTAGATTACGATATCATTTCGGTAATAATAGCCCAAGTCTCTATTGGTCTATCTTCTCTTTTTATCTTTATTTTTGTTATTTATTTATTTTTTTATTTACTTTATTTCTATTTTTCTTTTGATTTTTCTTATTTTATTTTACTTTTTTATTATTATTATTATTATTATTATTATTATTATTATTATTTTTTTTTATCATTACACAGATGGGAGGGGGCGATGAAGTTAAGCTTCGTGTCATCATATCATGACATATATTTCTTCCCTCCCTAATCATCGGCGTATTTTAATAAAATGTTTTAATTTAACTAAATCCCACAAACTTGAGATACATATTATTTTACCTCCTTATTTGCCCTCTTTCTTTTTTATTTTGTTTAACTACGTATGCGATTCATCTACTTCCCCCCTCTCTGCGTATGCTATTTCTTTTTTAACTGGTGAATATTTCTGTTTCCACCATTTCAAATATGTAGTTGTCCCGTTAGCATTTTGAAGAGGCCATGAGGTCGAAATAAACCATCGTTCCAACAACTAAAGAGATTAAACAGAACAACAGGATTTAAACACGAATTTAATTAATGTTGTTCCTTTTATCCGCTTTAATCTTTAACCCCATTTCCTCTCCCTAATTCCTTTAGAAGACACATCATTAAACCCCAAAAAAGTAGCAGCCAAATATACGATACTCATATTATTGGCTCACGGGATTTATATAGAAATATTTTGTTATGTTTTATTTTTTTATATCTCTTTAATCTTCTCCGGTTTAAGTCTCAACTGTTACTTTTCACTGTTCGTCTTTTTTTCAAACCTTATTGAACCTTCCTTACACTAAACTTAAACAAACATACATAACGTTCTAAGCAAATAACGCGTCCAACCGAGAGTGACACCTGATTTCACATTTCCGAAACAGATGACAACAGAAGCTGAAGAGAGCCGGATGGCTAAGTTTTTCTGTGCTTGAAACCGACGATACACATGTTGTACTAATGTTTCTGTACAAAAATAAATATATATATATATATATATATATATATATATATATATATATATATATATATATATATATATATATATATATATATATATATATACAAGACTGTGAAGTAGAGTAGTTGTATAATAGTTTTAGCGTTTAGGAGCTGCATAGCGTCAGACGAGTTATGTTAAATTAGTTAACTAAGAAATAAATTAAAATGTATTTTGATAATATAGACGATATAATGATGTGCCTCATGGAAATCTTTAGTACGTGACAGCCATAATTAATATCGTGAAGCGAAATGAAATCTTCATTGGGACTTAAACTCCAAACTCGGATATATTTATATAGAAACAGTAGTGTCTCGTCATTTCCCTAGAACTCACAACACAAAAGTAAGCTGCGTTTTATAAAATTCATCGTGTTTTCAATTAAATAAGCCAGAACAAGTTAATGTGCAGTTAACAAAATATAACACAAAGATATGGTTTTAAATATGTGAGAATAGTTTGTAGTTTCATATAAAAAAATAAAGCATACGATAACGAAATTTCTTTTAAGAATAAGTACATTTATAAATATTATACATATTTCTGTCATCAAATAGTTTTACAACTAATATTAACTCGCGGAACATTGTAAAAATTCGAGGTGCCTACTTCATAAATATGTACAATTTACTTTTGAAAATAGTATTCGTTTTGAAATAATAAATGTGGGCCAGTGTCAATCTGCTATTTCACTATTTCTCTTTCCGAAAATGAATTCTTATTGACAGCTGAATATTCTTCAAAGAAATGAAGCAAGTATGTTTCTACGTTACTTCTTTATTTTAAATTGTAATAATATTTAGAATACATATCCGATTTATTGGTATAAATATAAAACAATAAATATTATCTGTATTTTACCGTGAAAATAAGTGTCATCTAAATATTCGTCCGATAAATAAAAACGAATGCCACTTTTTGAAATGTATTTATTTAAAATTGTACTGTTTGCGTCAACGGACGATATACAATGATTTTTAAGCAGATCATTTTAAGACGGACAAAGTCAGAATGTTTTACCTTGGTGCCATTAGACTTACCACCAATCGCCATATTTGCTAATCAGGCGATTTAATTCTTTTAATATATGAGAAAACCGATAACGTAGGTATTAATATTGTAATGCCTCAGGATCTAATCATATAGATTTTAAATGGTTTAATAAACAGTGGAAAATTAGTAATTTTATTAATCTAATAAATAGAATCGATGCGGGAAGTACATTTATAGAAACAGAACAATATACATATTGCAATATCATAAACTTTTGCATTAATGCTCAGGCGAGTAATACATTCATCGTATGACGTCACAGTTGGAACCAGTATTCTATTAGTAAGTAAACAATCGACTGGGCGCCAGTGATCTACCAACTTAGTGTTCCATACCCCTCTGCTTGAGGCCGTGGCGGTTCACGTTTACTATGGTGTCCCGGAAAGGGCCGTGGCAGTTCACATTGCATACTCGTAATTTGTAGAACATCATGAATCACATAGTTCATATATTGTTTGCATACCTTTAGATTTCTTCCTCGTGCGTAAAGGATCGCCGTCTCGATTTCCTCTAGTGCATTAATTCTCTCTTCTTTCCTTCCTGCCGTGAACCACGCCGTCCGTTGTCTACAACAAAAGCTTCATGACCGACTCACCAAACAACTATTTTTTTTTTAACTTGCAATTCTTTTTCTTACAAGCGTTAGTTCGTTATCGGCTTGGGCACATTCACTACGTCGAGAGAGAGAGAAAGCAAATCACTACTTTATCTTTAAAACACTAACTAGACAAAATGCAGTCAACCGTTTCATGATCCTCCATGAAAAGTACAGGAAAATTGTTAAAAACAAGAGAAGAAATAACAAACCAGAGGAAGAGAAACGAGCTAACTTTCTGAAGGACTTAGACAAGTTATTTGATATTGGAGCAAAGGATGTTGTGGAGGAGATGAGAAGCAACAGGCTGCTCACAAAGGAGACCAAAGAAGAGGACGTCAATTTCTACTTGGACCAACAGACAACTCGCCTGGCACACATGTCAGGTCATGATAAGGTGTTTGAGAAGAAGTCTAGAGAGAAAAGCTTCCGGGAAGAAAGAGAAGAGAGAATGTTATCATCAGTGACTGCTGCAGCAGCAGAAGTTGGGAAAATTTCAAGTGATGAAGACCCAGAGAACAGTCAAGGCTCTGGTACTAGTGAGGGTTCAGAATACACTGAGACAACACCAAGCTGTTCATCAAAACCAAGTACGATAACCTTACACTTTCCACACTCAGTTATGACCAGTGAAGAGATTTGTAGCACTGCAGATCGGTTGTCACTCTCTGACAACCAGACTACAGCCATGGTGTCTGCAGTGTTGAAGGCAGGAGGCGCAGATCTTGATGACTTTGTTATATCAACCTCTACTACAAGACGAAATAGGATAAACACTCGTCATAACTTGTGCCAAAGTTACATGAATAACTTCAAGGAAAGTCCGCCAGATTACTGCACACTACACTGGGATGGAACACTTCTACGGGATGTTCTTGGTGAAAGATACCCAGTGGAAAGTCTTGCAGTGCTCGTCTCTGGTACTCCACAGTATGAAGAAGGGAAGCTGCTTGGTGTGCCCTTCATAGAAAGTTCCACAGGAATCCAACAGTGTAATGCTACATTGGAACTGATAGAAGCATGGGGTCTCGCAGACAACATTGTAGGCTTGGTATTTGATACCACAGCAAGCAACAGTGGCATCAACAAGGGTGTAGCGAAGCTTATTGAAGAAAAACTAGGCAAAAAGGTATTCTACTTCGCTTGTCGCCATCACATATCAGAGGTAATAATTGGAAGTGTATGAGAGGCTGTGTTCAGCAAGGTCAAGAGTCCTGACAACCCAATGTTCAGCAATGTGAAAGAGAAGTGGGACAAGTTGGTTAAGGACTGCCCAAGAGTTCTGGGCCTAGTTGAACAAGACTTGAAACAGAAGAAGACAAGCACAATTGCAGTTTTAAGCAATTTCCTTGAGGAAGCAAGTCCGAGGGCAAATTACAGAGAGGTGGCAGAGCTGTGCCTGATCCTGCTTGGTGAGGAACCTCCTCGAGGTATCCACTGGGCCAAGCCAGGTGCCATTCACCAAGCCCGCTGGATTGCCAGGAACATTTACTGTATGAAGATGCTCATGTTTTCCAAGGAACTAAAATACAACACGGACTCTATCTTCAAGCTGGAGAGGATGAACAAGTTCCTGACCTTATTCTACACCAGCCACTGGGTGACCACCACATCTGCAGCTGATGCACCTATCCATAACCTCTTGCTTATGAAGAACATGCTGCAATACAAGCAGTATGACTATGAACTGGCAACCTCTGTTCTCAAGAAAATGAACAACCACCGCTGGTATCTGACCCAGGAACTAGTGCCATTCACCTTATTCAGTTCACATGTCAGCATGACCAAGTCTGCAAAAGAGAAGCTCGCAGTCAAGCTGTCAGAAACAGAGAACCCTGAGAGTTACAGGAAAGGCAAGCCAGTGTTTCCTGTCATCAATGCAGCTACAGTTCTCACAGACCTGGTAGGGCCAGAGTCTCACTTTCTGTTTGATGCTCTTCGAGTGAAATGTGACTGGCTCACTACTCCTGCTGACACCTGGGAAGACAATGACAGCTACAGGAATGCACAGAAGTGTGTGAGATCAGTGAAAGTGACCAATGATGTGGCTGAGAGAGGTGTGAAACTAATGAGTGACTTTGCAACTCAGATCACAAGTGACTCAGAGCAAAGAAGCTGCTTACTACAAGTCGTGGAGTACCACAGGAACAAATTTGACAGTTTCAAAAAGGCCACATTGAACAAGTGATAATACATGTATTAGTAACATCCTATCTGACAGTTTCTTATGCAATATATGTGTCAGTGCAGTGCTATCATACTACCAAACTGATTTTTTTGTAGTGTCCCAGCTGTTTGTGCATTAAAATTAGTTAAAATTTACACAGGTGTTCATGTGTTTTATTGTGCTTACTACCATATGCAAGAAAATTTTATTAGCTTTCATTTGGTACCACTTTCAATGCTATAGCATCAACCACTGGAAAGCTACAATGAAAATAAGGATATAATATCCCATATTTTGCAGCGTTTTTGAAAAACGTTAACAATAAAATTACATGGCTCTTGAGGCAGGCATAGCCAAGGTCCACTAACTGGTATATTTAGCTAATTTAGACCTTGGAGAATGGGAATAATAGCAGTTTCCATATGTTTGAAGAAAAAGGTCAATTTTGAAGAGGTCTAGTGGCACGCTCTTCTCTCATACAGAGGACAACTAACCAAACTTCAATCGAACGTCGGCCCCACTCACAACGTTAGTAAAAAATCAATCAACACGTTACTATGGACGAACATGTTTTATTTTCTCGTGTCCACGTTTTGGCTGTAAGACAATACGGGGGTCAGTCAAGGTGAGGAAAACAGAAAAAACACACTTACAAACACGTCGTTTCGTAAAAATGTATCATCTCGCTATGTAGTTCATTGCCGACTAGAGAATTTCGCCTAGAATCAACCGTTTGACATAATTACTGCGAAGCTTAGATCTCATACGAAGCGACTTGCTCTAAAGATCACCATTGTCTACAATGCATTTACTTTTCGTTTATAAACATATTCCAACAAAATATCTAATAGTTGACGTACAAACTCTGTTGTACAATATTACTTTGTTCCCTTGCAAATAGTATTGCTGATTATATGACTAAAATATATCAGGGACAATTTACGCCCGTCATACTCGATTCGATCTGTTGCTATTTAACAGTCTCCCATACGTTTCTCTATATTCAAAATTATACATCAACAGTAAAGTATTCATTTTAAGTTAACATCTTCGTAGCAATATTTCTTTAACATTTCAATTCTGACGAACTGTAATCATATTGATTTCTGTAGACTTTGGTGGGGGCATGAATGTTGAGTTTAGCGGATTGTGCGCATTGCTCCTTTTGCGAGGTGTGTACGTCCAATTTGTCAATGATGCGTGACGACTTTAATAATCATCCTGAATTAGGGCATTTATCAAATTTGTCGTTTTGTTTACATGTCGACTTTATATTATATAGAACCTCTTTTCTAGCCGAATTCGTACTTTTTCTATATATAGTAGAAAAAGTGATTTCATGATTTAGAAATCTTTCTTAAATAGGAACACCTCCCTGAAGTCCAAACCTTGCTCATTGTGTCAGAGCTATGTTGTCTGAAACTTTGGTACCTGGCTGGGGCACCCATGGCGGGCAGGTTTTGCACCAAACGGTATTAGAGCCGCAATTAGTCTAACAGAGATCTGATGAAAATCCAGGAGTATTTGGCATCAGGATCCGTCGTCCTTCTGTCGTCTCTCTCTCTGCGTGAGGCAAACAAATAGGTGTCAGGCGAGAAACCACAAATCAAGCGTTTGAAACTGTATACCGCACCATTTATTGTAATGTCTATGCCAAATCTTCATCACAAGAAAAGTTCAGCGTTGTGCTCTTTGTTTCGGAGGTTAAATCCTGCTGTAGGTTAACAATAGCTGTGAAAAACGGCGAGTACTTCCTGCAGACTAGGCTTTCCTGGGTTATGGTATTCATGATCTCTATGGGGAAGTTTAACTCGTTTATCAAATAAACAAACAAGAAACAAACAAACGAACGATACCAACTATTACATCAATGCCATTTTTATTCAAAACCTAACGCTGCCTTATAGAATTTTCGTTATTTTTATTTCGTTTTCCGTCATTTTTATTGAATTGTTCAACGGAAATGACTAAATTCTGGTTAAGCACATTTAATCGGATTAAGGTATTTATTCTGACACAACATTGATCAGACGTAACTCGGCCAAGCATCAATCGACGAATCACCGAATTACGTGTTTCGAATATTCAGTAGCGGTTTTGGTACGGAATCAGATAACTCGAAAAGAATATCGCTAACTCTTCGGGAACGTTTGATAGAAATATCACTTCTTTAATTAGATTATTGGAAACGGAATCACACATTTATATATTTAAAATTTAGAAACTTAAACTTAAAATGAATAAATAACTGGCTTTTATATCTAGCTTACTTTGTTTTATAATTTCAAATTTATTTCAAAAATTTTCTGGCATCCATATTGTTTTAGTTTTTAACTTACGTTTTTGTCACGCTCACTTGATCACTCAAATTTAATGCCAGTCGATCTAGCAGACAAATAAAAAATACGATAAACGCAGATGAAATAAGATAAAATTGAATAACAGAAATAACTACATTTTAAATCTATAATCAATATAGATGGTTTTACTGTTGTTTGTTTTCATTTTCATTGAATTCATAAATTTGACACTAATTGGTTAGGACTTTCTAAAGTCTTTGTTTAATTTTTGCTTTTTTTGTTCTCAATTGTTTTGTAAAGTGAACGGACCGAGTTGAGTGTCCAATTATCCATTGAGAGTGCATCGTTGGCGGATAACTTTTAAACTCTTCACACAATTAGTGAATCCGTGCGAGTTATCATATTTTCTTCCTTGGAAATATTATAATAGCGTAAAACAAATGAGAGAATGAGTTGAACTCATTATGCATAGTATATGTGTTAATGGAGACTCTTAATTAAAAAAACCTCATTTTCTACACGTCTTAGTTTTAGTGCTAAATATTGTCTTAGAACAACCCCATTTATTATGCTCCAGGATTAGAATTGATACATTGGATTATTTGGGGTATTCAGCTTACTACATTACATTGGGCGCCATTGTTACAACATTCAGCCGATGTAAAATCCGACCTTCAGCATGGTTATCAGGTCAAACTCGGGAAAGTTAAGATTTAACTCGGGAATTTGTACAGAAATTTAAACAGGACCCTTAATTCAATCTTCAGGCTTGTGTAAATAGCACTGACATCCATTATTTTAAATAAAAGTTTAATTGACTCAAGATATGTTATATTCTTCTAAGCGTCTCTACACGATCATATATCCATCAGTTGTTCGACGAATCTCAAGGTTCAAATAGCAGTTTCAACGGTTTGTCAAAGTAAAGAGTGAAACTGCATTTTAGATTCGTTCAGACCTCTTGACAATAGAGCCTTTCTCACAGAAAAGAGGGGGTGGTAGCTTGTCTCTACTGTATAACTATGTTCAAAATTGGTGTACGAATGAGCTCCAATTCCTTGTTTCCTCTGTAAACAATTCATAGAAAGAATTCGCCTAACTGAAATAGCAACAAATAACTTTCCCCTATATGTCTTTCTCTCTCTCTCTCGCTCTTTTTATTTGAACAGAAAGCTATCCCGCTTCTGGGGGCATCCACGGTGAATGGATTGGATTTAACTGGTTGTCTAGTTGGTCAGGTGAGTTTACATCGAAACGCCAACAGAGAAACAAGTTATACGGTGCACATCCCATTGAACTATTACTAAGAAACACATTACAAGCATGCACCATTGTGGCGATATTACAGAGGCTATCGCTTGGTGGATAGTGAGGGGCCTAGTAGATTAGAAACTCTTTTTTAACCATGTCTAAGAGTAAGAGTCTTGTAGATGCTGCACCAGCGCATATATGACAACAATAATCAATGAATGGGCGGATAGCTGCCTTGAATAGATACAGGATAGCGGCAGGTATGAGAAGTTTTCTAGCACAGCAGAGGGAGCCCACTTTCCTACAGCCGACTTGGAAATAACTTATATGTATTTGCACCAATAATTGCTACATGTGAATGTTAGGCCGTTCTCTGAAACTCGTGTGGCGTAACCTGCATGCATATTTTCCTTAATGCAGAGGAGCTATCCTATTAAGCCATTTTCCAATCTAGATATTTATATTCTGTAGTAAACAAACAGCCGAATAAAAGTGTTATAACAACATTTTCACTTTTGATACGAGGTTATTCCTTTAAAATATATGAAACAACACACTGTATTTTCAGTGTTTCCGCCATGATTATTATGATGAAGAAAAAAAGCATCATACAAGAGAAATCTTAAAGGATCCGCCAGTCTAAGACTGGCGGGCTTTGTCGGGAATTATTAATCAATAAAAAATGAAACCTTACACAGGCTTTGAAATGCAACAGTTTTTGCGTGTTATTTGATTTGCTTGGCAAAAAAAACAGCGAAAAAATAATGAAATTAAGAATAATGTAATAATAAATGTGCGACAAAAATGCTTCAACAGAACATAATTATTTTAATTAAAAGAAGTTATAAAAAGGCAGCCAGAAAATTCGTATGAAGACGTTCGTTTTTATTTAGGTTATTTGTATTTGAAAAATCTATAAATCTCCATCTCGTTTTGAAGCCATTTTCTCTTGGCAGCATATATTCGTCACTTTACGTTACGTATATCGAGTAATCTTGATCAATCAATAATTTTCCTGTCCTTTGATTTTTATTTACTTATTCATTGTCTTTGGGTTTTGCTTATTTTTATTTACGTTTTAAATATGGAGGATACATTCTTTCATTTCGTAAATGCTTTCAGAAGTATCGTAATGGGGGATATAGTCAGTTATATTTCGGGTTTACTCTACATATTTTTCGATGCAGAAAGGGGGAATAACTCTGCTTAATGTATTTTAGTAACGCGAGGGAAATAGAAAAGTTTGTCAGACTATAGAAGTAAGTATCAAGCAAAGCAAGTTAAAATGTTTTAGTAATTATAAAATAAAAAAGGAAGTAATTACAACGTCATAATATTTGTACTGAATCAGGAAAGTGTATCGCCATTTTATTTGAATCCTTTTTAATATACAAATAAAATGAATATAAATCATTTTAAAATTCGTACTTTAAGAGAGGAAGCATGAATAAAGTATTTCTAATCGGACCATAGTATAGTCATATACTTTCGAAGACTTTGCTTTAAAGAAATGTAAATGTGGTTCATACGTGCACATTAATGGATGTATAAATATATAGCAAGAAACAAATGTTAAATGAAAAATTTGAATATATATAAAAGAAACAAGTATCTATCTAGATACAAACGCTGAGTTTATTAAGGATTGCTTTTCATATGCTTTTTCCTAGATGCACAAAATACATGCTAAAGTATTCCTTAGTTCTAGAATTGAAGTACGTTTACTTTATTTAAATTCTTATCAGCATTAATTTTAATTTACTGCGTAAGGGGTACATACTTCACTTAACCATCTATGTATTTTTGTCGCCTTATATTTCTTTATATTGATTCAACCATTCCATCATGGTTGTACTCTCTGTGTGAGCATCTAGATAAAGAAGGACTCTCTCTTTTAATGTATTTTCATTCGTAAACACGGTAACTGTATTTTGTCTTTTAGTGCTCACATTCGCTGCGCGATGTTTCCGACAAAGGAGGAATACTTACTATTTGTTGGATCGGAATCTATCCATCTAACACATATTTTGCTAGATATATACCTTGACGCATTTTCTTTTTTTTTAGCTCCTTACATTAAGTAGCTTCTTGCCTTGTCTGTATCGACTTCCATAGAACACATAATATAGAAAAATAACAATTATCTTTATTTTCATGCTGCCAATAAGGATCTTATGAAAGTGCAGAGATTTATCGTTTTTAGTGATGCAAGAGGAAATTTATCAATTATTGAAGATAATCAAAATAGAAATAAATTGCGACAGTCTGTGTTTGACGCAACAGTTTATCAGTTGCCTTGTATATAATTATTTACGTGTATTACTATGTGTATTTGTGACAATAAAGAGGAACACTCACCGTCAAGAAAAAAGAATGAGGTGCTTCGCATGTCGTGGCTGCAGATTCACAAAAGGGTTCTCTTCATATGTGGATATCAGCTGATATAAACAGCCGGGAAGTAAGGGGGAAGCGATTTTGATTGGAGAGAGAAAGGCAGAGAGAAAGTGGGTTGCACGAAATTCGGTTGGAAATTGAATTACAGTGAACACTTTTTTTAAATTCTTTTATTTTTCTGGCACAGTTAGTTAACAAGCTATATCGGCTTAAATTAAACAGCCGTTCTTACCTAAAGATGATTCCCGAGTTTGATGTACTGAAGCAGTCGTTGAATGGATTGAGAAAATGGAATTAATGTATGACTAATCTGGAGGGAAGCGGCTGTAAAATGTCATCCCACTTCGGCTAACTATGGGGACATTCGCAGCTTACCAGCTACTAACTCAAGAAGAATAATCCGATGCATCACAAATTAAGAGAGCTCTATTCACTACCCTTGCCGATGACAGATTTAAAGCGTATGAGAAGTTCCAGGCACGTGTATTGCGTCCGGGTGAGACTGTAGACGTATATTTGTCAGATCTGCGGAAGCTCTCAGTGCTATTTGGAGGAATACAAGATAATGTGATGGTGTGTGTGTTTGTACGAGAGCTTCCCAATCCTGTGGAAATGTTTTTGCGGTCCTCTGCTGGAGTGGACGATATGACTTTAGAAGAGCTGTTGGCTCGAGCATTGATGAACTACAATGCTGGAATGAGGGAACCAGTTGTGGCTGTGACACAGCCTATGCGAATCACTAAACCACCTGTGGGCTTGGGGCGATCTTATTATACATGCTACAAATACAATGGCCCTAATCATTTTGCGAGAAACTGCATGCAAAGGAAGCCGACTACCTGTCAACGATGTTATCGGTGCAACAAGACTAGTCATCCGGGAAACAAAGTTAAAAGACAAGACATCAGCACCGGTCTATTCCCCAGTCAGAATGTGAACTCGGCGCTACTTGTCATTACCATCTATGTTGATGATGAACCCTGCTTGGCTCTCTTTGACACTGGGGTCTATTTCGAATGCAAAGCTATGTCGGTATTGGGCAAAGCAAAAGGTGGTGATAACTACATTGACCGGCGCTTCGCAGGCCTGTTGCGGAAATGCCACTAGTAGGATTCATACAGAGACTGGTAATGTTGCCACAATCAACGTGCTGATTATGCAAGGTAAACCTCTTGATTTAAATATGTTACTTGGCATTGACGCCATTAAGGAACTCGGTGGCGTTCGCATCACACAATCTGGAAGTGTGGAATTTGGGGAGGCACAACCCATCTGTGCAGCGTGTTGTATTAACGAAGCTGGTTTTGTTGCCAAATTTGACGAACGGAAGAGAGTGTGGGTTGCAGCATGGAAATGGTCAGCGGGTCATGCACCAGAGAAACTTGAAACTCAAATTTCTGAATATCCAATGTCTAATGAATTAAGGGAAGATTATGATTGCGAGTTTTAGACCATAATAAACAACGGTTGGTTGTTGCCATATAATCATTAGGAGTGTGACCCACCGAAGGGATTAATACCACTGAGGGCTGTGCTACAGGCCAATGAAAATAAAGTGTGTCCTGTGATGGGCTATCATGAATTAAACACCTATGCTGATGCATTCACTTGCGATGCAGATGTTTGCGCAGAGCAAATGTGAGAATGGAGACAGCAGGGAGAGAATGTATCGATTCTGGATCTCAGGAAGGCATACCTACAGATCCATGTTTAGATATATCTCTGGCTGTACCAGACAATCATATTTAAAGGACAAATATATTGTCTAACTAGGTTGAGGTTTGCTTTAAATGTAGCGCCTCTTGTAATGTGGGTTGTGCCCGAGGCTGTGTTAGCCCAGGATGAGAAGATAAGGAGAGCAACGTCGGCATATATTGATACCATATATATTAATCATGGTGTGGCGTCGGCAGAATCCGTAAAGAAGCATCTGGATCTGTACGGATTTACTAGTATGGACCTAAAAAAACTGCGAAATGGTGCACGCGTCCTGGGATTAGAAATGTGTACAGAGCATGACCAACTGCGATGGCGGCAAAGAATCAGTACTGTGGATGTGCCGAGAACTATGACACGAAGATGTATCTTTTCCATGTGTGATTGATTGCTTCGAGTAACAACAGGCTTTATTAAGCGTTACGCTACAACTGTTACACAGGACTGGGATGAGAAAATAACCGATACTCCACTGAAGTGTATGATAGCAGATACGATGGCCCGTGTACAGCAATCATGATCCTGTCCGAGGAAAATTGTGCGTGCCCACAAAGGAACTAGATGGGTGTGTGGACACAAGCTCGCTTGCTGTGGGCGTAGCTCTTGACGCCAGTGGAGTCATCATCAAGGATGCATGCTGGTTGCGACCAACAAAGGATACCCAACATATACACGTGGCAGAGCTGGATGCCGTACCAAAAGGACTAAATATTGCATTAAAATGGAAGGCTAATGTGTTACACATAAAAACAGACTGTGTGTGTGTTTACCACTGGGTGACTAATGCGCTCACAGGAAAGTCTCGATTGAGCACAAAGGCCGCAAGTGAGATGCTCATAAGGCGGAGACTAGACACGATAATCTCACTTCTGAAAGAGTACACCATTTCGGTTGATCAAGCACTAGTAAGATCTTGCCAGTATCGAGCAGACACCCTGACGAGAGTTCCACAGCGGTGGCTCAATGATGGAAAGATAGATTGAACCACCATAGTCAGTGTGTGATTTTGCCTCTGGAAACCTGAACCCAAAACAGTTGACCGAAATTAATCAACATAGTGGGCATCCTGGAATCAGGCGAACATTATATTGTGTACGTAGAATCGACCCGTCTGTGTCTAAAGCGGAAGTAAAAGCAGTTATTCGGAATTGTGAGGAATGCCTTACAATAGACCCAGCTCCAGTGCAATGGAAAAAGGGAGGGCGGAGTGTGCAAGACGTATGCAACCGGCTAGACATGGACATCACACACTACGATTGTGGACCCACGCGGTTTTCAATCTGGCGGCCACTATGACGGAAATACACTGCGCATGTGCTCCGGCAATTAGAATCAGTGTGTTTTTAACGTGGTCCCCAGCCGTGATTCTGGCTGATAATGGCACTGCCTTCTGCAGTCAATATTTCAGGCAGTTCAGGAAGAATTCGGGTGTAAACTTCCGACGACGCTGTGCATACAGGCAATCAGAGAAATGGTATTATAGAAAGGTGTCATAGGACAGTGAAGCGGATTGCTGCACGAAAGGACTGCCCTATGATGGAGGCTGTGTATTGGTACAACGTTACCCCCCAAGGATGATGTGTCCGCATCATCAGGACCTTCCAATTTGTTGTAGTCATACCAGATCAGAGTGAAATGGGTCAATGTTGTGCCTCATCTGAATCACCATGGATATCTATACTTTATAAGGAGGGAAACAGATTGAGTGAAACATCTGCAAGGATGTTTCATGTCGAAATTCAGACCCGGTCGTGTCACGAGAATCATAAGTCCACAGTCGGTGCTCGTCAATGGCACGCCTAAACATGTAGGAGAACTGCGCCAACGTCTCAGTTAAGCATTGGTAGTGGACGACAATGATGACACACCATCAAAGAGTACTGAATGGAGAAAACCAGATTCCGATACAAGTAGTTCTGCATCTGAAAGTGAGGGAGATGCCAGACGTTCCTTCGTTGTACTGTCTTATTCTATTGACAATTAAAGTCGTCTTACATCTGATGTAAGAAAGAAATAAATAACGGCCCCACTACGGAAAAGTACTAGTGTAAAGCGACCATACACCATATGTAACTTCTGTGATAATACGATCGGGGGGGGGGAGTGTGACAATAAAGAGGTACACTCACCTTCAGGAAAAAGAATGAGGTGCTTCGCCTGTCGTGTCCGCAGATTAAAAAAGGGGTTATCTTCATAGGTGCAGGTTGTTATGGTGTCTCTGTGTGCATATGTGATAATCAGCTGATATAAATGAAGAGGACAGCTTGGAAGGACGGGGGAAGCGATTTGGGTTAAAGTGTGAAAGGCAGAGAGAAAGTGGGTTGCACGAAATTCAGTTGGAAATGTAATTACAGTCAGACGTTTCTTTTATTTCTGGCACAGTTAGTTAACAGTATTAAAGTTTATGTCCATGAGAAAAAGTCATCCAATGCCCCTTATAAAATTATATAAATGAATATATATATATATATATATATATATATATATATATATATATATATATGTATATTATATATACAAATAAATGGGTGTAGATAAAATGTATATATAATGTTATATACATATATAAACGAAAGTAAAATGTGGTGGTTATAATATATATATATATATATAAATACATATATATATTATATGAATCAAATTACTATTTTAATAGTATATAAAGATATATATATGTATATATATATATATATGTATATATATATATATATATATATATATATATATATATATATATATAAATTTAATATTGATTTTATTAATCAATTAGATATTTCTACAGTCTGAATGTTTTTCCAAGTCCGCTTCATACCTGGATATGATAGTTACATTAACAACTTTTTCTAGCAGAAATACTAGTAGAAAACGTTGCCTTTATCCTATGTACTTTTAGTACAATTAACAAATAAATATAGCAATGTGTACAATCGGTACACACACTCCCCCCCACACACACATATATATATATATATATATATATATATATATATATATATATATATATATATATATATATAATTGGTTTGTGTGCCTGCATTTTATTGTGTACAGTAATGTCAGTATGATTTCCACTTGTGTGTCTGTATGTCGTTTGTATATGAATCAGTCAGTACATTCGCAGATTTATATACTCATCAATCAACGGGCTGGCTCACAAAAGATACGGATCCCCTTTTAGTCGAACACACACATACACATACACACCCATATATATATATATATATATATATATATATATATATATATATACACCATAACAGAATATTTTTGTATGACGTGTATCTTCCATAATAAAATGTCACTCAATCTCATATCTAATAACCTTATTCCAATTTTAGTCAACATGAAGATCATAAATATGTTTCTCAAAACAGTCTAATGTGAAAGAATCTTCCCTTATTAATTATGACTCAAATATGATTTAAATTATAAATATCTTAATTTAAAAAAAAATAGTAAAGTGGCCCTATATTGCTTTCCCTTCATAACCTTTTTAAAAAACGCCAAAGATACTGATTTTTTTATAAGATTAATTAATTGGGATAACAAAGGTGTGTAACCTATATTACTCATACTTACGCCTCGCAATTGTGTTTTTATTTTAGGAGTTAATTCTCTGCATAGAAATATATACCTATATACACATACATAATTATATATATATATATATATATATATATATATATATATATATATATATATATATATGTATATATATATATGTATATATATACATATGCGTGTATATGTATATATGTATATATATGTATATACACATGCGTGTAGATGTATATATATATATGCATATATATATATGTATATATATGCATATATATGCATATATATGTACATATATTTTTATGCATATATATATATGCATATATATATATATATATATATATTTATATATGAGAGAGGGGAGAAAGTTTTATACTGAGAGAGTTAAAAAATACAGAATAGTAAGGCTTACCGTCTTCCGTCCAAAGAAATGCATAGAGACACCCAGAAACGATGTTATAATGGAATGTGTTGAATAATAATTGAGAAGTTCATCGTAGTAAGTATACAGGAACGAAATCGATATCCAATTCATTGATTACAATCTTAATTATAGAAAGAAAGCTGAAATAAAAAACAACGAACGTGTGTCAGGTTGTCAGCAAGACGTAACACCTTTACACAGCTTTACAAAAGATATTCAGGTCAGACAAATTCCAAAATAATAATATTATTCTGTAGGTTTTGATTTTTTAGGTAATTTATTTGAAAACTCTTATCTCGACCAAATAACACGCAGGGTTGATTTTACAAACGATTCTATCAACGAAGTGTAAAAAAATGTAATAATGGGGAAAAAAAGAAAAATTATGAAACAGAAACGCTAGAGGAATGTGATGATGGCGAATGAGAAAAGAAAATAGAAGTTAGAAAAATATACGAAATTAAAGTGAAAAAATGATTCGGACGTGTTGTTGCAGAAGGAAAAATATAACGGAAATTATTATGACTACTACTTTAATCTTGGAGTCTGATGGCAAGGTATCTAAGTTGTTAACCACACGGACTGAAGACGTGAATGCGCCGGGTTCAAATCCAGTTCGCTCCACAGAAACATTTTCAGCAAAACCAACACCTGACCTTGTGTCTAACCTCCTGGAGAGGAAGTAAATAAAATACTAATAATACTTTGGAAGATATTACCTGCGAACTTCTTCAGTTGAGTCCCATCGAACCCAGGAATCGTTATGTGGAACTGGTGACTCATCTATGTCGAAATTCGTTTCGCACGAGTCTGCAAGACTCGTGGCAATGCGGAAAAAAGTGTTAAGTACTTTTCTTGAGGTTGAAGGTTCAATCCTGAGTGCAAGCGATGCTAGAAATACAACTACGAACAATTCAAACTTATACCCCCTCATGGCTGACAGAACGAGAGCCAGCTACATCGTGGATTAAATAAAAGGTTTCGTTCGAAATTCTATATAGACTTCTGAGTTTGACATACATATTACGAGTTCGACTAGACGGACCAGAAATAGGTCGATGGTTACATTAGTTGAAACGTTGTGAGAATAACATCCCAAGTGAGAACAGTAGTCCGAATAATCAAAATAATACTTGCAAATTTCGTTAACAAATAGGCAGACGAAGAAATACTAAAAAAATATAGACAAAAACGAAAATTAAGATACAGACAAGAATAATAAAATAAAGGGTAAGAAAATGAACAAGAAGTAGAACAAAAAGGAAAGTAACAATGAGTAGAATATGAAAGAGAAGGAAGAAGAACAAGCCATGGTCTACGAAAATGAGACATTTATAGAAACAAAGTATCCGAGGCACAAACACATGAGGTAAGGAAGACCAATAAGCAGATAAATAAATGTAAATAATTTGAATGTCCGATTTTACTGAGCTAATACGCATATTGCCGGTTACGTTATGTGATAAGATATTATTAAACAAGCCGCGCGTGAGTGGTCCCCCTTTGTATGTGACTCGATATGGCGAGTGTAAAATGCAATTAATTTGGGCAATTTGGGGCATTTTTGACCCAACTTTGACCCCCTGGGGGCGCGAACCAGATTGTTCCCAAGGTCAGCGATACTTATTTTCTATTAGGAACAATTGCCTCCACATTTTGACCAAGTTTCAGAGAAATTGAATGCATGGATGAAAAGTCATCGGGCAAAGAAATCATTTTTTTATCCATTTCGGGACCTTTTGACCCCCTGTGGGGCGGGGGGAACCAGATATTCTTTTCAAAAACGGGGAATGTCACTTTCTACCCTGACCAAAGATACAACTTCATGCAAAATTTCAGAGAAATTCGATGGATGGTTGCGGAGAAAAATCCGGACGGACGGACATGCTTCAAGACATAAGTCCCCCGATTTCAAAAATCGGGGGACCAACCAGAAATAAAATCCAGTATCGTGTATATATGTGTGTCACTTTCTTTTGCAATATTATTTTTAATTGTCATGCTAGCAAATGAATTTTAATTAGACTCTTAAGTTACAACTTTTTGTAAAACGTCAATTTCTACGCACAGCAGAAAAATACTTATGTAGACAAGAGGATGACAGTAAAGAAACACAACATATAATTACAGCAAATATAATAGGGAGTCATTCTTATATCACACAGATCAACTGAACCCGGATTCTCTTTCAGAAACACCCTCTATCTGCGGAACACATTTAGATGGGGATGCTTTCCTGCTAACTACAACATGTGCATCTTTAAATCCAATGTGAATAAAAAAATATTGAAGCTTACTCTTAAGTAATCACATTTTGTCCATCGCATTCATCATTTTCAATCCTCTCATAGTATCATTCAACATTCAACTGACCAGCGATTTATCTAATTTACCCTTATCCTCGAATGATGGTTGGTATTACGTGACCGTGTAGTTAAGTAGAATGCCCGGTTTTATTTAAAACCATTAATCTTATCAGATAGTATTCAACTAGTTACTTGCTAATAGACGGACACAAAATCTCTATTACATTAAAGATATCAGCGGGATGACACGAAAGAAGAATGAACATTACGAGAATATGAATTAGCAAAAATAAAAAGAATAAGAACAGATATGGGAAACATTTTATTTTGAAAAGAACAAACAGGTCTAAAAATGATGTGATGGATTGAAATCACAAAACGGGAAGAATAGCACACCGTGTTCAATAAAAGAATACAAAAAACGTGCTGAAAGCTAAGAATAATAACAAGAGGTTTTAAGGAGGACGTCGGTGAAGGGAAGACGCTACTGTAAAGGGAAATGGAAGGGAGGAGTGAGTTGAACGCAGCAAAACTCATAAAAACTACACAAGAAAATAGTATAGAATAAATGGAGGAAACCATAATTATACAAGTGGAAGCGCTACGGGCGGCGTTAAATATTAAATGACGAGAAGGGAATGGGAAAAAGGGTAAGGTTAAAAAGGTGAAACCTGTGAAAAGCTTTGAGGATTGAAAAATGGGGAAATACTGATGAGTCATCGTGGCCGAGGACGTGCAGCCGATAGCAACAGGTGTTTCTGTTTAAATTTGTCAACATTTTACGTTTTCAGGGATTTTCTTTTCTTTCTTGGCAGTGAATCTTTTTTTAGACGCAACAGTGTTTCCCTGTAAGAGGTTATGTCCGTTGTCTATTCTATATTTTGGTCTGTCACACTTAAGTTTGAAATATGATTTCATTCGAGAAACGCGAATACCGAATAGACGTATCTTATTTTCGATGCGTCGAACCTTCTCTATAAGATGATCTATACGTCGTACGGTTGATCTGTCACACTTTTGTTTAAAATGCTGTGTTCGCCGGCCTGTCTCGCTTAACTTGGAAATACCATAATTTTTAGTTACGTCGATGCATATCTATAAGAGAAGGTTCACCAGTTCGTCGCCCTATCACGCTGAAGATTGAGAATTAATGTGGCTAAAATAATGTTTTTCCTAAATATAGAGATTAAATCCATTAATTCAGTTCATATTAATCAGACGATTTATTGTTGACATTGGTTTATCGATCACCTTTTTAGTTATAATTTTTTCTTGAAATACATTGGTTACTAACAGGAAGGACCACGTGAAGGTTGCTAACATCCTAAGTGAAAGTCTTTCTGTTTAACGAACTGGCTTCGAACTTGGCACCAGGTTACCAGTTCGTGTCGTTAACCACTAAGCCATCGTCACCTCTCGGAGATGTAATAAGCACCTCTTATTATATAAGCTTTTGAATGGTTCAGTAAGAAGCGTTTCCCGTTCATCTGTTTATCGGTAGGTCTGTAAGGTTACACTTTGAAATCTGTTTTGTGGATATCTATAACAGTATGTTCGTCCCTCAGTTTATATGTCGGTCTGTCACGTTTAAATTAACAAAAAAGAAATGTGTGACGTTATGTATGATACGTCTGAAATTCTTTTTTAATTGATACACATGAAGCTATCAACCATCCACTACGACTATGCAACCTATTCAGCTACATACTTAGAAAAAAGAGTTGTTATACCAAACATTGTTATATGGGGCAAGAAAGAGAGAGTAGCAGCCCTACTTGAAGTCAGTGCCCCTAATAATGCTTGCTTAAACAGAGTTGAGAATTATAGGACAACCAAATATCAATGTATTATGTACGACATGAAAATAATTATTATTTAATTTTTTTGGTTAATTCTTTTTTTAACTCTAATTTTTTTGGGGGGGGGCTGTACCCATTTTAAACCTGATCAACACTATTAGGGTAAGAGTGTTTCTTGTAAAGTTTGGGGGGGGGAAAGAAAACTTGTTACTTGGGTCATTTAACCTTTTTTTAACTTGCATATATGTGCACATGCCCTGCAACTGTTCAAATCACCTATAAGTCTCCGTTTCTGGCGATACTCAATAATACCCTCAGGAGACTGAAGAATCTGGCCTAACTCGCTTAAATTAATGATTTTTCTCCAATTTTTTTAACTTGTTTAATTTCACTCAAGTTGTTGTCTGCTGTGACGTGCTTTGCTAAACGTTTCGGCATTATTCAGGAGTTTACGTAACCTGCTGGAATATGCCGACGTAGGTTTGTACGAAATCGTTAAATAACAGAAATATTATTTTTTATTTATCAATGGCATTACAATTAAAATCTATGGAATTGTAAATAAGTGACAATAAAAGAAAATATGTTGATAGTGACTGGGAATAGGAATACACAGCTTTTTACTTACACCGAATGTGATGCTTAATGACATAATTATCATAAATTTGCTGGATGAAAAGATTCTCTACCTCATTACAACAAAATGCCAGTTTATTCTAGAGGTAAAAAAACAACTTCATTACGTCTGGCTATTCAAGTGCAGTATCTGTTCGTATGGATACTGCACCCCATAGACTGGTATTGTCTTGGCCTTCGGGGCTTGATTTATGCCGGTCTATGGGTCTGTCCTGTGCAGTTCTAGGAGGTCCACCTTCCCAGGCTTTGTCTCCTCTCTTTGGGGAGGAGTAAGTTTATTGCTTACTTCCTGAGGCGCCCCTACCGGGGAATGCCGACGGAGCTGACCAGGCAATTTTTAATGGCCAAAGTGCTCACCTCTCGGGCGCTGGCTTTTCAAACCTCCTTTCCAGACCCGACCTTGGGTCACATCTTACTTGTGAGAGTAAGATTAAACTGGCCTTGTGCCTAAATCCTTGAGAGGAGTAAATACATATTCAATAACTCCTGTTATTCCTTATTACATATCTAACCCCTCCCTTTATACTCGCCTATATTTTCTATATGTAAAACTTTATTCGACGCCGTATTAAAAAAATGTGGAATAATGCCAGTTCAAAATACAAAACACAAACACAAAATAACGTTATTATTTTATTTAAGAGGTACACAGAAATATTTATCTTCCGAAAAATGCTTCCTTCTAAAATACGAATAATATTTCATACGCTCGACTGTATTCCCTTTGATGTTCCTTTTTTCGTCTCCCCCAGACTTCCTTAAAATCTTCAGTTTTCTATTTTCATACGTTCTTATCTTTTTCACATCTTAAATCTTAGGATATTTGCGACTCTATTTTAATATTTAATGATCGCTTCTCCTTGAAAAGCTGAGATTCGAAAAAAAAAATGTGCAACAATACTATATTTAATAAAATATCATGTTTACTAAAAACCGTTGTAAAGAAACAGGGAGTGTTTGGTTTTTAATTATTTAATAGTATGTATTATTCTTTTTCTTATACTATAATATATTTACATTGATTTTTCTTGGCCTTATATTTAGAAATGTCTCACATTCGTACACATGCTCACAGACATAAATATGTATATATATATATATATATATATATATATATATATACATATATATATCTATCACAAATAATAGTATGCATATTATAAGAAATAAATATGTCATCCCCGCTCCTCTGTCTCTCTTAATATATATATATATATATATATATAGAGAGAGAGAGAGAGAGAGGGAGAGAGAGAGAGAAAGAAGAGAGAGCGAGAAAGATAAATAAGTATATATATATATAAATATATATATATAAATATATATATATATATGATATAAATAAGTATGTGTGTGTATCTAAAATCTCTCTATATATATCAATGTGTATGTGTTTATGTAAATATAAATATGCATATATATATATATGTATATGTATTAATATATAAAGAAATATAGGTGGGTGTAAATATATATATATATATATAAATATATATATATATATGGATATATATATATGTGTGAGTATGTAAATATATATATATATAAATACATATCTACAAATATATAAATAAATACATGTGCGTGTGTATGCATATATATATATATATATATATATATATATAATATTTATTTATATGATAGTTTGATTTATTTTGTAGGAAAACACATCTAATAAAAGGCTCGATCATTTCATAATAAGAGCGTTATACACGTTTGTTATATTATGGAAATCAAATACTCCATTTTTAAAGAGATTACATATTTCTTAAATATATTATAACAATGAATGTACGTTCTATCTTCACGAAATAATATTTCCGAACATTACTTCCTGCTTTCAGGTAAGTATAACTCATAAGGGAGCACTGAAGTTCAGTGGAGTATGTATTCTGTTTCGATTAGGCTATTCTTTTCAAATGTGGAATTTTTTTTTATTTAGGAGGGACCATTATACAATATGTTCTGTCTCTTTGCTTGCAAGGGGCATTTTAGTAAATGTTTTGTCTTCATTCGTTGTTCTATGTAGCGGATTTCAAGTGTTTACATATTTTCTACGCTAATAACTATTGACTACTAAACGTGTCTTACATTTTCAGTGTTATACTTTTTGAGTAATATTGTGCATTACAATGACTACATTTTCCACAGGATAACCTTTTCCCAAAGTCATCACCACCATCAGTACAATTTCGATCTCGTTTACTTCCACCCGAATTTAGGGTTAGTGATAGGGTTACTGCAGGGCATGGAGTTTTTTTTTGTTATATTAAATAGTACTTTCCATCTAGTGTTGTGTATAGACAGTTATTTTACTTACAGACATACAATATCGCTAAGCATTGTTTTGAAATTATATAGACGTTTAAATAGTATGTATGAATATAATACTCACATAAAGTTATAATTAACATTTATAGCTAAGTAAGAAAATCGAGTAAGAATAAGTATATTGAGTTCAAGGATAAGAGCATTGGTTTTCTGGATATATATTTCCATGAACAACGCCTGGGTCCCGCTAGTATAACATAGTTTGTATGTGTGATTGGGACTGTTTCTCCTCATCTGAAACATCTATACCATAAACATTAATTAGAGAAGCACCCCTCATCAGGCAATGAGATGCAGCCAAATACTAAAATATTTATCCTACATTACAATGCCCAGGAAACCAATGCCTGCCGCAAGTCATTTAATATTAGCGACCAAGTCAGTTCTAAAACCGTTTTAATTGTTCTCACCTGAATTATGTGACTTGGCCTTTTTTTAATTTCCCTATAAAATCTGCTTACGGTCGCCCGCAAAAGGGAAAACAGCGCTGATGCTTATTGAGCGATGTTCATGTCAAAAGGCCGTTAGCAAAAATAATATATATAGATTGTTCATTAAAGGCTGCTTACACAAAGCCAAACATGTACATTACAAGCGAGAAATATATAAACTGGTAAAAACTTTTCTCACGAGGAATGTTAGAACTATGTATTTACTCAATTGTAATTGGTTAAATTGAAATACCTTATGAGATTCTAGTTTTCTTTTTTGGCTTTATCCTTTACTGGATGCTTTTATTTTTATTGAATTCCGCTGCTATACAGTGCATTTACCTCAGCTATATGTGTCCTTCATAACTATATATGTAGATATTTATTTATTTAAAATGCGTCAATGGAGAATATTATATGAACATCGCCCAATTTCAATAAGTAATTAAAACACTACTTATATATGAACACATATCTAAATATAGGCACACCCCTACAATTTAGGTTAAGCAAACAAAATTAACATGGCCTGAAGGAATCGGTGTTCTGTGTTCGAATCATGTCAGTTCCGTAACAGCAATCTAATTAGTCAACCTCCAGATGATACCTGGCTTGATTACCTGATCTTATGTGAGTAAATCAATGCTCAGAAAACGGTATAGAATTAGTCAACATTATTCACACGACAGACGAGAAAGTAAACACATATCATGGTTATAACATATATATACAAATAGTACCTTTACAAATATAATATTTGTAATTAAATATATGCTGCATTTTCGGTCTTTCCTTGCATTTATCTCATGTAGGATGAAGAAATGGTTGACTCTGATGTGAAAGTAACATATATTTTATTAATATTTAGATTTTATATTTACCTCTTTCCCATGGAGAGCATATTAGACACCCGTCAATGGAAAGGGGCATTTGAATGGCAAGCGCTCTTGAGGAAGAGAACACAAGTTAACTGGGTGTCGGCATTCCCCAGTAGATGTACCTTACGCAAATAGCAATGAACTAATCCCTTCTCAAAAGGTGAGCAGTCAAAGCCTGGAAAAGTGGACCTCCTAGAAATGCGCAATACCTCACCTCAGGTCGACATAGAACAAACAATACCGGAAAGATAGACTAGACACTGTAAATTTAATTTTCGTATCAAACTAACCTCAGTCAGTCAAAGAACACATATTCTGTAGCAGCTTACATGAAGATCGAACCTCATAAAATTATAAACACTTATTGACGTAATCTCAGATGAGGTTTTATGCTTAAAAAAAGCGATCAGTAATCTATGTTTGACATAGTCTCTTTCTGATTCTGAATGATTAATCCTTTCAAAACTATATATATATATATATATATATATATATATATATATATATATATGTCATACAACTTGAAAATGATACATGCAATCACTATTAAAAGTATATTAATATCAAACAATATACAACATACTTTCATTGTTTGATTATTATGTCTGAATTTGTCGAAATTATTCTTTAAATAGTATAATGCTCTTTGCAGTAACTGCCGAGCGTTGTCGAGAGTTCTTTTATATTTTTTTTTGCGCTTTCTTAATTATAGTATTTCCTGTCACAATATTATTATTCATAGGACTTTGAAAATAAATGTAATCAATTACTGTATATTAGTATCATCAAATTATTAATGAGTCTAAGTTTTATAGCAGTTTAAATAGCATGTTTAAACTCACGTTTCTTTGCAATTTAATGTTTAATTATCTATTTTAATTAATGTATTATAAAAAAATAAACCAATTTATTTTTATACTTTATCATTTAGAAATCGCGGTTATTAACATTTATATACAAAAGGCATTCGATCAGATACTTAAAAAAAAGGAAGTTGAAAAAGAAGGCAAGGTGGTAGTAGTAGTAGTAGTAGTAGTAGTAGTAGTAGTAGTAAAATAAAGGTAAGAAGTAAAAAATATATAAGTTTACTCGATACGATATATCAATGTTATACTCGCGCACATATTGTAAAGATAATGATGATGTAAACCTTATATAACATAAAAATCGTTGACACATAGAAAATATTAAACGGATATATATATATATATATATATATATATATATATATATATATATATTAAATCGGTTTTAATAGTATACAGTTCATCAAATAACGGACATCTTGATTATCTGAATTTATGAATAAACAACCACAATATGTATTATTCTAAGTTTACATATATTCGTGAATTTTATTTAATAATTCTTATCCATAAAAATAATGAAGTATGTTGAATAATAATAGAATTTAATACATCATAGTTGTTTTACGTAGATTATAATTAATATATATATATACACTTTTATTGTGTTCTTACTTTGATTGACGAACAACACAATAAGAAATAATAAGTGTCCAACAGGATTGTGGTACCCCAACAATCACTAATGCTTGAAACATCTAAAAAAAGATCAAAGTCTTGATTTTGTACAAAAAGTAATGTAGATATAACGACAGTTGCTAATAATTGCATAATAGATCATTTTCACCATCCGATAGAAAAAAAAGATAACTTAACGATATCATAGGTTTACAAGTACGTGGTGTATGTAATCCATTATTAATGCTGATTTTTTGCTAAATTTGGAGAGAGTCTAATGAAAATGATATTTGATATTTTGGAGAAAATGTACATTAGTGAATAGGTACTAACAAGAATATCTCTCGGATCACCTGTACTTTAGTCATGGAAATAATCTGTAACGTACCTTTATAGGATGTTTGTTAAAAGTTAACGAGGGGGATTTGAGATATTTCCCCCAAAATACTCTACTTCGACTTATTGGAAAACTTTGACTGACGTTGTTGTGATATCACGTATCATAATGATCCAAACGTACCCATCTCATTTGACTTTCACGTCATCAGTATTAGTGCAAGATTCTGAAAAAATCATAATCCCCCAGCAGGTTCAAGGAGTTTGCATATATATAATATTGACACTGAATTCTATTTACAGTGCAAAGTTTTCTCTGGGGCCAGAATAAACAATTCTAATACAACAACCATGAAATGTGTGTTGTGCTTTAGACATCTATAAAAAAACGCTAAATGAAAACAAAGGTCACCATTAAGGAACGTTGTTTTTTTGAACCCCTCTTAAGCGGTTTATTTTAGCTAGTATTTTATACAAAGAAGGTTTTGCTTTTTTTTTGTAGAAAGTAATAAATCGAAGATGTACGAATTAATGTTTAACCGAAGATTACTTTCTTATTCGTGTCTATTTTTTATCTACATATTTATTTATTTATTTATTAACGATCCCAAGGGTAAGAATTTAACACTAAGTATTGTCGAAAGCCGTTCTATAGAACATAAAAACGCATAAGTGGTATCTGTCAGCTTTATAGTGTCCAGTTCCAAAGATAATTGTGCCATACCGTTCTTATTCCTCGAGGGTGGCAACAATATAATTTATGGTTGACCTCTTCGCATAACGAGTGACCTCATAGCGACACCGAAAACATCCACATCATCAATGCAATATTCTGCCCCTTTAGCTTCTTCTTTCCTCTCTCGAAAAAAAATGATCGATCGAGTCGATCCTCGCTTTCCCTGAGATGCAAATGGGCCATGAAAAGGTCGCGAAACGTAAATCTGGAAAAGCGAGAAGAGTCGAACTCCAGAAATTGCTAAGCCTCTTCACTGTCCCGTTCGCGAGCAAAGATGATTTGAAAACGTAGCCCTCGACGGTAATAGTCAATTGTATATAATACATTGAATCGAGAAGGAAATAAGAAATTGTATGATGACTAGACTGACTCATATTTCCCGCCATCTTTCTAAAGCAATAAACGCGCAATGAAAACGAATAAAAGCATCCTGTAAATTAAGGTTACAATAATTTGTCCAACAATAATTTGTTTGAACGCAATTTTGACATGGTTCGAGCTCACATATATGAATTTTCAGGTAGACATACACACATATATGTATATAAATTAAGATATGTATGCATATATATATAGTAATTCATAGGCGTATGGATTCAATGTATCACAGATATATATGTATATGCAAAATGTATGAGTTTACTTTTATATATTTATCAGTGATTCTTACTGAGTTTTGTATTGACTTTTTTAGATTCTACCTGGTAAACCGTTTCGATATGGGAAACATTTTTCCTGAACATTCGAATCTCATTATAATTTTTTTTAGCTGTGTAAATTGTCATTTCGCCATTGTTTTGTATGTTGTTTGAAGAGAGTTAGCATTTGACAACAATATCACAAATGAACAATATGTGTTTACTGCTTGAATTTGTTCAAGTATATTTCAAAATCTTAAAGAAACACGTGTAAGGTGTTAAAGTGAAATTAAATAGCAGTATAATACAAGTTAGATTTCCAAATTTATTTATTCATAGCTTTATTTTGAAACAGCTATTTTAAGATTTAAATATAGAAATTAACTTTGCTCTGGATGTTTATTCGTATCGGAATGTATTTTATCTCTCTCTCTCTCTCTCTCTCTCTCTCTCTCTCTCTATATATATATATATATATATATATATATATATATATATATAATAAAAAAAATATTTTCAAAACTGAAAAAAAAAAATGTTGTTGAAAGATTTTAGTCTAGTAAGTCTAGTAAGTCAATCAATCTATTGCAATCACTATTTTAGTTTACTTCGAAGAATATACTCTAATATAAATATATTTTTATATATGTTTTTATATATAAGGGATCGTCAGTTGTTTACCATGAAAACTGTTTCGGGATTTAAAAACAAAACAGTATTTCTTTATCATGGCATCCCAGCAGTGTTGATCAGACACCACCTCCCTATTTAATAATTATTTTTGAATTTACAAAGTTTACAAATATTTGATTTTGTTTTGCCTCCAGATTTGTTTTTCTAAAGTGTTAAAATATAGTTTCTCCTTACCTGTGTTGTTCCTTTCAAAGTGAGTATTTACTATTTTACAGAACATCTATTTTATAGAGTTAGATGATTCCATTATAATAACCCCCCTTTTTTTTCCTCTTAGTTATTTTCTTTGTCTAAAAATGTTTTAAAATTAAAAATATATATTTATAAAAATATTTCATATATACATATTTATATATACATTTATTTATTTATTTATTTCAGCATGGACTATTTACATATGTTATACATTTTTATAGTAGAGTTTTGGATTTCTTTTATCAATTTCTTTTGATTTATTTCATATAATTTAAAAGCGTCAGGATAGCGTGTTATTGCCTTATTTAATTGTCTAAATATTTTATTTTTATCTCCACCTTGTTTAAGCATTCTTATTACTAATGAAGTTACTGGAGGTATAAAATCCATTAACCTTAAAGTAACGCGGGCTATTCTTAGAAATTCGGACATTATACTCACATAAAATATATACATAGGACAGGTACTACTTTTATGCGGCATACGAACGATATGAAATGGGAAAATAATTTCTTTTATCAAACATTTTATAAATAAATCTACCATCCTCAATTTTTGTATCTAAATCTAGAAAGGTAGCATGTATTCCTCTATGTTCACAATTTAATTTTAATTCCCTAGAATATATTAAATGTTTAGTATTTTATATATACATATATATATATACATTTATTTATTTATTTATTTCATCATGGAGTATTTACATATGTTATGCATTTTTATAGTAGAGTTTTGGATTTCTTTTGATTTATGTCATATAATTCAAAAGCGTCAGGATAGCGTGTTATTGCCTTATTTAATTGTCTAAATATTTTATTTTTATCTCCACCTGGTTTAAGCATTCTTATTACTAATGAAGTGACTGGAAGTATAAAATCCATTAACCTTAAAGTAACGCGGGCTATTCTTAGAAATTCGGACATTATACTCCCATAAAATATATACATAGGACAGGTACTACTTTTATGCGGCATACGAACGATATGAAAGGGAAAAGAATTTCTTTTATCAAACATTTTATCAATAAATCTACCAATCTAAATTTTTATATCTAAAGGTAGGATGTATTCCTGTATTTTCACAATTTAATTTTAATTCCCTAGGATATATTAAATGTTTAGTTTTTTCAAACTCCTCTCCATAATTAATACAGACCAGGTCATCAATAAACCTCCTGCAGCCGTGGTAACTATACGTGCTAGAGATATCATTTTTTATTAATGATGACATATATATGTATTCATATCTATGTAAATAGAGATTTGCCCAAAAGGGGACAGGGTCCAAACCCATAGGAATACCTATTGTTTGTATTAGTGTATTATTTCCTATTTTAAAATAACTTTCTTTAATCAGGTGACTTATAGGTATTTTAAGGCCATTTTTTGAAGTACTAGTTTTACTGTTTTTAGTCTTACACCAAAAGGCTTTAGATTTTGAAAAATCTATGTATTTACCTTTACCTCCGGCAAAAGCTGAATCTATAATGTTACCTAATTCTTTAATTAGTTCATTATGTGGTATTTTAGTATATAAGGTACTAAACTCATATGTAGAAATTGATTTGGCCTTTTTACGGGAATTTATATGATCTAGTTTTTCTTTTATTGGATATGAATTATTTACTACCCAAAATAGGTTTATATTACTATAAAACTTTCTTTTATTATGAAAATTATTTATCTGATTAATTATTAATTTAAACACATTTGATATAGCCTTACTCAAGGGTTTAGTAATACACATTTTGGAGGCAACAATAAAACGGGCCCCAACTGGTTTTTTATGCATTTTCGGTATCCAATACATACATGGAAGTTTATTATTTTTCTCATCTAATTTTAGTCCTAATTTTTCACAAATAATGGTGTTATTTAGAATAATACTTTCTTTTTCACAATTACTTACTTTATAAGTATCTGATTCTATACCTATAATTCCTACTTCTGACAATAAGCGTTGTATGTAATATTTTTTACATATAAAAGCTATATTATTTGCTGCCTTATCAATAGGAACTATTACAAATTTATTTTGAAGTATTTGAAGGTCCATAATTATTTGTGAATTTCGAAGGAGAGGATTCGTCTTTTTAGGATGTTTAAAGATTTTTAAACGTTCGACCTTTTTATTTACGAATCTGAGTATATTATTTTTCCATGCGTCAAATGTGGAATCTAATATTTTGTGCTTTTTTGCCATGGATACACTAAAGGTTTCTAATGCTTTATTTATTTCTTTTATACATTTTGTATAATTTAAACATTTAGGTTCTCTGTAGTTTGGACATTTTGTAAGGAGCTTTCTCAACTTATATATATATATATATATATATATATATATATATATATATATATAAAGTTAATAACTAGATTGGTTTTACAAGCCCAACCCTATCCCGCCGCCTCAGCATGCATCTTGTAAACTTTACCAACATCTACAAAATCATAACTGCCCTCCATCTGATTTAAGACAGATTGTAGTAAATAACATTAAAATTATACATCGCGAAACCAATTTAAAATAAAAATACTGGAAGCTATCG
>OY744518.1:39859003-39904003 GCA_963556195.1 Sepiola atlantica
ATAAAAAATTAAAATATTTTTTTTTTCTTTTTCATCTTGACTTTTTTATCTAATAATTTCGGCTGATATAACAGGTCTCGCCATGTGTTAGATGCAGATATGTTAAATAAAATTAAAATTAAAAATTAAAATATATTTTTTTTCTTTTTTATCTTGACTTTTTTATCTAATAATTTCGACTGATATAACAGGCCTCGCCAGTTTGGGAACGTAGATATTTGGCACATAGATGGTAACGTAGTGATTCCGGACAGCTTCAATTGTGTTCTCCGTTATACATATTAATTCAATTCCATAAAAATAGGATAGATTTGATATTTTAAGAGGTTTATAACACGAACACTCTTTGGGGTTCACTAAAAGATTCGTGAACATTTTATGTGGCATACCCGGTAAAGTTTGCATGAGAATACACTTTTAGATTGTATGTACATTCTCTAGCATCTTTTTCTATAGACAACACACAAACATCATAAAAACATACACACATACACGCAGACATTTAGTTATGTATATATATATATACATATATATATATATATATATATATATATATATATATATATATATATATGTACGAGGATTTTTCTCTTTAGTTTTATCTTCATCGTACTAATTCAGAATTTGATAAACAGCTGTGTTTATAAACTTTGTACATATTTAACAATAATACATTTTTTATTGTGTTGAAGCAAACACTAATCTAAATTCAGTTGTCAGCGTATGAACTGAAATATTACCCTCAACATAAGTAAATTAGAAGTGTCTTATACCTCATGTTTTATATCTATAACAGAAAAACAAAATGGCTGATGTGCAGTTAATATATACGTCTAATAATACTTTTTAAAACTAAACTAGTAATACATTTAAATGTTGGTGCCTTTTGTCTAATGTGTAGAATAAAATCATTTTCTCATTAAAAAACATGAACAACTGCTATTCCCCCAGAGAATTTTGCATGAAAGCTGAATTAATTTCGCATGATTTTCCTACATATTTTCAATTTTTCTTAGATTATTAGTTCTGAGGCTGAATTATTAGCGAAATGAATGATTTTTTATTGTTTTAATTAGTTGTAATTATTAATTAACTAAACAGGTCCACCGTCACTCTCTTAGCTATATATGTATGTATCTCGTCAGGTCTCATTGTATTTTTATTTGGCAAGTTAATAATATTTCTTAATGTATATGTAAGCATTCAAATAAACACGTGATCTCTCTTTACAGTTAATTTATCTACTGTGTTCGTACACGGCGTATACGCGTTCGTCAATTAGATAGCAACATAAATGTTAAAACTTACTTCTGTATCATCGATACGGAACATATAGTAAATATATATGTTTCTTGTTAGAAAAGAATACAGTGTACAAAAAAACGGTAAATATATTTATACATGTCCTAATGGAAGTTTTTATCGCTAGGTTCATTGTGATGAAATTCTAAGTTTTGTTTATATACATCTAGAAACCAATGTTAACTATTTTAAGGACACATAATATGCTGCTGTTTTAGTAATATTCGTTTGCTTATTTTGTGTGTTTTTACGTGTAATAGCGTCGGTGATTCGTAGCTTTTATAAATCATTATACAAGAATTGTCGTTAAAAATTCAGGTTCCTGATTGTCTATAGACAAAATAACTCGGACGCTTGTGTTAGTTTACAAGATGCGGACAACTTTGACAACACAATGTTAGTGACATACATGGTTTAACATGAGTACTGCTGTGTCAGATAGAGCGAGAGAGACGAGGGAGAAATAGAGAGAGGTAGACATACATACAGATAGACAGATAGAAAACTCGTGTTGGGTCTCAACTGGTAACACACCCCCACATCGGGTACGGCACTGTGTACGCGTCAGCTTGGTTTCGAGTGTCGCCAGGAGGAGACCGAATTATCTCTGCCCCGAAAGTTACGTGATTTCGTTTATTTCTGTTAACTAAAACTTACATTTTGACGTTCCACGGTCAATAACTACTACATTAAACTAAAGGCGTCGGTTATGTATCATACGTGTATTGTTTGCTTTCTTGTGTTTCTTTGGATTAATAAATAATGTGAAAAGGAAACTTTTTGATCTTTAAATCAAAGCTGATGAGATTCAAATTCGAATAAAAATCTCCGTTAAAAACATTTAGCAAGAACTATAAATAAAATACTAAAAAATCGATTTGAAATCGTGTTTATTACATATCATTTGCTTGAAACTATATTAACAATGCTTTATTTATGTTTCATATACATTCACATTATTCTGTGTTTCGATAGTGTTTACTATTGTTAAAGACGACCGAAGAAATAGACACCAGAAAGATCAAAATGGATGAATGACACCCATTTGAAGTAAGAACCCGACAGTCGGATCTAGAAATATAGTAAAATAATCAAGAGAAGAAATCAAGAAAAGACGAACTGTTTAATAATGAACAGAAGCGCCACTGTATTAAGCGACGGTGTGATAGAAAAAGTGACAAGTAAGAGCCGATATATGTTCATGGCGCAGAGTGAGGATGTTTCGCGTCAAGCGACAATCACAAGATGTGATTTTGTTCCTGTATTTCATTGCACGACATCCTAGTCTAATCATCACGCTTGTCATTTATTAAAACGACTTCGTTATTGTCGACCAGCCGTGATTAATAATGAGTCCAGAAGGACAGTTTTTCACAAACTGGTCATCACGTTACTGGCTGTATATTGAAATTGGCAATAGACACTATATGTAAGATTGTGACCAACTCATGAATGCGTATAAATATGCATACATATATGCTCACATAACTGTATATATTTAGTAAGTAGTCATATATATATATATATATATATATATATATATATATATATATATATATACATATATATTAGCTCCCATATCTTTAGTTGGGTACTGCGGTAGATGATGTTGCCAACTACTTTTAGCTATAATGCAAAGGTATTTGTAAATAAACAAATAGAGCATTCACTAGTAGTTGACAACCTTTATACTTCTTCATCTTCTTTCGTGTGAATCAGATGGTTCTGGGGTTTGAATTAGTTTCTCCGATGTTTTTCTAGGTAGAAATATTTCTGGAAAGACATCGGGTACTTACGGGAATGATCCCCGAGAAGGTTGCTAACATCTCTAAGTGAAAGTGGTACTGTGGAACCGATTGGATTCGAACTTGGAACACCCAGGTATTCTGTCCGTGTAGATATCCACTTAACCACCGTCACCTCCCAACCTTTATACTAAGCATTGATATTTCACAAGCTAAAAGCGCCCGTTTTGTATCCACGTAGTTAAAGTGAACAACTATTACCTAAATGAGGCAGGTGGTACTCTAGTGTCACTGAAGAGCTTTGATTCAGCGAAACTGTATGTCTGTTTATAACTACATGAGAAAACATTCTCGGATTGAGCACTGTTGTAAGTTGTATCACAAACAAACAAAAATTGTCGATTAATATATATATATATATATATATATATATATATATATATATATATATATATATATATATACATTCCATGATAAATGCCAGTATACTGAAATCATATGCCCTTAATAAGGTTAAGTTGAAAATTCATATACACTAAATGTACAAAAGCAAGGAAATTCCCAAATTTGTACACTTTTATTGTCATTAATTAAGGGTGTGCCTACATATCAACCAAACCATTTCATTATCACATCACTACAGTATAAATCTCTAGGCATGAGTGGATGAAGTGTGTGAGGTGAGCTGAAATAAATTCCTACCAGTAAAATACATAGCCCTGTTGTGCTCGCACACCCTTAATGACAATTAAAGTGTAAAAATTTGGGAATTTCCTTGCTTTTGTACATTTAGTGTTTATGAATTATCATCTTACTCCTATTAAGGGCATATGATTTCAGTATACTGGCATTTTTCATGGAATGTCACTACTTTTGTAAAGGCTATGCCTCAACACAATGGTCATTTAAAAATGTTTTTTTGAATTTTCTGGAAACCTAAGGGGTATGGTAAACTTAAATTTAAATGTCATTACCTAAGCCCTAGAACCTCTATCTCAGCTGAATCCATCAAATAGTTGATGAGATACAGGGTGGCACATACGTACGTACGTACGTACGAACGTACACACGGATAAAACTAAATCATGCCTGACCTTCTGGATCTCTGGGTTTTCTTGACTAATGATGTGGAAATTCTACACACTTATAGAACCTATCAAAAAAAAATTGTGCAAAGTGTTAACTAATTTGGTTTATTGGTTTTTGAGGTATGATTGATCAAAGAAATGAGATTTCTAGCATAGGCCGTTTTTGAAGTCTATTAAGGGATAGAGCGCTCTCGCGCCTCCCTTGATATATATATATATATATATATATATATATATATATATATATATATATATATATATATATAGTGATATGCACAATAATAAATGTTAAGTACAAAACAAATTTTGTCTCTATTAATTATAATCATTTTTCTCAAGATTCTTACAAATTAATGAAGTCAGATTTCAAATAAAATAGAATAATTCATAAAGATCATGTTTTTTTCTTTACACTAAGTATAATTACTTTCAATCTCTCAAATTGTCTTACATTTTTCTCGTCAGCATTTAGTTGTAATCCCTGCGAAATTATATGGTGATGTATTGTTGCTATGTATGTAATAAAATTAACAATCCATATTAAATATACATTAAATATACATTGGTGCTATAGAAAAGTGTAGCTATTCTTATTATATGATGACATTCAACAGTGAATACTAAGAAAAATAGTACTACATAGTCTGTCTATTTGTATCTGCGAGCAAAGAATACAAACATTAGATTTTATATCAATTGAATAATCCTAATATCAGCTCAAACTCAATGAAAATAATAGAAAATATCAACTATGTTCAGCGGGAAAATGCATAATTATAAACATATCATCATGGTTATTTTCGATAGGGCGTGCGTTCTACATGCTGGCAAGTATCATGATATTTGAAGAAATGTATTCCCAAACTAACCCAGGTTTTAATTATCACTCTTAATCTCATGTCCATTCTTATCACTTTGGTCTATGTTTTTCTTGGTAGTTACCTGTGAATTGACAGTGATCCCTCAATTGTTTGAGATCTACTAACCAAACACTCTCACCCATTCTATCAACGTGACCATAAATCGACGTCTACTCACTATACCGCCCACACATTATTTCTTAATTCAGTTCATCAAACCCAATACTGTATTTTAAGCTCACAGAACATACCCAATGTATCATTATCTCATAATTTCTCTCCAGACTCCTTATGTCCTAAACCTTTACTGTCCAGGTTTCACTTCCGTAATCATCACACTACATACACATGATGGATATACTCTGCTCTTGGTTGACAATGGTAACGCTCTGCTGGTTAACAATTACATAATTTCCCCGAACTTATACATACACTCTTCATCATTTTAGTAATAGTGCTCCTTTTTTTCGCTTCGCTATCTAAATATATTTTCTCTACCTCTAAACCCCCATGCATCTCCATTCTCTGAACATACATACTTTCACCCGACTTTCTTTCCACTGACCACGGGAACTATTCCCTTTCAAAGGAACTTTCTAACATGACAACCGCTGATAATCACTTTGATCATGGTAACGTTTCTAAGTCTGTTATTAAACAAGTTAACCTTAAATAGGATTACGGGCGGGTATTAAATATCATCATCTGCTCTGGACAACCCGAAAACACCCCTTGGACCACGGTTCTTAGACACACATAAAAAGTAAACGGCTCAATACAGGACGCTGATATACTCCTATTTTTACAATAAGCTGTCACTAAATGTGCTGTTAATAGTGACACGAGAATTGTTGTACATTGCTTCAACAAAATTTATCAAACACTTGTCCGATTGTCAAGATAAACCTAACTAGAAAACAACAAGAACACATCCTTTGCCACTCCGTAAAAATGTTTCTCAAATCCACTAAAGAAAAATGCAGGTTCTCCATCGTTTCAACTTATTCACTTGCATTTGTTTCAACGTAACCATAGATCCACTGCTAGTTAGCTTTGGCATAAACTAAACTACATTTGGTCTAAGCTTATTTGACTTCTTATTTGCTACTCAATCATTATTTTAACAACTTTTAGGACGTTATCCACAAAATTTAAGCCACTGTAATTAGCTATGTCTACAGTATCCTCGTTAGCTTTATCGTAATTCAACATGATAGATATCAAATATAAGCTATTAATCAGTCGATATAATGATAGTAATTCATAGCTCTATGATGTAAGGTTTAACTAAAAGGTGGAACATGCATATATTTCTAGATGTATTGCATTAAAAAGTTAAGGAATCCAACAGAAACTGTAACCTTAATATCTAAATGAATAAATGCGTGAGTTGTTTTCGATATATCCGAATTATACTTACATCAAAACACATTAGTCTTATTTCATTCTTAATGATATAAGAGTATATTGGAATACCGTATATGTAGACATCTCAAACTCACTCAAACAAATATATATATATATATACTTTATTTGACTATTTATTTATTTTTTCAGTTTCTAATAAATTCATATTCTGTAGTATACCTTTCTAATTTGTATTGTCAAATTTTCCTCGACATACGCAATCGTTTCATCGATAGTGCTATTAATAAAATTATATATAAAATTAAATAAATATGTTTAAAAAATGATAGCATTTAAATTTATTTTTTAAATGTCAGTTTCAAGGGAGATAATTTGCTTCCGGATTTTGTAAAGCGTCAAATATCGCTGGGTGTCGAGGACAGATACAGCACTTTGATCTAAGTCAAATGGCAAAGGAACAATAAACATGTTTTCTTGCAACACGCCATTTTTAAATTTAAAAAAATGATTTAATTGGGATATTTTAATGGGGGTAATGTAGTATCAGTTATGTTGTGATAAGACTGCCCCCCTTCAAAAATATGCGACTGGAAGGAGCATATATTTGCTAGTTATTAATGAATTTAAATGATACAAAATATAAAAAAAAACATACCAGTAGATATTTCAGAATAAAAAGAATATCAAATTAAAATAAATAGTGAAATCAACAAAAACTGCTTACGCTCATTAATAAGAGAAACGGAACCTAACGCCATACTAACGTAAAGAATAATCATCGTTTTCTTAGGTTTAATTAAAATCATGTCGTTATTGTGAAATCTTAAAAAAAGTATTCCATAAACATTTTATATGAATTGATCGTAGTATTAAAAGGAGTGTATGAATGTAAATATATCTAAAAAAAATATCTTTAAATAAAAACGACTACATTCGCTAAATGTAGTATTTATTTCATGAGTGTGACGACGCGCGTCTCCAACATGAAACGAACTATTTATGTTTATAATTCTCGAATTAGGATCTTATTAATATCTAAACTATTATGGGATGCCGAAAAAGGAAATATATATGTGTAACTAATATAGTATACGTTTCAATCTAGAGTAAACTTAAATATATATATATTATTTAATAAATTAAATGCAATATTATTAAATACCTTTATTTAATTTTATACCTAACTGAGTGTTAAAAGAAAAAAAATGTCTACTGAACTTGTATATATATATATATATATATATATATATATATATATATATATATATATATATATATATATATACATATATATAGAGATGATAGATAGATAGATGTATTTATATATATATATATATATATTATATATATAGATATATGTGTGTATATGTATATATACATATATGTATGTGTGTATATGTACATTTATGTATGTATCTCTCTCACTCTCTCTTTCTGTCTGTCTGTCTCTCTCTCTATATATATATATATCTATATATATATCTATATATATATATATATATATATATATATATATATATATATATATATATATATATACTTGCCTAAACTCCATGTTGTGGGAACATTCTTTCTGCATACATAAAGTCAGTCGCCACACATTAATGACTAGTTATCTTCCTATTCTCAGGTGATATTTAATTAATGTCCCGTGCAGTACAAAAAAAAACTCGTAACTATATATTTTTGCGAAAGAATTAAGCTCTATGTGACTGGTCAAGAATGTATTAATTGAAACATTTTAATATTTTAAATAGAACTCTCTGTCAAAATACCAGTAGGGAGAATGTTCCAAAGGCTGACAGCTCGAGAAAAGAAGCTACAAGCGTACACAGCTCTCCGGCATTCACAGTGAATGAATGGGGTAAGCTGATTCTCGGGTTGGTCGAGTGTATTGACGTCGAGGGGTCACCTGAGAAGCAAGTTCCTCGGAGCACATTCCATTGAAGTACTTACAAAAGTAGCACAATGATGCTACATTGCGGCGATGGGACAGACGCTGGAGCTTGGGGGATAGTGAGGGACCTATTTGATAAGCGACTCATTTTTGGATCTTGTCTAAAAGGAAGAGAGTAGTCGGTTGTGCACCAGATGTACATGGGCGGATGGTGGCTTTGTAAATATATAATAAAGTGGCAGGTGTGATGAGATTCCAAGCATGGTAGAGGGAACCCAGTTTCTTTGCAGCAGTCTTGGCAATGTCTTCTATATATTAGTTCCAATTCATGTTACCTGTGAATGTTATGCCGGAGAGTTATAATTTTGGACTCCCAGATAGGGTATTATTTGTTATTGAAATCGGTGTGTTTAAGCTGGATCCTTGTAGTTGTTCAAGGAAAGGAGATTTGTACTAGAAGCATTACATTATACCACCCATTTATGACCTCATTACACTATATATATATATATATATATATATATATATATATATATATATATATATATATATATATATATATGTGTGTGTGTGTGTGTGTTTTTCAATATATTTTTTTATCAACACAGATATTTACTTTCTTGCTCAATAGTCCTCTAATTCAATTTAACTTCATATAAGACTCGGTAAATATAAAGATCAGATTTCGCTAAATCAATAACATGAGAATAACATTATTTCGGCTTTCCTCGATTACATATATCTCCGTGATATATAAAGTGTACAAATTATCATTGTTTCATAAAGGGGCTTGACAATTAAAAGTTAATTAGGTAGTAATTTAGTCATTTTGTCTATATATGTTATTTTTCATATATATGATTTTTTTTTAATTTAGGTTTCATATTTTTCTCTACACACACACATATATATATATATATATATATATATATATATATATATATATATACATATATATATAGAAACATATATATATATATACATATATATGTATCTATATATATGAAATATATATATGAAAGTAAATTTAAATATACTAAGAACTTCTCAAAAATATTAGACAAATGACAACAGAACACCTTGTAAAATTACATGTATCGTTTTAGATACATATGTTTATATAAAAAGATTACACATAATTTATCTGAATTAATAAAATGCTGAATTTATACATTTCATATCAAACTGTTTGAATACTATTAAAATGTCTAAATTGTTAAATATTTCATTATTTAACTTCTGAAAGGTATATATTACCAGAATGTTTAGTAAATGTTTAAGATGATATATTCTTTCTATTATATATACATATATATATATATATATATATATATATATATATATATATATATATATATATATATATTAACAGATTATTTGTGGTAGAATTTTATCAATCTTTTAAATAGAATAAACTGAATCATAGCGAGTCGAGAGCAATACCACATGAAGTAAAAGGAGAGAGCAAAATTATAGTTAGATATTTAATTGTCGGAAGACATTCGATAAAAAAATCCTGTAAAAAGAATGAAAAAAAAGTAACTTTTCAACTTACACATTTTCAAGTGAAACGTCGGCGAATATCGCTTAAATACCTGAAAAAGAGTAACGTTGGGAGAGAAAAACAGAAAAGGCAATATATGGACATGATAGAGGCAAAATATATATGTTTAGAGGTCCCTAAATGAGGTCAATTTTTTAGATACCTCTTTTTGAGTAAAGAGCGATAGTTTACACATTGTTAAACTCACGGCCTCAAAACCCTTAAGATGGTGTTTGGAGCGGGATTTGTGTACAATGCGAAAACAACCATCGATACACGCCTCACCGTACTTTTTATTATCATACAAGTGCTGTCCAATTGATTACTCGTGAACTTGTGAGCGCCCAGATGTTCTCTGTAAACGCCCGGATGTTCTTTGTAGAGACCCGGATTTGTCAGTGAATACATTCTTCTGTACGACACGTGATCTGCGAAAACATGCAGGCATATGCTGGGCTACTCTGACTTCCAAGCGTTGAACAGGACAACCAACATAGTCAGCTTCACACTGATATTTGGATGTGTATATTATAAAACTTTTTTGTTGTGTAGGAAGTACATCTTTCGAAAAGCCTGAGTTAGGGGTTCTGGTGGCAAACACTACACGGGGCTGTACTGCACAAAAATAACGAGATACAACCGATGAAATGTTATCTAAAAAAACTTTACTGATAGAACCAATCAAAGGAAGTTTCAGATACACTGGACATTATAATGGGCCAACGAAAATATTGGCATTTTATATCGCCAGTTGTCGATAGATTCATTTGGAAATTAGTCCCTCAGTGAAACCATTGTTAGTAAGAATATCAGTTATTTTTTAAGTTCAGCGGCAGTGCAAATTATAAGCGCGCGGTGAACAAGTGTTTTGACCAAACTGATCTTTATACTCATGGGGACAAATGACTCCCAACTGATATACAGGCCGGTAAACGTCGGTTTCCTATATATAGTTGTAGCGAATTTGTTTCCCCGTCCTTCTAACTAAAACGTCCAGAAATGGTAAAGAATCATTCTGCTCTTCTTACATGGTAACCTCTAGTGCTAGGTGGAGCATATTCAATTTCAGGAAATAATCACTTGCTTCGTTACTGGACATAAGAATGACGATATTATCTTCCACGTAACACATATAACAAAAGGGTCTAGTAACCCGAGTAAACAGCAAGGATTCCCGAAAACCTAGGAAAATATTCGCTAGGATAGCACCCAAAGGACAACCAATCGCCACCCCATCAATCTGCTGATACATTGCATTGTTAAAACTGAAACTGGCCGCCTTAGTGGCCAGCCCGATGAGTTCCAGAAAAGTGCTTTCCGACAAGGCGAGAGGGGTTTATGTGCTACGATAAAGCATGTCAGCACATATCTCAATGGTTTCATTCAGGGGTAGCTTAGTGAATAAGCTGGTAACGTCAAATGAACACATAAAGTTTGTTTGCGACTCACATTCCAAATCGCCAATAAATGAAGCGAAACGGAAAGATTCAGCAATAAAATTAACTGAACACCTCTGTAAGACAGGATGAAGGATATCTGCAACCCATTTGGCCAGTTAATGCTGAGGAAAACCAATCATAGACAGAATGGGTCTCAATGGAATTCCCTCCTTGTGAATTTTAGGTCGCCCATACATTCTGGGTTGTTGAGAACCCACGGGACGGATCCTGTCATAGGTATCCGTACTAATGAATGTATTTCTATGTAACTGAAGAAAACGTTTTTGAAGCTTTACTCCATTACCTAAAGTATTGTTAATTGACACATCACCAAGTTTTTGAATTTGGTTTCATCACTTAAAATGCTCAACATATTATCAGTGTTATCATTAGTATTAAGAATGACAATGGTAATGTCTATCTTTTTATTTGCCTTCAGACGTTTGTCCGCCTAGTAGTGGTGGTATTCCAGTACTCCAGGCAAACTCTCGAGACTTGATACGAGAATTAGCGAACGTATGTGCTAATTCAGCTAATCTTGCCTACATATAAAAATCATCGTTAGACCTCGGCTCATGATGATTAGGTTGAGACTGTAATATTTAAAATTCGCCAAATATATGTTCTGTATCAATCTAAAGAGGGGGAATACCCACATCCAAACCTCTGGCAGTACAGCTTTCTCCGTGTGTTAGAGAGTGGCGTCGGAGAAGTTGAACATGTCTAGATAAAAATTAATCCCTGTACCATGACTTGCCCGAATAAGCGCGTTAAGGTAATGCTGATTCTTGGAATGGGTTTTGTTGCTGCGCCGATATATATTTTGAAAATCTTAATCTATGAAAACAAAAAAGTGTGGACCACGCAACAAACCATAAACGGTTGTATTAAACAACAATTAAATCAAGCGTACGATCGAAATGCATGCATTCTGTCCTTGATATATATATATATATATATATATATATATATATATATATATATATATATATATATATATATTGAATATAAGAGACAACTTATGTCTGGATATCTTTTGGTAGATCTTTTCAATAGTCCTAATAAGAATCTTAGTTTCGGAGGGGGATAGACTGATGAATGTGCCATAGTTAGGATTTGTGGCCCAAGTACTTTCAGACCCATCCGGTTCCATCTTCAGGGGAATGAGGATTATCCGGTAAAAACCGTTAACATTATATATATTGTCGGATATTATTACTGATATTAAAGTTAATTCTATTAATAAGGGTCTTTTTTTTGTTTTTATATATAGGGCTTCTTATATATGGAGTGTATGTTTGTTAGTACTATATTCTAAGATTTTGGTATTTTCTACAAGGAGTTTTCTGAATTCTGATCGGGGGCAGAAATGGTCGTTATTGAAATGATCTACCAAAGGATATGAGTCATAAGTTGGCTCTTATATTTAACAATACTTGTCTGCAAGTGAACATGCTGCCTAGATATATACACACACGCATATATATATATATATATATATATATATATATATATATATATATATATATATATATATATATATATATGTTGATTAAATTTATGCGTAAAAAATAGTAAATGCTTAAAGTAAGACATTACATTTTTTATTATATTTTCCCGATAGGTATGAAGCTAATGCAAAATATTGTATCGATATTATACGTGGATGAGTGAAAATGATATAGAATCAATATTTTTTACATCAGATTAAATTTAAGCAGAGAGCGAGTCACTGTTTTAAGTCTAGAGAGAATTTACTCGTTTTGTTTTGATTTTTATTCTTTTGAAATTCTCATAAATCAAGGGGGCCCATTCCTAGTGCTAACTCTTGATCTCCATATGCAATACATTGATATTTGAGTGTTCTATTAAAGTTCTCCTCACTCCCTCAAACGCCGATGCAGTAAAGAAGTAAAGAACATAAATGCCCCTCTCCCAAATTGACCCGTGTCCTATGTCATATTATATATTTATTGTAATCTCTTGTTTTTACAAGATTCCAACACAAGAATTCACATAGTCTGTAGAGTATCCAGTTTAGTGATGTTACCAGAGGAAATCTAGTACTTCTGGTATCAGCTTGTCTGAGATGGCATACTCAGGGGAGCTTACTTTGGCTTCGAATACTATGTTATTTTAAATATTTAGTCAACGTTTACTTGTAGAGTGAAGTATTCTTATGCCAGGTTGTCCTGACCACGCCCTGTAGAGAGACACCTTAGACATTCGAAGACTGTGTTTAGTAGTCATCAACGTTTACAGGTATACGTCAGGATATGACGTCACACACAGAATGTTCGACATGGAACGTGCCAAAGAAGATAGAAAATATGAATATTCTCTTCTGTAAGTTGACTGTGCTCGTACATTTTCGATTCTCTGTCGCGGAACGAGCGAACAGCAGCTCACACTCTGCTGTAACAAAAACAAAACAACGATTAACATGAGTAATTGGGCACACTTTTGTTTGAATTTTGCATTTCAGCTATATAAATAACCACTAAAATCATCTTTACAACGAGACAATGAAGCATCTAGCATCTACTACGTTTCAATGAGAGAGAAAAAGGCGACAGAAAATCTGAATTTATCGAATAAATGATGAGTATGTGTATGCCTATCTCTATGTCTGTTACTTTTCCTTCCGCTATCCGACCAAGAATCATGCCTTTTTGTTATGCAGCTGTTGACAGTGATTCAGTTTCTCTGTTCAGGTGTTCTTTCCGTAGCCATGCCAATCTGTTATAGTGCAGCTCTGCTTTGGACAGTATTATAACTCGTCTATCTATCTGAATTCTTTCTATTTTGCTTTTCTCATTTTTTTGTTTCTGTTACACCGGCCGTTCTTACACAGGAGAAATTGCACCGGTTGTCACTATAAATAGTGCGAGTCAGCAGAGAAACAGAGAAGACAAAGCACAGTCTTGTAACTGTCTAGCCAAGTGCTAATCAATTTCTTACTTTGTTAATACACTTGTTAAACCAACCCTCGACTTGACTTCCTTTATTTATTATTTACTGTTGGACAACTTCACAAGCGACGAGGAATCGAAACGATTTCACTGAAAAAAAATCATCCAAAGTGATTCGGAAGATCTTCACGGAAAAAAACCCATCTTCGTCAGATATTTGGATTCGCAAGGATAAACAGCAAATTAACTACTGAGTAGTTAAGCGAAAAAAAACACAAACTCAAAACTTGCTACCAAAAATCGAAAACTAGACAACGCGAAAGACATTTGCAATTATTGAAATAATTGAATACACTGATACCTTTATTTTTTTTCTCTTCAAGTTTCACTGACTCGTTAAGATAAATGTTATCCGCGTCAACTATTACAGATATTGTGTAAGTTTGTCGTAATTATTAGGACAACATCTGATATTTGAGCAAAATCCGGATTGACTATTTATTAAAACGGTCTACCACAGAATTGTCGGGAGCAAAGGACGGACAGTAAAAAAATATATTCGCGTAAGTCATTTGTGCTTCTAACAAAACTGTTAAATAAGCAAGTCGCATTTTTGCAAAATGAAAAGGGGTTTAAAAGATTTCTCATAAAACTAGTCTTATTAGGCGTATAGCGACGGACTACGTACACATATAAAAAAAATTCTTAGTTTTGTTTTTCAAACAAAAGAACTGGGATTGAATTTTTTTTTTTTTACTAAGGAATAATATATTTCTTGCTTTGTGTATTAGTTGAGGAAACTAATTATATTAAGCACGTTGTGGGGAAAACTGATTTATTTTTACAAGTGTAAATTGTGTGGTGCATAATTTGAATTCGTGAATGATGGACACTGAATTCAAAGATTCTCTTTTTCAATTACTTAAATTCCAAACGGAACAAAATGTTGCATTACAAAGACAGCAAGTTGAACAACAAATGGAACTTCAAAGAAAACAAGTTGAAATTGAGGAGAAATTTTAAAGAGAGTTGTTGGAACAGCAAAAAGCCCAAAGAAAATGCATCCTGAACAAAAAGAGCTGGCGACAACACGAGAAGAAAGATTCCAAGAAAGACTGCTACACAGCAGATACATTTCGAAGAACTCTTGATAAAAACACAGGAGGAACAGAGAAAATTTCTGGAGGCAACACAGTTAACGATAGCAAACGAGAATCATAATGCATTCTCCCAGACGGCTGTGTGGAGCGCTATCGAAATTTTCAATTATAATCCAGAAGACGATGTCACTTTTGCTCACTTCTATAGAAGATATGAGGATATTTTTGTATCGGACTGCAGTACATTGACATACTCTAAAAAAGTTAGATTTTTGCTAAGAAAATTAGGAGTTGCCGAGCATACAAAGTTTGTGAATTTTATCCTTCCAAAAAAGACCAGTGAGTTGAACTTCCAGGAGGCAGTTACTTTACAAACAGAACTATTTTCTACAAAAACTTCTCTTTTCCACAGGAGATATACGTGCATGAATTTCACTAGAAGAGAGGAAGACGACTACATTACGTATGAAAGTATAGTAAATAAACTTTGCGACGATTTTAAATTAGAGGAATTATCATCGGATAAATTTAAATGTCTAATATTCTTGCAAAGTCTGGTCTTAAATAAAGACTCTGAAATCAGACGTCGTGTTTTAAATAAACTCGAAAATGAGCCATGTCTAACAATACAAAACTTAGCGGAAGACTGTGAACGTTTTGTTGCGATGAAACAGGACAGTCGTGACAAAGAGGCAAACGGAGTGTCGCACATTAAAAAAATCCATTACAAGAAAAAGGTGACTTCAATGAATAACCAGAGAAAAAAACATGGAAAAGATCCACCTGGACCGTGTTGGAGGTGTGGAGATAACCATTGGTACAATGAGTGTCCCTACATATTCAAACAATGTGACAGCTGCCACCAGAAACTGCATCACGTTGTAGGAAGAACTCTGGTAGAAAGACAGCCATTAAACTGAAAAAAATTGAACCTGAAGAACAAAATATCCGGAAATATGTACAGGTCAAAATGCTTAAAAAAAGGTAAGACTACAGCTTGATAGTGGGTCTGACATTTCCATCATTAATTTACAGACATGGAAGAAGCTTGGGAGACCCACTATGATCAACTCACAAAAAACGCCGAGAAGCGTCAGTGGTTAAAGAATAACATTCGAAGGGGAATTATTGAATATTTCTTTCCAGAATAAGACCGTAACAGCCACAAAGTTTGTTATGCGAAAATCGAATAACCTTTTAGGAACTGATCTGATTGAAAAGTTTAGCCTATGGGATTTGCCTTTAAGCTTCTTTTGCCAAAAGGTTGAGGATTCGAATGTGGAGGCAGAAAAACTGAAGAGGGAATTTAAAAAAAATTCTCCAGACGTATTTTCAGGCGGTCTTGGAAGGTGTACAAAAGCGGTAGCAAAATTTGAAGTTAAAACAAATGAACAACTTGTGTTCAGAAAGAAGAGAAATGTTCCATACGCCGCTATAGAGCAAATAGACGGTGAATTAGAAAGACTCGTGAACATGGCTGTCATTTCAAAAATTGATCACAGTGAGTGTGCTTCACCTACAGTTTATGTTAAGAAAAAGAACAAGGAGATTCGGGTGTGTGCCGACTTTTCCACAGGCTTGAACAAGGCATTAAAAGATCACCATTACCCTCTTCCAAGCCCTGAAGAAATATTTGCGAAACTGAGTGGAGGAAAATATTTTTCTAAAATCGACCTCAGCGACGCTTATCTTCAAATCCTTGTCGATGAGGAGTGTTCATAACTGCTACGCATCAATACCCATAAGGGATTATACAAATTTAACTGACTTCCTTTTGGGGGTTAAGGTCGCCCCTGCGATTTTTCAACAAATTATGGACATGATGTCAAATGGAATGGATTTCGCAGTAGGGTACCTGGACGATGTGTTAATAAACAGCGTTAGCAAAGAACAACACAAGACTCATGTAAACAAAGTATTAAAAAAAAATCCAGGAATATGGGTTTAAAATCAAAGATGAGAAATGTACTTTTTTCATGGAAAAAATAAAATACTAAGGGCAAATCATCGATGAGCAAGGAAGAAGGCCAGATCCAGATAGGGCAATGGCGATACGGAACATGCCTGCTCCAGAAAGTACTGCATCCCTACCAAGCTTCTTAGGGTTGCCGAATTACTACAATGTGTTCGTACCAAACATGCATAAACGAAGATAACCCTTAAATGAACTGTTAAAGAAGGACAAAAAATGGGTCTGGACGCAAGAGTGTGAAGAAGCGTTTTAGAAAATTAAAGATATCTTAACGTCTGACTTGTTTCTGGCACATTATAATCCCAAGCGTGATATTGTAGTTGCAAGCGATGCCAGCAACTAGGAACTATGCATATAGGAACATGCATATTGCACAAAATGGATGATGGAAAATTAAAACCCATAGCCCATGCATCCCGAACACTTCTACCAGCCGAAAAAAAATACTCTCAAATTGAGAAAGAGGCTCTAAGCATTATATTCGCGGTAAAGAAATTTCATCGTATTCTGCACGGTAGACAATTTCTGTTACAAACAGACCCCAAACCCTTATTAACGATTTTCGGATCGAAAATAGGACTACCACAACACACTGCGAATAGACTCCAAAGATGGGGTACCATTCTTCTGAACTACAATTTTCAAATAGAGTATGTACCATCTAAGAAATTTGGTCATGCAGACGGGTTATCAAGGTTGATACCTAAGCAGACAGAACCATTGGAGGGTAGGATGATAGCAGCCACTCAAGCGGAAGCTGAAGTAAAAAAGAACGTCATTAATCCCCAGAGGTGATATTTTCAAAGGGGGATGTTACACCGGCCGTTCTTACACAAGAAAAACTGCACCGGTTGTCACTATAAATAGTGCGAGTCACCAGAGACACAGAGAAGACAAAGCACAGTCTTGTAACTGTCTTGCCAAGTGCTAGTCAATTTCTTACTTTGTTAATACACTTGTTAAACCAACCCTCGACTTGACTTCCTTTATTTATTATTTACTGTTGGACAACTTCACAACATTTTCTGATTGTACTGTGTTTGTATACTTCATTTTCGCAGCACTCTTTGCCGCGCTAATCAAACTTTTCTTCATTTTGGATAAGGTGATTTTCTTGTGATAGTTATCTACTTATTATCATAATTAATATTTCAAGTTGTAGTTTCAAAATCTTAATTATTATTTGTACTCACTAGGAGTTATCGCCCAAGTCATCGTCTGCAATTTATCACCGATAACAGCTATTATTATTATTATTATTATTATTATTATTATTATTATTATTATTATTATTATTATTATTATTATTATTATTATTATTGTTGTTGTTGTTGTTGTTGTTGTTGTTGTTGTTGTTGTTGTTGTTGTTGTTGGTGGTGTTGGTGTTGGTGTTGTTGTTGTTGTTGTTGTTGTTGTTGTTGTTGTTGTTATTATTAGTATTAGTATTAGTATTAGTATTATTATTATTATTATTATTATTATTATTATTATTATTAGTATTATTATTATTAGTATTATTATTATTATTAGTATTATTATTATTATTATTATTATTATTATTATTATTATTTTCATTATTAGTATTATTATTATTTTCATTATTAGTATTATTATTATTTTCATTATTAGTATTATTATTATTATTATTATTATTATTATTATTATTATTATTTTCATTATTAGTATTATTATTATTTTCATTATTAGTATTATTACTAGAAATTATATGCTCCTTCCTTTCGCATATATTTCTTAGGTATGTTATTAAATTACTCAGTAAAATGTGTTTGTTTGTTTTTTTACAAACAAAAAGAAATCAAATCACCCTAACCTTGATGTTTATAAATAACTCACAGAATAATAAACACAGTTGTGAAACAAATGTTTACCGTTACGGCGTAAAATGTAAAACAAAATCCTAAACTTATTTAAGGTCGTAAAAAGATACGAATATTTAAAGTTTTTAAAATAAACAAAAAATGTACATAAAATAAAATCAACAATTAATAATAATAAAATACAGTTATTTAATTGCTCAGTAATATGTGTTTGTTTTATTCTTACAAAAATAGTAATATTTTGATCAAGTATTTTTAAATTAAATAATTTGATTCAATAAATGTGCGCTTATAAACATAATTTCTAATAATATTTTTTAAAAACCCAAAAACGTTTTAATAAAACAATCGAAGTAAATATATCATTTTTGAGCGACTCCTACGATAAATTTAAAAACATCTGTTGGTTACATGTTATTAATCAAATAACGGATCCCTGTATTGTGCCCAGCTCTCTCTCCCTATTATTAAATAGAACTTTCTGTGCGTTCGCAATTAAACGTTATACTTAATAATCAGAGGGTGGGTAAGAAATATACTACCTTACAAAAGGGAGAATGTATTACCTGGGAGAATATTATAATGACAACAGAACATATACTACACTGCCCCCACCTACCAAACTAAAGGAGAAGGTAATCCCTGGGAGGGTAGTATCATGCCAACAGAACAAATACTACACCCCCTTCCACAAAAAGGAGAAGGTAATGCTTGAGAATATGGTATCACGACAACAGAACAGATAGTAGACTACCTCAACGCCTCTAACAACAGGAGGGATTAATGCCTGGGAAGATAGAGCCAAGAAAACAGAACAATACTACACTACCTCCACACCATCAAAAATAATATCTGAAAAGATAGTACCATGACAACAAAACCAATACGAAACTTCCTCCACGCCTCTCAAAAAGGAGGAGGTAATGCCTGCGAGGTTGGTATAATGACGACAGAACAGACATCTCTTTAAAAAGAGGAGTTAATGCATGGGATGATTGTATCATGACAACAGAATATATACTACATTATCTCCACACCTCTAAAAAAGAAGGAAGCAATGCCTGGAAGGACGGTATCATGACAAAAGAACAGATACTACACTACCTCAACACCTCTCAAATAGGAGGGGGTAATGGCTTGGAGGATGGTATCATGGCAAAAGAACAGATTCTACACTACAAACACACTTCTCAAAAAAGGATGACAGTAATTCCTGGGAAGATGGTATCATGACTACAGAACATATACTACGCTACCTACGAGTTAATGCCTTGGATGAGTGTATTATGACAACAGAACAGATACTACAATAACTCCCAACCTCTCAAAAGGGGAGGGGCTAATGTCTGGTAAGATGGTATCATGACAACAAAACATATACTACACTACTTCCACACCTCTCAAAAAGGAGGAGTTAATGCCTGGGAGGATTGTATTATGACCACAGAACCTATACCCCACTACCTCCACACCCCTCAAAAGAGGAAGTTGGAATTCCTGGGAGGGTGGTATCATGACAATAGAACAGATACCACACTACCTCGACACCTCTCAAAAAAGAAAGAAGGTAATACTTGAGATGATGGTACCATGACAACAGAACAGATACTACACTACCTCCACATCTCTCAAAAGATGAGGGGGAAATGCATGGGAGCATGGTATAAGTCCAACAGAACACATATTACACTACCTCCATATCTCTCAAAAGAGGAGGGGGTAATGCCTGTGAGTATGGTATCATGACAACATAACATACACTACACTACCTCGACACCTCAAAAAAGGAGGACGTAATGTTTTGAAGGATGGTATTCTGAAAACAAGAAAATATACAAAACTACCTCCACACCTCTCAAAAAAGGAAGAGGTAATGCCTGGGAACCTGGTATTATGACAACGGAGCAGATACTACAGCACACAATGCGACCGAATTGATCATTTAAAGATAGTGCGTTAGTCTGAAATAATATATACCATACTATGTCATAATAAGTACAATAGGCTTAAATAGTATAGTTTTGGCTTCAGACATACAGACAGACAGCTACATAATCTCCGTTATTAATAGAGTATTATTATTACTATTATTATTATTATTATTAATATAATTATTACTATCATGATGTGTATTTGCGCACTCGGAATTCTAACACAAATCATTGGCAGTGTTCGCTCATTGGTAAAAACAGGTCTTCCATGGACTTTGTGTGACAAAATGTCTCACCGATGTTCTGTGCTCAACGATTTTTTCTATGCCTGTTGCAAATCACTTTTTTAACAATATATTTTTGGCATTAATTTCTTCCTGATAACGCCTGTTGGCTTTATTTTAGAATTTTAATGAAAATAATCTTTTTCGGAATTCCAACATTATTCTTGCAATTTCAGTGGAAGACTGGAGGATGCTTTTCGTCCTCGGTAATTCCATCTTCTAACACCCTTTGTGTGGCACCAACTCATATTGTTTGCTAGGGGTATTATTATTATTATTATTATTATTAGTAGTAGTAGTAGTAGTAGTAGTAGTAGTAGTAGTAGTGGTAGTAGTAGTAGTAGTAGTAGTAGTAGTAGTAGTAGTAGTAGTAGTAGTATTAGTATTAGTATTATAATTTAATTTACTGATATGAATATTCTATTGATGCAATTCATCATAAAAGATAATAAACTGATTGGCTGACAATTTCATACATGTCGACTAAATTAAAATATATATTACTCTACGAACATGCATTTTTATAGCTGACACTTGTCTGAGCTTCTAACGAAGCATCCTCAGACAACATAAACTGACTAAAGTTAGATCTTTAACAAAGTATCTAATAATTCTACAAAGTAAACACTAGATAAATCTGAACCAAATGAAAATAAAAGGATGTCAAACGTGAATTCTTCAAGTAGAATCTGCTGCGGTATTCTTGAATCAGCCATCCTTTGCAATGTAAACATTCAATCAAGGTCTATACATGTGCATCAGAGCTGCAATGCTTCTGCATTCAAGTCTGTCAAGCACTTCAATAGCACAAACATTGTCCTTCGAATGGATGTACAGTATTCTTCTAAGCCGCCTTTGAGGAACGTTCTTCAATTCTTAGACGTTCTGCGGCTTATATGTAAATATCCAGATAAGATAATACATATTTATTAACGAGAATTACATAGCGGAGTGAAAGAAAACAAAACCATGTGTAATATCAATATTTAATATCCGAAAGTATGTGAATATTTCTGCATCAATATTTAGATAACAAAGCATCGCGTATAATCATGGCATATCTATAGTAATTATAAATATCATATAAAATAGGCAGAGTAAGTCCCATATACATAACTATTAAAAGTGTGTGTCAATAAATATATGTATTTTACATCAGTTTTCTTAGTATTATACCATATTGTTCCACATGAGCATAGTTCTACAAATAAAAAAGTAATTGAATAGAAAAATGGCCTTCGATGTGTTTCCATTTATTTTATCGTTGATTATGAAGGTGGACCAGAGCGAATTGTATACGGATAGAAACGATTTTTTGGTTTACTTGTAAGAATTTGTTTCCTACATTTGATGTGGTTTCTATAATATATATATATATATATATATATATATATATATATATATATATATATATATTAATAAATATTTGTTTTTTGTTTATTATCTATGTACGTAAACGTTTCGTCCTTTTTTTAATAGGGGCCCATCAGCATAGACATATAAATAATTGCTACTGGTCGCGTGATTTTACAATTGTGTTACAACTTAAATCCCGACATCTATAACCACTAGGCCATCGATGGATAGCTAAAAAAAACAGTGATAATTTGAACACTTATTTCAGCGGCTTGACGCCATGAGAGCGTTCTACGTAATGAAAGGAACGATGCATTTATAGCTAGCGATGTCATGCTGTGTTAATACTACACTGACAGTGCCCATCAAGGGGCTATAATCATAAATATTTGTTTTTTGTTCATTATCTATTTACGTATACGTTTCGTTCTTTTTTAATCGGAACTGATCAGCACAGAGATATAACTATTCACTAACGGTCGCGCGATTCGAAACCCCGGACTACGAGTATTTTACAGCCTAAATCTCTCTCTCTCTCAATATATATATATATATATATATATATATATATATATATATATATATATATATATATATATATATATATATATATAGTCTAAAGAAGCTTTAAGTCATTTTAACAAACAAAAAAAGAAAAAAAAGGTAAAATGCAGTTTAAATTCCCAGAGCAACTAACTAAATCCAAGATAGTGCAGACTTAACATTCGTTGGAAAATTCATAGATAGATAAAAAAATATAAGTGAATAAAAAAAAAAAAAAATAAAAAAGGGGGTGGTTAAGTATCTAACAGTGAAACAAAAACAGGAGACCTTAAGCGTCTAATATTAACACGGGAATCATCAGCTGTTTACCATATAACTCTTTCGGAGATTTCAAAACAGGGCAGTTATAATATTCATGGCTCTCTAATGATACTGATAATACTACCATTTCCCCTATAATCAAGTGTCGAAATAATTCAGCTTGAAATTTCACTAATACATACATAAATAAATAATAATAATAATAATAATAATAATAAAATAATAATAATATTAAGACTACCGTATGATATGGTAATTTGCATATCAAATAACATTAATTATAACAATAAAAAATAAAAAAATATAAAAAAATAAAATAAAATAAATGAAATAATAATAATAATAATAATAATAATAATAATAATAATAATAATAATAATAATAATAATAATAATAATAATAATAATAATAATAATATCTAAACACTAAACCCAAGAACCATTCTGCAATATGGTAGCTAGCAATAAAAGTATATAGGAATTAAAATGTCATTAAAAAATAAATAAATAAATAAATAAAAATTAAAAAATAAAGCCTTAGTACCTTTGGTACCAGAAAGGTAAGTAGATAAGAGGAAGGAAATATGCATATCTAAATACCCAATATATACAGGGTGGGCCAAAATAAGGGTCCTATATTTAAATTTGAATAACTTGAATTTGAATAGCTTCCACAAAATAAAAGTTAAACTCACCAAACTTTATGTGTGTGTAGACTGACCCTTCCGAGATGTTTTGAAATAAACAAAACAAATTTTAGCCGAAAAACACTTCTTAAAACTTACAAAAACTAAAGTATTGTTTTTTACACTGTTTTGAGTTTTTTTAAGCAAAAATAATGTTTTCTAAATGAGGGTACGTTCCTTAGGGCTAATACGGCTCATGCTTGCTTCGGAAGGGGTCCTTTACTTATTCTAAAAAAAAAAAAAAAATCAATAAATAAAAAAGTTATGAATTTTTAAAAATAGGACCCTTATTTTTGCCCACCCTGTATACATATATATATATATATATATATATATATATATATATATATATATATATATATATATATATATATATATATCACTCAAGTCATATATGTATGTGTTAGTGTGTGTGTGTGCTCTATAAAAGAAGAGTTAGCGAATTTAGATGAAATCTAAAAGTGTATTCTAATGTAGAATTCACCGATAAAGTTAATAGGCGTCTTTCCGAATGTCTGAATTCACTCCTAAGGGTGATAGTGAACACATTTTTTCGGGGGCGATTATTTCAGTTATTTTCAGCTTAATTTCAATTTAATTATGTGTTAATTTAAATAAAACAAACAATTATATCATGTGTTCTATTTTAATAAACTAAATTGCTAATCATTGCCGAAAAAAGGACTGCAGGTTATTTCTTCAAATTAATCCGAAATAGACATCATAGGAAGAATGCGGAATAGACATCATAGGGGGATTCAGAATCCTAATACGATAATTCTAGGAAGAAGGAGGATGGTGACTAACTCACGCTTTACTTAGCCAACTCAATATTCAAAACAGAAAATGGTGTCAGCATTTAAAAAAATTACATTAAGTAGACACTGCTCGCCCGTGTTGCCACTGTCCGCCACTGTCCGCCACTGTCCGTCACTGTCAACCAATGCCCGACACTGTCAGCCCTATAAAGATCTAGCCAACTCACAATTCAAAACCGAAAATGAATCAGTATTATTTAGATTCTGCATTTTTATAGCCACTGCCCGCCAATACCCGCCACTGCTCGACACTGCGCGCCACTGTCTGCCATAGGCAACCCTATAAAGAAATCGCAAACTCATAATTTAAAATAGGAAATGAGTCACCATTTTTTAGATTTCACATTTTAGTAGACACTGCCCGCAATTTTCCGCCACCGTCAGTCAGTGTCCGCCTGTATTCGCCACTGTCTACCCTATAAAGAAATCGCTAACACAGGATTAGAAACAGGAAAAGAGTCAGTTTTATTTAGATCTTACTTTTTAGTGGGCACTGCCCGCCAATGCACCCCAGTATCTGCCATTGTCCGCCACAGTCTGCTATTGTCAGCCTTTGTCAACTCTTACTTCAAAACAGGAAATAGGTCAGCATTTATTATAAGTATACATTTTAGGCGACACAGCCCGCCAATGCCCGCTAGTCCCCGCCATTGTCCGCCAGTACCCACAACTGTCCGCCATTTTAGCCCTATAAAAATAGCCAAATCATAATTAAAAACAGGAAATGAGTCAGCATTTATGAGTTTTATATGTTAGTGAACGTTGCCCGCCAGTGCCCGCCAGTGCCCGCCAGCGTCCGCCCTGGAAAGAAATAGCCAATGAGTAAACATTAATAAGATTTTACATTTTAGTGAACCCTGCTCGCCAACTTATAATTTAAAACATGAAATAAGTCAGCATTGTTTAGCATTTACATTTCAGTAGACACTGCCTGTCACTACACGCAAGTGTTCGCCAGTGTCCGTCATTTAAAGAAATCGCCAACTTATAATAAAAAACAGGAATTTAATCCGCATTTTTATAATTTACATTTTAGTAGACAATGCCCACAATGACCTTCTTATATTTGCAACTGTAAAGAAATCGCCAACTCATAATTGCTGTGTTTTTTTATGTATCGGTTACATAAATGAACATGCTTTATGAGTGTTTTAATATGACAGGGGCGCTACATAGATGAACATGGATTTTATATAATAGGGACGCTACATAAACGAACATCCTTTACGAGTGGAAATGGACAAATAAAAGAAATCAAGAATTGGCAATGACCATTTGTGTTTTTCAGCGTTGTCTGGGATCAATAATTGTATTAGTCATTGCATTAAAGTTCGATGTACAAGTCTTTAAAAAGAAAATTAAATTGATGATAAACTGTATTGATTCCATCATTCTCACTGGCTGTGACAAAGATGAAACTGTTTTTATTCCGAAGATATCAATTATACCATCAAATGTACCCTGTCACTTTAAGCGGTTGCAGTTTACTGTACGACTTTGTTTCGTTATGTCCATCAATAAAAGTCAAGGTCAAAAAGTAAAAGTTGCCGGATTGCAACTTGAAGAACCCTGCTTTTCACATTGTCAGCTTTATGTAGCAGTATCACGTGTAGGTGCAATAACAAATATTTTTGTGTATGCACATCAAAATACAACGAAAACGATTGTGTATAAGAGATTTTCAATCCTAATGTCAGATTATTTTTTTTGATTATTATTAAATGATTACAGTTTGTATTTCCTTAAACTGTCTTTAAAGTTTTCAAACTGCCCATATCAGTCTAAAACTTTTAATTATGTATATTTCTTTATAAACACTACAGGATAATAATGGAGGTAATTCACTTGTATATTTTGTTTTGTTAACTTGAAGCATGTTTTAAAAATGCACAATAAAATAAAAAATATATACATATAGGAATTATCCTCTGAAGGAGTAAAGCACACCATGTGATAAACAATAAAATGATAAAATCGACAAGTATGTTTTTGTTGTGTGTATTGAAATAAATGAAGTAAAAAAAAATAATTTACCTGCTTTATTCGTCTTGGGAAATCATGTATAAATAAATCCCCCACTTGTACATAGAACAGGTTATATTAATCTTACTAGTAGGCTATGAGATTGTAATCTACTTTTACATGTATGCACTATTGTAAATGTTAGGGGATAAGTGTTTTTTTAAGAGTATAAAAACAAGTGATGTGAAAACAGTGATAAAAGTAATAACTGAATCTGCCAATCAATTGAGTATACATACATTGCTCATTTATTCTGCATCCGGGCATCGTCAGGTAGCCCTGCTAGTATATATATATATATATATATATATATATATATATATATATATATATATATATATATATATATATATACTTCCTGAAAATAATCACTCAAATAACTAAACCGGAAATTCGATCATTATTCGGATTTCCCAGCACTATCGTAAAATTTAATTCCGTCTGAGTCAACAGGCATGATAAACGTCGACTGCATTCCGAATCAAGCCTAATTGAACAATTATAGAGTCTAGTGCACACCGAAAAGTGTCCCCGACGTTCGACCACCGAATCTGGGCAATTCAATATTAACTTTCACGTACTTTGTCAGCGACCGTCAGCCTCAGCGCCCGAGCCATTATGTTCGCAGATCTCGAGTAAGAAACCAGTATGCTCGAAAGACGGAATAGTCTGTGAAGACCCCGGAGTAGCAGACAGGTCGATATCAGGCGGAGTGACACCAGGTTAATCGATTGAGTTGCATCTAACGCTCCACCCCATATATATATATATATATATATATATATATATATATATATATATATATATATATATATATATATATATGTATATTATGATCATGTCTTATTATGTTTGATAACCGAATTATAAAGATAGAAAATGTCATCATAAACACCTATAATGCCTGGTCGCGAACCGACTGGAAATTGTTTTCGGCTTACATCGGCTCCCGACGATCATCATTCTTGTTTGTTTCGGTCTTGAATTCCGTCTTCCTTTTGTTGTTTGTTTTCTTTCGTTTCACAGAATCTCAACACTCTTCGTGTTGTTTAATACGGAACACAATCATTTTTATGAATGTATATATCGGTCAGTCAGAAGAATTAATAAGTTTGAAATATTTAAATAATTGACAATAAGAAATCTATACAATGCATTTTATTCTTTTAATTTTCTCGAACAATTTTCGAAAAAAACATATGATTATTACTATATGACAGTTTCATATTTTTTCCTACTGATTTATTGATCTTAAATCCGTGTGACGTTTAGCCGGTTAGTAATTTAATTTGTGGACAGGATTCATGTGGCATGCTGGGATATGTCATTCATCGAGAATAGTTTATAGGTTTGAAATGATTAAATATCTATAAATTCAAAGCTTTACTAGGCAAGTTTTTATTTTCAGATTTAAAATATTATCTTACATTTGTCAGAATTAAATCCTATTGAATAAAAACATAGAATTGTCTAATCCTTTTTTTCTGTTTTGTTGGCGTAACTCCTCGTAATTAGCTGCCAGTCAATAATTACAATCCTGTGTTTTTGAACGCAGCGCATGTTTCATGCTGGTGTCATTTTCGTAGAAAGATGGTGCTTCATGTCTTAGTATCGTCAAATTGCTATTAATGCTCTTAATTTCTGTTAGTTTTTGTTGTTTTGTTTTGTGACACATCGATCCATTTGAAGTTATTTAATGTCTAATCTAATGGTTTTAGTAAAATGTGTTATGGATTAAGTTCTTAATAACTTTAGCTTTCTTTCCATTATGTGCATACCTGCTTAGCTTTAATGTTCTGTTTAACGGCATTGGAAAAAATATATCCGAATTCACTCACTTTTAGAAAAGTGTTCATGTTTACAGGTTCTTTAATGTATCTAAATTCATATTCATGTTGTAAATGTATGCTGTGTATAAAGATGGTGTGTAAATGATTTTGTTTTGTTAACCTATTACATCAACGGATAAAGATTGACTCGGAAGTAAGAGCGGCTAATGAGTGCATAGCCGATGCTTAAACATTTTATGTTTAGAGTCCTATTTTATCAAATTAACATATTTTATATATTAACACTGGTTACTTTTTCGTAACCCCTTAGAATAATTGTGTACGAGAAGTGGGAGGAGAAAGAAAGGGAGGAAAGAGAGGATAAAAAAGGAAATTGAAGAAACTAGAAAGAGAAGAAGAAACGTATGCTTAACATTATATTTTTGACATTTTCACTGAGCACCCTAGTTGCTATAATAAAAAATTAAAAAATCAAAGAAATACCCCATTAATTATGTTCTACATTCTATAACATACAATTGCAATTTCATATAATAATGCATTGTCAATATTTGTTTCACGAAGACAGCTTAATAATAAATAGCTGAATCATTCACTTCCAACGGATGAATAATTAAAAATTAGCAAAATATATATCAAAGTTAAAATTACGAAATTATCGTTACTTCAAATAATTCCTGATTTTCTATTTGATTTTGTTTTGATCGGAAACGAGACTCAATCTATTAATAATTAATATTATAATCCCTAATTAGATTAGCCAATACGGAGTGCAGTCTAATTCTTTTTCAGACGTGCTACATCTGGTAATGAAGAAATAATGTTTGAAACATTGTTAGCATATAAAAAACACGTTGAAGAGTATGCCCGGGACTTTTAAAGTAGAGGAATGATAATCTGTATTATTTAGATTCATCGGATGGCTGTTTCTTTCTTGGATACAATTTTCACAACGTTTCAGTCGATGTACCCAACCTAGTACAGGAGCATGTCGTCGAACTCGGGCATCTTTGTGTCGAACTTTGAAATTTATACGGAATATTTACCCGGTAATGGTTGACGGAATAAGAGTATGCTACCTACGTGGAGTAAATAAAGTGTCCCGGTTGAAATTACGTATAGATTCGTGAATTCAATATAAAGATTTCAGAGTAAGGCGAGATGCATCTGAAGAAGGCCAGAGATTAAATCAATCGAGATGTTGTGAGAATATCATTGAATATGAGAACAGTGGTCTGAATAATCCAAATAATACAAATGTATAATGTACGTTCCAACTAAAAACAACCGTTCATGTGTAATCTTTCCTTTAAATAGGCTACTCGGTAGGTGTTTCTGTTGTCACAAACTATCTTCCATTTATTGTTTGTTATCGGTAATACAACGTAAGGTTGCGTGTGATGAATGTATATCTAGTTTATGTGCTGACATACATTTGTAAGAGTAAGAAATGGTAGCATCTCTTTTCTTTAGTGAATACAAACGATAGGTTAGATGAGTGGATTGAGATGGTCGCGGAAAGAGAAACCCTAGAAAGTCCGAGGTTATAAAATGATGACGAACACGTTGAATCATGTTTTACAAACAAAAACGCACGTATGTAATGTGGAATGTACGTGAAATATTTTACCCATTGGTTCAGGTATTCAAAGAGATAGTTTCTTACAAGTATAGGTGTCCCGCGAAAACAACTGTATTCGTGAATAACGATATATATATATATATATATATATATATATATATATATATATATATATATATATAAGTAAAACAAAGGGGATAAAGATTAAAAAGATACAATATCTATTACGTTATAAGTAGCTCTAAACAAGATGTTTCAAATAAAATAAATGTATTTTCCGTCTTTAAGCCATGGGTTGTTAAAGAATAAACTCGTGTCGTCAGAAGTATACAAACAGATAAGTCGGTAAATAAAATCAACAAACGTGATAATTTGAAAATATAATATACGCTAAGTACAAGATACATACCTAAATACAAATGTTTAATGCAGAAAGAAACAGTTTGAACATATAGGAGAAAGTTCACCGTTGAGTGCGTCATGAAAATTGTAGCAGAAGGTTCAAAATACTTTAAATCCAAGAAAATATTTTGAGTTGTCTATATAATTGTTCTATCCCGAATACCACGCATCAATTCTTTCATGATAGGTTCTAATTAAAAGGTATATAATATATAATTATTTTTCTGTTCTCTCTCTCTCTCTCTCTCTCTCTCTATATATATATATATATATATATATATATATATATATATATATATATATATATATATATATATATATATATTCATAAATATATAATTATATTATATAATTATTTTTTAATAGGTTCTACTTTAAAGGTATATGTTATATCTTTATTTTACTGTTCTTCAGAGTCGTTCCACGGTGGCATCCACATGTGCTGCTTTTAACATTTTTTTATACTGTCTACTGCCAATAGTAAGTCGTCAGCGTCTCAGAATGTAAACAGAGAGGGGAATTGCGATTGAGTTCAAAGTTAGCCGGTGCTTTCCTGAAGCGTCCCTTTTGAAAAAAGTACCGTTATCAGAGTGATATTTTTGTTGGGTGGGATTTATGAAGTGTTTAATGTTTTAATTTTTTTATTTAACTATAGTTTTGTAATTTTTTAAATGATTTATTTGGTTGTATTAAACCTTTTATTTTATTAGTTAATATTTATTTATTAGTTTATAGTTTTGTATTTTTAAACATTTCTATTTGAAAAGGTGTATTTTAAAGTTGTATTTTTAAAATGTATTTAAAGAAAGCGTCTATAGTTCATAAAAATGTTCAGCGTATCGATATTAATAGATGGGTCTTAATCGTAATTAAGTTTTATTTAAGATAATTTCATAAGAGATGATGGGTGCTGCCTGTTTCAAAGGTTTGTTTATTTTTAGGAGTAACTGTGTGGCGTAGTTAATTAATTAGCTTTTGGATTGGATTTATTAAGTTTTTTAAATTTTATTTCATTTTGATGATTTATTGTTATTTAGTATCTTTTTGAGTGTTTTATTTTATTTTATTAGATGTTTTGTTTAATTTATCTTTTTTATTTGTTCATTTATTTGTTTTAAAAGATATATTAATGAGAGGTCTATATCAGTGGCTGGATGTTGAGTGAGGGTATATTTTTTCTCAGGGAATGTTTTTTCTCAGGGGTATCTAAAGTATTAACGATCATAGCAGTATGCACTTGTGTTGGGTTTTTGTATTTAGTTTATTATGTTGGTTTCATCTAACACCGTGTCTGCGTCTATTATCGGGTATGTGTAAGACGTAGAGAGTTAAATCTTAATCATCTATAAATCCTTTAATTACCTGGGGGTAGGTAGTTGTATATTTACTATGATATATATTTTAAAATATAATGATGCATCTAATTTATTGTTGTTTATTAGTGATAGATAGGGTTACAGAATGTATGAGTGTAGGTTATATTTTATGGGGTTAGGTAGTTGAGTATTTATCATGTTATAACTTTTTAATGTGCTTGTGTATCTAATGATTTATGTACCAGTTGTGGTATATGGGGTTACATAACGTGTGAGTATAGATATATTGGGGTGTGGGTGGGATGTGGTTGTGGTTGTGGCACGTAAAATATATCTGGGGATGTTATGTTGTATATAAAAAAAATAAGTTTTTGAACCTACACTCACACTTTTTAAACCCTAACCCATCACAAATATAACATAAATAATAGCCCATCACATTTTAAAATATATAACATGATTAATGCAGTACTACCAAACACCATTAAAATGTAATGTACACCCACACTTTTTAAAACCTAATCTATCACGAATATAACATAAATAATACCACATCACATTTTAAAACATATAACATGATTAATGCAGAACTACCAAACACCATTAAAATATAATTTACACCCACACTTTATTTAACCCCATCTATTTGTCTACTTCTCGCTGTGTGCATAAATCAAGAATATTTCTATACAGTATAACTTCATACTAGTCTTTCCAATCGATGTAAATCGGACAGAATTAACTTATTTAAATAATGAATATTAAATTAGACAAATTATTTTTCAATGAAAACTATTCATGTTTGAAAAATTTAAAACAATTAGGACAACCCCATATCATTATTAAGTATCATGTTAATGTTTGCTGTCTAGCCTACGCAAATTACACGAAACAATACATTGTAGTAAAATTCATAATTAAGTTATAAGTGTGTTATATTCCCCAATCCTAAATATATATATATATATATATTGAAAAGTTCAGTAAAATTGGTTTATTTACTGAATTTTGATTAAATATTTTTAGTGAAGGGAGCGGTTAAAATTATCATAGACTGACTGTTAAACAGATCACGTGTGTTACTTTAAAGCATGACGTCATTTTCCCACGCTTATCTCTCCTTTATTACGATGGCCGTATTCCGATGTCCAAAATAGTTAATTGTAGTTGAAACCTGAGCAACATATATAATAGTATAAGCTATAATTTTCATACTAAAGTATTGCTTGGAATGTGCGTTACTATTTCCAATTATTCATATTATCCGGGATGTTGTTATGCCTAAATTGAGTATATATCTATCTCAACAGGTTTCTAAATTTTGTATCAAAGTTTTTCCCTGTTCGGTGCAACACCTTTCCAAATCTAGCACCGACATTTCAATTAGCTATCGCAGAATGGCAAATCCCGACACTCCATTTGAAATGGAACCTAGAAAGTATTTCTCAATTGAGGTTCAACTGATGTCAATATGAATTAAACGCTCCTTTGAGAGGGAGATCGTGCGGGAAACACCGTGTCAACACGAATTCTCGTTTACTGTTTGCGTTTCTAATGCATTCGATGTCGCACAAGATGTACCTGGATTATACGATCCAAAAACTGGAACGTAACTCCGAAATCTGACAAATGTAGGATAAAGCCGATGTATCAAATTTAGATTCGTTCTTAAGAGTCTGTGTATATCAGTAAAAATGTACGGCTACTATTAAAGCCCACTACTTCTTAGTTAAAAAAATGTATCATATGAGAGGGGGGAAGCGATAGAAACCATGAAGTAGATACAATCAATACGGCGGATATTTAGTATGTCGACAACACTACGTATTGAAATCATATATATATATATATATATATATATATATATATATATATATATATATCACCTCAATACATGTTAGGCAGTTTTATGCTTTATGTGAACATTTCAATATGAATGAGTTCAGCTGAATAATTTGATAAGAGTTGCTCTCATTTACGAAAAAAAAAATGTGTTTCTTTATTTTTTAACGTAATAGTAAATTAAACATAACAAGTGAATACCACATGAAATATTACGAATTCATTAAAAGTAACCCAAAATAAATAATTCCAAATAATTAATTAACAAAACATTTATTGAAACAAAGTAAACTGTGTGTGTGTGTTTTTTTTCAAAACGAACAGTTTATTTAAAATATAGTAGTAAATTAAAAGAGGTATGTTTTGGGGGGGAGGTGATATTTTTTTTTTCCAAACGCACAGTTTATTTACAATAAATTACTTGAATATCTCGCTTGTTTCGTTGGATTTTCGCACACATTTTTGACGAAACTTAGTCTAAAATTGTATTTTTATTATGTGTTCTTGGAAGGGGAATAAAATCATAATAGAAATAACAAGATATATATATATATATATATATATATATATATATATATATATATATATATATATATATGCCGTTGATTAAATAAAGACATCTTCGATTCGAATGTTTTCATATATTCCGGAGTTCGAAATAAAAATGCTCAAGTTCGAAAATGAAAAGCTGAAGAGATTAATCTATACATCGATCGAAACGCTTAGAAACTAACCAGCAATTTGAACATTTTAGTTGAAAACATCCAAAGAAGCACAACAAATTATTATTATTATTATTATTATTATTGTTATGATTATTATTATTATTATTATTTGAACTCACTAGAAGTTCTCATACAGATTATCGTCAGTGATTGCTCACCGACAACAACCAGTGTTATTTCCTGGAGTCTGAGTGACAACAGGCTTTTAGAGATGTCCAGTATTCTTCAGCTCTTTTCGATAACCACTGAAAATTACCTTGCTGTATCGCAACAGCCTCTGACCATTGATTTCTTGCTAGTAACTACCATTGGTCTTCTCTGGGATGTGGGTTGCAATAAGCCTCCCCAAGGTTCCAGCATTCTCAGCACTTTTCCAGTTGAAGTCTGGTTTGTGCTGTCCCTCCTCGATTTTCTCATTCTCATCGACCCTCTACAAATATTTTGTCTTGTGTCAGCTTAGGCTGGCACCATTTTTTGTTTGGAGGGATGGGGGAGGAAAGAGGGAGACCTTATGGTGTTTCTTGTAATTTATGTTCCTTGGTTCATTTTTGTGTGATGTTAGCTGAGACCGGTGTAATTTATTGGGGGGGGATTATGAAGTGGTGTTTCTTGCAGTTTTTGTTCCTTGGTTCGTGTTGTGGTGTTCTTCGTGTGGTTTTGTTTCCTCTCTGTTGTAAATTCCTTGTGACTGGTTACCCTTTGTAGCTCATGCGAGTTGGTTTCCGCATTCAAGGATTGTCTTTAAGATTGCAGCTGTTTTGATCCTTGCCGTCCTCTGTATGCTTTCGATGGTCCCTTTTATTCCAATTTCTCCAAGTCTTTTATCCAGTTTTGTTTGGATAATGCCTAGTGCTCCTACGATTATTGGTATTATACTAACTTTCTTCATGATTCATATTCCTTTCAGTTATTTGGCTAGTTCTGTGTCTTCTTCTTATTATTCTTCTTCTTCTTATTATTATTATTATTATTATAATTATTATTATTATTGTTCTTGCTGTTGCATTTGTAGTAGTAGTAGTAGTAGTAGTAGTAATAAGATTAGTATTCGGATGTGGCGTTAAAAGAATAAATAATGTGATGTTTCCTAATTTTTTTAGGTCGATTTATTATCAGCTGCCACGTTTTATTTTACAATTAATTATCATTATTAGTAGAGTAGTAGTTGGCAATAGAAGATTAAGAGGAGGAGGTGTTGTAGTAGTAGTATTGGTGTTGCCCTTCTGAGGGTTATTATTATTATTATTATTAGTAGTAGTAGTAGTAGTATGTCGGCTGTGCAATGTGTTATTATTAGTTGTAGTAGCAAAATAGCTATTGTCATCCGATAGGTTTATTTTCTTATCATCATAAATAGTATTGGTAATAGTGTAAGATAATGAAGAGTACCAAAAATGAATCGTGGACGAGTCCATTATAGGTGGGACGTCGAGAAAGAAAGCAACTCGATAACTGTTAAAAAGGAGAAGGTTCCGCAGTGCAAAGAAGACTTGAAAGGCGGCGGTTTCAGAAACGCGAAGTGCCTGAGCGCTTGGTGATCGGAGTATCGAAGTACCGGAATAATGGGAGTTTACCGATGTTTATGGTACCGATGAAGTTTTATTGGCTATGGTACCCAAGCCCGTCTTTCTGTTAGGCTTTCTGTGTCCGCTGACTAAAAATGCGACGGATAAGCAAGTTGGTACAGTGAAGGAATCATCTGACTTGTGTTTTATCAAACAGACGATTGGAAGTGATTGTGGAACAATTGCTTCAGTTCACGCTCGGATAGACAATGCAGAGCACATTGCTTTCCAATCGAATGTATATATGAACGAATTTCTAGCGGAAACCAAGTCTGTGACCTCAGAAAAAAAGACTTACATGAGACAAAAATATGTCAAAATATGTTATTTATATGTGGGTGCGTAGCCGGCGTAAACCATCCGGTAAAGAGAAATAAAGGAAACGAAAGTTTACCTATATACACCCTGCTTTTTGTCATTCTTGTTGGATCTTACCGGGTCTCCGAAAGAACGGGTAATGCAACAATATCATTATTATTATCATTATTATTATTATTATCATTATTATTATTATTAGTTGTTGTAGTAGTAGTAGTAGTAATAGTAGTAGTAGTAGTAGTAGTAGTAGTAGTAGTAGTAGTAGTAGTAGTAGTAGTAGTAGTAGTAGTAAGATTGCCATCCGTACGATTAGTTAAAAAATAACAAGAATGGTTAAAAATTTGTGCTAAGATAATTCCTTATTGTCATTTGGATTTTTTTGACAACTGTCATCCAAGATAAGAACAGTCATTCGAATAAATCAGATAACGCCAACGCAACAGGAGGCCAATAAGAAAATCGAAAATGAGAAAACTATCATATATATATATATGACTGCTTAAAATAAAAAAGAAATCATGTTTCCTTGTTTTGACATCCTAAAATACAGTTTCGATCGATTAGCATTGCATATTAAGCAGAAAACAAACAGCCCGAAAGTTTATTTTTTCATTTTTTTTTTAATTTACTGGTTTAAATTACCATATTCGGTGTGCGTTTGCACCTGACAAGCATAAGTAACAAGTAATACAATAGGACCAGGTTGGAGCATGTCATTTCATAAGATTGCCTACTTTCCCAGACAATGCCGGGATACGGGTCAGCTAGTATAAGTTATACAATTATTTTCTTATGTCGATAGTTTATTCAATTGGTTTCAAAAAATGTTCAATCTATGGTGCAGTAAGTATTCTCTTTCTAAATTTATTTTCTCTTGTTGGCGAGTTATATCGTTTGAAGCCGACGGAAGTACTAGTAATTATATTTCGTGAGAAATGATTATTTTTATATATTCATTTAATTTGACTTGTTTTACCTGGAGGTCCAGACATTGGTGGAGACACTGGACAACTTTTTGATTAACAAATATTGAATGATAAACAGAAACCAATTTTAATTAAGAATTTGAATATTTAATCATTAGCTCAACGGCTTAGCCTGCAAAAAGAAAACATACTTGTTAAAGAAACCAAACTAATATAATCGAAAACTGTCAAATTCAATGATGTTCCCTGCTTGTCTCTTCTAACAAGTTGTATAGGATTATATAATTAACTTATTACATTTATCTATTTGTATACCAACTTTCTGTAAATTAATGTTTTATGCCTAATATATCTGCGTTGACAAAAAACAAAACCGACTTCGAAATCCAGTTGACGGTGTACCTTTCCCCCAGTTACTACCCCTTCCCCCACTGAAGTTATGTTGTTAGTCTTTCTCTACTCTAACGTTATTTTCATAGCAGGTGCTGGAATAAGCTTTGATTCATGGTCCACATGTAAAACATTCGGAAGAAAAACTAAACTAGTTTCAACCACTGTCAATAATTTCCCTTCTCTTTTCTGTGACTTAATCTACTTAAAACTTCTATGAGCAAAGCTTATTATCATGTATATATATATATATATATGTATATATATATATATATGTGTGTATATATATATATATATATTATATGTATATATATATATACATATACATATTATATGTATATATACATATATATATTATATGTATATATACATATATATATTATATGTATATATATATTATACAGGGTGTTTCAAAAGTCTTGGGAACATTACAAATGCGTATATCTCATGAACTATTCCAGGTAGAAAAATGAAACTGGTGCCATTTTAAAGCTTGCTTAATCAAGTTTTAGGTCATACTAATGATTTTCGTGTTATCTTTTCAGGTGCAGTAATGGCGTTCTCTAAACAAGACAAGGCATTTTGCGTCCTCCAATTTGCAAAGACTGAATCGTGGACATGTGTTCAGCGTGCATTTCGCAGGAAATTTAAAAAAGAAGCCCCTGAAAGGAAATCCATTGTCAGATGGCATGCTAAATTTGTGAAAGATGGGTGTTTGTGCCCAAGTAAGCGAACAGGTCGCCATTCAACTTCAGAAGATGCAGTTGAGCAAGTTCGGACAGCCTTTCAGCGGAGCCCCCGTAAATCAGTGAGAAGAGCCAGCAGGGAACTTCAGCTTGCTCCAGCAACTGTCTGGCGTGTCTTAAGGAAACGACTGCAAATGGTACCTTACAAGCTCAAGTTGGTCCAAAAGTTGAAGGACACTGATAAGCCACTTCGCCGTGACTTTTGCATTGCAATGCAAGAGAAGTTGGAAGATAACGGCTTTGATGACCGGCTTTGTTTTTACCTTCCATCTAAATGGCAAAGTTAACAAGCATAACACTCGCATATGGGGTACTGAGAATCCTCATGAACTTCTTGAACACGAGCGAGATTCACCAAAAGTGAACGTGTTTTGTGCAATTTCCAAGAAAGGTGTCTATGGACCGTTCTTCTTTGAAGAGGCAACTATCACTGGTGAATCCTATCTCAACATGCTGGAAGACTGGTTAATGGCTCAGTTGGAACAAGCAGAATCTGATGACTTCGTTTTTCAACAAGATGGTGCACTACCACACTGGAGTCTTAGAGTAAGGCAGTTTCTTAACACAAGGCTGCCTGGTAGATGGATTGGGAGATCTGGGCGAGGTGATGACGTTCTCATGCCCTGGCCTCCTAGGTCTCCAGATCTTACCCCGTGTGACTTTTTCCTTTGGGGCTTTGTCAAGCAACAAGTCTATGTGCCGCCCCTTCCAAGAGATATTGACGACCTAAAGGCTCGAGTAACGGCAGTTGTGGGAACCATTGACGTCAAGATGCTGGAACGCGTTTGGCAGAAAATGGACTATCGACTAGATGTCTGCCCTGTGACGAATGGTGCTCATATTGAGCAACTTTGAAGATTCCCCACAAAACTTGAAACTTTAACCTTTTCAACGGTACCAATTTCATTTTTCAACTCCTAATAGTTTTTGAGTTATTAAAAATCGTTATGTTCCCAAGACTTTTGAAACACCCTGTATATATATATAGATACATATACATGTATATTATATGAATATATATATATATTTATATATATACATATATATATATATATATATATATATATATATATATATATATATATATATATATATATATATATATATATATTATATGTATATATATGGGTGTATAACTTTTAAAAATATATGTCTCGCTCTACGTGAGGAGAAACATGTGTATAAGGGCAATAATACTAAACTGGCATAAAGATCTAATGCTCTATAGCATAAATAATTAAATAAGTATCGCAAACAAAATAAACAAATACATCACATCTATAAAAAGCGATAACTTCCAACACTAGCGGAGATTGGCTATGTAGTACAGCTTCAGACTCTGAGGTCCTTGTTTCAAATCTCGCTAGGTTCAATCATGCATATGAGTCGTAAACGACTAAACACATATCATTTTGATAATTTACTTTTACATATCTATATATGGTAGAATATCTAGGTAGAATATTAAACATGTAATTTAATAGTATATATATGATATAGTGTGTGTGTTAAGGATTATTAGTGATCTATGAAGCATGATAACGATGTTTTTGTTTTTGTAAACATTATATTTTATTTTGATATTTGGAAAAAACCTCCGCTCCTTGTCAAAGTGTAGCACGAAATGAAGAAAATGATGAAAAATGAACCTGTTGGAAAACTAGAATTTTCAAAGGCGTGCAGCGTTTATCCATTTTTTTCCATATTCAAGTGAGTTCACGCGAAATGTCTCTGCCGATAACATAAGTAATCCGTTGTCATTTACAAAAAAGGAACGCGTGTGCGTCCGTACCGTTATGCATTACTATTAAAGGCAACTAATATACTATAATAAATTAGAATAACAATTAGAATACAACACAATTACAGGGAGATAAGTAGACTACATTGATAACTCCAGATATTTCAGTAGGAAGACTTTAAATTTTAAAAATAAATAGAACAAATCGTAAATTGCAACGTTATAATATTTAAATCTATATAACACTAAAACTCTATTGTCTTGTATGTTTGCAATCAGCTTTCAGCTTTCTGGTTTTAAACATCCGGTTGCGCATGCGTAAATAGCATCGTCTTCAATCTGTTAGTCTAATTCCGTTAATCTCTTATGATTAACGAACGCATGAAATTTTTCATTCTGGAAATGTTTATATCGCTTTTAATATAAAACAATTACATTTAATTTCATCAAATAGTTTTTTGTTTTCTCCACGGCTAAAAACATTCAACGGCAGGACTTCGTAAAGTCTGTCGCAGTTTCAAAAAACCTCCTCCCTTTTAAAAAACAAAAACAAACAAACAAAACAACAACAATCATTATTAATATCAGCTATAATAGCGGCGGTGAACGACACCACCTCCCACTTTCCCTCTCACAGATTTCACAACTCCTACTCCCTCTGTTTTCGTTACGTACGCGAGACAGCTTGCTGTACCCCCTTCCTTTCTCAAATCGCCTTTATTTTTCTGTACTTTCAACTAACAATTTAATTTAAAAGATGATATATAAAAATTTGAATTTAACTATAATAAGTATTATGGTACCTGTTCAGTGAATATTTACCTATAAGTATGGCCAACCACTTATAATTCAGTAACTGTAATTTAAAAAAAAAACAATTATAATAAACAGAACGACGCATAGAAATCTATCTATATTCTTCTTCCATTTTAATATACTTACATAGAAATGCTTCTGTTATGTAAAAAAAAAACTATTTTCTTTATGCCACAAGTGTCACGCACATACATGAATTCCATAGCTAATATAACAAACTGACCCAACGGGTCACGGGTGGTCTAGTAAAGATTAAAAATACAATCATCATCAATGTTTACTTAAACAGAAAATTAAGAAGAAACACTATCAGAAAATATAATAAATTCAATTAAATGAAGTCAAATAAGGCTAATATTAAAAATGAAATATTTGAAGGTAAATAAAAAAAATCGAATTCAAATTAAAGCATACAAGAATTGAATATCAATAAATACATGAGCAACACTAAAAAAGGCAAAAATAAAATTAAAATAATAATAGAAGGTAAATAGAGGGCAGGGGATGCATAAAGACGACATGAACCAAGCGTAGATTTATGCATTTATTTTCTATATTGATGGTACTTTAATAAGGTCTAAGTCGAAGCTGTGAAAAAGAAACTTATGGTGGATGATAAAAAATCTAACTTACCATTAATAGAACGAACAGTTTAGAAAAGTATATATTACTATATATATATATATATATATATATATATATATATATATATATATATATATATGAAGAGTTCGAATGCAAAACGCGATAAACGCCATTTTTAAAATCACGAAACTACCCCTACAAAAAGTGTTGCATTTCAACACTCGACGACACCCCAAAACTATGTGTTACATCATATGATACCGAAATAATTTATATTTGATTTCAATTAAAATCAGCTTTCATTAAAAGTCTAGATTTAATATATTCATGTTTTTATTGTTTAAGGTCTCAATTTAAACGAATTGGATTTATCGCGTTTTGCATTCGAACTCTTCATATATATATATATATATATATATATATATACATATGTATATATGTGTGTGTGTGTGTATATATATATACTCAAGAATAATTAAGCGAATTTAAAGCAGCCAAACCACACTTGCTGTTATGTAAGATTTTAAGAAAAATAAATAGTATGTCCCACTTCTATTTATCATTTTTGTTCCTTCCAGCTTACAACCTACCCGGCATTCTGCATTGCTCTCGGCCTTCTTAAACATACTACTACAATTCCCAGCAATGCTTCAAGCAAACTACCATTATCCAATATATATATATATATATATATATATATATATATATATATATATATATATATATATATATATATATATAGGGTGTATATCGGTGTGTGTATGGATTAAATAGATATATTGTTAGGGAGATAAACAGAGATAGATAACGCGATGTTAATGAAAAAGAGAAAAAAACAGTGAAAATAAGGGACCGTACTTGTCATCATCTCTTAAAAGAAGTACAGTAAGATGAGAGCGAACTTGAAGGTCGCAGAACACTTACATTTCTTGAAAGACTGTCAGCAGTTTCGAAGCTTGTAAAGGAAAATGTGCATAAAACTATGTCGGGACCGGATAATCAATGGCTGACTGTCTGTCGAACTGAATCTCGTCTAAATCGTGTGGTCAGCCGGACTAATGCATTAGTGTCAAGTTCGGTCGATCGCCGTTCGCATTGAATTCATTCGCTGCATGAAATGCCACAGGTTAGTGGGTTCAACCATTTTTAAAATGACACCGGCAATTTCGGATACAAAGCTTCATTTACGAAGTCTTCATCGCCCATGCGTTAGAACTAGAGGAACGCATGCGAAACGTCACACTGTCAAATATATTCATACGACAAGTACAAAAGCACACACACACATGCATATATATATATATATATATATATATATATATATATATATATATATATATAGAGAGAGAGAGAGAGAGAGAGAGAGAGAGAGAGATAGAGATAGAGATATATATATATATTTCCGAAACAGTGTTTTCATGGTAAACAACTGATGATCCCTAAAAATAGTGTTAGAAACAAACTAATATAATAACTGTAAAAAATAAATTGACTTACATGAGTGATTTTCCACTGAAAGACTTGGGCCTATCAGTTTTTGTTTTTTTTATATATAGTTTTAATGGTCGAGAAACTTCCGAGACTATATATATATATTTATATATATATATATATATATATATATATATATATATATATATATATATATATATATATAGAGAGAGAGAGAGAGAGAGAGAGAGAGAGAGTGAGAGAGAGAAAGAAAGAGATAGATAGATAGAGATAGATAGATAGATAGATAGATAGATAGATAGATAGATAGATAGATAGATAGATACACACACAATACACATTATTTCATCCATACAAACATTATAGACAACACATGTGCATCGATGTTTTAACATTTCAGCTGCAGATAAATAGAAAGTAGTTAAGAGAATGCATGGTTAACAGACAAAAGAGACGTTAGAATGTATAGATTTGTACCAATCAGGATAAATGCATTTCTTATACATTGAATTTACAACTGCCCTTAACAATCAAATAGATATGTAAAATTGTTTTTAGTTAAAGTGGTAAAATAGCCTGATGAAGCGAGACCGCAGATGCCGGATGTCTGCACATATGTAGCCAATGTTGTTTGTATAAATAAACGAATGTATACTATAATGCATATGTACCTGTTATTGCGCTCTATTTTATAAACTATGGAGAATCATTCGATTAAATCTAAGAAACAATAACGATACAATCAAGGGAGGCGCGAGAGCGCTCTATCCCTTAATAGACGTTTAAAATGGCCTATGCTGGAAATCTCATTTCTTTGATCAATCATAACTCAAAAACCAATAAACCAAATTAGTTAAAAATTTTCACAAATTTTGTTTGTGATAGGTTCTATAAGTGTGTAGAATGTCAGCATCATTAGTCAAGGCAGCCCAGATATCCAGAAAGTTCAATCATGAAATCATGTTAGCTTTATGATAGATTAACGTCAAAGTGTCCCTATTTTATTGACGTCTATAGATTGTTTATAAGAGGCGACATATGTGAACATGCTTTGACAGCCATTTTGTTGGTTCGCCATAAATACTATTCATATTTTCTTCCGGCTAGACCGTTTACTATGATAGTCATCATTACAGGGTCTCGGAGGAATTTTAACCCTCACGCTGATATTTCCTACTACTGCTAGACACTACAGCGGAAAGTCTTGTACATACGACAGCTATCTCCGAGTAGCGCCGTTATTATTTTTTCATTTTTTTAACTGTCTGTCAGCTTCACTATATTTTCCACCTGAATACGAGACGCTCCCTTCAACTTTACACTTTATTTTTCATGGAGGCGTTTTGATCTGTTGTTTCTCGACTGACGAAATATCATATTAGTAGTTTCGTAAAATTGTCTGATTCTTTGTTACCAGCCGCTTTAGTTATTCATACTTCTCATGTGTATTTTCTTTTGATGCAGCTCATATAAACAGTTTTAGAATCACCAGCACGGCTTATACATTAAGTTACTTACTTTCTTTCTCCCTTGAAGCATTTCTCGGTGTTTAATGTAAGGAATTGTTTGATTTATATATTTATTTAGCAATTTAGCAATTTATTTAATTTTATTCATTTTATTTTATTTATGTATTAAGTAAGTTTTTCTCTCTTTGATATAAGAGAACGTTTTCATACCAGAAAGAGACCATACGCTCAGCCGTTAAACAACATACTAGACGCTGAGTCATCACACGACACGTGAGATGCTAAGCCGTTTAACATCAGTTTTAAAAAAATTTCATTGAACAGTTCATTAGATTGAAATGCTATTCAGA
>OY744518.1:39909003-39919003 GCA_963556195.1 Sepiola atlantica
CGTATGGCCTCAACTTCAATGAAATTAAAACAACGAGTATTAGACATAGATTAAGAGATATGTCTTAAATGTGAGTTTCTTTTGAAGGGTTTTAGAGAGCATAATATGACAAGACCTCCGTTTTGAATATGAGTGTATTATATTTAGCCTTGAATGAAAGGTATTGTCTGGATCATCGTGTTATAACGAGCGTGTGGGCCGATGATAGATGGGGGAAGTCTGAACCCACGGCCCCATTTCTAATTAAAAAGGAAGTAGAAAGAAAAAAATACATTTCTATGTGAAATGATTGCGTAAAAAATATTTGAAATGCGAATTCTGATGAAACCCGAAAATGCGTAAAAGAAAGGGAAAGAAGAAATAACTATTAGTGTTTTTATTTATGTGTGAATGTATTTATTAATTCCTATTCATTTAATTATTTGTGAATCATTACTTAATCTATACATATTAAATTATTCATGAGCATATAAGAATATGCATATTCAATTTGTGGGTGTATATGTGTAAGAGAGATTGTACTAATATCTACTAATTCATTTTTTAATGTGTGAATGTATTTATTTATTCCCATTGAATTAATTAGTTGTGCCTTATTCAGTAGGCGATAATTAGTAAATTATTCATGAGCATATAAGTATGTCAATATGCAATATATATATATATATATATAAGAGAAAGATGGAAATAATATCTACTTGTTAATTTATTTATGTTTGAATGTATTTATTTATTCCTATTTATTTAATGATGTGTGTATTATTAATTAATCAATAATCATTAAATTAATTACGAGCATATAAGTATATGCATATGCAATATGTATATTTATATATATATATATATATATATATATATATATATATATATATATATATGTGTGTGTCTGTGGGTGTGTGTGTAAGAGAGTGATGGAAATTATACATCGGATCATATTATTCCTATCTTTATTCATATATATATATATATATATATATATATATATATATATATATATATATATAGTCATCATCATACATGATGTTTTGCTGTATAACAGAGCTTCTGTACGGCCAGACTAGCACCCCTTCCAACCAAGGGATCCAACCTTGACCCATCTTGCTGATAGTCGACGACTTTTTCTACAAAGATACGGTAGAAGCGCCCGTAAAAATATCTACAATGTATTCTTATTTAAACATTGATTGCAGCTTCACAGTAGTGTATTTGTTTATTTACAAATCGATATGCATCACGCTAAGCTGCAGGTAATATAACTTAATGACAGAAAAAGAGGGAGTTTATATAGGCACCAATACTGTTTTGCTGCATCACGCACACACGCACATTATATATACATATGTGTATATATATATATATATATATATAAAAAATATATATATATATATATATATAAATATATATATATATAAATATATATATATATATATATAGAGAGAGAGAGAGAGAGGGGGGGGAGAGTAGTCATGCAATATTTTAGTTAAACTACTAGTACCTTACTTCAGCTTGTCAACAACATTTTATATGAACAAGGAATTATTAAGGAGATACGTTCTAATGAATTCTCAGTTGTAAATTGAATACTTCTTCTTCGGATCCGCTTGCCCTATATTGGTCTCTTTTCTCTACCTGTTAGTGTACGATTGCAAATCATATTGCCGAAACAAGGAAGCGCGGAAAATACGGCTCGCTCACTGACCGTTTCGTCTTCCAACCAATTTCAGTGGAAAGGTCGGGTGTGCTTGGCCCTGAGACAGTTAAATTTTTTCAGGACATTGGACGGCGGATTTCAACGTCTAGGTACGGACCCCGTGAGTCAGCCTTGTTGTTCCAACGCATCTCCCTGGCTATCGTTGGTGGCAACACCAAGTCAGTAACAGCGGCGTCAATTGCGTTCTAATCATCATCTGTTGACGCTCTCTTTCTCTCTCTCTCCCTCTCTATCTACCTATGTCTGTATCTGTATTTTTGCTTCTCTTTCTCTAACTAACTTACCAGTGATGTTTGTCAAGTTGAGTTAATAATTAAATAAAGTGTATTGTAAAAAGTAAAAAAATATATAAGTCTGCCAAAGTTAATCATATTAAAAAAGAATGTCTCTTTCGTCTTTGGTAAAAATAATTTCCATTGCCAGCTTAATATTCTTTCTTATATGTTAGTTATGCACGATCTCTTTCCCAGGAAGTGTCATGACAATAAGCCTCATCAAATCGAAGTGCCCCCTGAGCCCTTTCCAGTAGAGCTTTTCATTGTTTTCTCTGCCCCCGTATTTATATTGTCCGAGACATTTCACTGTTCTGCCGTAACAACTGCTTTTGTTACTATGCATTTTTCGCGTGGGTAATCGTGTAAGATTTGAAATCTACCCTAAAGTCTTTGTTCTTTTGGTACGTTTGAGTTTGTGTGGTCAACATTTTTAATTGTGTTTTGATAAGTAATTACAACTTTCCAGTATTTGGTCACCATTTTTTCCATACGATTAGATCAAGTTGCTTTAATCAGTCCCGTGGTTTTTATAGTGCCCATCGCTATTTTTAGTCAAATGTGTCCAATAACTTGTTTCTCATTTATTGGATATATTCTTACTGTTTGTTCATATACTCATAGTTTACTATTTCTTACAACTCTCTCACAGGTGTCGTGCTTTTAATTACGCTGGTAAACGGTTGAATATCTTTTTCACAAAGACTACTGTTTTTTTCTTGGATCTTCTTTATTTCGTACTTCATGCAGTTTGTTCTCATCATTTTGTTTCGTAGGCCTATCAGTAGTGATATTCTGATTTTTCTCCGAAGCGACCTTAGTTTGTTTCAATGTGGTATTTCAACGGCCGTATTTAGAATCATAAATCTAGTGTTTTCTCAATTCATTTTTGACTTTATCTTCTTTCCTGTCTCGCTACTCTCTGTATTGTTCTTGGCCTTTTGGCTAAGATCAAAGTGTAGTATCTGTTCCGATAGATACTGCACCTCGTAGACTTGTATTGTCTGGACCTTCGGGGCTTGATTTACGCCGGTCTATGGGTCTGTCCTGTGCAGTTCTAGGAGGTCCACCCTCCCAGGCTTCGCCTCCCCTCTTTGGGGAAGAGTAAGTTTATTGCTTACTGCCTGAGGCGCCCCTACCGGGAATGCCGACGGGGCTGCCCAGGCAATTTTTAAACCCCACTTTCCCGACCCGACCGTGAGTCACATCTTACTTGTGAGAGAACTATAAAAACTGGCCTTGTGCCTTACTCCTGGAGAGGAGTAAATCAATACTCTCTGTATTGTTAACATTTGCTATTTTACACGTCCGTATTAAGCCTTTCTGCATTCTGAGGTATTCACTTCACTAGACAATTAATTACATATTTCTTTTTTGGCTCATGATTTAGTTGTCACACATTAAAAAAATGTTACTTTTTCATAAACAACATCAGTCATCATCTTAAATATAATCTAGTGACGAAAACCTAATTAAGGAATGTAGCAAATGTAAAAGTACCTCCTACTTACGATTTTCAAAGGTCCATTCTGTCTGAGGGCAATATTGCTATCATTGGCTAATAGACATTGGTCCAGGTACAACACTCATACATTATTAAGCTAGTTGGTGACCTCATACTTATCGCAAACATCCAGAAATCCAATTTTACAAGCCCTGTCTGTTATTAGGCCTACTAGCTTACCAAATCCTCATAAACTAGTCAGTTCATCCTACCTCAACGGCCTTGCGCACAAAAAAAATGTGTAACTGCAATTATACAGATTTGTGGAGTTCGAAGTCAACCTTATTTGCTATTTAGCCTAGCTCCATTTTGATCAGAAGTTGTAGTAATTAACAAAGACAAATCGATGCGTTTTTGATTTACTAAACTTTGCCTACTAAACAAATTAAGCTACAATAAATTCGCATACAGAATGAATATATTAAATATTTAAAAACAGTAATACACTCTTGTATTAAGATAAGTGAATTCGGAATCAAATAATCTGAAATAATTCGCAAAAGAAAACAACCAATTACAATAAAATGAAATCTTACATCAATTCACAATAGCTTCTAACCTATTTTATATTAATTAAATGTCAAGTGTACATTTACAAAGAGAATAATTTTAGTTATTCCGATCAATAATAAGTGACCAATTGCAATCTTTCAATTATGAAAATACGACTTTACACAAAAATGACGGAAAAAATACGCTTCGCCCGGGTCTACAAAAATATTGTATGAAATAACGTCTCAATCGCTGAAGTTAAAAGAATACAAAGAAAACGAAACTGACACAATCTAGAAATAAGAAAAGAAAATAACGTATAAATAACATTAATTCGAATTAAAAACATTCACAAAATTGCTTTTTTGTTATTTCTCACTACTATACAATAAACAAAAAAAGCATGTTGTCAATGTTTTTGATCTCGAATTTATTTACAACGACCAGAGTTGTTTAACATATTTTTCCCATCTCCAGAACACTTGAAATCATTTTGCCCGGCACGTCTTTTCCTCGCGTAACGAGAACGAAATACACACACAGACACACACACAGACACAGACACACACACACACACACACACACACACATACACACACACACATATATATATATATATATATATATATATATATATATATATATATAGTCTCGGAAGTTTATCAACCATTAAAACTATATAAAATAATTAAAAAAAAAAAATTAAAAAAAAATATATATATATATAAAATAAAAAAAATATATAAAAAAAAACTTATAGTCTCAAGTCTTCCAGTGGAAAATCACTCATGGAAGTCAGTTTATTTTTTACAGTTATTATATTAGTTAGTTTCTAACACTATTTTAAGGGATCATCAGTTGTTTACCATGAAAAACTGTTTCGGGAATTTAAAAGCAATATATATATATATATATATATATATATATATATATATATATATATATATATATATATATATATATATATATATATATACCCATCCACAGACAGACGGTTTCGCTTTCTCACAGTTTTCAGTGCGGGTTGACTAGCACATCTGCATAGTCGGGGATCGAACCTCCAACTAGCGAGTTGATAGTCGTCTATCTATTAGGCCACCAAGAGAAGCGCTCGTGAATGGAATCTACATACATACAGACAGACTGAAGATGGACAAAATGTTATCGAAATGTTATTAGTGTTGTATAGACAATTCATCAAATAATCATTTCTCATTGTATTACATCATTAAATGAACAGACACATTTTACCTAACATATAATTAAGCTATATAAATAAAACATATCGTTAGCTTACTGGGGGTAAACTCGATGTAAGCAAGCTAGCTACATGCATGATAGTTAATGTCCTGTACATCATAGTCTGGTATATAATCGTGATATGCCCGTTCAAGTTCTAACAAAACGAAGTAAATTAATTAAAGAATATTTTATTTGTTCTCACAGGTTGAACTTGCAGCTGGTGTAATGTGAGTTGGTTATAGTGACATACTTACCTACATTGTTGTTGTTATATATTAGTTTACAACCGAGCGATTTGAACCATTACTCAATGATACATAAAATATCGTCTATATTTATACTTCTTAGCTATTGGTCTTTTCCCATGAGTCCCTTCTTGCTCATAACATTGCCAATAGCGATTAAATCATTTCCAAGAAGTTCCAAGTAAAGCTGTCCGGGATGATTCTTCAACACACGTAATCTACTGATCAATTGTCCGTATTGAATGCTGATACTGTATAGCTTAAATCTAGTTTAGATATACTGGATCCAAATCATTGAAATCTGGACCATAGACATGCTGCTTTCTCGTCATTATATTGCGTCGACATTTCTCGCCTACGGACGAAATCAACCAATATTTCCATTACAGTGCGGCTTGGCATTGCCCGTTGGATGATGATTTTATTGACAACTAGTTTTACAAGTCTGAAGTTTGTAATTCAGTGATCATTTTTCAAGTCTCAGTTTATGCTATAAATCTAACAATTTTCTTAGCCAAAATATATTTTCGGAAATGTTCATATTAATCATTGCAGTGGGTACTTTATAGACACTTTTCAATATGGTTGCTTGTCAGAGAAAAGTTATGGTAAGGTACGACAACAATTCACTTTAACGTATACAATTTTATTTATTATTTACGTTTAACATGTGTATACATATGAACTTCTACAGGAGAAAGCTGCTTAGATTGACACGGTTTATGTGAATACATTTTACATATACATATATTCACATCATTTCGTAAAAAGAATTATAATTCTGGAAACAATTCAGGGGGCTTGTAATCGACCAAGCTTATGTTCCCTAGTAAGTAGTTTTTGCAATGCATTGTCATTGTTATTTAAGTTCATTGTTATTTCGCATGGATATATATATATATATATATATATATATATATATATATATATATATATGTATATATATATATATATAGAGAGAGAGAGAGAGAGAGAGAGAGAGATAGAGAGAGAGAAAAAAGCACTTAAAAAGTGAATCTGATATTTATCTATCAGGACGCGAAGTAGCCATTATTTCGATCACTAATAATTTCAGCGGAGCATGAATTGGCGATGTTAGATGTATTTATCACGCGATTTCAGATAAAGAATGCAAATTAGATAGGTCGTTTTAAAGCAAGAGACACACACACACATACACACACACACACACACATATATATATATATATATATATATATATATATATATATATATATATTATTATATATATATCACTAGTTAGTTTTAAAATAGAATAAACAACCCGCTCATAAGTTCTACAAGAGTGAATATAATATTATTATATAAACACTTGCATCGGTCTTGGGGTACTGGATGTTGGGTTAAATCCGATTGATCTTAACTTTAGAAAAAAGAAAAAAACAACTAACAATGCAATGCGAAATTTTAAAATACTGACTATATACACACACACTCACACACACATATATATATATATATATATATATATATATATATTTATATACAGGGTGGGCCAAAATAAGGGTCCTATCTTTAAATTTGAATAACTTGAATTTGAATAACTTCCACAAAATAAAAGTTAAACTCACCAAACTTTATGTGTGTGTAGACTGACCCTTCCGAGATTTTTTGAAATAAACAAAACAAATTTTAGCCGAAAAACACTTCTTAAAACTTACAAAAACTAAAGTATTGTTTTTTACACTGTTTTGAGTTTTTTAAGCAAAAATAATGTTTTCTAAATGAGGGTACGTTCCTTAGGGCTAATACGGATCATGCTTGCTTCGGAAGGGGTCCTTTACTTATTCTAAAAAAAAAAAAAAAAAATCAATAAATAAAAAAGTTATGAATTTTTAAAAATAGGACCCTTATTTTTGCCCACCCTGTATATATATATGTATATATATATATACGAAATATTGATACGTATATATATATATCTTTTTGTTTCATTTTACTTCAGTCGAAGTTTACAGAAATGAAGAAGTCCCTTCTTTTTGCTAACAGTTGAGCTCTCTATGAAATACATAGATATTCGTATATTCCATTTAATTTATCATTACCTGCACACCATTAGATTAGTAAATAGCTTAATGACATTAATTATCCTCTACCCAATTGGCCAGTAAACTATGTAATAGAATATCTTCCCTGTGGTCTCATGGTGTTTCCGGCTTTTAAGATAAGATGAATGTAATGTGGTGGAGTATCCAGATAAGAGCTGTTACTAGAGTTAACATTCCTAGGAGAAGCTGCAGCATTCCTCGTATGGGTCAGTGTATGGCCATGCCGAAGGATTATATAGGGACTTCGAATACCTATGTTATTTTGAATATTTGGCCAAGTATTATTTGTAGTGTGAAGTATCCTCCTGTTAAGTTGCCCTTACAAACCCTTGTACAGAGAGACCGAAGACACTCGAGGATAGTATCTAGTAGGTATTTCAGTTCTCAGTGTCTGTGAAAATATGACTTTTTAATTTTTTATAGAAATTTCTGAACCACACATTTTACATGAACAAGGTTTTTAATTTTTTTATAACTTTAGTTCAGTAAATTTAAAGAACCCTCTTGGGGCTAACACTTAATTTCCTTATAAGTAAAACTTATATCCGAATACTCTCGTAATAATAGATGTTGCCTCTTTTAGTGCTGCTATCTCTACTTCACTATAGTTTGGTATTTTGCTGAGTGTATCTAAGAATATTATTAGATTGGTTTTCATTAGACCAGTTGCCCCCACCACAACTGGTATGATGTTAATTTCTTTCAATGGCGATTTTATTTAAAGATCATTCTCGAGGTCCTGATATTTGATTATTTTTCGGGTTCGGCTCTAAAGTGCCCGCTCGTAGGTTCTAAAAAGTGAATATAATATTATTATATACACACTTGTATCAGTCTTGGAGAACTGGATGTTGGGTTATTTTAAATTAAATTTACTAAACCTACAACAACTAACAATAAAAACAATAAAGCAAGAAACAGGAATATAATATAGTTTACACCCCCTTATATCAAGCAGTTAAAACCAAACTTGGTAAAAAATTTAGACCTCATAAACAAATATTTCTCCCCCAAACAATATCTTACATAAAATATTCAACAAAAATACACTTACACTAAGTTACAGTTGCAGTGAAAACTTAGAAATGATAATTAAAAAACACAATAACAAAATCCTAAACAGCAACCTAAACCCTGAATCAGATAACTAAAAAACAACTAAAGTAAAGTCCTGTAACTTCATAAATAAAAATGAATACCCTTTGCAACAAAATTGTTTAATAACAAAAACTATTTACCGAGCAACAATCTCGACTAAGGAAACTCCAGATATAAAAAAAATACTACATAGGTATGGCAAGTAATACTTTCAAAGAAAGATACACCGGTCATAAATGTTCATTCAACAACCCAAGCTACCAAAACAGAACTTCACTCTACAAATTACCACTGGGGATTAACTAATAAAAATAAATCACCAACTGTAATCTGGAACACTATCAGAAAAACTAGCACCTGTAGCTCCTTAAACTCACCATGCTATTTATGCCTCGGCAAAAAGCTTGAAATAATTTAATTTACCGACAGAGGAAAGCTTTTAAGCAAAAAACAGGAAACATCGATCAACTGTAGGCATAACAGATCACATCTCCTTAGTAATTTGTACAACACCTCTTAAATAATACCATTAAAACAAAACACACCCAATACCCAACAACCCCTTAAAATGTACACTCATAAACACCTCCAAACCAAATAACCTTAACCCTCAACAACAAACATAATACAATTACCCACCTTTTGAATAAATATTATAACACGTTCAAGTAGAATATTTAGATATATATGTATAGGTGAATGTTATGGATATATGTATATGCTTATGTATGAAAATATAAAATTTGTAACTATTTATATGTGTATGTGTACGCTTGGGTGTTTGTATGTATAAGTATGCATGTGTAAACATATATGTGTATCTGTGTGTTCGTATATATGTGTATAAGTATGATTGCATGTATGAATGTATGTGTATACATATACATATATGTATGTATATGTATGCACGAGTGCGTGTATGCGTTTATATATATTTAACATCCAACTCACAAAATCCCACAAAAGTCAACCACATATTACCAGAATAACTTTTTTTAAATTATATACTGCTCACTTTACTCAAAATTACTGGCCCCACCTTCTTTAGTCCCCCCCCCCATTGATAGACCATAACTTGTGCTTACAACTTCATCTAGAACAACTTACCGCCAATATTATCTTCAATCTTATAACAGGTGTTAACCCCACCTTCAGTAATACAATTACAACGAATAATAAAATTTATTAATACCACTGCCATTAATCCATATATCACTTCCACTAAAAATAAAAGCAATTACCAATATGTTTTATTAATTCATTACTAACTATTATTTATATTCGAAATACATTTATTTATACTCCAAAATAATTAAAACTAAATATAATAGTATAATACATCAATTTCAATGTCATAAATGTATATA
>OY744518.1:39924003-39944003 GCA_963556195.1 Sepiola atlantica
AAAAGAATACATAGTTATAAAACTAAACAAAATGTAAAGAAACGACATCAATTTAACCTTTATTTTTTTGAGAACTTCACTAGTTTAACATGTAACAAGTCTGAATCAATTAACGTTATTTTTCTATTTTACCTATATATCTTGATACACCAAAATAGCTGATAAAATATCAATTATCTTTTGGATTTACTTATCTTTAAAAAACATATAAAGTCTTATATTACAACGTAAGTTGTAATTAATTGAACGCATCAGTAGTTTATAAATTTGCTTTTTAGCATAACACACACATACTATATACTTACGAGAATCTGCCGCTGATAACGGTTCTTTCTGGTTGGCCTTGTGTCTGCGTAGGTAATAGCATTATTGAATACACGCTTATCATGTTTTTCGCATAACTATTATAATGAATAAGTCTAGTATGGGTTTCCATGCGTTTACTGATTATCGAAATTGTTTACAATAATTAAAATCCCATCCCTTCGCTGTAGAGCTCCAAGGTTAGCAGAAAGCCTTCTACTCTAATACTTTATTTCATTAAACCGCTAGATTTTACAATTACTTACCTGTTTACTGTTTTCCTGTCTGAACTAACATGCACATATTTAAATGTAATGTAAACATACATCTTGCTGTTCAACTCCCGACTCAGAGCGTTCCTGTAGACATGGCCCCTAATTCACAGTAGCACGTTATATCTCAATGAACATGTGCCATGTTTGGGGTGAATATGAGTTAAAAAATCAAGAAAAACATGAGGTTATGTACCCTCAGCTGGTACCGTTATATATACCAAAGTATTATCGAGTTTATGAAGTAGTGTATGTAATGCTAACTATTACAACTCAAAAGTTATGTATCTGACTAGGCTGGATGTTTTTCGGTGGTTACTGTTTACAAGAAGCATTAAGTCCATACTTGAAAATTAAAGACGTTGGAAGTTGATATCCTATAAAAATTCCGATCTTGACTGAATTTTACAAATCCCGGATCAAAGGTAAAAGTAAAGGTAATACATAATGTCGCATTACATTTATCTAAAAAAACACGACTCAGAAGATTATACTTAACCTGCAGGTAAAAAGGAATTTGAAAAATCCGAACTCAACCAACTTAGTCCAGATGTGCCCAGATGGCAAAAACTTGTGATATGGCTCACGTCTCTTATATAACTTGCAATAAGATCACGTTTATCGTAAGAATTATAAGATTGTGAAACAAAATTACAAAATATAGCGTAAGAATGTAAAGGAATACAATCTACGCAATGGCACCACAAATATTGGGTTAATATCTTATTTACACATACATTCAGTCAAACGAAATGCACAAGGTACCAACTATTTTCTTTCAAAATGTATCTTTATTTTTGATGCGGTCACACATATTTATATAAAAGGTGCTTATGTAAAATAAAAGAATGTCAAAATTATGATGCTAGTTATATGCCGGCTACCCAATAAATTACCTCCCTTTTTTGGCACTTGCAAAAGAACATTTCTGACGAATTAATCCTTGGCCTTTCAACAATGATCGAGAAAAACTGGTTCTTCATCATTTGATTAAAGCTAAAACTATAAAAGTTATGTATGGTGTGGCTATTTAATGCTGCCACTTAGTATCTCTGTCGTTCATTCGGTACAAGTCAAGGTCGCACTTCCATATTTCATTCTGATGTCAGAATGACTTCAAAGATGTCATGCTTCATCTGGGTAGGGAGAATTAACTCCCAGATGTATTTCAACTAGTCCAATCCATCTCACATTCAGTTTGATTCTGTACGATTCTCTTCTGTAAAGTTACTTACAAAGTAGGTAAACTCATACATTTTTATCGTTTAGATACATACATCCATATTGGTTCTGAGAATGTGTTTCGTCTTACTTGTGTTCAGGGAAGCCGAATATAATTTGCCATTTCATCGGGACAGTGTAGTAGGGTTTGTGCATAATTGATGGTATCAGCTAAAATAGCAATATCATCAGCGTAATTTGTATCAGTAATTTATCCGAAAATTGTGTAGTGTACCGTACAAAGTTTGCTGATACAATGACACATGATTTCCCGTTACTTTACCATTCTAACTGTGACCTAACACATATAGAACTTGCTAATGAATAAGAACAGTGGTCGTATATCAAACACATACAAAAAATAAACATGTTTCTCATATATGGAATGTGCAAACACTGTTTGAAAAATTTTTAACTTTCAAATCGTGCTACCTGCTTCATATAAAAACGATAACTATTCTTAAAATATTAAAATTTGCTTTCATAATCTAAGTTTGTGTTTGATACTTGGTGAAAGACTATTCTGGTGGTATTTTCCAAATCATACTCTTTCATCTTATTCACTTCGCAATCTTACATTTTAGTGATTCACTTAATTGACAAAACACATTTTTTAAACATTTGTGGTTTAGTTTTAATCGAAGTTTTTTTTTAATAGGCATCGCTCCAGGCAAGTAATTAACCCTCATCATAGAAAAGGGTTAACCAAAACTAATTATGATTATAGCAAATATAGGATATTTTTTATTGGCCTCAGTCTTGAAAAGACCAATAGTATACGTAGGAGAAAACAGTCAGCAAGAATAGTTTTCCACAAGACTGCACTTCTTGGAAAGAAGCTACTGGGATTGTAAGCTGTATTACGATGAGGTATCAACACATCGAATTGATGCAGACCACTTGACCAACGACTCAAACGATCGGGCATAAAGGAATCAGGGAATACATCGCATAACTGTGAAAATGTTAATTACTTTGTTGGAATGTGTTTTTTTTTTTTGGTGTTCGGATTTTCCTTACATCTGGTTTATTTTTACGTCATTTGTTGTCAATCGCATATTCGCTGCGGTCTATAACAGATGGTCACCACTTATTGTTACTAACGAAAATGGTTCTGTGAAACTTCATCGTAAAGTCTCAAGAATACCCCACTCTCTTGAAGGTGGTAGGTGGGTCATTAGCCTATAGTTTGACGCGTCCTTTTTTTAGAAAGTGCCAACGAGATTTTTGAAAGTTAGTTTTGTATGCAGTGTCCAAACCAGAGTTTTCTGACCTTGTGTCTGACTATCCCGTCTTGGAAAACGGGTGAATACAACATCGTCAAACAATATAAATCAAATATTAAGATCGTTCCGAGTTAGCTATTGAACAAGTGTGTGTGTATTTCTGATATTGACGACAACGGATGGTGATGTGAAAATGAACGCTGTCTTCAATTTCTTCGGACTTCTCTATGTCTCTTCAGTCTTTTGCCCCATTTGAACTAGCACTTATATATCATCATGTTATCATAGGCTGTCATGTTTAATGTAGATTCTATTGTCTTGCTGAGAAGCCCCGATGCGATGAAAACAATGTCCGTGTCACAAACGCTTCGCTTCTGCCATGATTGTGCGCCGGCGATAGTGATAAACAATAATATTATGAGTGGCATTCAAGGTTTTTGACAGCGAATATAAGTTGTTTGTTTGAGCCACTTACGTAGAAGTGTGTGAATGAGAGTTATTTAAAGGAAAAACGTAGATCACAGACTGAAGACGGCATATAGAGAGAAATGGTTTATATAAGAAGGAGGCGCGTAAGGTTCAGAGACGTAAAACCCCGGGATCGGATAATGTCATGTCTGCTTTGGGGTGGTGGTTGCGGCAAAGTGAAACACAAGAAAGAGAATCACCAAGAAAGAGATGATAGATATTTACTAACACGCGTAGTACCGAAATATTGCAATTTAGAAGCATATATATATATATATATATATATATATATATATATATATATATACATATATATATATATATATGTATATATATATACATACATACATATATTAATAGCATGATTACTTTTATTGTACCTTGTGCAAACAAATTTGGCTTCGTATGTGCATACATGTTTCAAGATCGACTTTATATCAAGTCCAGTTTCAGGCTAGATTAAATATATTGAAAACACGAATGAATTACATGCTCGCATAATTGTTAAAATTTTCTTTTTTTTAACATAGTTCACCCCAAACAAGGCAGGCCGCCACTGTAGATGTAAGAAGCTATTGAGATACAAGGGAGAAGGTTTTGAGAGTAAACCTACATTGGGAGCTGCACAGCAGGATGTATGTTTACATTAGTTTTACATTTCTGCATGTCAGTACATTCGGGGAAACAGGGGGTAGGGAGGGAGTTCCAGAGGCCGACAGCACGAGGAAAGAAGCTATTGGAGTAGAGAACTCTCCGGCATCTGGGGACCTAATCAGTGAATTGATTGGATTTAGCTGATTGTCGAGTGTGTCTAGTGAATTTACGTTGAGAGGGCACTAGAGTAGACAGTTCATATGAGCATAATCCATTGAAGTATTTGTAAAACAAGCACAATGATGCTACATTGCGGCGATGGGGCAGCGACTGGAGCTTGTGTGATAGTGAGGGACCTATTAGGTTTGCGACTCTTTTTGGGACCTTGTCAAAGGGGGAGATTTATATATCTATATTAGATGTATATATATGTACACACATGTATATATATATATATATATATATATATATATATATATATATATATATATGTATATATATGTACACATATATATGTATATATATGTATATATATATATGTACACACATATATATATATAAAGAGAGAGAGAGAGAAAAGGAGATATACAGATCTGAAATACACGTTCGTAATTCATTATTGAAATAAAATTGTTAGAATAAATGAATAACAACACTAACACATGCACATATGTGTGCATAAGTATATATCTATATTCATGTATATATATATATATATATATATATATATATATATATATATATATCAATAATAGTGTGTTCGTGTGTGTGAGTGAAATATTGAAATATCCATATCAAAGGATAGAAAGAGTATGTGTTTATCAGCATCCTACTGCAGCAAAGTAAGACATGCCTTCATATAATCGTAAGGTATCGTGGAATTTTTGCCCACAAGGCGTCATTCTTGAAGGTTGTGAAAATAATAAAAAATGGCCCTCGGTATTTACCTGTTAAATAGCTCGAAAGACCGGAAATCAAACTAACTCACTACTCGAGATTTGAGGTACTGTCTTTGACAGTTGTTCCTAGGATTGACCCGGACGATAACGCATTCAAACAGAACGGTCAAAGACACTAGCATGACCTACGTTATTGTCAGAATATGCCAGTTTTTTTTTTATCGTTCTGACATGTATAGATTTTACATAATCTTAAACGTGCATTTAAAGTATACACCTTCAAAGTAAATGACATACTCCTTTTAATTCAGTGCATATATGCATATATATATATATATATATTCATGTTTATATATATATATATATATATATATATATATATATATATATATATAACTTGGTTAGGTTCAAATATGCTAATAAAATAAAGATGAGATTAATATGGTTAAGTGCTCATAAACAAGTAGAGCATTTATACAATTACTACGATCCAGTATATGAAAACTTTAAAGCGAATCGTCCACCTAGCATAATAAAACATATTCAAATATAAATTAGTCACAGGATTAGTAACAATTCATATAATGAAGACATGTTTAATAATAATATCAATACATATAACAACGCATTAAGAGATAGTGGCTATGTAAATACCAACATTGAATGCCAATTTAGAGAGAATAGGAGCACGATAATGGGAAAATGGAAATCGAAATATGTTGTATCTACCTCTATGTAATTTACTTGTTAAATCTGTAATTGTTCATGTGTCCCCGGTCTATTAAATCGATATTCTCCAATAAATAACCCAATGCATGAACTATTCAATAATTAAACTTAGGTTTAGTCGTACAAATAACTTGAAAAAGAAAAAAAATAGTCACAATATAGATATATTAAAAAGCGATGATAACCTACAAAATAATGATAACAACAAGGAATGTAATGGTAGAGATAGGAGTAATTGCCTATTACAACAAAAGTGTTAAAGCAAACATGTAGTTGGTTTCGCAACGGTAGTCCCAGAAAACAATCACAATCTTTAATATAAGTACATAGGGGGTACATGGTCTGACTGTAAGCTAAGGTACACTTACCACAACTTTTCGTTTTATAACTCAGTTCAGAAAATAGGAAGTTTAATATCTAAGTACATTATACCCTTAAATATTAAAAATATATTTCCTACAGTAAAATGGAGCCTTTTAAAAACGTATTTGATATCCACAGTAGGAAAGCCCACCTGTTTTCTCTGTCTTAGTGAAAAGTGGGTCATTGTTATGTTCCCTGGTAAAATGTGCTTACTAAATCAAGGAGCTGAGATAGGTTTTAAGTGTAGGTCTCTGAAACGGCAAACGCTGCATGAGTTTGTTAACAATTTAGAAAGTTTGACATCAATAACTTTACAATATAGCACAAAAAGTAATGCACCCCTTGATAAATGTACTTTGTTATAAGGAGTAGAATGCAAGTATTGATTTACTCCTCTCCATGAGTTAGGCACAAGGCCTGTTTTTATCTTACTCCCACAAGTAATATGTGACCCAAGGTCGGGTCGTGAAAACGGGATTTAAAAATTGCCTGTGCAACACCCGTCGGCATTCCCTGGTAGGGGAGCCTCAGGCAGTAAACAATCTTACTCCTCCCCAAAGAGAGGAGGCAAAACCTGGGAAGGTGGACCTCCCAAAACTGCACAGGACAGACCCATTGACCGGCGTAAATCAAGATCCGAAGGCCAAGACAAAACCAGTATGGGGTGCAGTATCCATCGGAAAAGATACTACACTTTGATCTTAGCCAAAAGGCCAAATGCAAGTAAATTGATAAAATTAAGAGAGCAAGTCTTAACCAGAAGATTAACAATAAAAAAACTCAATTTGAATTCTATATAACCCTCAGATATGTTTAATAAAAGGCAAATGTAACAAAAATAAGTCATAATATTGTAGGTATAAATCAAGGCGTTATGTTGGCGTTCGTATTGCTGCTGCAATAATATAAATCATATAGTTATAATGACAATAAAGTGGTAATATTAGTAGCAGTAGAAATAAAAATAATGGCAATAGTAATACTAATAGTAAAACTAATAATACTATTTACAATAAAACAATAATTATAATCATTACAATAATAGTAGTAATAAAAATAGTAGTGATAGTAATAATAATAGAAATAATAATAATAATGATGATCGTTATGATAAAACGTATAGTAATAGTGATCATAAGTATAATATTAATAGATGTAATAGTAATAATGATGATAATAATTATAAAAATAATATTAATACAATAGTAATAGAAGTGTTACAGTACTGTAGGGCCCCATTATGCAAGGCACAGTAGGTTAACTAGTATCAAATAGCTAATTTTGTTATTGAAAAATAGGTTTTGTTTCGGGACTCAGAGGTGGGGTCAGAGAAGAGTTTGATCCAAGAATAGTCATAATAAATTTAGACACCTGACGTGAGCTCTGAGTCAGAGATCAGAGTGAGTCGTTTTTGTCCCCATCTCGTGCGTGGGAATGATGATTACGTCACCACGGAGAACAAGAACTTAGCTTTTTAGAATCAGTCTGAACTTAGAGGCGATACCGTTCAGACCGGGTGCGAGCATGTAGCCGGCAAACCGGTAAGGCCCCGCTCTGGGAGTGCAGAAGATATCCCAAAAGGAACCAGAAAATAGCCGAAGTATGAGAGAGTCGAAACCGGAATCCCCCTGACAGCAAGCGAACTAAGAAATAAGAAACGTGTGAGAATAAAGAAACTTGTGTGAAATTTCCCTTCAAAAAATTCGTGTCTCGTGTATTCATTCTGTCTGAGACAGACCTCTTCCTTCGATCAAGACGACACAGCCAGCGAAGACTAGACGAATCACAGGCCAAAGAAGAGAACAGAAGATAAGGTAAACTTTGAGATTCATTTGAGAACTTTTTAGGAACTTTAAGAAATGTATAATGAACTTTCCGTGATTTAATATAAGTTGAACTGAAGCGTTTATAAATGGTAAAAGAACTCTTTCGAGACTGTGAACAGTACGTTTTTATATGTGGAATAAGATTTATAAAAGTTATATGTGAACATTATGTTATTTGATGCCGAGAGCTTTAAGAGACGTGTCGCAATGGAAGATTCGTTATTTGAAAAATAAGACATGTAGGCGTGTATCGTTACATGGGTTTGGTTTGGTAGCCGTGACCTGCCGTTTCCAACATGAAACGGTTCGATATCGATCTGGTGCTGTCATGAAGTACGAACACATCGTGTGGTCCAAATTAATAGAAAAAGGAAGAGAAAAAAGGAGCGAGACACGGAGGAGAAAATTGTTGAGATACACAAAAGAGAGACACATTTAGTTAATTATTAAAAGACATAGGAAAAAAGAAAAGAAAAAAGAAAAGAAAAAAGACACATTTTGTTAAAAAAAGAAAAGAAAGAAGAACGCACACACAATTGTTAAATTACGCAGAAAGAGAAAAAGACACATTTTGTTAATTGTTAAGATTCACAAAAAAAAAAGAAAAAAGAAAGACACATTTTGTTAAAAAAAGAAAAAAGAACGCACGCACACACACACGCAAAAACAATTGTTAAGACTTTGTAGGAAAAGAACATTCTAGTTAGAAAAAAAAGGACGATTTGCCGTAATTATGTTTTTTTTTCTGTTGTGTTTTAAGAATTTGTTGCTGTAATTTTTTTTCTGGTTTGTGTTGGTGGGGGACAAAGGTGAAAGCAATAACGGGCGAAAAAAACGAAAAAAAAACGAGGGAGGTATGTTATTAAAAGAGAGAGAAAGAGAGGAAGAATGGAAATGTTAAAAAGGGTGGATGTGCTGAAATGACATGTGCACGCGAGGACAGAATATGCGTATTTAGAAAAAAGAAAGAAAGAATGTATTAGAAAGAGAGAGACAGAGACAGAAAGAGTATAGAAAGAAAGGGATTGATATGCCACTCTGTGGCCGAAATCTTTTGTTTTTAGAATGTATATGCGTGTTAAAAAAAGAGAGAGAGAGAGAGAGAGAGAGAGAGAGAGAGAGAGAGAAAGCGCCCGTGGGTTTTGAAAACTGCTAAAAAGTGTTGCAGGAAAATAACGACGACAGCGGCGGGTGATCTGATGGTGTCCGGGTTGGAGTTTGACGACATATCAATACGTTATGGTGTCGGGCGCTGTTCTCTTTTCCCTTTATCTTTTGAATTATGTTGTATTGTATTGTGGGGATATGTTCTCCATTGGTTCTGTCGGTTTCGGTTTGATTTTTTTGTTGTTGTTGGGTGGAATGAATTTTTTTTTGTATTCTTGTATTGATGTATTTGTTACATGGAGGATTCCGGGTTCCTAATGCTTGAGTGAATGATATTTTACTATTTAGAGGATGGAGAAATTTAAAAATGTAATTAAAAAAAAAAACAGTTCTTAAATTGAATGTTACGTGGGTCAGCAAAGTGTAAGGGTTAAAGTGATCTTGTATTTGAGTTGTTTGGGGGGCACTGATAGCAGGTTTGGGTCGGTTTATGGAGACCCCGGACGGGGGTCAATTAGGTTATTTCGCATAATATCCCTGTGCACAGAGTATGTGCAGCCCAGTTGGGTCTGCGGGATTAATAAAGTTCGCTCGGGTGGTTCTCGCAAACGAGGCGGCCATGGGTTTTGGCTCGGAGAAGAATGGGCAAATGTGCTCGAACTCTACACGCGTTAAAACTGCGAACCGGTGGTTAGACGACAGGACAGTCGTATTGGTGCGCCACGATAACGGTGGTCGATATTGAAGTTGTGATTAATTTTCGTGACCCAGGGTTGCTCCCCAATCACGTCGGTAGACCGTGTATGGAAGTGGAATAGATTTAAGCTTTATATTTAAGAGAGGGTACCTCAGTCAAATTGATTTTGGTTTAGGGAAGAAAATGATGGACCTGGATTGGTGACCCGATGTGTTCCAGGAACGGTGGTGTCGACACCCCCGTCACGCCGTTTAGTTAGAGCCATGGGATGGGTGCCACGCCACGCCAATGGGGTTGGGAGTTAGAAACTGGGTGTTTGTTCGCTGTCATTCGCGACGGGAGCACGGGCGTGTCAGAAATGTATGGTCCATATATAGCAAGCAGTATAGCGACGGTACCTTCAGTAAGCTTCGAGGCTGACCATTAGAGAATAGGTTAATGAAGGTTTTTTTGTTCTGTTTTTTGTTCCCCTATTTCGCGAGAATAAAACGCGCAGTTAGTTTTAATCGGTTGTGTGCCGACCGTTTGTTGAAGTTATCTAAGAAAGTGATGGTGGCCCGAAAGTGTAACATACCGGGAATTTTTGGGAAGTGGTCGAGCACGGAGAACGTGTGTGAGCAAGAGCGAATTTATGTGGTAGATTTTGCAGGAGATATAGGCGAGAAACGCCTGATGTTGATTTATGACAGGGGATGGCTTTTTTTTAGCCGGTAACGACCGTAGGGAGCAAACTCTCCCACATCCCGGAAACATTGTCATGTAGTGCCGAAGGAAATTCCGGCAGTAGTGAAATGATGGTAACCCCAGGAGTGCCCAGGCTCGGATTTTTACCAGTCCCAGGGAGGGGTTGGTTTTTAAAAAAAAGAGAAAATCTTGAGATTTTTTGTTTTTTCTGTTTATAGGGAAGGAAAGAGTGTTACAGTACTGTAGGGCCCCATTATGCAAGGCACAGTAGGTTAACTAGTATCAAATAGCTAATTTTGTTATTGAAAAATAGGTTTTGTTTCGGGACTCAGAGGTGGGGTCAGAGAAGAGTTTGATCCAAGAATAGTCATAATAAATTTAGACACCTGACGTGAGCTCTGAGTCAGAGATCAGAGTGAGTCGTTTTTGTCCCCATCTCGTGCGTGGGAATGATGATTACGTCACCACGGAGAACAAGAACTTAGCTTTTTAGAATCAGTCTGAACTTAGAGGCGATACCGTTCAGACCGGGTGCGAGCATGTAGCCGGCAAACCGGTAAGGCCCCGCTCTGGGAGGGCAGAAGATATCCCAAAAGGAACCAGAAAATAGCCGAAGTATGAGAGAGTCGAAACCGGAATCCCCCTGACAGCAAGCGAACTAAGAAATAAGAAACGTGTGAGAATAAAGAAACTTGTGTGAAATTTCCCTTCAAAAAATTCGTGTCTCGTGTATTCATTCTGTCTGAGACAGACCTCTTCCTTCGATCAAGACGACACAGCCAGCGAAGACTAGACGAATCACAGGCCAAAGAAGAGAACAGAAGATAAGGTAAACTTTGAGATTCATTTGAGAACTTTTTAGGAACTTTAAGAAATGTATAATGAACTTTCCGTGATTTAATATAAGTTGAACTGAAGCGTTTATAAATGGTAAAAGAACTCTTTCGAGACTGTGAACAGTACGTTTTTATATGTGGAATAAGATTTATAAAAGTTATATGTGAACATTATGTTATTTGATGCCGAGAGCTTTAAGAGACGTGGCGCAATGGAAGATTCGATATTTGAAAAATAAGACATGTAGGCGTGTATCGTTACAGAAGGTGTAGCAATAATAACGATAATAATAGCAATAACATGGATAATAATGGCAACAAGTAGTAATAATAACAATAATTATAATTATAATAATAATAATAATAGTAGTAGTAATAATAATAATAATAATAATAATAATAATAATAATAATAATGATAATAAGGATAGTAATAGTAATAACAATAATGCTAATACGTATGTTACTATTAGTAACAATAATAATGGCAATAGTAATGATAATAGCAGTAATGGTAATACTACTACTACTACTACTACTACTACTACTAATAATAATAATGATAATAATAATAATAATAATAATAAGAAGAAGAAGAAGAAGAAGAAGAAGAAGAAGGAGAAGAAGAATAAGAAGAATGGTAGTGGTTACAGTTTTGATTTACTCCTCTCTTGGAGTTAGGCACAAGGCCAGTGTTTATCTTACTCCCACAAGTAAGATGTGACCCAAGGTCGGGTCGGAAAAGTGGAGTTTAAAGATTGCCTGGGCAGACCCGCCGACATTCCCCGGTACGGGCGCCTCAGGCAGTAAGTAATACACTTACTCCTCCCCAAAGAGTGGAGGCGAAGCCTGGGAGGGTGTATCTCCTAGAACTGCACAGGACAGACCCATAGACCGGCGTAAATCAAGCCCCGAAGGCCAAGATAATACCAGTCTATGGGGTGCAGTATCCATCGGAGTGGTTACACTAGTAATAATAATTATATTGGAAGTAATATTATAAAGCTAGATAGTAATAATTAAAACAACAATACTTATAAATACTACAGTGATTTACCTGTAGGACCTACACTTATTCAACATATTTTAATGCTAACCTGAAAATTACTGGAGCTCAAATTGGTACAATGGATTAACAAAAATTCTAATGATTTCAAAATATGTATTAGTTACATTTAATATACATTTGATTCGTATGATCAAAATTATGTGCTGACGACCATATACATTATGGGTTTTAGTTGTATTTAAATTTAACATTAAGTGCACGGAGAAATTCTAAATATGAACTTGTCTTAACATTTCTTTAGCGTTTCTTCATATATATATATATATATATATATATATATATATATATATATATATATATATATATATATATATATATAGTCCCGACTGTCAGCTCAACGGTTGAGTTTCAATCCCGGCTTGATGCACTAACTGGTCTAACCGCACTGATGAGCTGTGAAACAGCGAAACGGTCTGTATATGGATGACTATATAACTTCGAACCAGACGTCTGAGTACTCGAAAAAAAGAGTTTCCACGATGATATAAATGTATCGTTTTTATTGGCACAATATTAAATACAATCAGACATCGACTATTTTGCAAGCAGAAAACAGGTTGAATTGTTTAAACTGACATCTTATATAATAAAATATATAAGTGTGAACCTATATGTATAGGTGTCTGTCTCTGCGTTCACTGCACTTGCCGTAATCGTCTTCACGCGTTGTGTCGATCCAAAGGTTTTTTTTTTCGATGCTGTTTCTGTGCTGCAACAAAGTCTATTATGCCAAGTAAAAAGGGTGAGTCCAATTAAGCAACAAGCAACAGCATTTTTGATGAATGTTGTGAAAGATCTCGTGTTCCCCGGCTCAATGACAGTGTTTCAAATGAGATCTGTTCATCCCGGTTAAATGAAACATAAGTTCAGCACAACCCTTTAGCTTAGACACCCAGATGGGTTATCCCACCTCCAAGGGCACCCAGTTTCAACGGCCAGCCAGCATTCACAGCAAACCCCAACTTTCTGACATGCCCAATGGGCCTGATGCCCCTTCTCATATTTTCTTTCCTGGCCGGATCCGGCTCACTGGTCATAAACATCGCAGGCACTGACCACTTGAGATATCCCCGGAGATAATGTCAGACAGAAAATTATAATGGCGACAATCAGTACGAAATCAGAGAATGGGCCCCGCCGTTTACGAGATACTTAATTCATCTTAAAAGGAAACACACTTTTGAGGTTGCCCAAATCAAACAAAATATATTTTTATTTTATTGTGTGCACTCCTCCTTCCTTTGGTTGGACATTTAACATTTGCAAGGTCCGCGATTTATATATAACACTAAGGAAAATGAACCTTACTGCATTTTTACATAAGTTTTTGAAGAAATTGTGATAGCTTACAAAAATAAAATAATTCGCTGATTTCTATTACAAAACTTACAAATAAGTAAAAGTGGTTAGTTCATAGTGTAAGTCATATGCTAAGTAAGGTATGTACTTTGATCCGACAAGGTGTGTAAAAATAGGCGTGACATACATCAGGACACGTTGCCACGTGTTTTTTATCGCAAATTCGCTCGTATACATGACGTGACAATATTCATAAATATGTGTGTTCTTTTAATATTAATCTAATTTATTAATTCGGTATCTTCGACACATTCAGTCGACACTTCACTGTCCTTCTATGTTTGATTCACGCCTCTTACTGATTGTATTTATAGTTTACTTCTGCAACGGAAAATAATCTGCGGTATTTGAATTCGTGTCATCATCGACTGCCAAGGTTTACGAACAGTTTTACGCACTTACATTGATAACAAGAACTACATTGGCCCACTCCCTCAGCGACAAGAATGTTCAAGTATCAGTGGACGAAAGGAAAGTTCTTGAAACAGTTTTCGTTGTCTTTCAATATTTCAAAATCAATAACGATGAAATATAATACACACATACTATATATGTATATCTTTTCTATAAGATAAACATGTAGTGTATACGTGTTTGTTTGTTCACAGATACGACCAAGGAGTCATAAATACCCACGTTGATTTTTAATCTACTTTACGTAGGGTACGTGGATGAATATATTTCGTATCGAACAATAGGAGTATTACATTAACCTTGAGTACTTCTACGCGTGATATAAAAATAAGAAAATGCATTTCATTTAATTATCATAGAAAAAAATATACATATTTACAAGGCTTAAAGTAAAAGAAGACAGACACCCACTTGAGGTAAACGCTTGGTATTATGTCACTGTATATAACTTTTCTGAAATGTATACAATCAGTGTATTATACTTTCCAGACAATGGTAAGTATATCCTTCGGCCTTACCGACAAAATGCTAATTATAAATTATAAAAAACAATACTAAAACAGTAAATATGATTCAATGGGATGGGTTCAAAAATATTAGAGTATTTCTATTCAATCCCAGGCAATGCCAGTATGCGTTATATATATATATATATATATATATATATATATATATATATATATATATATATATATATATATATATATATATATATATATATATATATATATATAATGGTAATAATCCCGGTAAAAACATCCACAGGGTAGTAATCCAAAGAATTTCAACCGGGTTTGTAAAAAGTGCTCGATATCAAATAGAGCTTTATATATGATTATTTTTATTTACACAGACATGTACAAAATATGCGACACTGGCATGTCGATGGTATCGATCAACAGTTATTATAAACTGAGATCTCATCAAGCAGAGTTAGTATCGGATCTTAACCTCAGATCATATTTTGAGAGAATGAAGTGGAGAAAAAAGGAAAAGAAGAAAATAAATTTCAAATTTCCAAATTTAGGGAGTCACGCGATTTAGGGCCGTTAAAATTTGAAAGTTAAAAACTAAAATTAATAGTTCAGAATCTATACTATCTAAAGCTGATAAAAATCAAAACTTTTACAAACTAACCACACAAGAATACTATAAATTACTTGACAATAACATCACACAAACTACAACAAATCTTATGTTAATTTAGTTAATAATATCAACATTGACAGTAAAGTAATCACCGATAAAGTTAAGATTAGCGATAGAGTAGGTAAATTCACGGAAAAAGAAGCATATATCCTTCTCAAAGATCATAAACCCGACTTTCAAACTAAACCAACCACTAGACTTATTTACCCCACAAGACAAGAAATTGGGAAAATTAGTAAAACAATTTTAGAAATAGTAAATAAGCAAATAAAAACATTTTATGAACTAAATCAATGGGTACACACTGTTGATACCATAAACTGGTTTTGTAACATAGCAAATAAAACCAATTGCTCGTTCATCCAGTTTGACATCATACATTATTACCCATCCATATTAAAAGAACTTTTTGAAAACGTGATTGATTTTGCCAGACTTCTATCTGATATTTCCGTAGATGAAATCAATATCATATCTTGTCACGAATACAATAATACTAGTCATTATAATTGGTGGGCTAATTATGACGCCTGTGGTAATAATATTAAAAGTAATAAAAATAACGTAAATGGTTATATCTAAAAACAGATATTACCTTATACATATCACGATAGTCATGATAACGCAAATAGAAGAGATACCACAAGTAATATAACAATAATAACAATAAAATATAATAGTGTCGATAATAATAATAATAATAATAATAATAATAATAAAAATAGTTGAATAATAATTAGAGTAATAGTGACGATAATAACAATAATAGCAACAATGATGATTATAATAATTATAAGTATCAAATTAATAACAACAATAATAAGAATAGTGCAATTTAATAATAATAACAAGGAATTGACAGATATAAAAATTGCAAAAATAACAATAGTAACAATAACAACTATAATAATGCTAATAAAAATAGTTAGTGGAATAGCTTCAGTAATAATAGTAGTATTAACAATAGTAGTACTTTTAACAACAATAACGGTAATAGAAAAGATAACAGCTGCAATGTTTTTTATGATAATAGAAATAAGAATAAATGATCATGATAATAATAATGGTAATAATAACAGCGGTTGGGTCGAAGAAATAGTAAGCAGATGCTTCACAGAAATAATCATTAATATTTAATAACAATAGTAATGGATAAAAACAGTTATTTATCTGATAAACCCACACTTATCCAGAATATAATGACACCAATTTTTAATATTGGAGGTTGTAAACTTGTTCCGGACCTCCGTAGCGTCTTTCATAAAATATACAGATATATCTCTTCTCTTGCTTTAGTTGTCTGTTGACCTGTTGATTCTGTGCCCCTTACACCCCTGCTCGTCCTGACAGACGTGGAACTAATGCCACACCAAACTAAAGATATGCGAGGGGTGGGGATCATAAGTTTTAACTAAATGAGCGAGCTGACTTATTCTTAACCAAAATAGAACCTGATCGGCTTTCCCATCCCTTTCAACACACTTTCATTCCCTCTTAGAATCCGGCTTCAGCTAGTGTTTTCCAATAAGACACTCCGAATTCCGACTTTTGAGTTGGATTTATTTTCATTCTGCCTTTGAGAAGATGCGGTAATGCTCGACGAAACGTTGATTGATTGACGAAAGGCTATACCATTGTTTATGTAACACTCTTACTCTCCCTCTCTCTTTCTCTCGCTCTTCCTCTCTTTCTCTCTGTCTCTCTCTCTCTCTCTCTCTCTCTCTCTCTCTCTCTATATATATATATATATATATATATATATATATATATATGATCTAAGGCTAAGATCGGATTCTAACTCTGCCTGATGAGATATCAGTTTATAATAGCTGTTGATCGATAACATCGACATGCCAGTGCGCATATTTTGTACATGTATGTGTAAATAAAAAATGATCATATATATGTATATATATATATATAAATATATATATATATATATATATATATATATATATATATATATATATATATATATATATATATATATATATATATATGGTTTTTAATTCATTCTTGATATATAATATAGTTATCTACGGGCAATGTATTTATAAATTATGGAATATCATTTTATTTCGTGTAAGACGGCATGTGTTCGATTATGTTATAAATAAAATTACATTTTTAAATTATTTTGTATATATTTAAAACAAAACAATATTTAACACTAATAGTTATTATCCGTTCTTTGTTTTCTAAATTTCTGGTTCGTGTATTTTGCAATATTAGTTGATCATCGGCTTTGAATTTTACTTGGAACTTATGTAAGAGAGGTTATTAATGATATATTTTTCTTTTAATACTGTGAATCGCTTATTTCGGCTCGATCGTGTCATTCTATTGTTTCATCAACGGTTGAAATTTGTTCTTTTATTTACATAGTATCATAATATATTTCTAATACGTGTTAATATGTTTACATCAGATTCAGAAATATTAATATATATAGTAAGTTCATATTCATTATCTATGTTTTTTACTTGAAAGATACAAGTCTTTTCTATCGAACTATCAATGTAAACTTGCTTGATGTTAATTATGTTAAACCGTTTTTTTGTTGATATCTATACACACATTTTTATTAAATTTACTTTTAAAATTTAAATCTTATTTGTGTAGACCTTACTAATATAGTTTATTTATGGAATGATATGTAAGATTTTTCAATATAATAGAGAGTTTTACCTGAGATATACATTCTATTCTCTTATACATAATATTCTCTTACAAGAACGAATATTATATAATTTTTACTTTTTTGTTCATGATTGACGTCACTTAGTGGTTGTATTTCATCTAAGTATAACAACTTTTGTATGATATATTATTTGAAACTCATGTTATTTTTATATTAACAATATATTCTTGATATATATAAATATATATATATATATATATATATATATTAACATAATATTAATTTATTCTATATGTATACGAAGTGGAAGCTATATGCTGACGACAGATCCTTCATACACATGATAAAATAGGATGCATATGATATTCAGTTATCATACCACTAAAGTTAAATCTCGATTTAAAAAGAGTAGTTTCCGTTAATTGCAGTAAATGATAAGAAAAAGTTATGCATTATTTAAAAAGAATATATATATATATATATATATATATATATATATATATATATATATATATATATATATATATATATATATATATATATATATATATATATATATATATATATATATATATATATATATATATATATATATATATATATATATATATATATATATATATATATATATATATATATATATATATATATATATATATATATATATATCAAATATGGTCGGGGGGTAAATGCTCTTGACTGCAAATCAGTGGCGATTTGTGATCGGAGTTCGCGCCCGCCGACCGTTGAGAATTAACTTCCTGTACTAGAGATTGTATTAGCATGAAACATTGATGTCTGTAGGTAATAAATAATTAATATTTATTTATGAATATTATTATAATATATATACATATATATATATATATATATATATATATATATATATATATATATATGAATCTATAGATGTTTATTAATATAATTTTAATATCGCCTATATGTATACGAAATGAAAGCTATATACTTACAGCAGATCTTAACCAGGCTGATGACGGCTATGAGCTAGAAAGACGTGTCGATGGATTACAGTAATGTAGTGTAAAATTAATAACAAATATATATATTAACGAAAAATCTGTTCCATATTGTTAAGGGCGACCAAAAATGCAAACGTCTGCATCTCTATTACTTAGAAAGTGAAACAATTGATGAAGCAGTAAAATTAATTCGACAAACGGTGCAATCATTAATATATATATATATATATATATATATATATATATATATATATATATATTTATATATATATATATATATATATATATATATATTTATATATATATATATATATATTTATATATACATATTTATATATATATATATATATATATATATATATATATATATCGAGAGGACGATACAGAGAGAGAGAGAGAGAGAGAGATACAGGGACAGGGAGATATATATATATATATATATATATATATATATATATATATATATATATATATATATTATTATGTTAATTATTTTACGAAAACTGAGCGAACACCGTACCTAGACCGTGTTTTTTCTATAAACTACAATAACACAACATTAACGCTGAAATATTCTTTAGTTCTGGTATTCAGTTCTGTTTACAAAAAAGTATTTTATATATACTTATTAACTTCTATCTAAGATATATGTATCACTCGCAGCCTCTGTCACTATGTTGCTTTATCAGCCCACACATGTACATGGTGTATATCACTCTTGTTCCCGTAACTCTCTCCTCGTTCATTAATAGTATAAACAATACAATGTACTATAAATATCATGATACGAATAGTCTATGATTTAAATCAATAAAATAAAGTATTACCACCGTTGGGAATACTTTTTTTTTTTTTTTTACATGGTTCACCCCAAACAAGGCAGGACGCCACTGTAAACGTAAGGGGCTACTGAGAAAAAACTAAAGGGGGGGAGGATTGGTGGTTCAGCTTTAATTGGGATCTGAGCAGCGAGATCTCTGTTTACATTAGTTTTAAATTTCTGCATGTCAGTACTGTCGGGGAAACAGGGGGCAGGGAGGGAGTTCCAGAGGCCAGCAGCACGAGGAAAGAAGCTATTTGAGTAGAATGCTCTTAAGCCGTGGATTAAGTGTGAGGAAGCTAGAGGAGAGAAAAAGAAGGAGGAGACGATTTGCGGATGTTATT
>OY744518.1:39949003-40196503 GCA_963556195.1 Sepiola atlantica
GGTGTACATAGAAAAAAGTGGCATTAATGCATGTGTGCCTCAGTTTTATCCCGATCTCTAAACATACCTTAGCTGATTCAATCGCGTACGAGATGGGTCCATTTGCTGCTGAAACGACGCTTAATTCTTGAGATGAGAAAAATCGTATACACACGCACTGCCAAAACAATGACGGTACCCCTAATTAAAACACCTCGATCTAACATTCCTCGCAAACATGCACTAGAATACATACAGGAAATATACTGCCAAGTCTGATGCAAAGAACGTGAGCTCCCTATATCGCGCTAGTAAACTTCTCACAACTGCTTCGAAAGACACAATTCGCCCATGCATGGTGTACTGTGAATTCAGGTCAGTGTACTACGTGGAGTTTTTTTTCTGGTTACGTCACTGATAGTAGTTAGTAAAAACAACTATCAATGTGGACCGGAAGTGTCGAAAGCGCTAAGACGCATTCGTAGGAGTCCAAGCAAACTGCCCTCTCAGAGATATTAACTCACTTGGACATCATTGTTAAATTGTTTCTGCTTTTGGTACTTATTCCACGGTCAAAAACACGGTTACGCTCCTAATTCTTTTACTTAGAAAACGCTGTAAACTTGCTCCTTTTTTTCAACATTATTTACTTTTCATAGATGTCAAGCGCGAGATAAAATAGGAAACTATAACATGGTCACCAACGACTAAGACATTGTAATAAACTTCGATTTTAAAAATGAATTAAAATTTCATTTTGGGTTATCTTTTCTATTTATGATTAATTAATACATTTAATCCAAAATTTGTGAGGAAATTAAACTAAATACGCGAGATATTCAATTAATAATATATTGTAAATAACCTGTTTTTTAGAAAAAAAATCACATATTAAAAGAAACCGTTCATTTTCACAAATTTGAATTCCCTTAAACAATTGTCAGTTTCGCCCCCTAAACATACATGACTGTTTTAATTTATTACAAATGTTTACTGTTGTGGTGGCAACCACTCATTTGCATATACGAATAACGTTACACTATAAATGGCAAGTCTAGGTTGGCCTTAGTGTGTGTTACCTAAATGCCACCGGAAGTGACGCCGAAGAGCGTACATGTCCTCCCACCAAGACTCTCTGACTCGACACCTTCATTTGTACATACTGTAACTATACCTTTTCTTTAATACACTTATTATTGCATTCTCCTTGTTGTTTGCGTCTTCATTCTATTCCTCACTAATTATTGTTCAACCTTGCAACCACAACATTTACTATATTGTAAATAAACTGGTCGTTTTGAACAAAAAGAAAACAAAAACACATTTTTATATATTTCCGTAAATGTTCTATTACTTAATTGTTTTGAATTATTGAGTTTATGTTACTTTATATAATTTCTAATCATTCATGTATGATTTACTTTTAACTAAAATACTCCAAGAGTGGCTTCCGTTAACTATACTGTAGCTCTTTACAAATGCACACAACATCTTTAATCTGCATAATTGTTTGGATTTAGTTATTTGAAAAATATATCTTTAAGTTTTAACCGTTATGCGCTAGCACTCAACTGTTTTAGTGAAATAGTTTTTCTTTTTTCCGTTTATCATGTCGCTATATAATTCCGTGTTTTGGGGCATTTTTTTTCCTGTGTCAAATGGCCTATCATGTCGCTAGTGAATTCCGGGTTTCGTATAATAGAAATACAAAAGTAGTTCAATCGGGTGAAATCGAAATTTCTACTCATTCAACATTCTGGATTAATGAGCCACTTAAGAAACATAATTCATTCTTTTCGGAAATGGCAGCAACACTTATCTCCAAGTAATGCTACCGAAAGTAACGGCACTAAGTTGTATACCCCACTAGACTAGATGTATTATTTTCCTGGAATAATGTAACACCGAGATACCACAAGAAACATATACGATAACATAGTTAACTTGGCAATTGGGGAGAGGAAGGTTAATGTTGTTGGCTTCTTTACTAACACAAAGTTTTAGAGATGAATGGGAACTTTAATAGCATATTCGAATATCTATGTATCTCACATTGAGATCAGGTTTTAGCGACACTTGCAGTCGAGCACTCTCGTAGATGTTAAAATCGACTGTCAAAAAGATCTAATGCAAAGTTCCGAATACGTTCGTCGAACACTCTCGACTAGTCTTTTATCTGTGTCTGCTTCTAGTTATATATAGATATTAATTTCCCTTAATTACGTGACAGTGTCCATTGCCTGAGTGGATATGCCGACTGCTTGCAGATTCTAGGTTGACTCTGTGAAACAGATTGGCGCCTCCGACCGTCTGAAATTGATAGTTTCCTGCACTGATGAAAGCAATAAGCTTGAAACGCTAGCGTCTGTAGGCATTAATAATGTAATATTTATTTATAAATATCAAATATATATATATATATATATATATATATATATATATATATATATATATATATGTGTGTGTGTGTGTGTGTGTGTGTGTGTGTGGAGGGTGGAAGGGTGTGAGTGTTGGAGTGATAATATGTGTTTGCAAGCTTTCGTTGTTAAACAAATTTTTCAGGCGAGACTGTCTGATAATTTTTTTTTTCTTCTTTTCTTCTTCCCCATTTTGGTGTTGAGAGGTCGAATCACGATAGAAGTAAGAAAGGCAAGTCAAGTTTTAAAAGACACTACGATAAGTTTAGTCCTGTCGATGTTCTGCGCTGATTGGGGCTATTTGAATAAAGACATTAAAATCTTTGAGGCATGCATGAAAATGTTTTATGAGAACTTCGACTGAAGTAAAATAAACCGAAATAAAGAAAAAATATATTAACCTACATATTTTATCATTTTTTACCTTACCCATTGCTGTTACGTTTTCATTTTTACGCATATATTCATGTCATCAAATAATCACAAATTCTGATTGGTGCAGTTCTTTTTTTCAGTTATACTACGGTACCTTGCTTCATATAGTTATTCTTTTTCATTAAAAATGATCTACCTTTTATTTTTTATTTTTATTTAAAATATTTATTATTTTTAATCCAAATGTTTAACTAAGTATTAATTCAAAAGTAAACTTTTCTAAATTATGCGTATACTTATTATTTTTCTCATGTAAATTCTCCTATTGTAATTATTAAAATGTTATTATTATTGCGTTATTATTATTGCGTTATTATTATTATTATTATTATTATTATTATTATTATTATTATTATTATTATTATTATTTACTCACTAGGAGTTATCACACTGGTCATCGTCAGTGATCACCCACTGCCAACAACCTGTGGTATTCCCTGGAGTCTGAGTGGCAACAAGTCTCCTCAGACTTCCAGTATGCTCCACATCTTTTCGTTCATCACCGCTGATGACCTTGCGGTATCGCAACAGCCACCTATCACCGATTTCACGGTGATAAGGGACATTGGTCTCCTCTGGAGCCCGGGTGGCAACAAGCCTCCCCAAGGTCCCAGAGCTGTCCGCGCTCTTCCAGTGGAGGTTTGGTTTGTGCTTTCCCTCCTCGACCCTCTGTCCATAATTTTCGTGGTGTCAGCCTATGCTTGCGCCTCTCTCTCGCGGTTGTATTTTCCCCGGTTCTGTTGTCTTCTGCTTCCATGTGTTTGTTCTCCTTTCGTTGCTTATGTGGGTTGGTTTCCGCATTCGAGGGCATTTCTCAGGAGTGTAGCTGTTTTGATCATTACTGTCCTTTGTATGGTCTCAGTTATCCCTTTGATTATTATTATTATTATTATTATTATTATTATTATTATTATTATTATTATTATTATTATTATTCTTATACTTATTCTTATTCTTCTTCTTCTCCTTCTTCTGCTTCTTCTTCTTCTTCTTCTTCTTCTTCTTCTTCTTATTATTATTATTATTAGTAGTAGTAGTAGTAGTAGTAGTAGTAGTAGTAGTAGTAGCAGTAGCATTTTGATTTTCAGTTTAATTTAAACAAAGATTCATCAGGATAAATAAAATCTTTTTTTATTAATTTATACATTTCATTTATTAAAAAATATAACTATTATTATTTTAAGTATCATAATTAATATTATTATCATCATATTCATTTAAGTATTGTTATTATTATTAATCGTCATCTTTTATTATATTATGTTTTCAGCTCCAGTACTATGCGTACATACTATGGAAGTATTAATAAAACGACGTGAATTCAAAGGAATGTATGATACAATTGTTGACCCGTATCATTGCGTATCCTGGGGTGAACAAAACATAAATCATTTTATCCACTACTACTACTACTACTACTACTACTACTACTACTACTACTACTACTACTACTACTACTACTTATAGTGATACTAGCAATGATAAATATGATAATAATAATATTTATATTTATAATAATAACAAAAAATAACTGTCAGTGTTTCAAAAGTACTACTACTGCAACTAATACTACTACACATAATAATAATAATACTAATACTACTAATAACAATAATAATAACAGTAACAATGAGACTAAGCATAATAGTTTATATTGAAGCAATTTACTTTACAAATCTCTGCCACATTTAAGAAATTAGTTTTGCCAGACGGTGCAAGCGATAAATGGGCAAAATCATCAACCTTATTAATTTATCTGAATTTTGCTGATGTGTTTTATTTAGAACATATCAATCTGTTTCGTTAATTTGCTGATTGTTTTTCAAATACTAATTTGTTATCCGAAATTATGATTAAAGATCAGCGTTTTTCTTCAACTAAATATCCTCATTGAACGTTAACATCAACCCTACGTTTTTAAAAAGATCGTTTTCAAACATTCAGCTTAATAACAATAGTTCTAAAAAATAAAAAATAAAAATAATTTGGTAAATGTCCTAAGAATAATTATTTTTTAACGTCAGTAAGTACTTACCTGATGTCTAGAAATAAAAATATATAGCATATCAGTCGTCAGACAAGAACACTTTATAAAGAGAAAGTAAGTTCTTGCGGGGTGTACTATGGTCACACTAAGATATATTTACGGATGAATATAAAACGAAATGAAATAGAAGAAGTCAGAATCATATCGAATGGAGTCGCCATTTCTGAAAAGCTTGACGAAATCTTCAATCAGTCCGTTGATACATATTCGAATAATCCGATATCCCATATTGTGGAAAAAATGGCTAAGGGAAGCTGGCAATTATACATTTGAATACATAATTAATATACGCGCTGTTAAAGGAATAATATGGTTAGAAGAAGGGCATAGGAACATGAAATAAATATTCGGAGAAGTTTCGTGTTGACTACGAATAACGTTCTGTGTATTTTATATCGAATCTGATATTCCATTTATTCCGTGAATACAGTTATAACACCCCCAAAAATGAATGTGTACTTATAAGCAGAATTCGTTATTTAGATTTGAAATCTAGTTTAGTGTAGAGACACTATTAAAGAGAAAAATCTGAAAAAATTGCGGTAATTCGGCCGAAAATAACCCCATTAAGAAATAGCCCAGGCGACTGTAAACACCGAGAGAGTTAATATCAGTGTTAAACTTAAGATAGCTCTGACCTTCTCTATAAAATAGTGAGTTTGGAGAAACAGCTTACACAGAAAAATGTAATAAATTTAAAAAGGCAGTAAAACAAATGCATGTTATCTGGAAACGCGCACCAGAAAGTGGATGGCGGAATCTATTCGTATATATATATATAGTACACAATGAAATAGGGGTAAATTGATTTAATTTATATATATATATATATATATATATATATATATATATATATATATATATATATATATATATAATATATATATTATATATATATATATATATATATATATATATATATATTGTTACTTTCTTTCATTTATGAGAGCAATTCGCTTGAAACATTAGCATCTGTAGGTGTTAATAATTTAACATTTATTCATAAAATATGACACAAATCCAATTTAAGAAATTAAAATTGAGCACTCTCGTAGATGTTAATAATTGATTGTCAAAAATATATAATGCAAAGTTCTGAAAACGTTAGTCGACCACTCCCGACTAGTCTTCTGTCTGTGTCTGCTTCTAGTTACATATAGATCTTAATTTCCCTTAATTACGATGCAGTTTCCATTGACCGAGTGGATATGGCGACTGCTTGCAGATTCTAGGTTTACTCTGTGAAACGGATTGAAACCTCCGCCCGTTTGAAAGTGGTACTTTCTTGCACTGATGATAGCAATACGCTTGAAACGCTAGCGTATGTAGGTATTAATAATTTAATATGTATTTATAAATATCATATATATATATATATAAATATATATATATATATAAATATATACACACATATATATGTGTATATATATATATATGTATGTATGTGTGTGTTTGTGTTTGATAATAGTAATACAATGATAACTTTTAAATAAGTCCCATCTTTAAAAGTCAGTGTGAATTATACAGATAAAGCAATACAAAACAATAAATCAATGCTTTATATTTTAGATATAAATATATATATATATATATATATATATATATATATATAAATATATATATGTATGTATATATACATGTATATATATATGTATATATATATATGTATAAGGAAATTGACAACATTTTTGAGGCACGCATAAAAATGTATTTAAGTGATATATTTTGAAACTCAACAATCGTTCAATTTAAATGTAACATTTATTCATTTACTTATTTTGCAAGCTTTCGTTGTAGAACAACTTTGTCACGCGAGACTGTCTGATAATTGTTTTTTTCTTCTTTTCTTTTTCCTCATTTTTATGGTATTAACACCGACGGTCAAATCAGAATGAAAGCATAAAGGCACGTAAAGTTCTAAAATATGTTACAATAAGTGTAGTCCTGTCGATGATATACGCAGATTGGGGCGAATTGAATAAGGAAATTGCCAACATCTTTGAAGCAGTCATGAAAATGCATTTAAGTGAAATATTTGGCAAATCAACAGTCTTGCAATTTAAATAAAAAATGCATTCATTCATGTTTTATTTTCAACCTTTCGTTGTAAAACAACTTTGTCTTGGAGACTGTCCTATATTTTTTTTCTTCTTTTCTTCTTCCTCAGTATTTACAGAAGTATCTTGAAAACAACTAGTAACTAATGTTCCAAAAAAATCAGAAATATTTTATTATCATGGCCAACTTATTATTTTCATTGAAATAAGCAGGTTCATTTAAATAAACGTGTAAGTCCATCGACGTGAATATAATGATCGAAAATCATTTGAGTCATTCTATATACTTGAGCTAATATGCAGTGACTAGTCGCATGTTTATGTTAGTATATACGACGAAGGCATCTATATTGCGTAGTCTATCAAACCAGCATATTTAAACTAGGAGAATGCCTTATGACGAAATAACATATACAACTTTACAGAAAGTAGGAGATAATGACTCGGAGTACTGTATCACTACAAAAATACCGAAACTACACTATGTCGCCTCAGAAAAAAGAGAATAGTGATACATGGGGAATTTTATTATGTAATCATAGAATACATACTACATTACCTCTTCTCAATAAGAGGAATAATAGTCGGATGAATGTAGCATAATAAACGAACATATATTAGATTGCCCTTAATTTTAAGAGAGATATAATGCATGCGAGAATGGTCTCGTAAAAAGATAGGAAATACTAGCAAATAATTCCCCACTCGTTTCATATTTGCTAGTATATATGTCAAACAGATATACACGATACTGCCCCTTAAAGAAAGAGACAATGGCAGTGAGGCTGGCATCTTTAAAAAAGAACAATTGCTGCACTATGAGCGGTGTATAATGATCACAGAAATTATACTACACTACCTTGACCCCCCAAAATTGAAAAAAGGATTATTACGAAAAGTGTATAATGAAACAGAACATATACTGCACGTTTCCCACTCTGCACCATAGGAGAAAGTAACCACTGGAACCATAGTATCATGCCGACAGGACAGAGGATACACTACAACCCCCTGCAAAGAAATAGCATGGGTAATTCAGTAGAAAATTGTATTATAATTAACGAGCATAGCTTAGAATGCTCACCTAAAATAGGCGCTCATGCCTGGCCCAATGACTCACAATATATGCTACTATATCCCGACTAAATCGAGCATTTAAAATAACATAATAATCTGAATAGTATAGAAACTGAATTTATAATTAAAATATTGTAATCATATTATTTCCGTATTATTCAAAATCTCTATTTGCAATTATTAAACACAATATGTTGATCTATCTATCTCTATATATATATATGTATATATATAAATATATAAACACTACCACCTATATATGTATACATGCATGTATATAAATATGTAGTATGTTTATACGTATATATATATAAATGTGTATATATACATATGTATATATATATATATATATATATATATATATATATATATATATATATATATATAGATGTATTCATTTATAAAACACACACATAAATATGTGTATGTATGTGTGTTGCATGTCCCGACGCGTTCCTTTTACCACTTTCTAGTTTCTCTGTATTTAAGAGAAATCCTGATTTTTATAAGCATCTCCTAATCTCTCTTTTGATGTCGACTTAAATCGTCTCATCAAATCCCTAAAACAAACGAAAGGTCTCTCATTTGGCATTCGACAAATAACCTCATCCATCATTTAAAGACAGAATTAGAACAGTCCAGATCCATACTTAACGCGCAAGCGCAGCGTACCTGAAGGTGTGGTGGCCTCCCTCTCTATTCAGCTATCCATGTTTACTTTTTAGAGATTTACTGATGGCGGATTTTATTCCTAACATTTTTTAATAGTTTAATGTCGTGATCATATAACTTTTGGCGCGATGACTTTCATAGTGAATGTGTTGAGTTATTTTACAGTTCTGAAAGCATAAACAAAATATATGAATAATAGATCGATAGCCAAAAACAGTGGATTGGAAGTGAAGCAAAAATACACTGTTATAAATGAACTTTCTTTCGAATGTGTATATAATGAATATACAAAATATTTTTCGAAAGTAAGAAAACATTATGTACACATGCTCACACACATATGTTTATATATATATATATATATATATATATATATATATATATATATATATATATATATACATATATATATATGTATATATATATTGATCTTACGTATATATATATATATATATATATATATATATATATATATATATATATAACAATTGCGTGACGTGATAGACATGCACACATATACTTCTACCCAGTATTTATCGACGATGACAAGTGCCTTTACTAGCATGCGGACACAACCCCCTCAAGTAGTGTAGAAAATCGATATAGCAAACAGAAATCAAACATCCACCTAACAATTATGCCGATGGCTAAAATGATAGACATATTATGCTGTATAATAAAAAAAAGTTAACGGTGGGTGTTTGTATTAGTTTATTAAAAATTCACATTTTTATATGGAAAAATGTAAATATTGACGAAATTCCATAAGTTTATATGAATATTTTAGTAAACCATCTTGATTAATAGAGAGTGTGTACACTGACAAAGCATACTTTTTCTGGCATTTTTCTTTATATATATATATATATATATATATATATATATATATATATATATATATATATTGTGTGCATTCATTGTGTTTACTATAAAATAACCAAATACGAAAATACCGTAAAGATATTACTTCCTGCTTTTAGCCAGGAATGACATGAGGTATTATTACTTATAATGATAATGATGGAGTCATCACTTCATGAGTTCATTACCTCATATATAACAGGTAAGCCTAATGTTCAAATATTTACTATACCAACGTCAGTCTTAAACATATTATTAATTAGTTGTTTAATTTTAGCTTTTTTCTAGAAATTCTCCCCCATAGATATCTAAAATCATTACACAACCTTGCTAACAATGATAACATCATCACCTCACCCGCAGACAAGGGTGGGGGCGTTGTTATCATGGATAAATCTAAATACATCGAAAAGATGTCCGAACTCTTATATAATCAAGACATTTACGAAGAAACTAATTCCACCTTTATATACAAAGAAATAGATAACTTCAACAAATCCTATAAGCAACTAATAAATAAGAATAACACCTGGTTAACATATATAGATTACCACCCCAAAATTCCAACTTTATATGGCCTACCAAAAACCCACAAGAATAATACCCCAATGCGCCCCATAATCTCAGGTATCGGCAGTGCTACCCATAAAATTGCACGTGCCATTACAAAAATACTAACCCCATTACTAGGTACGATTAGTCCATCTCACCTAAAAAATTCCGGAGATCTACTTAATAAATTAAAAAATCTTAACGTAACTAATAAAACTATGAATAGCCTTGACATAGAATCATTATATACAAATGTCCCCACCAATAAATGCCTTAATTTACTTAAAAAACATCTCGACAAAATAAATATCAACTTACCCTTTCCAGTAAATAACATAATTAATATTATAAATTTATGCACTAATATGACCTATTTTACTTTCAACAATTTCTTTTATAAACAGAAATTTGGCCTACCTATGGGGAATCCCCTCAGTGGTGTCCTATCCTGTTTATTTTTGGAATTTCTTGAGAACGGACCAATAAAATACAGACTACCTAAAAATGTATCTTACTATAGATACATAGATGATATCCTAATTTTCCTCCCGAAAACCACTAAAATAGAAAGCATTACTAACAAATTGAACAAAATAGAACCGACCATTAAATTTACTTTCAAAAAGAAACAGATAACTCCATTTTTTTTCTTGATATTCTACTAATAAACAAAAATAATAATTTATCTTATAAAGTCTACCGTAAACAAACCAATAAGAACGATTATGTTCATTTTTATTCGCACCACAATAATAAAATAAAATCTGGCATCATAATTGGTTTTTACCTAAGAGCACTTAGGATATGCAGCAATGAATATTTAGATGACGAATTTAAATACATTGAACACTCTCTCAATACATTACAGTACCCAAAGTATTTTATACAAAATTCTAAAAGAAAAGCTCTACAGATTTACTCAAATTCCAAACAGAAAAACTTATCCACCAGCCCTATAATAAATAGATATATAGCTTTACCAACCAATTCCAACAATAACCCGATTTACACAGAACTTAATAAACTAGGCATAAACATATCCCAAATAACTTCTGCAAGCATTATAAATTTAATAAAAACATCTAAACTGAACACGACACCCAATGTCAAAGCTGGCATATACTCCATTCCTTGTCTAGACTGTAATAAGGTCTACATTGGAGAGACTCAGCGTAATCTGGACAAGCAGATTTATGAGCATAAAAGAGCGATTAAAACCAACAACACACTTAACGCCTTATGTGCTCATACTATGGAGTATGGACATTACTTTGACTTTAAGAAATCCACTTTAATTAAGACAATACACAACAAGTCCACACGTCGAATAATTGAATCTGCCCTCATAGCCCTTTCCACAAATAAAATTAAACAAAGAATGGGCTTCTACAATATCTCCCCCAACCTATCAAAAGCAATCACTAGTGAAAACAAGATAAGTATAGACACCGGATGATTCCCTGAGCTTTAAATTAAATATCCTTTGGACCCCTTTCTGCTCTTTATTTTCTCCTCTTCTTTTCCAATGCTACTTCTATGTATATTTGATATATATGTATGTATATGCGTTATATATATATCTCGATCACATTTATGTGCATATATATATATTTATTTATTTTTTATTTTTTATTTTTTATTTATTTATTTTTTTATTTTTTTTTATTTTATTTTTTTTTTTTTATTTTTTTTTTTTTGTTCATACCCTTCATCTCAACATGAACCCAACCACTATATATATTCCCCGATAATTTACAGACTTTCTCGTCTTTTGTCATTTTTGTATTCTTCGTCCGCTCTTGACAAAGCCCACGTGAATTTTGGGCGAAACGTTGAGCGAAAAAGGTCTTCCGCTTTTCCATTTTTAATTTCATATATATATATATATATATATATATATATATATATATATATATATAGTCTCGGAAGTTTCTCAACCATTAAAACTATATTTTATAAAAATAAAATAAAAAAAACTTATAGTCCCAAGTCTTCCAGTGGAAAATCACTCATGTAAGTCAATTTATTTTTTAAAGTTATTATATTAGTTTATTTCTAACACTATTTTAAGGGATCATCAGTTGTTTACCATGAAAAACTGTTTCGGGAATTTATATATATATATATATATATATATATATATAATGGAAATTGTATTTTTGCGTAATCTAAATTAAAAAAGGAAACCCCCCCCCAAAAAAAATTATTTATGTATTGATCAACGTTCTGTCTTTAATTCAAGCCTTCCCCAGTATGATTGTCTGAAGAAAATAACACACAATTACAAAATGTGTAAACTCAAGGTGGTAGCCGGAAGTTGGTCTAAAGGCCATTTATGAAAAAAAGTTTTGAGATACAAATGGATAGTGGCGGTGGGAAATTGACTTTACAGTAGTGAGTGTGTGTGAAAATGGTAACGGGTTGAGTTATAAGATTTTTAGGGAGTGGGGGGAGCTAGTGGTATCACAGTCAAGATATGTCGCTGATGATGTTTTCAGTTATGGAATTATCAAGATGGTAGGAAACATTACAATAAGTGTGAAAGGTGTGAAGGAAAACATCGGTGGCGGTCGGATTTAATTTAAACTAGGAAGTATGGATATAGTGCAATGAGACATGTTTATTGAACCTTTTATAATTTAGCATTTTGGCCAGACAGCGTAAGGGTAAAAAAATAAGGTGCGTATTATATGACGGTGTAGGAGGGCCTAAAGATGGGAGAGAGCGAGAACACATGTAGAAGAGGGGCGTCGTGAGCACAATATTTGATACCTACATATATATATATATATATATATATATATATATATATATATATATATAATCCGAGTATGGTATAGATCAACAGGGTATAATTCCAGGGGAGTTGAACCGGGTTTATGAGAGTTCTCAATAAAAATATAGGGCACAAATATAAATATAAATGATAATTTATTTCATTTTGCCTACAAAATTGATTTTGTTTCACGAGAGCAGTTTGAGGGGCTCCCGATCCTTGAAATAACATAATGCCTGTTAAGATGAGTTTAAAATCACACGCAGTTTTATGAAGGTGACAGAAATTTAAAACAAAATTGAATTACTTGTATTTTTGTTTTTGTTTTGTTGTATTTTTATTCATATTCAATTTTTATTTTAAATTTCTGTCACCTTCATAAAACTGTGTGTATGATTGTGAACTTATCTTAACAGGCACACTGTTATTACAAGATCTGAGGATCAGGAGCTCCTCAAACTGCTCTCAGGAAACAAAATCAATTTTTAGTCAAAATTAAATAAATTATAATTTATATTCATATTTATATCTCTCTCACTCTATCTATCTTTCTCTCTCTCTATATATATATATTAGCATATATATATATATATATATATATATATATATATATATATATATATATACACACATTTGAACATATACATATATATGCTTTCCATACATACATACATACATACATACATACACAACACGCACAGCAAATAACACCCTATGTATTCGAAACAATATATAAAAAAAGAAAATGATATTATTGTTGTCATGATGTGATCTGGTTATTGACTTGAAGCAAATATTTGTAAGAAAATTAAAAAGTGTGGTTTGTCAATTATTTTAAAATAAATCATAGCTGTTGATTGATGAGACGAGTAAAAATTTAAAGAATACAGACGGTTATATTTATATAAATATATCCGTCTCAAGCGGCCCTTTCATGTGGCTAACACTTGATCTCAATATGATATACATGGATATTCGAGTCTTACATTAAAGTTCTCTTTTAAACGTTCAGTTAGTAAAGAAGTTAAGAACATTAATGTCCCTCTCCTAAAGTCACCAGTAACCTATGTATATATGTCTTGTGGTCTATTAGTCCTACCGGATTCCAGGACAAGCACCCATCTAGTCTGGTGGAGTATCTAGCTGTTACTTTAGGCAACATTACTTGGAGTAGGGGCACAATTCCTCGTATGAACAAGTGTATAGCCATGTCGAGAGCATCCTTTTGGGTCAGGTTTACTTGTAGGGTTTAATATTTTCATGTCAGGTATCTTGAAAAACCCTTGTACATAGAAACCGAAGACACTCGAGCACGTTGGGAGAGTATGCTATTTTTATTCTCTCTCCCCGCACTCATTGACTGGCCCCCACAGCCTCCTATCCCATTTCTAGTTGAACCCTAATACGCGCTAGCGTCCACTTTCAACTTTAAGCGACCTACCCCCCACACTCACACTCTTAGTTTTAAATCGCACTTATTCATCGCACCCGCACCCTTCTCCCCCTTCGCACCCCTTCGCCTTATTTTCCTGCCTACTGGTCGCATATGAGTTTTTGCCATCCTTCAGACTAGTTTTGTTTTTCAACGGGCTTCCCTTTAAATATTAATTGGTTGTATTTTTGCCAATTTAAACCTATTCCATGAATTTTAGCCCAGGAAGTCTTTTAAATGGCGAATACTTTCCACCTCACGTTTTACTGAGCCTTGTTGCATCCACGAACGTACCTTTTATTGGACCTTTTACCCTCTGGATTCTACCTATCCTCGCCGCACCTGAAGATGTGTTTTTTTGGAATTTAACTTTGAATCCTCTCTTGTCACTTCTCGTGCATTTTAACGACCTACCTATCTACATTTCACTTTCTCCGCTAGACTTTTTGATAAAGGACTTTTTTCCAATCGGACATTTGCTTGCACTCGGGCAGAGTTTTGCCATGTGTTTCTTTCCCTACACTTTTTATTTTACTTTCTCAAATTTTAAATTTTGGTCTTTGCCAACTTATCTATACCAGCGACTTCCTCTGATGATAAGATGTTGATCTTTGAACAGCCTGGCTTAAGGAAAAATTTAACTTGAATAAATTGCCTTTTTGCGGAATATACCTTGCTATGAGCAACTGAATTGAAAAAAGATTTGGCTTTTGCTTTTCTAATTCCTTTTAATCCTTCTACATATCTATCTGCTCTATCCTGGATATTGAGCTGTATACTTTTCACAATAGCTTTTACCTTTCCTAAAAGTTCGCTTTTAGTTCACCACTTTACATATATATATATATATAAAAGGTGATTAAAATAAGAGCACAGTATATGATAGCTATTTACTTGAAAATATATATTTGTTTCACAAAACCTTTGCTCTTCCTTTCACTTAAATGTTCCCTGTGTTTCTTTATGTGCATAAACGTTTCTTCCGTTCTACTCTCTGATGTACACCTATATAGATATATGTATAGACATAACCTCTCTGTCTTTTCTATTAATATATCCGACTCTCTTTTTCTATAAAAATGAGAGTGAGAAATACAAAATACATGACAATGTGAAGAAGACGAATGGAAGATAGAAAACGACATGAAGAAAGAAAGAAAGAAAGAAAGAAAACGAAGAAATGGACGCTATCAATAAAACGAGGGAAAGAAAGTTGATGAGAAGGGACCATCTAGATTGCCAAATTGAATTCAGTGTTCAAATAGTAGCAAATATCCGACTAAAAGTTTATTTTCCTACAGGGCATACACGCGCTGTTTCCTGTCCGTAAGATGGTTCCTGTCTGTGAGGCGCTTTGGACCCTTGCCATGATGGCCGAAGGGTCTGAGGAAAATACTTTACACTTTCCTTCTTCTACTCTGTGAACGCGATACGTGGTATTTCCCGTTACGTTACTTAATAGCGTGGAAAGAATGACGAACAATCAGATACGTCGACACAAGTCAATATCAGTTATCTTTGATATGGCGATTCGTTTTAAACTAACCCGACTTTCCAGGCTCCGCCAATATTTTAACTGTCATCAAATATTAGGATATTGTAAGGTTAGATCATGAAAAAAGTGTAATCTGTTTCACAATTATGACAGGAAAAGAACATTATATTATCATTGAAGTTATTGATCGAATCGAATATATATTATTATAGGCCTAAAAGTCCGGAATTATTATGGGAACCATTACTTGAAACGTGAAAGTAAAGTGTTATGTTCATATGTCTTAAAGTCTTTACAATTTTATTGGCTAAGCGTAGTAATATTATTGTTTTAGATATATTAAAGCACTTTCGTAAAATGTGAGTCGATTTGCAGTCGAACTCTTGTGTGTTAGCTTGAAATATTATGGTCATCGCCGAACGTATATTTTTAGACTCGTCTTTACATCCCTCCCCTCCCCCCAAGAAAAGATTATACTCATCGTTTGACAGAATATTTGACGGACTGCCCGTCCACTGACCTGTCCACCACAGAACTTTGGCATTGACGCAACTTAAGCAGATACTTGCGTAATTCGTTGGTGTGCAATTTCTCTCTGACTTGATCACAGACGGCATTGTCTTGATCTATGAGTAGCTTTGTACTATTTAGCATATTTGGTGTACTGTCCTCATCTTTGTTGTGATTCTGGTAAGTGTGTCCACGCATGAAAACTTAAACATATATAAATGGAACATATTGTCTGTCTGACTTGATCGCAGACAGCCTTGTCGTGATCTATGAGAAGGTCTGTACTATTTAGCATATTTAGTTTACTGTTCCATCTTTTCTGTGATTCTTGTAAGTGAGTCCACGCATGGAAAGTTAAAAATATATAAATGGAACATATTGTCTGTCTTACTTGATCGCAGACGGCATTGTTTTGATCTATGAGTAGGTTTGTACTATTTAGATTATCTGGGTTACTGTTCTCATCTTTGTTGTGATTCTTGTAAGTGAGTCCACGCATGGAAACATAAAAATATATCAATGGAACACATTTTTATTATGCGAATTTATCCAATGAAAGTCGATCATTGATCGACTCTGAAATTTGGAAATTTTCATTGGCAACTTCACCAAAGAAACATGAAACTTTAAATCATTTAATATATTTTTATAGTTATCGTGAATAAAATAGTTGGTCCTGGTATGAAAAGCGGCTGCACTCAGTCCAGTGTTAGGAAGTGTTTGGCTTTGAGATGTGTTAGAGATACATGATGATCACACTTATGCTCTGGTTCATTCTGACCCGATGTAACGGTTCTTGTCGTGATTCCATTTATACGTTTAATAGATGTATAATGTATCGCAGCTAACCTTATGTGGTATACACGCAACATTACACAAGAAATAACATGTTAAGCAAAGACGAGGAATATATATTTTTACAAATGTAAGCGTTAAAATATTTACCAAAATTAATCTATTTAGTATCAAATACTCTGAAAGATGTTTATACGCAATACAAATGAACAAAAACACAATAAATATGTGTATAATGTTGGTTTAAAATAGCTGATTTGTTTATCCTTGAAACATTATCAAATACAATTGTTGGTGTTTATATTTAATAACGTTTTACCGATAAACATTGAACAATCAAAAACATGATTCTAACTATTTTTTTCATCTAATACTTTTTCGTTGGACTCTTGCTCTGTTTATAGGTTAGTCGTTTTGTTGTTCTATCGTTCTTCCATGCATAACGTAACAAATATGGTTTAAACATTGAATAAGCACCTGCTAAAAATATTGGTCAGCAGATATTTTTCTGCGAATATCTCATTCGGTGTTTCTACTAATTTTGAGTACCAAAAGTTACTCATTTAGTAAAATTACTTTCTGTAGTACTAGTATAGATTTGTTTTGCGTGTATACGTTACGTATTAAATATGTTTAAATATGTTGCCTGGAGCGTACCATAAAAATATTAATTTGGAGGGGGAATACACAACTTGGTGTGTGTTTTCTTCTTCTAATAATAGTATCAAACTGCGTGTTTAGCGTTGTATACCTTATATTAAACAGAAGCATGGCAGAATATTGGGGGGGGGAAACTCCTAAGTGTGACAGAATGAACCAAAGAAAGGAAAATGCATCACTATTTTTGTAGATGGGAACGCTGAGCGTATCACCTTACGTAACAAAAAAGTGTGCATACTTTAGGCGATTATGTGTGAACATTTTATAAAAGCTTTTGGGCTAAAATGTTGTAGCATTTGTAAGTGTTAGACCAATTTAATGTATAAAGTTATAGTAAAGTGATCACTCACTTTCCTAATTCATAACACGGCCCAGTTGTAGTTAAACCTTATGTTATCCTCCTGTTTTGAGGTGAGATTAGGAAGTTTGGGGATTGCGACTAGGACTCATAGTGAAACTCCATTCCATTTGTTTTCATCATTTGGATTGTTCTAACTACTGTTCCCATTTTAGAAGGCGGTTGCCCAAATAAGCACAATTACACGAATGATCAATTCACATCTCTAAAATTCGGAAACGTGCAATTCGTTATTTTTAACTATACGTCTACAACTTCTAGAAATAGAAAAAAAAACTAATAATGATAATAATAATAATAATAATAATAATAATAATAATAATAATAATAATAATAATAATAATAATAATAATAATAATAATAAATAAATGACAATATCAATAGGTATAAATATTTCTTCAATAATAATGATAAATACTAGTCTAAGGAATTAAAGTAAACTTAGTTCGAATAAATCCGTACAATTCGTTATTTCTTCAATAATAATAATAATAATAATAATAATAATAATAATAATAATAATAATAATAATAATAGTAATAGTAATAGTAATAGTAATAGTAATAGTAATAGTAATAGTAATAATGATGATGATGATGATGACGATGACGATGACGATGACGATGACGATGACGATGACGATGACGATGATGATGATGATGATGATGATAATAATAATAATAATAATAATAATAATAATAATAATAATAATAATAATAATAATAAAAATAAATAAATAAATGACACTATCAATAGGTTGAAATATTTCTTCAATAATAATGATAAATAATAGTGTAAGGAATTAAAGTAAACTTAGTCCGAATAAATCCTTGGATGGGTAGGCTAAACCTGATAGTTTTACGGCGCAGTCTATATATTAAAACAATTAAAAAGAACACATGTCAGTTATTTTAACTAAAATCCAAAGAAAGAAAGAAAAAGGGAAACATATCAGCTGGTGTCAATGCTACATAGCCCCCAAGGCAGTGAGCGGTACCAAAAGGTGTTTGTTACATAACCATGGGAATTAAAACGTCTCTTACGACCACGCTTCCCGAAATCGAAACTCTAGAAGCGTTTTCAAAGTTTTCAACATTCATTTTTTTAACATTAATTTTTTAATTGTCATTTTTAAACACGCGCATCAAGGAATGGCGATTTTAAGCTCTTAAACTGTCGACATTAAACAAGTAAACTGTCTCTTCTGTTATATTGTCTTTTGCAACGGGGACTTTTTTGAGTGTACATTTATGCACGCTTGAAAACAATATAATGGCTAATAGGAATCTTACGGAGATCCGTAACTGCTACTTAGCACGACGCTGGCCGGTAAAAAAAAACACACGTAAATTGTTTATCTTTTGACTTTCAATACTTATCGAAAATAACTCTCGTACAACCTAATAATTTAATATTACAAATATTATTGTGTTTTCTTTTATGTTATTTTCTCTATTTACACTTCTCGAAAAATCCCATAGATTAGTTGATTTTTATTTTTAGGATTTTTCCCCCTTCTTTTCTTTTTAATTTTTACTTTCATTTATTATACCCATCCACTCTTTACGTCTCACTCTCCCTGTCTCTTTTATTATTTATTTACTAATTACAATGATAAAAAATAACTTATTATAATAGTGAATAAAACTCCTTCTAGATTTCGGCATTTTTTACTTTTACTTCCATTCGATAAATAAGTGATCCACCCCCGAAAAGACTCTCTCTCCCTGTATCTTCTATTTCCTTAGTTACTTACTATAATACACAAAAAGTTTACTTTACTTCCGTTTTTTGTACTTATTCATTTTTAAGTTTAAAACTATATTTTCTTTACAGTGTAGTATCTGTTACATCTCTTCTCTTATCAGTCAGTGAAATACAAAAATTATATTTTCTCTTCTCTGTCAGTGAATAAGAAATCTTTATAGATTGCAGGCATTTTCATTTCATCTTAAGTGATTGATTTTCAACACATTAAAAACAAACATTGCTTTTTATAGTTGGTAAATTTATTCTACCACGACATAGGGAACCTTGATTGGGATTAACATTGTATCAGACTAGAAAGAGTTTTCCTTCACTGAACTTAAAAACATTTTCTTTGAAACACGTTTACTTTTCTTTCCTTTTTTTTTGAGGGACTGGTTTTTTTTTTTACAAATAACACGAAACATACAATCTTAGGGGGTTTGGCAGTCACACTAAACATAGAAACATCTATTTTGTTTCATTCAAAACATTTATATATCCTATTTTTATGATGTTAATTACTTAACGGTTTTTTTTTCAACTTCTCTAATACGAATTAATACTCTAATACTTATAAATCTCTCCCGCCCCGGGACAGGATCCTGCTATATTATATAATACATTATTTGCCTGGAAGGATTACTCTAAATGAAAAAGAGTGCAACAACCGACCAGGGCAGGAGTATTATTACTCCGCGTATTGCATTAATTGTTTCAGCTGATGTTTTACATTAATATTGTTGGCACTGTGTTCGCGCTGTTCAATCATAAGCACCAACTTTCTTCAGTTAGTCGACTTGCGCTGACAGCGCCGGGACACGGTGCAGCTAGTAGATATATAAATAAACCATATTTATATAAAAGTAAAAAGTAAACTTCAGAAGTATATTATGTTTGTAATATTTTATATATAGTATTTAAAATGCATGTATTCGCCTTTATATTAATGGGCATGCATTATACGTATTTTCCAACCGACATCCAATTTGATCATTTTGCAAATCATAATCCAATTTGTAAACATGAAAAAGTAACATTGCGTCAAGTTTGCGCATTTTAACATATTCTAGATTACTGCGCCATTCATTGTGCATTTTCACCCTTTCCATCAATACGAAGGACTAACAAAATAATTTACTGAATATAATACTAATATGCTGCGTTACAACTAAAATTAAAAAAATACTCAGAAATTAAACAGACTAATAATGAAAAAAACATGCATATACATGGATACATGATGGAAAATAATTGTATCACACCGTAGAAAATGGTAAACCATCATTAACAAAATATACAGTAAAACGACTATGGTTAGATAATGTTATGTATTATTTGGATTTGTCGGACTACTCTTCTCATCTTTGGTGTTATTCTCACAATCTTTCGGTCGATGTACAATCCAACATTAATCACTCGGACGCGGGAATCTATATGTTGAATTCAGCAACCTGTGCAGAATTTTTAAATGATCAACTTTATTTAATCCATGAGTTTAAATTGCTCTTAGTCAGTCAGAATGGCCGGGTAAAAGCCTTAAATAGTTCCTAGTATAACCAGTACTGATGAATTTTACTGCAACATACAGCAGGCTGTCATTAAAAACTGATAACTACTTAACATGAATATTTTTGCGCCACACCCCTTGCTAACAATTCTAGTACGAATTTTAGAAGCTGTACACCTAATCTTGTTTTAGATGTTTAGTAGATGTTTAGTAAAAAAAATGACAAAACAAAAAAAAAATTAAACACAAGAATAAATCATCAGAAACGCGAAGTTTACCAGTTTCTTAACGATCAACGAACGTCTTAAACTACAAAACATCATCTGAAGATGTTGAGGCGAACGAAACCGCCGAAGCTCTAGTTTTGTTGATGTAATACTGTGTTAGATTTGTCTTTCCTTGTGTATTTTTCACATATTCTTTCTCGACGGCATTTCATTTTATAATGTATCGTGTATTTTATCACACCCACACTCCACCCACACACCCCACACACACACACACACATATATATATATATATATATATATATATATATATATATATATATATATATGTATCAATGGTTTTCTAATCTATTATTTCTAATGTATTGTTATCATAGTGTATTAAATATTCCGATAATCAAAATAATACAAATTATCAATTCGCACGTAAATAATTCAGAAACATCAGAATATTTTATATTTAATCTTTTCTAAGATTTCATAATAACTTATTACACCTATTTGTTTCAATTGTAAAAGAAAAAGAGACCCATGAAAACAAATATTGTATCAAGATTAAAGAATAACAAGAACAAAGAATGACAAATATCGCATCAAACTTTAATTAATCATATCATTTACTCTGTGAACAACGACGTTGATGTGTATATGTATGGTATATAAAAAATTAGTATTTACATGTAAAAAAAACAAGGTAACTAATATACAATCATTTTTATGATCAGCAATCGAAAAATAAAATCATCTGAAATATGAGATATGGTATGTGTGTAGTGATGGAGTCTAAGTTAAAGACATACACTTACTTACTATCATAATAAGACACAAATGTATGCTCCATAATATAATAAATACCATTACATATATATATATATATATATATATAAATATATTGACACACATATATAGATACCCACACACACATATATAGACACACACACATAGACACATATATATATATATATATATATATATATATATATATATATATATATATATGTATATGTATATATACACAACCATATATATATATATATATATATATATATATATATATATATATATATATATATATATATATATATATAATCCATACAAAACATCCTCAGGGTAGTAATCCAAAGAATTTCAACCGGGTTCATAAAAAGTGCTCAATATCAAATAGAGCTTTTATATATGATTATTTCTTATTTACACAGCCATGTACAAAATCTGCGACACTGGCATGTCGATGTGATCGATCAACAGCTATTATAAACTGAGATCTCATCAGGTAGAGTTAGAATCCGATCTTAACCGTAGATCATATTTGCAAAGAATGAAATGGAGAAAGAAAAAAAGGAATTTAATATGTAAATTTTGAAAGTCACGTGGTTGGGACCGTTAAGAATCAAAATAAAAGAATATGAAAAATAAAATAAAATAAAAAAATAAAAAATAAATAAAAAGTAATAATATAAAATATAAAATATAAAATATGATATATAAAATGAAATAAAATAAAGTGAAAAGACAGAGAAATAATAAGAAAGTAAATAGATGAATAAAAGATACATTGATAGAGAGATAGATAGATATATGGATAGATAGACAGATAGATAGATAGATAGATAGATAAAGATAAAGATAAATAGAGATAAAATGAGATAAAATAAAATGACATGGGATAAAATATGATCATTTAGGATAGAGACAGAAGTGGGGGAAGAAGGGAAGGAAGACACGTTCGATGGGGCGTATCAAAATCAGTCTAGGGTTAAAAAGGCACGTAACGTAAGTTTAAGCCAGCGATGATGTTAGTAGTAGCGTATGTGTGTGTGTGTTGGGGGCAGATCTCAGTTTATAACAGCTGTTGATCGATTACATCGACATGCCAGTGTCGCAGATTTTTTGCATGTCTATGTAAATAAAAATAATCATATATATATATATATATATATATATATATATATATATATATATATATATATATATATATATATATATTGATGCACGCTTGGTTGCATACCACGGAATTCACTATCTAACTTGCTATTTGTTCTTAGCTGTCCCACACTACTTAAAAAAAGAAACTTAATTACGGTCAAGATGATTGAAATCGCTACAGATAGTTACAATAAGACCTCCTTGGCGTCTTATTATACCTGCTATTAGCGGAGACCCGAAAGCTTGCACGCCGCGTCGTGAACATACCTGTATGTTATACTCGATTTAGTTTGAACAGATCATTTACATACGCAAGATAATATATATATATATATATATATATATATATATATATATATATATACATATATAAACATATATATATATATATATATATATATATATATATATATATATATATATATATATATACTTTAAAATGGGCGGAGGTGTAGGTGAGAGCATGAAAGAGTAGTCGAAAGGGTGTGATAGGTTAGAGGGGGGGGGAAAGGGAAATTTTGTTGTGGTCAGGTCTGAATTTTTTGGAGGATAGGAGTATAGACCAGCTGGCTATGTCAGGAATGTGTGAATATAAGTGAGTTTGAAAGACTGGGTTGAAGTGTGCTGCGAACATGACAATAAAGAAAAGGAAAAAGAAAAAGAAGAAGAAAAATGATTTTAAGAGATAAGTGAAATGTAGTTTCGTTCAGGACGTTTGAGATTAAATTGAGGGCAAAAAGGGTTTAAATATATAAATATGTGTGAGGATGTGTAGATTCTGTTCATCGGTAAGGCTGTTATTTGTGGTTCAGTAGTGTTGATTCGTAGTGAATGAATATATATGTGAGAAGCAGTTAGTACGTGGATGTCTATGCGGGGAGTTGTATATTAGTAACATTGAGAACGCTGAGAAGAACGGTTAGCCATGATCAAGGTTTAGTTGTTGTTCAGTCAGAATAATTTTGCTTATTAAGGGGGATAGATTTCGTTGTCTGATGGTGTTAGAGACTGTTATTCGTGCTGTTTCCAGTAGTCTTCGCCGAGCTTTGTTATGAATGTGTTTGGTGATTTTAGCCTGTTGGGGGGAAATGGTAAGTTAGTTTTGATTTCATTTAGATGTTTGTGGAGTAAGTTTAGGCATTTAATAGAAATAATTAGACTCATCACTGACGTAACATATTTCCAATTCAACGACGAATTCTACAATAACGAATTTGGACTCCTTATGGACACCACTCTAAGCGGTGGATTGGCCTGCCTCTTCTTAGAATTCTTAGAATCCGGCCCTTTAAAATTCAAACTACCTATTAACATCGAATACTTAAGATACGTTGACAATATTCTTATTTTCCTCCTCGAACATATAAAAAACGTTGATGAATATATAAAAAATATATCTTGGTTTTTACTATTTCATTTCCCATATATATATATATATATATATATATATATATATATATATATATATATATATATATATATATGTATATATTAACATATATATATATATATATATATATGTATATATATATTAACATATATAAAGAGGTGTACTAAAAGCGAACTTTTAGGAAAGGTAAAACCCTATTGTGAAGAGTATACAGCTCAATATCCAGGATAGAGCAGGTAGAAAACACTTTAAAACACTTTCCTTTGTCATTTCTGCCCGGGAAGTTTCTTTAATGGCGAATATTTTACATCTTAATCTCCTCTGACGCCTGCCTGCATCATCGAATGTACTTCTTATTGGACTTTTTACCCTTCCTGGATTTTCTATTTTCGCCGTACCTGAAGTTGTGGCTTCTTGGAATTTAACTTTGAAACCTCTCTCATTACTTCTCGTGCCTCTAACGACCTACCTATCTACATCGTATCCTCTCCGCTGGACTCTTCGACACCGGACTTTTTGGCAATCGGACATTTGCTTGCACCCTGGCACAGTTTTGCCCTACGTTTCCTTCCCTACAACTTTTATTTTATTTCATTTTTTCAAATTTTAAATCTTGGCCATTGCCAACTTATCTATCCCAGCGACTTCCTCTGATGATAAGATTTTGATCTTTGAAAAGCCTGGCTTAAGGAAAATTTAACTTGAATAAATTGCTTTTTTGCGGAATATACCTTGCTTTGAACTTTTGAATTGAATTTTGATTTGGCTTTTGCTTTCTCTAATTCCTTTCCACTCTCCTTCATATTAACATATATATATATATATACGTATATATATATATTAAAATATATATATATGTGTATATATATGTTAACATATATATATATATATATATGTGTGTGTGTGTATATATATTAACACATATATATATATATATATATTAACACACACACACACACACACATATATATATATATATATAGTATAAATCCTTTTATTGATACACACATAATTGATTACATGTGTGCATAAATGTTTAAGCTGCCATTTCATTCGAAATAGTATTTTCGTCAGGCCACATAAAAATTGAAAATGCTACAAAAACAGGGAATACAGCTTGGCAATTCTGTTTTGGGGCGAGGGTAGCAGGAAGGAGGTTAAAAACTTAACCAGAACACGTAGGCACGCATCTATTTCAGTGGGTAACTTTCTAAACGAATAGCTATTGCAAACAAAGTTAAACATACGTTATTCTCTATATGCAGTTTAAGAATTGTGGAGTTGGGGTTTACATACGGTTCCGAACTACTGGTAATGTATTCAACATAGTCTTATTTAATACAATGTCCAATACTTTTACCGCTCTCGTACGGGAGCTCATTTTTGCTAATGATACACATGCACTTCGTGTTCCGAATCGGTTATATTACTGTCTAGTTCTTATATTTATCTGATATACATACATATATATATATATATATATATATATATATATATATATGTGTGTGTGTGTGTGTATGTGTGTGGGTGTGTGTTTCGTTGTGTGGGTGGTTTGTGTTTATTTGCTATAACAAGAGATTGATTGATACAAAAATAATTGTTATACGAAATTTAGTAATCATCTTAAAAAACCTGAAATTGTAACTTGCATTAAAATTATAAGCTTCGTACTATTGTAACAGGACATCGTCGGTCATCGTTACTATGCACACACACACACACACACACACACACACACACATATATATATATATATATATATATATATATATATACATGTATATATAGATATATAAATATATATGCATATATATAGATATATACATATATATGCATGTATTTATATATATATATATACATATATGTATACATATATATATATATATATATACATAAGTGCGGTTGTCATTATATATATATGTATATATATATATGTATATATATATATATATATATATATATATATATATATGTATATATAATGGACTCTCCCGTCGATTTCGACGTATGAGGTCTTGACAACTTAACATTTGTTTAGTCTACGATGGATGTAGCATGCTTACATTTACTCAATCGTAAATGGCATTTGAGTCCTGCGAGAGATTTGCAAACCAGCCCACAATGGATGCAAGAAGGACGATCCTGAGAAAAATCGGCTGGGATACTTGTAGATGTTTTTGTTCTTTAGCGTCTTTCGCGCTGTTGATCAATGGCAGTTACAGAGAACCGCCTGATGCCCCTCTGGCAGTCAGATCGCCATTCCTTCCGTCGAGAAGCAAGCTGTTCAAAATCACGATAAGCAATATTGATAGATGTCAAATTCATCTTCAACTTGTCCTTAAAGCGAAGCAGCGGTCGACCCACATTTCACCTTCCACTGTTGAGCTCGCCGTACATCAGTTGCTTTGGTATTCTATCATCTTCCATACGTAAGACATGTCCTGCCCAACGCAGTTGTGATTGCATCAAAAAGCTTTCAATTCCGCCAATACCGAAGCATGTAAATAGGTCCGCATTAGACATCCGATTTCTTAGGGTGACACCACAAATCGTTCTAAGGCAATTTTTGTGAAAGACATCAAGCTTCTGAATGTGGCTGCGATAGACTGTCCATTATTCCGATCCATAAAGCAGTGATGTTAGCACAACTGCTCTATACACAAGTACTTTTGTTCTCAAACTTATCCCCCTATCCTTCCATAACCGATGACGCAGATTTCCAAAGGCAGTGGTTGCTTTCGCAATTCGGTTAAAGATTTCGTCATCAAGGGAGGCACTCCAATTTATTTTACTCCCAAGATAAGTGAAGTTTTTCACATATTTCAGATATTTACCGTCCACTTGGATTGGAATATCTGGAAAACAGTGTACTGGTGGTCGTTGCTTTACTGGTGGCCGTTGCTTCACACCCTGAACTTGTTTAGGTATGAGGCGAGGTTGGTGAATCACTTCTGTTTTCTTGATGCTGATTGTCAGACCAAAACCTTGCAAGCAGCCGAAAACCTGTCCACAAGCAGTTGCGCTTCCTCCCGAGATGTTGCACAAAGTGCAGCGTCATCTGCAAACAAAATATCCCTGATGACAGTTTGTCGAAGAAGGGTCTTAGCTTTGAAACGTTGCTGGTTGAAGAGACCACCACTTGTTCTAAATTTAAACTTCACCCCAGTATGTATATCGCAGTTTACTTGTCAAAGGCCTTTGTAAGATCAATGAAAACCATATACAACTCCTCGTTCTTTTCCCGAACTTTCTCGGCAACCTGGCGGAGGGAAAAGATCATATCGACAGTACCCCGACCAGCACGGAAACCGCACTGAGATTCGGGATAGATATCATCAACAAGGTGTTTAATTATTCTGTTGAGAATAAGCCTTGCCAAGACCTTCCCTGCAATTGACAAAAGTGAGATGCCTCGATGGTTGTCACAGATGTTTCTATTGTCTTTATTCTTATACAAGTGTTGAATTAATGCATCTTTGAACTCCTGAGGGACATTTCCACCTTGCCAGATCTTCACAAAGAGACTGTGCAGCTTCTTCACTAGTGTCTGGCCACCGTACTAAAACATCTCAGGAGGTAAGTTGTCTTTCCCTGACCTTTTGCCTGACGACATTTGCCTAATAGCAACGAACACTTCATGTATTGCTGGAAGGAAGGAAAGTTCAGCAATCTCAGGTCGTCCAGTGATAGATGAAAGTATATATATATATATATATATATATATATATATATATATATATATATATATATATATATATATATATATTGTTACAAATGTAAGGAGAGCTATCGAGATTCGAACTCACGACCCTGCTTTACGGAGAGAGATAGGATTCATTTTCGCATATTTATACACGACCGGGAAATTATTATAATGCGACTCGAATGACGTCAGAAAAAGAGAGATAAAAAGAGAGAAAAGGAAGAAGAAAGAAACAGAGGACGTAAAATGCCGGCAAGGAAGGATGGGTCACCGGGTTAAGACGGACATATTTTGTGGACAACTACAGTCAGTCATTCGGAGTACGTCTGCACGAGAGAGAAGAAGCGAACGGCCGGCGACAAAAAAAGATGTGCAACTACAGTGTCGTAGGAAAGGCAGGGACCTTTTGAAGATGGAATTATAGCCGTCCTCGGCTCGGACGAGACGACCCGCTGAACTAAGCGGAGGAAAAGTAACCAACAAGGAATTGTTTTTCCTGAGGAAAAATGTATTTCAAAACTACATGTGCAAAGAAATATGGCTACTACGACATGCCGGAAATATCGACTCTAAATCAAACAATGCATCCACTTGTAAGTGACAACCTGAATATCTCTTCTCAGACATTCGCCCCCTAGGGCTGTTTTATATATGTATATTTTTGTGTGGAAATGAATCCTGCTGTTATAGGGCTAAGATAGACAATTCCCCCCCTCTTAAGACCATACTTTTGTTTTCATGTTTTATTCTGTTTTGTTTTATAGATACACTCCCCTTTTTTCTAGTATACTGTTTTATTAAATAAATGAATATAAAGTTCATCCTAATGTATTTTGTCATATCTTCGCATCTTTTGTTTTGTTTCCTGGCGGTATCTTATATTGGAGAAATTCCCATCCCATATCATTTAAAACGTGTTATTTGAACCCTGGGATATACGAGCCACTCCGGACTTTTTTTTTTTAAACTTTTTTTATATTTGTCACGTATTGTCTTTCGGTGGTCCCGAATGGAGGCATTCGTGGCAATATATATATATATATATAATAATGGTAATAATCCAGGTGAAAAATATCCACAGGGTGGTAATCCAGAGAATTTTAACCGGGTTTATAAAAAGTGCTCAATATCAAAATAGAGCTTTATATATGATAGTTTTATTTACACAGACATGTACAAAATCTGCGACACTGGCATGTCGATGTTATCGATCAACAGTTACTATAAACCGATCTTAACCTCAGATCATATTTGGAGAGAATATATATATATATATATATATATATATATATAGAGAGAGAGAGAGAGAGAGAGAGAGAGAGAGATTAGAGAAAGAGAAGAATAAGTGATTAAAATGGTCTGTCATTGGGAATCATCATTCAAACAGTGTAGAATAAACATGTCGGTGTTATCGTCGGGTATTTTCCTCAAAGAACACAATTATGTTGTCAGTTTGAGGCTCTATGATGCCGAACATAAACTCCTCGACGATTCACTTTGATCTTGTTCTAGATTCTCCGTGAACAACGTGGATGATTGACAGTTGAAGTTTGCGTCCAGGTCAGAGAGTTGCTATGGAATAGCTTCCAGAGACGAACCCACCCATATTTCCCCAATGTTTATGTAGACAAATCTATTTTTCGGCTTAACACTCATCATGTGTTTTTTCATAATAACCGTTCAATATTGATCCTTTAAGTGGACCTAATTATGCTGATCAGAGGATTATAAACAGATCTGGAATTGATTGTCGCTTTTTTCTTATACAGAGGAAAATGTGATTATTGAGAATGTATTATATATATATATATATATATATATATATATATATATATATATATATATATATATATACACTTATCAACACGTATTTCACCGTTACTGCGGCTCATCAGCGTAGCTTATTATGACGAAGGTTCAAGCTCAATCATGATAAGCTAGGCTTATGAGCCACAGTAACAGCGAAACACGTGTCGGTAGCAAACTATTCTATCTGTAAATCAAAGTAATTAAATTCTACACCAATATATATATATATATATATATATATATATATATATGAAGAGAGAAGGAGAGAAAAAGAAAGAAATATAGATACATACATACATACATACATACATACATACATATATAGATATGTATAAATATATATATATATTTATATAGTGTGTTAGGTTGTATATGAAAAGAAATCAAATAAAGTGCTCGATCATATAAGAGAGCTATACAGTATCTAAATAATATATATATATGTATATATATATATGCCGGTCAAGGAAATAATACCCCCAACTACCAATCAGTGGCGATTGGTAAAACCGGTTTCGTGCCCTCCGACCGACGTGAATTAACATCCCCTATACTGACGATTGCGTTAGCATAAAACATCGATATATGTAGGTAAAAATAATTAATATTTACTTTAAAATATAATTATAGGCCTTTTACTAGGATCGGTGCACTCTGAGAGAATTTATAAACGAGCAGTAATACCATGGCTTAAAAGCGAGATTCCGACCCTCTTTGTTGTTGTTGTTTAATCACTCTCCACTGCTCGCTATACGCGCCCGCCGATTTGGCGTTTATAGATTGAAACCCCTCCTAATTGGCATGCAAATTGATGCCGTCCGAGTGGAAAGACACCACATACCGAATCAGTGACGATTGGTAAAACCGGGTTCGTTTCTTCCGACCGACGTAAATATACATTCCCTTCACTTAATATTGTGTAAGTATGAACGATCCACGTCTGCAAGTTAAAATAATTAATATTTACCTTTAATATATATATATATATATATATATATATATATATATATATATATATATATATATATATATATGAGAGAGAGAGAGAGAGAGATATGTGTGTGTGTGCACGTTCCTTTAAAGTGAGTGGGTTTGCATGTGCAGAGGATAACGCATGATTTAGATTCCAGAAAATCATAAGTGATCTTAAGAGGAAATTGTAATTCAGTGAATCTTGCTTAATATATGAATATTGATAACATCTGATGCCTATTTAAAATATTTGAATTTTCAAATTGTGATTTGTGTTTATGTTATGACCCCTAAAATCCCCTTTAATTACTCCGACGAAACATAAATTGTTTGTTATTTATTCATTTATGACTAATTGATATTGCTATTTAAAAAAAAAATCAGAGTTACAGAAAGTTCACGAAGGGTTTCCACCCCTATTCCACTCCAGTTCATAAAACTAAATTATTCTAAACAGTGGCTACATTAAACACCTTACACCTGTAAACTGTGTTCCTAAATTCATAATTATCAGTTTATTTGTTTTGGAGTGAATGAGTGAATGGAGTGAATGATATACATTGAAATATATATATACATCTGCACATACTTAACTTTATATGTATGCAACTCCTCAAATTTAAGATTAACACACAGGAATGTTTTGATGAAGCCAACTCTTTTGCCTAGAATATATATTCGAACACTCATGATGATCTGTCTAGTAGTTTAGGAGATTATCCTGCATATATAAATATATAAAACTAGTAAAATGTCCGTCTCAGGACGAGTAAAGGCAATACATATAGCAATAGTTTTATATTTGTATGTGTTTCTTTTTTTAGTGGAGTATTGTACGATGTCCGTACCATATGTCTTAATAGTAACATATTTACACAAAATACCACATTATTCACGATATGTGTCGCGAATATGTATTCTATAATTCATAATAATATGTTCAATAGTTAAGGATTTTACCAAGCACTTACATATTATTGACGGTCAAGCGCGCACCTAATTAAAAAAAATGATTGATTTATATGACTCGAAATTTTATGTAGATCATTTCTTGTCTGTATTAATTTTTTTGTATCTAACTGATGTTCAAAGTATTTTGGAGTGCGTGTGCAAAGTTGGTTTGGCTCACTATTCCTATCTGATCCTAAATCCGTTGATGTATGTCAAAGCAATACATTACCTCGCCTCTATGGACTTCTCAGAGATGAAAAAAAGTTTATCCTGACAAAAAAAATACATAGCGATGCAGTAAACAAAAAAAACTCATATTGATTACATCTCTCTTCAAGGAGAGACTTAGAAATCGCTACCCAGATAGAGCAACCGTCTTGTATATGTAGTTCAGTCATGAATAAATGCGCACAACATTGCCTGGAAAATCGCCAGACGATTGAATAATTAACTTGGTTGAAAGTTAGCAACATTTTTTCAATTCCCTACATACATAACACTCATTTTATAAAATATAGAATTCAGACCTTAATTGGAGAGAGAACAAATTCAAAGTATAGAGATACGAAACTAAAGCTTAAGTTGCGTATAATTGTAAAATTAAAGGGAACAATAAATATTACGCAACACACATTCTAATATATTTACGGTGATTTATTATGGTATTTTCAAAGAAAATATTATTATTCCATAAGTAAATGATACACGTAAGATTAAATGGTCTATCCACAAGTGGTGTGCGATGTATCAACATCTTTAGTTGGTTCTCAAGTATAAAGTTGAACAAATTAAGGGTTTTATTAGACTCACTGGAAGACGTTACGGTGATCTTTAGAACTCTATTCTCAGAGTTTTTATTTATTTCGTGAGTCACTGATGATTTGAATTGGACTTTAACAACCATTTAATTAAAAATAAATTGAAAACCCATCTCAATGACACCATGGTACGTGTCTGAAGTATGTAACGTATAGATTTAAAATAAATAATTTTGAAATAAGCTCTCACATTTTTTTGCTATCGAGCACTTTATAGATTTATTTTAAACATATACGGAAGAACTATACATATATATATATATATATATATATGTATATATGTATATATATATGTATATATATATATATATATATATATATATATATATATATATATGTATATATATATACATATATATATATATATATATATATATATATATATATGTATATATATATATATTTAACATATACGGAAGACCTATCCATACATATATATATATATATATATATATATATATATATATATATGTATATATATATATATATATGTATATATATATATATATATATATATATATATATATATATATATATATACGATTATTTTTATTTACATAGACATGTACAAAATCTGCGACACTGGCATGTCGATGTCATCGATCAACAGGTATTATAAACTTAGATCTCATCAGGCAGAGGTAGAATCCGATCTTAACCTTAGATCATATTTGGAAAGAATGATATATATATATATATATATATATTTGTGTTATAGTGGAATAATTCCAGGAGGAAATCCGGGTATGAGAGCTCAATGTAGTAAACAGAGCAATAATAAAATAAAATATAATAACACGAAATCACATAATTGTCGATGCAATAATTTATTTCAACCGTTCGGTTTTTTCAAGCATCACTCAGACAATTACATTTTTGAGACTGATAGAAAATTGAATTTCCCTACCACAGTTCCAATACAATCATAGATGGTAGTAGTAGCAACCAATTTGATACATCTTTTATAGAGAGGGGGAAAATTTAAAACTTATATTTAACTATGGCGGGCGAAGGGGAGGGATCTTTAAGTTAATCAACTAAAAACTGCCATGTCAAAATTATGACACATACGACTTGGCGATATCAACCATATAGGCAATTTTACTCACGCGCATACACCAAACTAAATACGCACACATCATATGCGCACTCACATACATAATCTCACTCGCACATTACCATAACTAAGCATAATCACATACGCAACTTTTATTCATCTCCAGCCAGAATGCGTCCGGCGAAACTCGTGTTCTCAAATTCGGTTAGAGAAAAGAAAGAAAGAAACAATTAACAGGCACAGAGAATATATAGACAGACCGCGTGTCATAAATTCTCAGATAACAATCCTAGTAAGAATAAGGTCACAGTAAATAAATGTAATTGTCAAGTGAAAAATAACTGCCCACTGGACGGTAACTGTAAAGTTGAGTGTGTGGTTTATAAGGCCACTATTCATCCGGAAGATAACAACAGGGATAAAAAGGTTTACATCGGCATCTCCGCGGGAAACTGGAAACAACGTTTTTATGACCACAAACACTCTTTCAATAACCCAGAACTCAAGAGCAAAACGGAGTTAGCTAAACAATGGTGGCATCTGAAAAATGAGAACAGGTCCCCGGTGATTTCGTGGTCAATCTTATGTTTTTCGAATATTCCAGATGGATTTAGACAAAGATGCAACTTATGTCTAGAAGAAAAAATAAGAATCCTAAAATATGATCGAAATAACCTCTTGAATAAACGAGATGAACTTATGGCTAAGTGCAGACATAAATATAAATTTAAAATAATCAACGACTAGTAATCCGATGGACCTCTAGACTTATAACGGTGAAGATACCAAATTAAATAACATTATTTAAGGTAACCCCCCCCCACCACCAACATAATAGTTATAATAATATCTGCTATAGACACAGAATTGCCGACTTGGTGATATATAGTATTTGTGTGTATGAGTATATAATGGTATTTTGAAATATTTATTTATTCAGATTATTTACTTAAAATAAGATAGTGTTTTTAAAAAAAATTCTGCGGTTATTGAATTAATATAAGTATAAATGCCAAATATTACCACTAGACATTATTAGACTTGAATTGGTAATCCGATGGACCTCTAGACTTATAACGGTGAAGATACCAAATTGAATAACATTACTTACGGTAAACCCCCCCCCCATAATGTTTATAATAATATCTGTGATAGACACAGATTTACTGACTTGGTGATATATAGTATTTGTGGATACGCGGATATTTATTATTTACTTAAAATAAGATAGTGGTATGAAAATTTTTTCTGCAGGTAATACACTAGTTTTTGAATTAATATAAGTATAAATGTCAAATATTACCAATAGACATTATTAGACTTGAATTAGTAATCCGATGGGCCTCTAGAATTACAACGGTGAAGATACCAAATTGAATAACATTAGGTACGATAACCCCCCCCCCCGCATGATATTTATAATAATAGATTATCAAATTAATCTAAAATATAAATAAGGTAAGACTAATTTTTAGAACTCATATTACATCAGTAAGAATATAGAGTGTTATGTAAATATTGTGTGTAGGTGTGTGGATATATATGTATGTGTGCGTACGTATATGTGTGTATATGTGCGTATATGTATATATGTGTGTGTGTATGTATGTGTATGTATGCTTACATGTGTGAACAACTACATGCGTATGCATTTGGTCAATATTTCAAATAGATTCAGAGATATATATGGGTGTATTCATGTATGTATATGTATGTATATATATATATATATATATATGTATATATGTGTGTATATGTATGTGTGTATAGATATGTATATGTGTGGGTGTGTATGTGTATATATGTGTGTGTATGTGCGTATGGATTTGTATGTATACATATATGTATGTGCGTGTAATCTTATTTCAACCCAGACGGACTGAGAATTTATGACACGCGGTCTGTCTATATATTCTCTGTGCCTGTTAATTGTTTCTTTCTTTCTTTTCTCTAACCGAATTTGAGAACACGAGTTTCGCCGGACGCATTCTGGCTGGAGATGAATAAAAGTTGCGTATGTGATTATGCTTAGTTATGGTAATGTGCGAGTGAGATTATGTATGTGAGTGCGCATATGATGTGTGCGTATTTAGTTTGGTGTATGCGCGTGAGTAAAATTGCCTATATGGTTGATATCGCCAAGTCGTATGTGTCATAATTTTGACATGGCAGTTTTTAGTTGATTAACTTAAAGATCCCTCCCCTTCGCCCGCCATAGTTAAATATAAGTTTTAAATTTTCCCCCTCTCTATAAAAGATGTATCAAATTGGTTGCTACTACTACCATCTATGATTGTATTGGAACTGTGGTAGGGAAATTCAATTTTCTATCAGTCTCAAAAATGTAATTGTCTGAGTGATGCTTGAAAAAACCGAACGGTTGAAATAAATTATTGCATCGACAATTATGTGATTTCGTGTTATTATATTTTATTTTATATATATATATATATATATATATATAATATATATATATGTATATATATATGTGTGTATATATATATATATATATATATTATCTTGCGCATGAAAATGATCTGTTCAAACTAAATCGAGTATGGCATACAAGTAGTAACTTTAGCTTCCATAGAAATTACCCCTTATAGCCTCCATACAAATTACCCCTCAACATATTTATAAGTGCTATTAAAAAACATCATCTATGAACAGAATAGATCTACACACTGCAAAATCAATACAAAAATCATCTTCAGAAATACCAATGGTGTTTGACTTTAATCACAATACTAAAAAAACTACGCAACCCCCACAAAAAGATATTCAAACAGATGCACAAAAAGCCAATTTTAAAGACAATATACAACAAACCACCATCAGTGCCAAACAAACGCCCCCGAAACTGCATTCTCTAAACATATTCACAAAATTACTCCACATCCTCGCACATCAAGGAAACAAATTATGCAACAAACCTTAATGCCAAATATAGCAACACACTGCCACATGCGCGTGTCAAGACACCGACATCCAACTCAAATTCCACCCTCTCGCCTGCGATAATTCTAATGTGGTTTACTTAATATACTTCACAAGATGAACAAGGGGCAACTACGCTGGAATTCCGCCTACGTCGTAATAATCATGAACAAACACTTAGAGAAAAATCCACTAACTACACAGTTACCATGCATTATAACCACACAATAGACAACATCAAGACGAAATCACAAAGAAACACTCAACATCCACATCTCAGGACTGACCGAAGATCTGGGACCTCTCAATGATTTGTTAATTCGATAAACAAACTAAACACTGATAAACAACATCTGACTACACGGGTGCCTTCGGGTGTACGATGCTAAAATAGCTTATCTTTCCTCATTACAAATGTTTTTTTTTCTAATGTTTTCATTTTTATTTCATATCTGCACCTCCTTCATACTCTAACTTTCGTATATACTATGTATTACACTGACTATATGCGCATACGAGCGCACACGCAAATATTATATATATATATATATTTATATATATATATATATATATATATATATATATATACATATGGTACTTAGATATATGGGCGTGTGCGGGTATATATATATATATATATATATATATATATATATATATATATACACACACACACACACACACACATATATATATATATATATATGTATATATATATATATATTGAAATAACATTCACATGAAGCAAATTACGCCCGCACAGCCAAACTATGTACATGGAAGAGGTGCTGTTACGCATTTCTCTCTATCCCCATGTCAAGAACCTGCTGGATTTGTAATGGCCGCTCAAAACATACATATACATATATATATATATATATATATATATATATATATATATATATGTATATATATATATATGTATATATATATATATATATGTATATATATATATATGTATATATATATATATATATATATATATATATATATATATATATATGTGTATATATATAGAGAGAGGGGGATAGATTTTGCTTTTTCACTGAGAATAGTTTATATTCAGTAAAGTCGTGAACGAGGCATAAAAACAAGTTCGATGAGCCCAGATTGTAGGGTGCATATCATTTATATGTATCTTTGATATGTTGACAAATAGATATTTTCCTTAGAGGATTAATCACAACGGGAAACTCTTATATTTTATTATTTATTTATTGTGTAAAGTCATTGTTTCCTACATGTGTTTCGCTACCTAGGAAGTACCTTGTAAGGAAGTTCATCACGGGGGGTACAAATCTACGATATTGACCTCAATAACTGGGGCAACCTCACAGAGGATTTACAAAGTTTAAATCACATAGAAAGAAAAAAGGATGACAATTCCAAACCACAGCTCAAAAAACTCAGTAATATGTTGTAGCTGTGATGCGCCCGACAAGACTTAAGTGCGGTGCAATCCAAAAAAGAGGGAAAAAGTGAAAAATAGGGGAAGAAAGAAAAGAAAAATAGGAAAAAAGAAAGGAGATCTTCCACATCTGGCGGAAGACACATTCTTCGGTCAACCTCAATATAGGTACCACCCTCAGAAAAATAAAACCGTTCACAGCGCAACGCTTTCATAAACTCCAGAGTCTAAATTTCGTACATGTAAGCTCTCTAAATAACAAATATTATATATATATATATATATATATATATAGGTGTGAAAAATGACAAACGGAAAACAGTTTAAAGTGCAGGAGAAAAACAAAAAATGGAGATGTGACCGGTTTCGTTCGTATCAGCGAACGTTTTATTTTTTCTGAAGACTTTCGCTAACGGTCAAATCTCTTGTGTTTGTTTTTCTACTGCAGTTTAACCTGTTTTCCATTTGTCATTTTTCACACATTTTGTCTACCATGGCATATCATTTTCATGACTTCTCGTGTATCTTACCTCACATATATATATATATATATATATATATATATATATATATATATATATATATATATATGCAATGAGGTTATATTGATTGGTTTATTCTTATTCCTTCTAAAAATTACGATGATATAAGTGACAATTTAACTACAAGGACGCTCTCGCGAGTAAAACTGGACAATAAAAAGGTTTATTAAAGGGAATGTTAGAAAGAGATAGAGATATAAAAATTTACAAAGAGATTTATTGAGAAAAACACATGTGTATGCTTTAAATATTGACAAGTCAGCATATTCGACTTTTTTTTAGCAAGAATTGCGCATTTATTTACTCGTCTCGATGTAAGTTTTCGTAAGAATAAAAACAACAGTATATCGTGTGAAACGGATTAATTACAACCTATTCAGCTAATGATGACACCCGCAGTGTCTTGATGTTTACACACAAAATTAGATTTGTCACACTCATTGCTGACAATAACGCCTTCCTATAGTGAACAATATACAGAAAACGGCGTGAATCAGCTGGGTTCTTATACATTATATACACACACATATACACACCCAATATGTATATATATATATATATATATATATATATATGATATCATGTTTTTATTAAGTTGTCACCTCACTGGGTTTACTCTGTCGGATATTTAATGAATAACATTTAGACGATTCGCGTGAGTAAAATATAGATATTGCGATAAGAGAGAGGTATGGGAATATCTATAAAGAACAGATGAATATATATATATATATATATATATATATATATATATATATATATATATATATATATATATATATATCAGCTGATGATTCCTGTTTTATATTTCACGATTAAGTTATGGTCCGATCACAAATCGCTAGAGATTCGTAGTCAAGAGCGTAAACCCCTCGGCCACAGGGAATTAGCTAATACTTAAAGAGGAATTTAACTTTGTAAACAACGAATCGGCGGCTAAGTTACACGAGCAGTGAAAGTGATCAACAAACTGTGTTTGGAACTTGCATGAAGCTATTTGTAATGCCTGTTATTAAACTCACTCAGAGTGCCCAGCCTTTAGTAAAGGGGGCTTATGATAATATATATATATATATATATATATATTATATATATATATATATATATATATATATATATATATGCATAGATACATTTAATATTATAAAACGAATCTTATATAAATGTGTATGAGAATACTCGATTCAATAGTAAATATATTTAGGATAGCAGCAACAAACTTGGCCATGATAAATATGACCTTCAATTAAATTTCAAAGGCTCCATAAATTAAAACGGTTTCTTTGTATAAATCACTAAAATACAATAGGAACTATTTTTGTGATACATTTTAAAAGTAATTCTTTGTCAGGTAGGTGTCAATACACTATCGGTTGATTTCGATTCCTTCTATAAGTTTATTGATTTATTGTGAAACACAGTTGTATGTATTTTTGCTGGCGTTTATTTTTGCTTTTTCAAATTTGATATGAATGAATATCTGCGTATATCTATATGTACGTACGTTAGGGCAGGTGCATGTATGTGTTTATGCATGTGTCTTTTAGTGGGTATTACTGTATTTGCTGAGGTGTCCACCATTTACACATGATAATTACGTGGTTATTATATTACTGTTGTTATTTTAACTTTTTGTATTTTGAATGTTTGCTCATTTTTATCTTTAATATTTTTCACGAGAAATAATAAAATTAGGAAGTTGGACGGAAGTATGACTGATAGAAGAGTGGTTTCTATGGCTAACATTTATAAAATTTTATAAAGGTGTTTCGTTTCATTATTATTAGTAGTATTTTTATTACTGCTAGTATTGTTATTGTTATACTTATTACTAATTGTATTATTATTGTCCTAGTTACGTTAGTATACAAATGTATACGTAGATTTAATAATACAACTAGTATAATTGACAATGATAATACCAGTAATAATGATAATTAATACGAAAATAACGCCGATAGGAATGATTAAACTCCTATATGCTCAACTGATACATTACTTCAACTCATGGTCGAAACACAAATACACACATTTAGTAATACGACTAATGTAAATCTAGTTCATTGGCTAAAACCTTAATATAAGTATTAGATAATTAATTAAAAAAAGGCACTAGCGTGCGGTAGGTACTGGTAACATTTGTATTTTTCAAGCTTTAACTATTATAAAATTTGGTGTTAGTATTTTAAATAAAAATCTGAACATATATGTTTGTTTAATTTCCACATAAGGGCCAAATCATATATGACAAATATAAGTTGACATAATTAATTAAAACTTACCTGAGGTAAGATCTCTCTGATGATGGCATCATAACTTAATACAATATCTTATATATTCATATTTCATCTAGAATAGGTGTTTCCTTCTGTTTAAATTCATCTTGTTTTACTAAATTTACATGTCATAATGTTATTAAATATTAAACCTAACCCTAACAACGTGGTCTACATATGACCTGCATGTCCTAATACTTATCTTCATAACACTCTTAAGATAGTAAATATTAGAAATGTATACTTATAATTATTCAATTAAACGTCTATACTCAATGACTAAGTGTTAATTTTTGTCTTCCTATGCATAACAAATGTGCCGACACTGGAATTCACAAGACAGGGAATTATCTTTCTGTTCTTTTGAGTTTAGGGCTTATCAATTAAAGAACACTATTAAAATGATTCCTTTTAATCGTACGTAACATTCAAGTTCCTCTGAGTGTTTCTCAATTCGAAACCTAATTAACATTCCAATATTAACTGTAGAACACACACACACACACACATATATATATATATATATATATATATATATATATATATATATATATATATATATATATATATTAGGGTAGGTCGATTTTACACTTTTTTTTAAATATTAAAAAAAGGCACGTTCCGAAAGTTGTATATAGACCTATTAAATACTCATGCAAAAAATTAGATCAAAAACTTCAGCGGTTTTTTGAGCGTTTGGTATCAAAGATCGTAGACAAGAATATACTGAAAATTCCTCGTTTTTGCAAGATTTGCTTGAATATTGGTGTGAAAACCAAATAATTTTAGCATTTAAAAGCAGGGAATGTCCTTTTATTTTATAAAAATGATATGAATTAAAGAAATCTTCAAATTGAAAATTTGCCCCCCCCCCTCATTTTCAGTATCTGCTTTTGTAAACTACCTTTTAACGTTATGAATTAAACAGTAATATTTGAATACCTAAAAAAATGATTTTTTCTGTTATTAGTGAAAATATAACAAGCAAAGAAATAAGGAAAAACCTAACACTATTTTAATGAAGCTTAATATAGAGAGTCAAATTGCTTCATATAAGACCCCTTAGACAAAAATGCTGGTCTCAATTTCTGACTCAAAACTTTGGCTGTAATGTGTTGATGCCTTGCTTCAAAACCATATACAGTTTGTGAAGCTTCTGTTATTAACTTAACTGCCCGTTCCACACCCTGAGAATGTGAGGGCAAATCTGGCAAGTCAAGCTTGGTTCCATTCATCAACGATTCTCGAAGTTCAGATTCAGTAAAATCTTCCGTCATTGGTGGTTCAAAAATGCCGCATAATTTTAAATCTATTAATTGTGTCCAATGTGTGACATTAAAATTAATAGGTAGTATTCTTTTTAATCTTTTTCTGGTTGACTCCTCACTCCTGAAAGAACAAATTAATTAATTGAATTATTAAAAAATTCCAATCTGTACTGCTTTAATAATTATGGTGAAATTAGATGAAATCTTTAAAAATCATTCTATAAATTGGAATAAATAATTGAGTCAGAGATATATGAATAAATATTACTTACCTAATGGCCAAAATTCTTTTTAAAGCTTCTTCTCTTACTTCAATCTCCTCAGATTTAACCATGGAATATAGAAAGTTTTCAGGCAGTAAACAAAATGTATTACCTTGTATATTTCTAAATGTGATATCTTGGATTTCCTGAGGCTTCTCCTTAATCCTCTGGGTCATATTAAAAATGTGCACTTACTGATTGTGGAATTTACTATTTCTTTTAATTTCAAACCAAAAAGTGGCATACACATTTACAATAAAATTTACTACATAGTGTAGTTTTGTTGTGTGCCTTTGTGGGTATGCACCACGAGTCCATAAACACATAAGCCTGATGGCCAAAGTTAACCATCTTGCTTGGTTTAAAGGACCAATTTTCCAGGAGGCATATCTAGAGTCAACCTTACCTCTAGAAATACCTACTGTGTATTCATAAAGGAGTCTTTGGTCAGAACTAAGATCATGTATTTCATCAATTTTAAAAATTGACTCTAGAGGATTGCTAATAGTGGAAAATGATATTTGGGGTAAATCATATCAATCATTTGAGCATAATTTCCCCAGAGGGCTACTGAATGTTGTAGGGCTCTTTGCGCAACCATCTATGTTTTTAAAAAGGGCTCTGAAAGGTAGTTCATTATGATGCAAAGAGCAACCAATTGTGTGAAGAGTTTTAAAAAGTTTTTTTCTAAAATTGCAACCATTCCACCATCGCAACTTGTGTTGGTATTAGTGTTGTCAACAAGTATAGCCTTGATACTGTTCTCACTGTGGAATTCATGCAAAACATCCACCACTTGATCTGCATGAACAGCACCTGTTGCACCACTATTCGGAAGAACTCTATGTGTCAGATATTTACTTTCACATGGTGTTTCTTTTGTAAAAGTTAAATGGTGTTCTGGTCCCTTAGTTTTTTTCATAATTCTCTGTCTATTTTCATCCACAATTTCCTTATACATCAATGTGTCCTTATCCATTCTCCCATCAACTCCAATACATATATTTTAGGTGGGGTAAAAACTCCTGGCTGAAATAGTTTTATTTATCTACCTCCAACAAGGTAAGATGTGACACAAGGTCAGGAAAGTGGGATTAGATAACCCTGCGCTATAGAGGTGAGCACTCTGGCCATTAAAAAATTGACTGGGCAGCCCCGTCGGCATTCCCCTGTAGGGGCGCCTCAGACAGTTAGCAATAAACTTACTCCTCCCCAAAGAGGAAAGGCAAAGCCTGGGAGGATGCACCTCCTAGAATTGCACAGGACGGACAAGCCCCAATAGACGGGCATAAATCCAGACCCAAAGGCCCGGACGATACCGGTTTATTTGGTGGGGTAAAAACCCCTGGCTGAACTAGATTTTATTTATCTACCCCCAACAAGGTAAGATTGACAAAAGGTCAGGAAAGTGGGATGAGAAAGCCAGTGCTCGAGAGGTGAGCACTCTGGCCATTTAAAAATTGCCTGGGCAGCTTCGTCGGCATTCCCCGGTAGGGCCGCCTCAGACAGTAAGCAATAAACTTACTCCTCCCCAAAGAGGGAAGGCAAAACCTGGGAGATGCACCTCCTAGAACTGCACAGGACGGACAAGCCCCAATAGACGGGCGTAAATCCAGACCCAAAGGCCCGGACGATACCGGTTTATTTGGTGGGGTAAAACCCCCTGGCTGAACTAGTTTTTATTTATCTAACTCCCACAAGGTAAGGTGTGACAAAAGGTCGGGAAAGTGGGATTAGATAAGCCAGCGCTCGACAATTCAATATATATGTGTGATAATTAAACAGACAATCAACACGGGAAGTCAAATTCGCCCGATGAATTTTCAACCGGTGAATACCATAAAAAATATCCAATAAATAAAACGCCTATGTAAACAAATAATTATTTATATATAACATTAAATATCATAGTGTTTTATTCCTTTTTAATTTGAATATGTACATTTAATTTCTTAAGAAAAATAATAATAAACTTTAAAATATTTATTATTAAGTAATGTATTACTTTTTTTTGTTAAAACCCGGGTTTAATTTAAGGCGACACATCTGCCGGTGAAATCTCGGCAGTGAGAAAAAATCTCGATTTATTTGATCTTAAAGTTGCAATGCTCAAATAAATACAAAATTTTGAAGAAAAATATTTCTTGTGGTAACTTTTGACATTATTTGGCAACTTTCTTCGAGTGCGATAATTTACAGTTTCAAAATCGACCCCCCCTAATATATATATATATATATATATATATATATATATATATATATATATATATATATAAAACTACAGTTAAACAAATTGATTAACCATAATAATCTTTAGAGTAACCGTATTTTAAGCTACGGTTGTTTTAATTATTTTATCAAATCTGTTATTTTCAGCACACAATCTATAATTCCTCATATTAATCAATAAAGTATATATTTATACATTCATATATATATATATATATATATAGCATACTTATCTATCTGTATTTCTCCTCGGATGATAAGATTTCGATCTTTGAAAAACCTTGGCTTAAGGAAAGAACAATAAACACTGGTTAATTACAGAATACACCTTGCATTGAACAATAGAAATTTGAAATAAATTTGGACATTCGAACACGTTTATCACTCTTAATTCTTCTATCTTTATATATATATTTTTCTGTATTATCTATGTACGTATACGTTTCATCCTTTATAATCGGGAGTCATCAGCATAGAGATATGACTATTCATGCGATTCGAAACCCCGAATTCCGAGTAGTTTGCAACTTAAATCCCGACGTCTAGAACCACTGGGGCAACGCTTAATAGCGAATACACAGTGATAATAATATCCGGTGGCTTGACGTCATAAAAGCGTTCAACTTAATGAGAGAAACGATGCAGATATAGCTAGCGACGTCATGCTGTGTTAGTACTACACTTACAGTGCTCATCTAGAGGGGGTTTCAAGGAGCTACAAATCATAAATATTTGTTTTGTTTTATATGTAAGTACGTATACGTTCCATCTTTTATAATCGGGACACATCAGCATAGAGATATGACTATTCACTACTGGTTATGCGATTCGAACCCCCGGATTCCGAGTATATCTATCTATATATCTATATATCTGTATGTATATATATATATATATATATATATATATATTGTTTATATTAAGGTAGCATTTTCTCATTTATGCAAACATTATTAAAAGTAACAGAATTTGTCTGTTTAATTATAGCTTTTTAATTCTTTCAATTTTTCTGATGGTTTCTTTTTGTTGAATCAACAAAATTAATAAATGTTCCATAAGATGTCACGAATGTTTGTTATTCTTCGTCAAAAACTAATGAACAAAAAAGGTGGCGAAAGAAAATAACTTTTAAAAAGACGGCGGAGAAACACGGAGAGAACGAGTTTTTTTGCATTATTTCCGGAAAGTTTATTTTAAAAAATGTTTGCATATATATATATATATATATATATATATATATATATATATATAGAGAGAGAGAGAGAGAGAGAGAGAGAGAGAGAGAGAGGGAGAGGGAGAGAGAGAGAGAGAGAGCGAGATAGAGAGAAAGAGAGCGAGAGCGAGAGCGAGAGTCCCTATTCAAGTCAGGGATTCGAATCTCATTTTTGTTTTTGCCATTTCTGTGGATTATAATCAAAAGGCTTAGTTTAATAATTGTATTATCTGCGTAAATACATGTTTTCGAATAGTAATAGGGTAATATATAATACTATCAGGGTTTCCTGACGTTGCTTTGGTTAGTGTGTTAAATATCATCACACGCAACCTGTATTAATACTGGAGATAATGCCTGTCTGTTTGAAGCCAACACTATACTATTTAAGACTGTTGTACTTATTATGAAATAGTATAACATATAATATCTCAGACAAATGTACCATCTTTAAATGTTCAATTAAGGGGCATATTGTAGCATCTGCTCCGTCATCATTATACAATCCTCCTAAGCATTACGTCTTCCTTTTTTGAAGGTGTAGAGGTAGTGTAGTATCTGGTCTGTTATCATGAGACCATCCTCTCTGGCATTACCCCCTCTTTTTTGAGGGTTTGGACGTAGTGATGTATCTGTTCTGTTGTCATGATCCCATCTTCCCAGGCATTACCTCTTTTTTTTAGAGGTGTGGAGGTAATGTAGTATCTGTTCTGTTGTCATTCTATTTTTTCTGTGGTCATAATACTACCATTTCCAGGGATTACCTTCTCCTTTACTTTTTTAGAGGCGGGAAGTAGTGTAGTATATGTTATGTTCTCATTATACAATCCTCACATGTAACACCTCCTCGTTTTTTGAGGGGGGTGATATAGTATTTGTTTTACTCGTCCTCTAATTATAAAGTATAATGCTCTATTTCGAACACACAGAAAGTTCTATTTCAAGAAAGAGAAAAACAAGAGAGACAAGGCAAGTGCGCGTAATTTTATCAATAATATGTAAACAACAAATTTTCTGATATATATCGTACGAGTAGCTCAAAGATAGTATATTTATAAGAACGTTTTTTTTTTAAACATTATTCGACATTATGTTTTAAAGCACACATTTATTGAATCAGATTATTTAATTTAAAAAATAATCTATTAAAAAAATACTATTTTTTTGTAAGAACAACAAAACACATTTTACTGAGCAATTAAATCACTGTATTATGTCATTTTTTTTAATTTAAAAACTTAAAGAATTATTATCTCATCACGACCTTAATTGAGTTTATGATTTTTGTTTCAGATTTTACGCCGTAAACTGTAAATTTTGTTTAAAAACTGTTTTTATTATTCCGTGTTTCATTCATTAAAATAAAGGATGGGGTGACTTTCTCCTGTTTGTTGTAAAAACAAATAACCACGTCATACTGAACAATTAAATAAAACAACTAGCAAAAATATGCGACCGGAGGGAGCATATATTTGCTAGTCATAATAAAGATATTTTAGTTCAACAGCAACTTTGATGCTGTCAGCTATGTATGTTACACACGGGACTATTCAGATACACGTTAATACTCTTATTATAACACTTACTTTTAGATAGTAAGAGGGGCATAGCGTAGGAGGTCGCTCTAATGGGGGTAGGGGAGTAGTAGCGAAAATCGGAAGTGACAGCACGTGTGTAAGAGGTTGTGTCAGTTTCTTGTCCCTGACCACCAAGAAATGGCTTAGCTGTTCATAATAAATACTCCCAAAATAAATCCCCTGTCCCTCCCCCTCTCTCTCTCTCTCTCTCTCTCTCTCTCTCTCTCTCTCTCTATCTCTCATACAAACACACTCAACCTGTGTCATCTGTTTATGTCTCAATAAAACTTTAAAATATAAACAAAACAGCATCTGCCTGCGTTTTTTATTATCAACGTTGAGTTTAACTGCGCGAGCATTAACCACAGCGACAAAACACAAGATACACCAGCCGACGGAAGCGAACCCCGGGTGCCCACCCGTTGAAGTCAGCACGAATATAACATTATGAACAAATCAATGTCATTGTGCAACGTGTCATTAGCTCCTTGAAAGGGCAGCTAGAAACGTACAATTACTTCCATAATGTACACATGCAAATTGTGCATTTGAATACATGACGTGTGCTCTTTTATTATATGTTCTATATAGATCTAGGTATATAGGGAACGATAAAGAAAGAGAGAGAGAGAAAGAGAGAACGATAGAAAGAGAAATAGCTCTCTTACTATAGAGAATGCACATACACCACGTATACATATATACATACATATATTGTATATATATATATATATATATATATATATATATATATATATATATATATATTTAACATAAAATATAATAACACGAAATTACATAATATTCGATGCAATCATTTATTTCAACCTTGTGGTTTCCTCGGGCATCTAACTAGACAATTACATTTATGAGACTGACAGAAAATTGAATTCACCTTCAACAATTCAAATACAACCAGAGAAAGTGGTGGTTGCAACCAATTTGAACACCCCTTACAAAGCGAGGAGGAATTAAAAACTAATATTTAACTAAGGCGATCGAAATGAATCTTATTGTTTTTTTTTGTTTTTTTTTTAAATAACGTCTGAATGCAAAACACATTCTTTTAACACTTACGACTTGGTGATATAAACACGTATATATATATCTCTACACACACACATATATATACGCATCCTACGATCACGCACGCACGCACGCACGCACGCAACAATATGTGTGTGTCATACAAATTCGGCTAGATTTGGAAAAAGAAAGGAAGAAAGAAAAGAAGAGAGACAGGCGTTAGCGTGTCATCAACCGACTGACAACCTGTGAAAGGTTTACAAGTTTGAATGCTGTCTAGATCCGAGATAGGATATATTTAAAAAATAAAAAAAAATATTTAAGATTATAGTTGAATCCAATGCATACACACGCAGATGCCAATATGTATCTAAATACAAAACATTTACATAGACATTCTATATTTGTAATATATTAATAATCTGAGTTCTAAAAATTGATAGTACATTAATTTTATAATCTATGGAAACCTATACTTATAACCTAATTCCAATCTAACAATGTCTAGTGATAATATTAGACACTTATACTAATATTAATTCAATGATTAGTGTATTATTTCTTAAGGCTATCTTATTTTGAGTAAATAATCAGAATAAACAATTATCTTAAAGTACAATTATATATGCATACCTCCCAAAACACATAATTAATATCACCAAGTCAGTAATTACGTGTCCATAACAGATATTATTATAAATACTTTTTTTTTTTTACATTTATTTGGTATCTTCACCGTTACAAATCTAGAGGTCTATCGGATTATGAGATATATATATTATATATATATATATATATATATATATATATATATATATATATATATATATATATATATATATATATATATATATATATATATATATATATGAAGAGTTCGAATGCAAAACACGATAAACGCCATTTTGAAAATCACGGAACTGTCCCTACAAAAAGCGTTATATTTAGACGAGACCCCAAAACTATGTGTTACATGATGTGATACCGAAATAATTTCTTTATGATTTCAATTAAAATCCGCTTTTATTCACAGGCTAGATTTAATATATTCGTGTTTTTATTGTTTACGGTCTACATTTAAACGAATTGGATTTATCGCGTTTTGCGTTCAAACTCTTCATATATATATAAACTCAATTTATGTGTGAATTAGTGTGTATGTTATTTTTCTCTATTCTTTAAAGAAAGAAAAAAAGAGAATTAACATAAAATCTCGAGAAAGACAATGGAAGTGTCCTGGAACCTCAAACTACACCATTAAATTTGCTATGAGGGAATAAACTCGTTAAAACTTGAAATATATCTATATTTTATGAAATGTAAATCCTGTGTATAAAATCTTTTTGAGAAAACAATCATAGTAGGCCGACATTTTTAAGTGCCCTCTTTATCTTAGAGTGATAGGTGAGGGTTCGAACCTCCTTTAACACTTTAAATAAATCCTATTTTGATGAATTTTATATCATGTAAATAAAGTTTTCTGGGAGGGCAATGTAAGTTATCCCGAATCTTTACGTTTCCGTTATTGTCGCGAATAGTTACATTTTACCTATCTCGGAATTACGCATGGCGAAATAACACCCTTCGAACTTATAATATGTGTGTCATATTTTGTTATTTTAGTGTTATTTTTAAAGTTGACTCAATAAATGTGTGAATTGTTTAGTTGGGGCAATATCAGACTGAAAACATTGGAGCGTAGTTTCCACTTCCACCCCCGATTTCTTAAAAATAAAATCATATGAAATCAAAGAATACATTTTCATTTTCAAGAATTATGAGCCCTACGAGCCCACATAGTATATATTAAATATTTAATAGTTTCATGCAATACGTAGCTAAAATAAAATAAATTGTTTTAGACTATTAAAATAATTTCCAACGTTATTAGTAAGGTGTACTCATAAATTTATGTACTTTACTATCGCTGATATTTTAAATTATGCTTTGAACCATGGCGTAAATAATAAATTTATGACGTCAGGCCAAAACTATAATTTATTTGTTAAGGTAATGTTTTACGCTCTATTAAGCAGTAATTGCAAATAGCTAAGTTAGTAGAACCTCAAATTAAAGAAACCAATATTTCAATTTCGTTAGGCGATCATGGCATCCACTTTATCTGTTAAGAATTTTACTATTTTCTATGAATGCAATATTTTCCATTTTTAAAAGTTGTTAGTTTTCTGATAATTTTTAAATAAGACAAATGCCGCAATGTGTTTATTACGTTTAAACAAATTATAACTGACGGAGAATTTAAACTTACGGACAGACGGACGAAATCTATATTTTTATCATGTAATAAAATGTAAGTAAAAAAATATTAGTATATATAGTACGTAACGCCTCTCCCTATGTTTGTCTCTTTGCCTCTCTCTCCCTCCCTTTCTCTCTTCATCACTTTCTATGCATATATACACAAACATATATATATATATATATATATATATATATATATATATATATATACAGTTAGGTGAAAGAAGAGTGATAAACATGTACGAATGTCCAGATTTATTTCAACTTCGATTCTTCAATGCAAAGTATATTCGGTAATAAAATTATGTTTATTATTCTTACCTTAAGCCAAGGATTTTCAAAGATCGAAATCTTATCATCAGAGGAATTACATAGATAGATAAGTTCGCAGTGGAAAAGCCAACATTCAACATTTGAAAAATATTAAGTAATGGAGAGTGAATGAAGATGGGTTTTCGTGAAGGCAGCATGGAAAAGCGTTACAAAATGAAGTGTATATATATATATATATATATATATATATATATAACGAAATGTCTGTGTGTATGGGTGTGCTATTTTTGTGTTTCCTATAGAAATCTACATAACATAACAAGGTATATTGCTATGTAAAATGTAACTGGGTAAGGCAATGAAAGTATACTTGTTGAACTATAAGGGCATAACTTCCTTAAAACTTTAAATATATCCTATTTCTATGAAATTTAAATCGTATGTAAAAATGGTAAATAATGGTTCCATTTCTTACACATATCTATGTAAAATTGTAACGGCGTCATTTCCTTAGCTGTATTTTATATATACATCGAATCTTAAAAAAAGAATAATCCTTTAGAAATATAAATCTAAGTTTTAAGCTGTCATTTATTTTCTGATATTGTAAGGTATCTAAAAGTCAATGTTTATGTAAGGTTACACAGTATTGTATTAGAATCATTTACAATATCATTACATAGATATTAGGTTTATCGCAAGTGTTTATGAAACATCCCTGTAACATTATAGCAATGTAATACTGTTAGCTGTGTTGATATCCGTATGCAATCTCCCAAAGTTAAGGATTATCATTATGTTGTATGATGTAGATTCGCTTAAACATTCCTGAGAAGTATATGTATCTGTCTAGAAATATATATTGCTAGGCGTATGCCCTGGGTTTGGGTCGACTGGGCGTGTGTGTTCGTCCGCTTGACTACCCCCTCGAGTTAGCATCCACTTTTCAGGAGATAAAATAGCAATTGACAATCATGCCGTTCACCGAGCAAAACCGCAGCGCTTTCCGAATGAGATGACGGTGCGTCATGGTGGATATCCGGTCGACTAACAACCACTGTCCGTAAAAGGACGATATTATTGTCAGAACGAGAATCACACTGAAGGCACAGCGCAAACCATTTCCGCATCAGTCCCAAAATCTTGATCGATGCCGACAAAATAATAAATGCCAAACTGGATTATGATTCGTCTCCCCGGGTGAGTTTTACATATTTCAATGGTTTTGCAAATGAAGAATTTCGTGAACTGAAAAGTGACATTTGTTGATAAGGCAGTGCTGTCGAGGCTCAGGATTCGGACAGTGTTATTTCAAATTAAAATTCAAGGCGATAATACCTAACAAACACAAATAAAGCAAGGCACATTATGGCATAAAAGTAATACAGCGGGGATACATGAAAGTTCTATAAAATACGATACAATAATATCAAAAACGAAACACGATAAAATCATAATAAAGAACTGAATATACTGAATTGCCATACAACTTCATACAGATGCTATAATAAATATAACACTATACAATAGTCTACGGCAACAGCATACCAAAACACCAAACTATACAAGTAATATACATCATATAATACTATAACATATATTACGGCAACAACATAATAACAAAAAATATATATAAATACTATGCAGAATATGACATTATACATAAGTGTACAGCAAGATCATACCAACACACAATAGTATATACATTCTATACAAAATATAACTCTATAGAATAGCTTACGGCAACAGTATAGCAACATACACAACTATACAAATACTATACAAAATGTAATACTATACAGTAGTTTACGGCAATAATATACCACACCATAATACGGTACATACTCTATACAAAAGAACACAATATAGGTTGTAGTATAACTAAGATATATCAAAATATTATGCAGCACTATAAAATACAAGACGGAATGCAATAAAGTTTCTCTGAATTTTTTACGTACCTCGGTTTATCCTTAAAACTATATCAATAGCTTATACAACAAATACTTATTTTATTGAATTACAAAAATGTAAATCATAATTGACGCGCTAATATGTGTTCAAGTATCTTTTGTTTATTGAGAGTATAACTTTAAGTAGTTAGTGTAGATATTGTTTGTTTGTGGACGATTTTGATGTCTTCCTAAACAATATTCGGCTATCATATTAATTGAAAAGTAAATATTAAAGAGTTTTTCGCTTGTCAAATATGTTGTATAGACAACATTTTTGACAAGCGAGACACTGTAGACGTTTGCTATTTTTCTAATCTGTATAATTTACGGTTAATAATCATATTTCTCGTGAAATAATCAATGTATGTAAGGTTTAATAATATTGACGAAAAATTGAAGCGGGGAAAAATCACCTCTTTTCTTACGCAGATCATATCAGTCAAAGATCAGTCCTCGTTAATCATCCCGCCCGAGACCAGCCCATTGCGGTGGCTATTTCTTTCCCGGGCTGTGATAGTTGTTCCCTTCAGCTCTGAACAGTTAACTTCTCGCTTTGAAAGGCGTTGGTCTAAATTTAGCTGCTTGAAGCGTCATCATTGGGGCATGCCGTGGAACTCCTTAGGTATTTTCAAAAGGGAACAGTAAAGTGGGCTGGCTTATTTTCTACAGGTTCCAACCATTTTGCCTATTTTCCTACGGTGGGAGTGAGTTAATAGCTTAAATAATGATCACTCTGTTTTCCTTCCGTAAACATTATAGCGATTGTCAACTAAATAGTATTCATATAAAAACATCAATATGCTCTATCTTAAAAAAAAAAATCTTGTTAAAACACTAAATATTATCATATTATTGCCAGATAATGTTTAAACAAATAAAAGGTATGTATTAGTATTTCAGCATATACGAGGCCTGTCTAAAAAGTAACCGACCTTAGACCAGAAAAATTAGTTCAAATACCTGACAGGGTTGGGACCCTAATCCCCTGCAGAATAGGCCCTGTTTTTGCTTGTACACACTTAGCCCACCGATCCATCCATTGCCGGAAACACCTCTGAAAGTCTTCTTTTGGAATAGGGTTCATCTCCGCCGTCGCGTTCCGCATTATCTCTTTCTCTAGTGTCAAAACGAGAACCTTTTAGTCGCGTCTTCAATTTTAGAAACAACCAGAAGTCGCAAGGAGCCATGTCTTGAGAATAGATAGGTTGGCGAACGACAGGAATTCCATGTTTGGCCAATAAATGTAGGATAAATTGGGATGAATGTGCGGGGGCGTTGTCGTGATGCAGTTGCCAGTTTTTCGCCGTCCACATGTCTTGTCGTTTGCGCTGAACTGCGTCACGGAGACGCCTGAGAACATCTTACTAGTACTCCTTTGTCACTGTTTGTCCTTCCGGTGCGTATTCGTGATGCACAATTCCACTGATATAAAAAACGACAATCAGTATCACCTGGATTTTCCTTCGCACCTGTCGCGCTTTTTGGGGGCTTGAATACAGACTCGGGATGCTTCCATTACGACGATTCCTTTGTTTGTTTCTGGGTCGTCCCCTTAAACCCAGGACACCACCCCAGTTATCACTGTGTTCAGAAAACCAGGATCAGCGTTGGCGGTTGTCAGAATGTCCTGCGTAACTTGAAAACCGAGGACGTTTTGTTCCTGCGACAACAACTTTAGCACACATTTCGCAGCCAATCTCTGCATGTTTAAATCATCACGCAAAATTGCATGTGCATAATCTTTACTTACTCCGACCTATTGGGCGATCTCTCACACGGTTGAACGACGATCTTCCATCACCATATGTTGCATCCCTTCAACAACAGCTGCACGACGAGCATTTTGAGGTCAGTCAGAACGTTGGTGACTCTCCGCTTATGTGCAGCTATTTTTGAATCAGTCGAACCATTCATTAATTCTCGTTACACCTATCGCATCTTCTTCAACCACCTGCTGAACCTTACGATTTTTTTTGCTTTAGTATCACCAAGCTTTTGACAAAATTTGATGCAATACCGTTGCTCAACACGTTCAGTCATCTTGAGAGGATCAGTAATCTGACGAACACGTTTTGTAGGACCTCACTCAGCGGCCGACAGGCAGCGACTAACGCGCTGGAAGCCGTGATAACATTCACACATGCGCATGAATGTGTTATATTTCACTCTGTAGAGTGGCGCCGCCCTATCGTCTGTATTTGGTCAGATATTTATTTTTTGACAGGCTCCGTATATTGCAAAAGATAAGCTAACTAAATTTAAGGTTAATACAATGGTCAGCTAAATATGCTTTTAATAAATAAAGAAGAATGTCACATGTTAAAAAATGTAACAATTAAATGGGTAAATACTACATTTAAAAAAGAACGCAACGGTTATTTCAATTTACAATGTTGGGACTAATTCTATTTATGCTCGTTTGATTTTGACGATTATGGTAGAATTCTTATAAAGAAAGGTGACATTTAAATGCATGACTCTAAGTAATATCAGGTATTTTCCAAACGTAATTTGACGATCTCATTTTTAAAATGATATTTTACGTACGGACAAACGAATACACAGACCTATTATCATACAACCTTACAATGAATAGAAAGTGAAATAAGCCAGAGGGGTTATCATGTCTACTTATTTCGGATACATAATACGATAGATATGTATTCCAAAAGAATTAGGTTAAGAAGAAAAAGAAGCGTTACAATAAAAGTGGATGCCGTTTTTAAATACAGTCCATGTTTATAGACATTACATGAAAATTGACGACGAATGCACTTAAAAAGATGTGCAAGTTCTCTGCTCTAGCAATAAATAAAATATCATAAATAGGACAACGTCACAGCAGAGTTGTTTAACCATGAAACTGATTGGTCTAACAGAAACTACTTACTTTTGAGCCATGTAAACTCATCAGATAAATAGCAATTATTTGATAGTTGTATGCACATATGATGCACAGAATACATCCGATATATACCAAGAATAGTAGAAAAACAAATAAGGCAACACGTGCACGTTTTACTCTAACACGTGTAGATAGAAAGGCTAATTGCAAGAATATGTTAGAGAAAAACACGGATATTTTAGAAAATTGACCTGCCCGGATAAACAAACTTACTTTCTATCATAATTAAGCATGTAAAACGATTCCACATTAGAGTGCTTCTACAGAATTTGACCAAAGCAAACCGACTTTTGCGGAACTAAACATAAAATCTAGGTAAGGGCTACATCAAATTTGTTTTAATTTTTTTACTTCGTTTATTTAGTTCACCCCAAACAAAACATGTTTCCACTGTAAACGTAAGTGGTTACTAAGAATTAGGGTGAAAGTTTAGAGTGGAATGCTTAATTGGAGAACAGTGCAGATACTTGTTCACATTAGGTTTAAATTTCTGCATGTAGGTACAATCGGGGAAACAGGTGCAGGGAGGTAGTTCCAAAGGTCTGCAGCTTAAGGAATAATGCTAATAGAGTTGAAGGCTCTCCAGCATCTGGAGGGCCACCACAGTGAATATATGGGATATAGCTGAGTGTCCGGTTGTCGGGTGTAGTTACGTCGAGGAAGCACACGAGCAGCAAGTTAATCGGGGCACATTCCATTAAAGTAATTGTAAAATAAGCACAAAGATGCAACATTGCGACGATGGGACACATACTGGAGCTTGGTGGATAGTGAGATACTTATTCGATTTGATACTCTTAATTAGACCTTGCCTAAGAGGGATAGACTATAGGAGAGTCCACTAGCCCATATGTGACAACAATACTACATGCATAGGCGGATGGTGACTGTATAGAACTATAGGCTACTGTCAGTTGGGACAAACGTTCATATTGCTTTTGTCTACGAAAATTTCCCCGTCACTGACCGAGTACAGAGAAGATAAAGTTTATTATCCAATCATATACTACAACACGTCAAGCACATGTGATAAAAAAATAATCAGTTAATGTGTTTAAGAGTAAATCATGTACACACAAATATATAAACCTATACACATACCTCACGTTATATATATATACATATATATATATATATATATATATATATATATATATATATATATATATGTTTGTTTGTGATTTTGTATTATGTTTTGTGTAAGCATAGTTTAAGTTCGATTGATGAATCGACATGGTGAACACTGATAGCTTATCTAAACGCGTAATGCATCAGAGGAAAATAATATTGTTATTAATTGCCAATGTAAATGTAGTCTTTTCTGAAAATATCTCAAGGAAATACCGTATGAAATAGGTAAGAAAAAATGACTACAATTCATGTATGTATATGTCTTTCCTATTTACTTGATGCTAATTTTAAATTCCGATAATAAAATAAGGATATCAGTCTCGAAAAGCATACTATAAATATGTCATACTTGACTGAACTAATTTGATAATATATTTATATATATATTTGTATGTATATGTATATAAATATCTACACAGGCGTGTTTCATTTATTGAAGATTCTTGTTGTTTAATAATAGTAGCACATCAAACAAGGCATAAGCCACGAGGCTGAAGAATTATACGTTTAGTCACTGCTGACGCTGAAAGTTAAACGTCTAAGCTGTCTCGACAGACTTGTAAGTTGTTATGACGTAGGGGAATATGCGTATTTCATTTTACATAAGGGATTTAGTTCAAGGAAGTATCTCGTATATAAGCAGTGTAGACATTGCTTTTTTCCCGCTTCTGTTTGTACTGTTATCATGTTTCAAAATGTTTTCCTCAATTTATGTGTGCAATGTTTCTGCCCATGTAATTCCCTGATATTAATCAAGTATTTTGATGCAGATGTTTTTTTTATCAACTCAACTGTTCTCCTGACGTCTCCAATGCATTTTAGATATTTTTCATCGGTTGATATTTTAAACGAAACGATATATACTAGGCAGAATTCAGTCTAAAAATGTGTTATTCAACTAATTCATCAACTTGGTGATACAACTTGTAGTCATGATATAGATGCCTTGAATTAATGATGTAACATATAATATTATTAGTTATTTATATGTATGCACCATTGTATATGTTTTTGAACGAACTTTCAGGTATCTTTTGTCCTAGTTGGTAAACTTCCATGAATTATGAACTAAGCCCTTTAGTCACTGGGATAGATTTCTCTCATTCAACATTACTTCGATTATAATTATCTCGTATTGAATAATTATCGTTAAGTTCCTTTATCCCGCATAAAACTAAAAACATCCTGTATATAATCCATTGTAAAATATCTCGTAGCCAATTCTTTATCCACTAATTATATAAAAATAAGAAATGTATCTGCTAATATATTAGTATGTATAAATATGATTTATGTAGCATGATCACTCACCCTAACTCATAGTGTATCCTGTATGTATATACTTTTATTACTCGGTTCTTATTCATCTTATTATACTTTCTCATTCATGCATTATTAGCCCATTTTTATTAATCATTGGTTCATATATCATGTACATCAATATAATTGCAATATTTATTTTGTAACTATAGTCTTGCATCTACGTTAATATCTTCAATAGTTCCTTGTCTTTATTCATGTTCAATTTGTTATACAATATACGTAATACATGTAATTTTGTATGATTAAATGGGTTACTAGTGACCGTCCTTACATTGCTTTATTTAACCTATCTAAGAGAATAAGTTAGGTAATATGTATCAAATTCGCATGATGTTTGAACGTAATGTTTGTTGTAGAATCCACAAACCGTAATCTTAATTTTGCCTCATAATATTGAAAATAACTTCCAGTTAATTGAAATACAAACATTTTTCTTCAATCTACACAGCATAACAAATGGCATTTCAATAATTAAATAAAACCTGGTTGAAATATAAGAACACGACTCAACTGTAATACTTTTAACTTTCGTCTGAAATTTGCAAGAATGTAAAAAACAATTCGTATTATTAAATACATATTTTAGTGTATTTCTGTAATATTCAATTGGGTTTTACATTTACACATTTGCATGTGTTTATGTATCACAATTTTACATGTATACTTCAAATATAATATTTAGTTATGTACTTAAACAATGATTACTACATAAAATGATGATAATAATACAAAAAAATATAGCAAGTAAACTTAATAAGTTTGTAGTCAATAATATAAACGTATATCGATCTATATGTGTGTGTGTATGTGCGTCTGTGTTTAAGTATGTATTTATGTTACCTGATGTTTGCTAGTACACATTTGCATATGTTCATACACAAATATAGTGGTAGTGGTACATACAAATATGTGCATACGCCCATTGATATGTATTTAGGTATGTGTCAGCATCGAACAACAAAAATATAACATCACTATTATAAAATAAATATATGTTTATGTGTGTTTCTCTGTCTGTTCCCAATTGTCTTATCTTTTTCTGAATAAGCGCGCATATTATTGAGTAATTGAATTGTCAAATAATTAGAAAGCTACCCGCATCCGCTATACGAATTATGTTGTCATCAATCGAACATAAAAATAGCCCGCAAACAGAAACTACGTCAGGCTAATGTCGTACAGAAGAGGTAAGAAATAATGGTCCCACTTAGTATGTTTACTGTTGATACGTTTTACAGGAATAACATGAAAAAGAAATGCAAAAAATAGTAAAGAGTTTCTGCTAAGCATGGCATCATTGCGTCAAACTTGACTGGACTAATTTGACAACATTTCTTAATATATATATATATATATATATATATATATATATATATATATATATATATATATATATATATATGTGGGGGGTGTGTGGATGTGTAAATCTAAATAGAATACATTTGTATTTACTGTTAGATTAACTACATCATTATTCTAATGTTAATTATGTATGTTCCCATTGTTAACCCATTGTTTGTATCATCTTATGGTATCTCCTCATGTATCTTGTCTTAATCAATCATCTTCAGGCGCATTTTTATTTTATTTTTCATAGAAGCGACTAGTTGTGGACTATTTTCATTCTACGTACAATGCCATTTAGATATTTCTTATCAGATACATTTTTCTAACGTTCATTTTGCAAGGCCGAATTCATTAGAAAATGTATTTATGAACACATCTATTAACTGCGGATTTTGTCAGATAATATAGCAAGTGTTATGTTGTTTATGAATGTACATGTTCTATGATTCTTGCTTTGCATTTTCTATGCTTATATTTCGATCTTCTGAACGTGGACAATAAATTCCGTGAATTTCATACAGAAAGCCTTTTATATATTGTTATGGGTTGTAATATGTAGTACTTATTATGTTTGCTATAAGTATTTCAAATTATATGCACCCCTCTATAATTTCATGATTAAGCAGTCATTGTATCCTAGTAGTTGAACTCGTATCATGAATTTGTTTTCCTCATCTAATACATGCAATATACATTAGCCGATATGTTAAACATTCGGTAGTATAATATGTTTAAATTGATTAAAAGAGCTCGGTATATTCATTTATCCCAGCTTACAAATTAAAATGCGGTAAGTATGCCTACATAATAACGTAAGGGTAAACGTAATATTTAGTGTACAATACTCACAACATATATTTAATGCCAGCTAATAAAATTCACAAACATGTATCGCTGTATTAACATGATTTTTATGGGAACATCATAACATGTTAAATATATAACGATAACTAACGAAAACACATGTAAAACTACATAAAACGAAAGTAAAAAAGTTTGCTATTGTGTTAATCCTGGAAGAGTTTCTCGACAATTCACAGAATTTAAAATATGTATCTATGAATTATATTAGTGATACTCAATTAATATAGAAAATACCTTGTAGATTGTATACACATTGTTAATTGAACACTATATATGTTACTGTTATTCTATTAATTCGGAACGTTTTTTCTAATGCAATTGGGAAGCTACGGTGGGGATACAACGTCAGTTTGCCTCATGGAAATATGTGTTACAATATTACAGAAGTATTTATTACAATGTTACAGTAACGTTGCAAAAACTTCAATAAAAGCGCGCTCACTTGGCAATATGTTGACACGGATGAGATGAATTTACGACGATTGTTGTACTTATATTTGAGACATACAGCAGAAGAGTGTGTTATTTTATTTAAATTTATATTATTCATTCAAGTCTTATTTATATGACGAATGTAATATTTCTTACACATCATTTCTAGCTGGGAGAATTAAACGCACACACATACTAATATAAAACTGCACAAATAACTGATTTAGACGAAATATCTAACTTTGTTAAACATTTCAGGTAATTTCAGCACATTGAAGTTATGACATGTTATTGTCAAATATGCGTGGTTCTCTAGATTTATAGTGTGTTCTGTACGTTGTAATTTGTATAAAACCGATTAAAAATTATTGAAGACTTACATATAAAACTAAATAATAAAAAGGCATTTTTAATAAACTTGATATTAATATTAGCAATGACTTATCTGGATATTAATATCAGCAATTTCAACCTTCATCATTACACATGAATCACGTTGAAATTATTCAAATGCGTATTCCATTCCTTAAGTAACTTTGCAACACACACATCTCCTCGGGGATTGTTAGCGCTAGAATTGAAATTGTTTGAAATAGTAAACATGCCAAATTCATTAGGCAGTTCCTCTCTTATATATACGTATATATATATATATATATATATTTTAAATGTTGTAAATATTTAATTGGCTGTGTCTAATGTGTTTCCATTGCTATTATCATAGTTAAACCTACTGATGGAGTAACATATGCTTGCATAATGCGATGCTATGCATCAAGTATTGTGTGAATATATGTTTTTCTTTAAATAATATTGAAATGTGATGTAAAATGTATGTTATTTTGTAATGGCTGCTGATGAAGACAGGGTTTTGACTTATCTAAAGTATGATACAAAATTATTCATTTCCAAATAATGTTTGAATTCTTGGAACAGATATAGCTTATGTTCCTATTTTTCGATCACAACACACTTCATATTGGTAATTGGAAATAATTAATACACCGTCCACTATGACTATGCAATCCCTACAGCTACATATCTAGAAAACGGAAACGTTAAACCTGACATCGTGATATGGGGCAAAAGGAAGAAAGTAGCAACATTAGTGGAGGTCAGTGCAACTAATGGTGAAGCATCAAACAAAGCTGAAATGTAAAAGATTACAAAATATCAAGGTATAATGTACGACATGAAAAAAAAACTGGTATCTTAGGAAAATCTCCATAAATCCCAGGAATTATAAGATCAACAGGACTAATGAAAACTAATTTCAAAAGCAATATGGCGAGTATACCCAGTACACCGAGTGCAAGAGTAATACAAACACTTGCACCTGAAGGGGCAGTTAGAATCTTACAACGATCTCTTGGCTGGAGTGTCTGAAACAGTCGGTGAATGTTTGGTATCGGGCAGGATCCCCAGTAAAAACCGAAATATAAGAACATTTAAAAAAAGCAAGTGGATAACTTGAGAGATGTATCGCATTATGAATGTTGTCATTTATTTATTTTCATTTTATTTCATTGGTGATACTGATAATTGAACACATGCAATTATTATTTTGGAAAATCATTTTATTTTATTACAACTTCGAAACTATTGTGTTTATCAAAATCATGTCTTCGACAAGGGGCGTATATATAGAATTATCTCTAGTAACATGTTTCATCGGAAATACGACTCGTCATACATACATACACACACAAACATATATATATATATATATATATATATATACATATATTCACGTTGAATAAGCTTTCGTCTAATTAGATATATCAGCATGAATACAAATCAATACTCTATCATGATTATGAATTCATTAAAACATCTTAATGTGTTTAAACTGTAATTGAAAATGATAAATGAATAGAACACACACCTTACAAAAGTATATACGTATATATATATATATATATATATATATATACATATATACATAATTAACATTTATATATATATATACATATATATATATATATATGATATATATATATATATATATATATATATATATATACATATATATAAACATAATTATTAACATAGATATATACATGCATATATATATATATTTATATATACATATATATATATATATATATATATATATATATATATATATATATATATACATGTATATAAGCTTTGATGCATTAATTAAATAAATTCATAATTATCAATCAATGCCACTTAAAACAAAACAAATAACTGGCTTCACTTTTAACCTTTTCCTTGTTTTAAATGCAGAATCTAGAAAATAAATATTTTTTGCACAGGTTTCATATGAACATCTGTTATCTTAGACGGGATTTATTCACCACTTAGCCTTAATTAGGTGATGCCAACCGAAACCCGTATTACACGTAACATTAATATCTTCGAGAACTTCTAAAAGTATTAATTATCGTTAATAACTTAAAAGCCACAGAGGAATACTCTATATCTGGTTATAGATATACATAGATATACGGTAAATTGTATAGACATGTAGAATTTTAATTATACACACTAGCAAATATATTCTCACTCCGGTGCATGCTTCTGCATTTTCAATAAGAAAAATAAAGACAACCTTTCAAATACGCAACTATTGCATGCGTCATTTCATCGGTTGTGCACGGTGAGAAAATACAAGTCACTGTATTTACGTATCTGACAGAAATCGGTGTTGGATTTCTCAAATCGTCTACTTTTACAGACGAATACTATATTAATATTTTAAAGTCACCCGATACGGATTCTGATGAACTTTTATTAATTCAGCATACATTGAAGCATCTTGTGTGAGCTTGTATTTAACAAAGAAATTCGAGCAATTGTTGGAAGCTATGTTACAAGATGAGTGAATGCTGTTATTTTTATTTTTATACAATTAGAAATGCTGTTATACCATCATTCAGATTGTCGAGATTTTAGTTCATTGATGTTAACATACACCTTCTGACATTGAGAATGGCGTCATATAATTCACGTGTACATATATTTTGCTACCAATACAATGACAAGCTGGAATTGTATTTTAATTGATAATGAATATAATTATAACACCATTGGAATCGTATTTAATGTTAAAATAAAAGAAGAGTATATTAATATCATAATTATTTGGGATAGTTTGAATATCATTTTCAAATATTGAGAATTCATTCAGATTTGAAAATAGGGGAATCGACTTTGTTAACAGGTTGGTTAAACAAGGTAAGTTTGTTCCTTATGGTGTTGGTGTAGTAGAGCTGCTATAGAGCATTGGGTATGGAAGGAATGGCGACCAATAAATGATACGTTGCCTGACGATATAAACATCATTAAATAATATATTGTTGATGAAAAACTATTGTCTTTCTACAGTTGATGTAATGAGGCAATTTAACAAAGCTCTTACTCAGAGTGGGGATTGATATACCTTAATATGTTTTACTATTCAAGTTATGAGTGATTAAAATAAGAAAACTGGTCTTGCCTCTAACTTTTATTGAGCCACTAAACGAAGACGCAAGATATTGCAATGCATTTTCTGGTGTAGTGCATTATTTACTATAAAGCTACCAACAAATTATGACGGAGCTACAATTTAGCTAAACAGAACTTGAGTATATAATGAACATCGAAATATGTTACTAAGATTTACAGAGACCATGGGTTATATCAGTGTAGATCAAGGTTAACATTGACATTACATAATTACATACACGTAGTGAGGTAGGTTGGAGTTAAACATGGTGTCAGATTTTGTTGGGCTTTGATGAGATAGTTTCTTAGAACTGTTCATCACAGATAGTCAAAGACAGGAACCTTCTATTCTAGGGAGAAGCTGCTTAAATAAATAACATTTTTGTACATATCATCATAATCCAACTGAACTAGTATATTTTGTTTTAAATTGGAAATACAATTACAGAAGATATAATTATGAGTCGGTAGACACTATTTAGTTTTTTCCAGTTGTTATAACAGCAGTGATGTTATTGATTAATCAACTTTATGTACTATAAAATGCAAATTAACGGTTCATCTCGGTATGTTTCTATTACTGTAGAAAATATCAGATCGGATAAAGTAAGGAAATTATTTCGACGGGATTGTTTACTGTACGAAACACACTGAAACTCACATTAGTAAATGTCATCATCCGATGAAATCTTTAATTAAGAGGGAATAGCTTCAAGCTTAAATTACTAAAATAATTATGGGATTGAATATATAATGTACATTTGTGCTGAAATAAGAAGGGTGATTACTCCGTTTAGGTCAGCAGCATGTTAACACGAGATATTTATCTTTCTTGTTCTGCTGGGTAAATTGGATTACAATGAATCACTGGGTAAAAAAGGAATCACAAAGGACAAAAGTATGATGTCTGGTGAACCAACGCCATTAATGAGCCTCTTGTTCATAGGATAACTTCTACTGTTCCCACTGCATATAAGACCTGTTTAATAAATTACTAAAAGCCATCGACCACAGTGGAGATCGCATCAACCGAATATGTTCATCATTCCCACATCTAAGTGATTAAAATATGAATGAAGGAATAATAACTGACCTAAAAAAAGAAAAATGTTCTGAAACATACATTTCGTGGAAAATAACTAAAAGACACCAGAACTAAGCATACGTTTTCTTGTTCTGTGCATGATGCATTATAGAACAGTAAATAGATCAGCTATCACAACATGATGAATACAAGTATATCAATTACATATTTTTAACTTTCTCCTTTAAGAATTTTCAAACTCGACCAACGGTGGCTTCGTAGTAAACGACGCGGAGTGAAAACCTGTATGTGCTAGGCTTGAATCCGGTTCGTTCCATGTAAAGACTTTCATCAAAAGCCGAACTTGACCTTGTTTCTAACCACCTGGCGATGAGGTAAGTAAAATACTCGACCAATAAATGCAATACATTATATATATATATATATATATATATATATATATATATATATATATATATATATATATATATATATGTGTGTGGGTGTGTGTGTGTATGGGTGTATGTGTGTGTGTGAATATATGTATGTTAAAACAAAAACAAAGACACATATATGCTCGTGGAATCGTCTACGTACATAAACTAACACTAACCGCACACACATACGCACGCAGGCAAAGTTCCGACAGTCATAAGAATCTCAATGGCAATTCTATAATTATTCTGAACAAAATGTACTCCACAACCATACACGAACGTGACCGAAAAGATAAAAGTCAGAATAACACATACTTCAATAAACAAAGATTATAACAAAACATACACACACACATGCGCACATGCGTGAAAACACCAAACGGTTACAAATAAACACATTTTTTTCAAATGGAAAATATATCTGAAGACAGAAAGCACGAAAGCTTGAAATGCGTTATTAAATTATAAAATAATGAAATGATATTGTTGAAAAAAAGTTTTTTTACAAATGTTGTAGCATCGTTTCTTTAAATATACATTTTTAGTTTGTATATATATATATATATATATATATATTAATATATATAAATATATATAAATATATATATATATATACAGGGTGTTTCAAAAGTCTTGGGAACATAACGATTTTTAATAACTCAAAAACTATTAGGAGTTGAAAAATGAAATTGGTACCGTTGGAAAGGTTAAAGTTTCAAGTTCTGTGGGAAATCTTCAAAGTTGCTCAATATGAGCACCATTCGTCACACGGCAGACATCTAGTCGATAGTCCATTTCCTGCCAAACGCGTTCCAGCATCTTGACGTCAATGGTTCCCACAACTGCCGTTACTCGAGCCTTTAGTTCGTCAATATCTCTTGGAAGGGGCGGCACATATACTTGTTGCTTGACAAAGCCCCAAAGGAAAAAGTCACACGGGGTAAGATCTGGTGACCTAGGAGGCCAGGGCATGAGAACGTCATCACCTCGCCCAGATCTCCCAATCCATCTACCAGGCAGCCTTGTGTTAAGAAACTGCCTTACTCTAAGACTCCAGTGTGTTGGTGCACCATCTTGTTGAAAAATGAAGTCATCAGATTCTGCTTGTTCCAACTGAGCCATTAACCAGTCTTCCAGCATGTTGAGATAGGATTCACCAGTGATAGTTGCCTCTTCAAAGAAGAACGGTCCCTAGACACCTTTCTTGGAAATTGCACAAAACACGTTCACTTTTGGTGAATCTCCCTCGTGCTCAAGAAGTTCATGAGGATTCTCAGTACCCCATATGCGAGTGTTATGCTTGTTAACTTTGCCATTCAGATGGAAGGTCGCCTCATCGCTAAAAACAAGCCGGTCATCAAAGCCGTTATCTTCCAACTTCTCTTGCATTGCAATGCAAAAGTCACGGCGAAGTGGCTTATCAGTGTCCTTCAACTTTTGGACCAACTTGAGCTTGTAAGGTACCATTTGCAGTCGTTTCCTTAAGACACGCCAGACAGTTGCTGGAGCCAGCTGAAGTTCCCTGCTGGCTCTTCTCACTTATTTACGGGGGCTCCGCTGAAAGGCTGTCCGAACTTGCTCAACTGCATCTTCTGAAGTTGAAGGGCGACCTGTTCGCTTACTTGGGCACAAACACCCATCTTTCACAAATTTAGCATGCCATCTGACAATGGATTTCCTTTCAGGGGCTTCTTTTTTAAATTTCCTGCGAAATGCACGCTGAACACATGTCCACGATTCAGTCTTTGCAAATTGGAGGACGCAAAATGCCTTGTCTTGTTTAGAGAACGCCATTACTGCACCTGGAAAGATAACACGAAAATCATTAGTATGACCAGAAACTTGATTAAGCAAGCTTTAAAATGGCACCAGTTTCATTTTTCTACCTGAAATAGTTCATGAGATATACGCATTTGTAATGTTCCCAAGACTTTTGAAACACCCTGTATATAAATATATATAAATAGATATATATATATATAAATATATATAAATATATTATATATATATATATATATATATATATATATATATATATATATATATATATATATATATATATATATTATACTTCTAAAAATATCTGAATGAAATAGAAAGGATTTAATAAACAACATGAATAGTTGCCGCTTTCTTAAAGTGACTACAATAACATATTGCAACAGAAGTATTCGTGCACAATCATTATTAAAATGTGTGTTCATATTCGCATGGTCCAAGACAATCCATGCAAGAAATAAAAGCCTAAAACTGTTGGGATCAATTTTAAAACAATGCACCGTCATACTTGAACGTGTTTTATTTTTAAATAACAGCGGTATTCGAATTTTTAAACAACTTTTGCATCCATGAATCATCGCATTGTTTTATGATGATCAGATTTAAGTAAGATCTTGATAACATTTAATGACTGCTCATATGGCGCAGATTACATGCAACTTTTAAATATTTGCATTTTTCTGGAGAGTGCGTCAATATTTGGACGTTTCAATAAAATCAACATATATAAACTCGTTTAATACCATACAGCTATTAACGTGCTTATTACAAATATTTCGCTAGTGTTTTCACATCGACAGCTAGAACACTGACGTAGGCACACAAATGCACGACGGCACACACACACACACACACACATATATATATATATATACATATATATACATATATATATATATATGCAATAACAGATATGCATACACACACACACACACACATATATATATATATATATATATATATATATATGCATTAACATATACGTACACACACATATCTACATATTTTAAAGTCACGTTCATATTGTATTCCAATAACCATGGTTTTATTTTATTATTTTAATTTTTAACATTTCCAAAAAACTTCGTTTCATTTGTCTTGTGAGTTTGCTTTCTTTCTTTGTTTTTTTTTTCACCCAAAAATGAACCGCTGTATAGTGTAGCTTTTTTCAAAGCCACTTTAATCCAATAACTTTGAATTCTTTGTGAATTTTTCTGATGATTTTGTAATGTTGCAGAGACGATATTGACATAAAAACGTTGTTTGGCACAAGACAAATGAAACGGACCGTAAAAAATATATCCCACAGAAATGTTATGTTTTTTGGAAATGTGAAAAAATAAAAATAATAAAATAAAAACCATAGTTATTGGAATATAATATGAACCTGACTTATAGTTGCTCTGTTATCACTAATTGACATTCATCGAGCTTAATCCTTTAAGGAGACTGCAAAGTTAAAGGACACTGATAGTATATGCTAATACCTATATTGTCATTAATAATTATATATATATATATATATATATATATATATATATATATATATATATATAAATATAAAAAAAGTGTAACGTTGTTTGATTGTAATGATTAAAGTATATTTCATTGAAATGTCTATCAAAAACCTCAGAGAATTATAGTCATCATTTAGCGTGGAAATGCCCTACTTATAAACTTCAATTGTCAACGAAAAAACTTATTATCGATTTTTGTTCATAAAAAAAACAGCGCAAAATACACAATGGTTATTGCTTTGCCTTCATTTCACAATTCCCAACCTGACCAAAACTGTAACCATTTTTGTCCCGACTACCAACACCTTCCGCCTTTTACAGCATAAATATCGCCAACACCGACGCCATGATTTTGATTAAAATTTTATAAAAACATATGTTTATCATTGTCTAGTTTTTGGACAATGCGTTGTCATATTTTTGGCGTAGTTTTATACAAATTTCGTGATAGTTCTTTATTTTGTACGCACCAACACACACGTACACACACACACACACACACACATATATATATATATATATATATATATATATATATATATATATATATACATATATATATATACATATATATATATTTGATTGTGTTTTCCAATATATACTTTTTATATTATCATGTCTGTATGTGTTTAAACCAATTTGTATTCTTACTATTATTTTCTTGTGAAATCAATGTTGCTTATAACTTCTTTATTTAACACTCTTATACACTGACCTTAAAACTCTATACTTCCACACCATAGTGTACCCATCTTTTTAATAAGCATTAGCGTTTTCGTTTTGTCTTTTTATTTTTTATTTTTTTGAAAAACATCAGAATTACTGCTAGTAAATAACAAAATTAAAATAACAAACATTAAATTAAATTAGAAATGTCAAAACAATTTAACAAGACCAACTTGCAAAAAATGAAAGAAATTGTGTTGTTATAAAAAAAAATTGTTTACCTTGGTAAATAATTGTGCAATGTTTGCAACCTTGCAATGAGGGTAGAGTTTTAAACAAAATATATTTTATAGGAAACATTTCGGTTATATGTTCGAGGGAGAATTTAAGGTATCCTTTCATTGTATTTCAATGTTACCAAATAGTAGTAACAAGAAATATTACTCTGTTGTACAAATGCATGTTCAGTTGTGTATAATAATTTAATTTTAATCTAATAAATTATTACATGATAAAGTGCATTTTGCATGAAAGTTTTACTTACATTAAGTTGCAACCCTTTAAGAGCAGTAATCGCGGTGAATTGTCCCTTATTTCTAAGGTTTGAGTGTGCTGAATAAAAATTAACGCAAGGTAAGAGGCGGGTGTGTAAAATAGGGTTAAAATGGAAATTTCTACGTAATTTTAAAACTACGTAGAGTTAAATTTTCCAGTCTTAAGTCATTTAACCGATATGTGTGCTAAAATTGACGTCACGAGCACAACGGACGGCTGAAGTGCCGTTGCTAATAAGCAGAGTGAAGGTTTCTATTTCGATTGAACAAGGATAGAGAGTATTTGTTCGGATAGCTGCCGGACCCCATCTGAGAGTTGTTGGATGTTTTATGTGCATATGTATATCGGTGGCGATTTGTAGTCGGAGTTCGCGCCGGTCGACCTTCGGGAATTAGTTTCTTACATCGAATATTGTGTAAGCATGAAACATCGATGTCTGTAGGTAATAAATAATTAATATTTATTTATAAATAATATATATATATATATATATATATATATATATATATATATATATATATATATATATATATACAGGGTGGGCCAAAATAAGGGTCCTATCTTTAAATTTGAATAACTTGTATTTGAATAACTTCCACAAAATAAAAGTTAAACTCACCAAACTTTATGTGTGTGTAGACTGACCCTTCCGAGATTTTTTGAAATAAACAAAACAAATTTCAGCCGAAAAACACTTCTTAAAACTTACAAAAACTAAAGTATTGTTTTTTATACTGTTTTGAGTTTTTTAAGCAAAAATAATGTTTTCTAAAAGAGGGTACGTTCCTTAGGGCTAATACGGCTCATGCTTGCTTCGGAAGGGGTCCTTTACTTATTCTAAAAAAAAAAAAATCAATAAATAAAAAAGTTATGAATTTTTAAAAATAGGACACTTATTTTTGCCCACCCTATATATATATATATATATATATATATATATATATATATATATATCAAGGGAGGCGCGATAGCGCTCTATCCCTTAATAAATTCACGAATGGCCTATGCTGGAAATCTCATTTCTTTGATCAATCATAACTCAAAAACCAGTAAACCAAATTAGATAAAACTTTGCACAAAATGTTTGTTTGATATGTTCTATAAGTGTGTAGAATGTCAGCATCATTAGTCAAGGCAACCCAGAGATCAAGAAAGTTCAATCATGAAATCATGTTATATGTGTTACGTACGTACATACATATGTGCCACCCTGTACCTCGCTAACTATTTAATGGATTCAGCTTATGTTTTACAGAGATAGAGGTTCTAGGGTCTAGTTGAAGCCATTGTGAATTCAGTTTTCTATATACCTTAGTTTTCCAGAGAATTTTAAACAACCTTAAAAATGACCAGTATTCATACACTTTATTCTATATCTTATCGACCATTTGATGGATTCAGCTGATTTTTGGTAAATATAGAGGTTCTACTGTTTAGTTGATTGCATTTAAATTTCAGTACTATATACCTTAGTTTTCCAGAAAATTCCCCCCAAAAAAACTAAAAAAATTACTAATCTACATACAGTTTATTCTGTATTTGATCAACTTTTTGATGGATTCAGCTGTTTTTGGCAAATATAGAGGCACTGGGCTCTAGTTGATGGCTTTCCAATTTCAGTTTACCAATATACCGCAGGTTCTCAGAAAGGTTTAACAAACCTTCAAAATTGTCCACATACACTTTCTTCTATATCTCATCAACTATTTGATTAATTCAGCTGTGTTATGGCACATATAGAGGTTGTATTTTGTTTTCCTTTGTACACTGAATATTTTATTGTTTACTATTGTGAATAACTTCAGTATATTTCTCCTTGCTCCAAAATGTTTGATTGATTTATTCATTTTATTCAAATTAAATATGTTTGCATTGTGTCCTTGTCAATTTTCAAATAAACTGACTGTAAAATGATTGAATCACCATTTATTGTGTGCGATGAATACATGGTAAAGTTTGAAAAAAAATGTGCTAGTTTTAATTGTATCATGAGTTAATATACACTCATCATAATTCAAAAAAAAATTACCTGTGAATATTGGAAGAAAATTGATTAGTGAAACTACCAACTATATCCTTTACAAAAGTAGTGACATTCCATGAAAAATGGCAGTATACTGAAATCATATGACCTTAATAGGGTTAAGAATAAAATTCATATACACTAAATGTACAAAAGCAAGGAAATTCCTAAATATTTACAATTTTATTGTCATTAAGGGTATGCGAGCCCAACAGGGCTATGCATTTTACTGGTAGGATTTTTGGTTCAGCGCACCTCACACACTTCATCCACTCATGCATAGAGATTTATACTGTAGTGATATGATAATGAAATAGTTTGGTTCATATGTAGTCATACCCTTAATGAGAATAAATGTGTAAACATTTAGGAATTCTCTTGCTTTTGTACATTTAGTGTATATGAATTATCATCTTAACCCTATAAGGGCATATGATTTCAGTATACTGGCATTTTTCATGACGTTGCAATGGGCGCCCACGATAGTGCGGATATATGCGACCTGGTAGGACTTTATATCTTACACACACTCAAAATTAAGTTTCCCGACCACTTCATCGGATTATACCGAGATGACGGGGTCTGCCTTTCACACAATAAAAACGGACAAATACTAGATAAATTTAGGAAAGACCTCATTCAAACCTTCAAAAGTTTAGGCTTTAAAATCACTATCACTACTAATTAAAACCAAATAGATTTCCTCGATTCTACTCTTAACCTCGAAAATAATACTCACAAACCCTACCATAAACCGAATTAATCACTTCAATATATCCATAAAAGCTCATGCCATCCACCATCAATCTTCAAACACCTTACTAAAAAAATAAGCCTTAGAATTTCAAACCTCTCCTCCAATTATGAAGTTTTCACACAGTCCGTTCCATATTATAATAAAGCTCTCCGCGACAGCGGATTCCACGATGGAATCTCATACATCCCAAACCAGAATATTCCACAGAACAACAGCCGCAAAAGGAGGAGATCGATTATCTGGTTTTCGCCGCCCTTCTCCAGCGGAACAAAATCAAGAGTAGGTCATATTTTTCTCTCATTTTTAAACAAACATTTCCCTCCAACAAACAGTTTACATAAGTTTTTCAATAAAAACACCATCAAGGTCAGCTACTCAACCATGCGGCCTATAACGAGTTACATCACCAGAGAACAAAGCACGGCAGTCGACACCGGATGCTCATGCCAAAATAAAAATTCTTGCCCCCTCGAGGGAAATTGTAAAGTTGACTCAGTTGTATACAAAGCTGTGGTGACGAGTCAAACTGATAACAGTACAGATGTATACTACGGCATGACACAAGGTTCCTTTAAACAAAGGTATTATTCACACCTATATTCCTTTAGAAACAAAGATCGCGCAAACACATCTTTGGCTAAACGAATTTGGGAACTAAAAGAAGAAGGAACTCCCTTTTCTATAAATTGGAAAATCATAGAGAGAAAACCCATTTATTCACCTATTTCTAATGTTTGCCATTTGTGTAATGCTGAGAAGTTCCATATTTTTAAGGCCATCATGAACCCAAACACCAGATTTTTAAATGTACGGATGAGGTTTTTAAGGGCTGTATACATCGTAAACAAGCACTCCTTATTTATTGGATGGATCGAGTGACTTAAGCCTTCCTAGAGCCCTACATACATTTTTCAGACACTTATATACTTCCACTGCAGACTTCTCGTTCTACGAACCTGATCACAACCCTTTTTTCCTTTCTCCATTTTTCCCTCTTTCTTATTTAAATTTTAAATTTTTAAATTTTTAAATTTTATTTTTCGAATTTTTAATTATTTGTATATTGATTTTTATTCATATATTGATTTTTTATTTATAGATTTTTTATTTATACATTGAGTTTTCATTTATATATTGATATTTTAATTATATATTGATTGATTTTTTTATTTATATATTGATTGTTTATTTATTGATTTCTTATTTATATATTAATCTATATTTATATTTTTACTTTAAATTGATATTTATTAATTGAAACAATCGGAAAGTTATATATACATATATATATTTTATATAATAATAAATAGTTACCTCCCCTTTTTAGATAATTTAATTAACTAGAGTTGCGTACCCTTAATTATGTTCTCATATAAAAATAATATATATAGATATAAAAATAATATTTTATTATTATAAATTAAATTTTATTTTATTTTATTTTTCCCCGCCTTTCTTTCTTTCTTTCTTTCCTTCTCTCTTTTCTTTCTTTCTTTCTTTCTTCCTTCTCGTTCTTCACTTCTAAATATATAATCTCTTACTTAACGGCTTTTTCTGATCTAAGCGCTTCGTCGGCCCTCCATTTCAAAATGCTGTGTACATAGCGTTTCATAACGATTATAAGTGTTCTTTGAAGAAATTCCATCATTTACTATTTCAGACTATGCTGAATGAGACGGAATCGGGAATTAACCCCGTTTCTTGTCAGAAACCACTGTTCCATGTCTGATTAAAATCTGTATTTAAATATATATATATATATATATATATATATATATATATATATATATATATATATATATATAATTAAATATTATTTATTCAAAATTAATATCAATACATATATTCAATTTGAGAAAATAATTAACTTCAACGAAATATTGGTACAAATACAGTTCACGAACCGCCTTAAAATAGACTATGCCTCAGCATATTCCGGCAGGTAACGTAAACCGACGGAAGACGCAGAAACGCTTAACCAGTCAAATCGAAGACATCGACACTTGATGACCTCGATTAAAAATATTTCAATTTTTGAAAATCGGTTAAAAGCAGCATGAATCTAATCGAGTTGAGACAGATGCTTTAGTCTCCTGAAGCTATTATTGTGTTTTTGTCAAAAAAGGAAAATACTCGGCGAAAAGAACTGTGGCCGAAACTGTGTATATACATCAAAATAAAAAAATAAAACATGATTTGAAGGGCATGTATTCTTAGACGGGCACAACTTTCTTCTACTCCCTCTACCCTTTATTATTTTTATGTCGTCGTCAATTTAGGCAACATAATATTTGCTAACAAAGCATCTTAATCCTTACCTAAACCTAACGAGAACTAAATCTAACCTAACTCTAATAGAAAACACCCTAACCCTAAAAGAAATTCTACAAATAAAAACGCTGACGGTAAACTAATCATACTCTTTTATGAAAGTTTATTTCAAAATTACATATTTTTCCATTTATTTTCACTGTATTTTCTTTGTAACCAAAAAAAAACATGTCTAATTTAAATGGTTTTCTCTTAATTATAACTGATTGCTAGCCTTTTAACATTGACCAGCATTTTCGTCAAACATAAACACCAAATTTTCGGTAGTCATCTTCCGGCGGTCATGTAACCTCCTGAAATGTGCCGACTATAACGCAGTCCGTACACTGCATCAGGACCCATGTTTTTTAAAACACAATTCACTTTATTTATGTGCTTTAATTACCAATGTTTTTTAAAATGTTACTGAAAAAAGAAGACATGGACAGAGGGAAGATAACATAAGAACCTTACTACCGCGAATACATAAATTAAGCTAGGTTATTCTATCGGATTGATCGATTCAACGTAGTAATCTAGAATGCACATTGCCGAGACTAATGATCACCCTAACTATTCTTCAAATTGATCTTGTGTCATACGTGGTGTGAATATCATTTAACATATAACATATGTAGATATATCGGGTGACACATAAAGAAGGATTCGAATCACACAAATAGTAGGTATATCGTGTTTATAAAATAAGGGCGAGGGAGACTTTAAACGTCGCATGAAACGGATGATTCAATGTGATTCACAAAAAAAATCATTTCGCATGTGATGGTAACGAATGTCTCGCCTTCGGCATATAGTTTAACTCGAAGACGCCCTGATTCAAAGTTGTAATTTACGCTTGAAATTAATGTATTTGCTTTGTGTACGTATAAAGCGACTAAAGAAATCATTTTTAATTAATACTTTTGACTGAGACTGTAAATATATATATATATATATATATATATATATATATATATATATATATATATATATAGCTACTCATTTAGTTCCTCTGTATAACAGCTTTTTAGTGCGGCTAGCCTTGTACTGTCATAAATATATACACACGCCCGCACACACACACACATGTTTGTGTGATTCTGAACTTATCTTAGCAGGCATGATGTTATTTCAAGACATGATGATCGTGAGCCCCTCAAATTGCTCTCGTGAAACAAAATCAATGTTGTAGTCAAAATGAAATAAATTATCATTTATATATATATATATATTTATATATATATATATATATATATATATATATATATATATATATATGGATATATAGCATTAGATAAAATGAAAGAATAAAATAAGGTGCGAATCAAATTTTATTACAATTCAAAGTTCAATCAAAGTAATGGGTTTTCAAAGAATTTTTTTCCCGTCAGAGGATCATTACCGCAGTGGAATTACAGCGAGTAAATAAAACTTTACTTTGAAAACATGAAGATAAAAATATAAATATATAATAATAATAATAAACAAAATTAATGATAAAATTATTAATAAAAAAATAAATACATGCAACACAAATTGTATCGGCCAAGAAAATATATTTAAGTTGAAATACCCCATCAAGGTACGGCTAGAAATAATATTGATTAAAGTAGAATCATAAAGTCAATCATCAGATGTATTTTCACCAGTTTCGTTCAGGGTGTTTTTCAAAAATAAGGCAGTCCAAATGATGGAAATTAAATCCCAAAGGAAGCCGAAATGTTACAATTCCATGTGTGATGTTCAAGACATGTATTACATGTAAGCGAAACAATGATTAGAGGATCATCTTATATGGGATAACATTCAAAATACTACTCACTAGATGCAAGCGCCGCTAAGGTCAATCCGAACAATGTTAAACTGATCTGATGTTTTTGTCCATTATTTTCTTCCAGGTCCGATGACGTTACTCCAGTGAACAATACTATTCAAAGGTAATCCTCTACGCCACAAGCTCCGGCAAGCCCTGCAGGACAGCGTGACACATCCAAAAAACACGGCCTCCTCGATAAGCCAGCCGCGCAAAAGTGGTTGAATGTCTGCAAAGTCAAACAGCGTGTACAACGGATGTTTAATGACTGGGTCAAAAAGAAAAGTCATCGTATAGTGACGGATGTGTAAAATAAGTTATGTGTACACCGGATGTTAAATGTCTAGGTAAAATCAGTTATGTGTACAACGGATATTAAATATATGGGTCAGAGAGACGGATGTGTAAATTCAGGTCAAAATTCTAGACACCCTCGCCTCTAAACTTACTTTTTGATCGTCTGATTTAAGTATATAAACGTACAGATACGATTATCTATCAGGTTCACATATCTAACATGACTAAGTAATTTAGAAAATTTAGGAATTAATAATTAAACAATTTTTAAAACATTTAGAATTTAATAATTTAAAAACTTAAGAATTTAGTATTTTTGCAATTAAAACAAATGTAAAAAGATATTTAGGCATTTTCAATGTCTAAACATTTTAAGCATGGAAGATTTAACAAACACAACCTCCAAAACTAGATTCTCCCACACTTGTCTCGATACTCACTCAATCAGCTACGGTGGGTTTGGTGCTGGGCTGAATTTCCTCTTATGGTGACATTTGTAAACTAATTCATTTCTAGAGTTGATCAAATTTAAACATTTAGTTGCTGTGGCAATCATCACGGGCTCTGAGTTGCATAGACCGCAAGATCTAGATCCTGAGTTATAAGAGTTTAATTTTTCAGAATAGACCATTTTATGCTGTGTGGAATATTTATGTATATAAGATTTTTAACTAAAGTAGTCAATGATGTATTGTTGTTGCTGACATCGTTATTGAAGGAGTAATTATGCGTAGATATGCGGGTTTTAATTAGAATCTCTGTACCCAATAATAGTGTGTATATTAGGGTTTGCTATTTCTCCTGAACCAATTGTATTCCTATTCACGGGTATTCTTCGGTTTACTGTATTATCATGATATGGATTAGGTTGGTCAATTAATTGTATATTATTGTTAGCATTATCGTTTACTACCATTGGGATCGTTTCGGCTTGCTGAACTGGGGGATGAATAGTATACTTATTAGGTGGAGCATTATGGTGCAAATTAATCATAAGGCTCAGTTGTGGAGTTTGATTAAGGGCTGCATTAATGTGATCTCTAGGGTTCATTGTAGTATTATTTAGTTCATTTACAGTACAATGTCAGTGTATGTGCATCTGTTATCCAATGGACATTCACTGGTACGCCTGCAGTTACATGCATTTATGGGGTTGGAATAACTAGCATTGGATTGGATACATTTTTTTTATTACTATTTGCTGAAATTATTGTTTGGGCTATGTTAGGCATAGTAGAGTAGGACATTTTGATTGAGTGTTTATTAGGTATGGAGCTATATTTATGTGGGTATTTAAAGGAGTTTTCTAACATGTTATGGACTTTCCTGGGAGTATTGGTTGTAACGTTGTTATTAAAAGGTGGGTCAACCCAGATGTTGTTTTTCCTTCTAAGCCGTTTACGCTAAGTAAGTATGGAACAATCTATATGTTGTTCATTCACATCAGGTTTGATAGAGTGTATGTGCTGTCTACGGCCAGTTGTATTGCTAATTGATTATGCGTGATAATATTTGCACTTGTATCTTCCTGTTGATTCTGGTTATAAGTTATTTTTATAGGATATCCTGAGTTCAGGAAAGCATTATTATAAAATAGTGCGTTTTGGTTAAAACTGTTTTATATTAGCGGAAAGCTTAACGTTTCTATTGGACACCAAAGGGGCTATTGAATTCATTATAGCTTCTGGATGGTTAGATAGTTTGTGTACATAAGAAAGAGTTAGATTTGGTTCATTGAAGGGGCTGTATAATCCGTTATTGAAATTGACAGTGATATCTAGGAAATTAAGGGTTATCCTCTCAGGATCAATAGTAATGCATATGCCGAAGTTTCTGAAAAAAAGCATGCAAGGCTTCAATTGTTTCGCTATACCTTCTAGGCCTCTCATCAGAGACAAATAAGGCAGCTGATTTCATTTAAGAGGAATATACCCTCTAGGTCAGTTACTTGAGCAGAATCCGACGTCCCATATTAATATTGAAATCATTGGGGTGCCTTTTCTAGTCCACAACTCGCCCTCGAATTGGAAGATAGCTCTTCTGGCTAGTGTAATAGGTTTAATCTCAAAATCAGTAAGGTCAGAGTCATTTTTCGCTAAAATTAGAGCTTTATTTAAGAGAATGAAGGAAATAGATTGGTAATAGTTGTCTATGTCAAAAGTTATAAAGCTTAATCTATGTTTATCCTTAAGGTTCATGAACCATTCAATTACGTTATCTTGGTTAAGGACTTTCAATTACTTTGCTTGAACTTTGAATTGTAATAAAATTTGATTCGCACCTTATTTTATTCTTTCATTGTATCTAAGGCTATTAATGCTCTATCCAATATGTTGAGCTTCATTTTAATCCGGATGTTCACTAATTAAAGATATTAGTTGCCTCTTATATCTCTTATTGTATTAACCTTATATATATATATATATATATATATATATATATATATATATATATATATATATATATATATATATATATATATATATATATACTGATACTGTACATGTTTATATTTTTATGGCTCAAAGATAATAGCCCATTTACACGTTCTCTTCTTTGAACAAAATTTAGCGCAAAACTCAAGATAATTTTGCTTATCCTTCCTTCGGGGTTTACCAGGGGACGGGTGGGATGTCTATTTCTGATGTATGCCTCAATCTGAATTAAGTTTGCTTATTGCGCTAGCTAGGTCATTAGTTAAAGTGTGCAGTTTAGAAAATATTTATTATTAATACAATGTAATACATCTTTTGTTTATTTCTATTTTTTATGTTTTATTTGTATTTTTTTGCTACTGAATTCAGAAATCACATTTGTGTTGGCATAACATCGATAGTTTTTTCATTTGTTTCTTATTTAATATTTTCGCGTTTTATACATAACCTACAGGGGTATGTTGTAAAGGTAATTACACAACATTTAGTACTTTTTTCATGTAGTAAATGGTATTTAGTAAATACAATGTTAGTTAGAACAACACAAACCATACAACTTTGCAATGTAAATACTTTGATAACTTTGTTTTCAAAATTAGAAGTGTTTTAACGATCGAGATTTACTAAACTGCACACTTTCATCTTTTCTGATAAGAGACCATATATAATCTCCCATCATAGCAGTATCCCATTGCCCTTGATATCTTCCTTCCATTGTTGCGATGTTTTGATAAAATCTCTCACCATATGCTTGACTGACATCACCCAAGTTTTCAGGAAAGAAATCTAGATTAGAATGCATGAAATGAACCTTTAAGGATATACAAAACCCAAGTTTCTTGAAGTTCTCAATAAGCTTTGATACCAGTTGCTTGTAATTAAGAGAGTTGTTATTTCCTAAGAATCCACGAAGTACATCACAAAATGCGCACCAAGCTTCTTTTTACACTTTGGTCATTGCTCCTTCCAGTTTCTCAGACTTTAACATTGCATTTACTTAGGGTCCAACAAATATACTACCTTTGATCTTAGCTTCTGATAGCTTTGGAAACATGGGACGGATTTTGGGAAAATCTTCTCCTCCAAAATCTCGGGCCTTCACAAACTGTTTGACCATTTTTAGTTTTATATGAAGTGCGGGTAATAAGACTCTGTTGGATCTACTAGCGGTTGTCTGAGAACATTTTTTATTCCTGGCTGCAGTTCCACGCGTAAGGGCCAATACACGTTCTTGTATTGATCATCATCATATCAGCTATTCCATAAGCAAAGGAAACATGAGTGCTTTGGGTATCCCCCTTGCAAACCAAGCAAGAAGGCAAGCAACTTGAAATCACCACAAACATCCCACTTGAATTCGGAATACTTTATTTTGTCAATAAGATGTTTGACATTACCATAGGTGTCTGTCTTCTGTACGGAGTGGTCAAGAGGAAAAGATGGGTACTATTTCCACTGCGGAGCAATACTGCCTTGAGACTTCGTGTTGAATTACCTATGAACAGTCGCTATTCTGCAGGATCATGCGTGGGTTCAAGAGCAGTAAACAAACCAGTGACAAAATTACAATAACACAGATCATCACTAATGTCATAGTACATTTCAAATTCAACATGTCGTTATCGGTACACATATGTCTTGAAGTCTTCTCCCCACTAGATTACATTGATGTAAGAAGTTCAGCTCCCGACTTAGTAAGATCTAAATCCCTGATTAAATCATATATCTCACAATCATTTAAAAAGTGAGGCTCCGAAGTCGTTCTTGGTACAAAAACTTCCTCCATTTCTTGGCTGCTGCTACTTGCTGACCCTTCAGATTGAATTTCCATTGCATCTTCCGTCTGTAAAGAAAAATAACTACATATAACAAGTTACACAAACACTTGAATAACATTAGTATTCCATAAACCTGTAGGTGAATGCATGCAAAATGCATCTGCATCATTATTACATCCTTTAGTAGCCATCTTAATAAGAACATAACTTAGTAATTGACCTGAAAGAGAAAATTAAATATACATTTAGTTGCGAACATATAGAATTTTCCAATATATGATGGCATTAAAAAGCGATGTATTTCTATAATGGCTGTTTATACATAAAAAATAATAGCATTTTTGGAATCAGGAGATAAAATTTATTAAAACAACAGTAAAAAGAAATACAATAAACACAAATTTTGTAAACAAATGTTACATTGTTAGGATGTTAGTAGTATTTAACAAGATTGTATGTAGAATGCCAAGAGCAAGTTAATTAATATGAATTAAAAAAATAATACTAAACACTAAACGAATGCGTGATGTTTCATTTACACATATTATAATCGCTGCTATTAAGGAAAGAGAGCACACACTCATGAATCCGTATCTACTAAATATGAAAAGAGTATAACTATACCGAAACAGGCACGGTTGTAGGAAGAATATGAGAGAGGGCATTATATGCGCTTTGTTACGACTACGGTGTCAACAACATACTGTTCATTACATACTCCAGCTGATCGGAATTCACGAGCGTAATATAACAGTATGCTTGATGTAAGTATCTTACACGAGTACATATGTTTGACCCACAACGCATGTCTTAAATGCTATCACATGATATCACATTCTACTGTAATAGTTTTCTTATTCGCTTTACCTAGCAATTAGTGCACACCTCCGACATTTTAATTGGATAACACAATAACATAGCTTACTCTATGGTGTACCGTGGGGGTTATACATGGAGCTACAATTTATCAGACATAAACCCTCTTATAGCTAAGATCAAAGTGTAGTATCTGTTCCGATGGATACTGCACGCCTGTCCTGTGCAGTTCTAGGAGGTCCACCCTCCCAGGTTTTGCCTCCCCTCTTTGGGGAGGAGTAAGTTTATTGCTTACTGTCTGAGGCGCCCCTACCGGGGAATGCCGACGGGGCTGCCCAGTCAATTTTTAAATGGCCGGAGTGCTCACCTCTCGAGCGCTGGCTTTTCAAACCCCACTTTCTCGACCCGATCTAGGGTCACATCTTACTTGTGGGAGTAAGATAAAACTGGCCTTGTGCCTAACTCCTGGGGAGGAGTAAATAAAACCCTCTTATTTAACATACAGATTTCAACTTCTACTGCTTTATTGTGAAGACGTCATGCGCCTTGCTTAACTGGACCCTTTTTACACTTGTGTTTATCCTGAATTCCAGTCCCGTTTGATAAAGCAATTCTTTTGTCACGCAATCTAGTGACTCTCATGGAAATGTACTTTGCTATTTTTCCCCTTTAAAGTATCAACCTTTTTTTCTCTTATTTCCACCCGAGTTCTGATGTCTTCAAACGGTATACTTTACAGTAGTTCTGCGATTTAAATGCATGTCTCGTCGAATGTTCTTATTTAAGGTAATTATATATTGTCTATGTTGACGTGTAAGTGCAGGTGCTTTAACCATTTGTTTTAGAAAAATATTTTGATCCAAACAAGTTTTAGAAATTCAAGTTTTCATTTAATCAAAATAATAATAATAACAGATCTCACTACTACGAACAGTAAAGTGACAGCGTACGTATAATAGGTAGTATATAGCAAGCACACATTGCCAAAAAAGGTTGTATAATGCGCGTTCAAGTGTGGGTAGATAGTCACTTTTGGAAAAATAATTGTTCATGCTTAGTAAGTATAAAAATAACGACTTTAAATCAATTTGCTATGAGACAACTAGTTATACTGAGGCTGATACTAATAAAGAAAGTTTATATTTCGGATAATAAACAAACTATTTATGTGTATAACTTGGAACTTTCGGAAGAAGTCTTTTAGGATGAACAATTACAAATTATGTGCCATCCATGAAGCTAATCGCATATCAAACCGAGATGTTAATGGTAAAATATACAAAATTACAAAGTATACTATACATTGGAATACGTGTGTAAACTGTATTTTTTATGTCATAATAAAAGGTTCACTTAATTTTACAAGATGATGAATTTGTTTAAAGTTACAATTGATAGTGAATGTAGAGAAAGCTTCAGTTTATAATATTACATTTCTGTAGCCGTATGGAATTGTCTCTGCAGGGATTCTGAGAGCTGAAACAGTTAATGACAAAACCAAGCCCCGAGTATCTAATATGCATTCACAGTTAATGTCGCTCTAGATGTATGCAAATATTTGATCACTGTTCGCGAAGGTCTATAAAAGATTTGTCAACTTATATTGAAACGATATAGATATAAATCACACACACACGTACACTCATATATATATATATATATATATATATATATATATATATAGTTATTGCTTTTATCCAAACATGTACAAGGTCTGCTACACTGGCATGTCGATGTTATCGATCTACAGCTCTCAAGAGCTGAGGTCCTATCAGGAAGAAAATTATTTTTTGATCCAACCTGGTTGCTGGAATAACATCGACATGCCAGTGTAGCAGACCTTGTACATGTTTGAATAAAAGCATTCACAATACAGCTCTATATTTTATTGAGCACTCTTTTATAAGCCCGGTTTGATTCCCTTGTGATTTCTACCCTGTGGATGTTTACCCAACCTGGATTACTATATATATATATATATATATATTTATATATATGTATATATATATATGTACATATATATATACATACAGAACAAAAAATGTGGCTCCTGCCTTCTAATATTTCGTGTATTTCAATGTGTCTTCATTAACCTTTAATTTATTCGTATTTACCATCATCTATTTTCATTCATACGCACTTATTAATTCGTATTTTTTTTATATACACAATAATATCAGCTGCTATAAAACAAGAATTATGTATGTCAGTCAGCTATCAACTTTAAGGCAATATAACACAAATAATTAAAATGTCGGGAAAATGGAACCTAGTTATTAGTCAGAGTAATATCCTCTAAACATGTGAACACTGCGGTCCCAGGATATAATCATTTTTTATCATAGGTGTTTATCTGTAACATCAAAGAATATTCAGAAAATAAGATACTAAGTGGAATTAAACAACGGCTATCCGTACATAGTAGCCTAGGTGTGAGGAGACTGTCAGGTAAGATATATGTCAGAAACGCATGGAATTATTGTTTTTCATCTTGAATGAATTTAATGCAAATTCTTTTAATACCTGTCAGCAATACACATTCTGTAAAAGTATACATACGGAATGATATATTTACTTAACAACATGAATTTTGATAAATGTGTCTCACATAACTATCAGATATATTGCATAACTTCTTTAATAAGAAATGTGAAAAAAACTGATTGTCTTTTATTTCAAAAAGTGACGACTATTATACTGCTATTCTTTTTCTACGGATCGAGTATGGACTGCCATTCTTAAATGATACCGTTTATTTATATGAATTGAATAAGATAATAATGAGAAACATACACGTTTCCCAGTCACGTAAATAGACGCCAACATATGGACTCAACTACGAAACTAAGTAAATCGTTGCATTTAATAGCAACTTTACCTGAAAAACACAAGTGTAAAAAAGAATATTATACAAAACATATTGTCAGAAATATATTCTACTGTTTTCTCAAATGAGTAAATATATACTTTACAAGACACGTTTATGTTTCTAAACTTTACACGTTATATATGTGTTATGGTATTATAAGTATAGTGCCGAATACACAACATGATTTCAACAGATACCTACATCAAAGAAAGATGTTGTCACTCAATATATGTGTCTAATTAATCCGGCGGTGTCTATATAAAAAATACGTTAGACGGTTTTATTAACTGATCAGATTAAAGGTAAACACTATTTCTGTATCGTCATTGCTTTTTGGGATGGGGTATATGTTGATTTTCATCCGCTAACGACTAACAAGGATCATTAGTTCCAGCAAATAATTCACATAAGTCATTGTACCCCCAAAATATGGGTTTGTCATACATTAAAGTGAAGTAATAAGAATTACTTGTTGTTCTCTTCCAAGCATGTATGTGGTTCTTCCGTTTCCGGCTACCGCTAGTTCCCAATACAATCACTATTTAACTTTAAAGCGCATGGTAAGTTAATATTGATATCGTACTCTCCAGGAGACCCGTAAGACCGAACAGATATGGAGTAATTGATGTACCAAAATATGCGTATCGTATATTCACAAGCTAACAACATATCCTCCTTACGGCGTCTTTTTTTCTACGCTGCCGCGTCACCCACTTCTATCTCGCTGTCTGCTAGAAGGCGTTCTTATTTAAATCTCTAGAATCATATAATTGAAAAAAAGACTACATACAGTACATAGGTATAGCCAAATAATCGTTCGGAATTATTAAAATAATTTCCACCTTTAGTTGATATTTTAGAATCCATGATACGTCTAGCTTGACATGAACTTTTTATGAGATGCCTTTAAATTTATAATTTCTGACGCTTAATACACCATGTCTAATTGACACATAGAAGATTGCCCCCTTGGAAATAACTGGGAATAATCCGAATAGTAGGTATCAATGAATGTATATGTTAGAAACATACACCATTACTTATCTTATGAAAATATTCTATTGACAGTTTATATAGATACATTGAACTATTTAATCAATCATCAGATTAAATGAAAGCCTGTGGCCACTGTGGAATTTTTTCCATTTAAAATCTATGATAAACTCACTCAGACTAAACTAATAATTATTTATTTTTAAGTAGACTTTTCATACTAATTATAGCATTTGCTGTATCCAGCATAACCTTAATAGTAAAATACAACCAATAAGATACATGTCTCAAGTATATGATATGAGCCAATATTTATATGATAACTTGTAATGTCCTTTGGTAATATCATAAATAGACATGACACATACAACTTGTTTTCCATTGGTCAGGTTTTCCCTTCACCGGTTTATTGAGTTACTATCAGAGATGTATTCATTGATGCTTGATAATGTAGTAAAAAAATGTGCCATAGACAATAACAGCCTTTGGCCTTTTTGCACAAATATTTACAAATAATTTATGTATTTTTCCTTTTTGGTACTGCACGAATGAGTCAGAGACCAAGTAATATTTCAATAATCATAAATATTGTCTTTGATGCTTAGATTAGAACTATGACTTGTTTATCGTATCGTTGGTAATGACGATCTTATTAGTTTTTTTCTTCTTTAATTAATAATTACTCGTTGAAATTTAGAATTGCAGAGTATTGGAATTGACAATTTACATATGTCTTTTACAGACCTTTCAATAGCGTAATCATCATCTTTATACCATGTTGGGTGTATTCCCAACAATCTCAATTATATAATTCATCTTGCAGAATATTGCTATCATTCATGTGTTTCGGAAATCTTCAGATTAAAATTGATGATGTATTATTTGCATTATTCGGACTCGTATTCTTTTTGTGATCTTCATATACTCATCACTGTGGCATTGCTAATTTCCAACCTTTTTCAGATAAGCGTGTTAAACTTAGGAACATTATAGTCGAATTTCGAATGTGTATGTCAATTTGGTAATCTATAGGGAATATAGAACTTAACATGTTATTTAATCCTCGGGGTTCGTTCCTTCTAATTACTTTAGCTGTGGCAGGTTCTAAAAGTTGGTTTGTGTTCAATTCGTTTGTATTGCCTCTGGTAAGGATTGAAGCTTCTATCCGCTGAATACTGTCACTCGAATAAAGTAGAATATTGCATTGACAGAAATATAATAACCTAGTTGTGAATAGTAGTAGGCATATTCCAAATGATTAAAACTTTCGGATGTGTTCGGATAAACACCGCTTCAATTTTAATACACAGACGTTTGCCAATGATGGAATGTGTCTGCATGGCTGTAGAATACTTCATCATTTCCTCTTGGTTATGGTAGATTCTACACTTTGATATACACCTCTTTTCTCATTACGTACTTTGAGCTTCTTAAAGTTGATGCGGCATATCAACAGTCCTTATATACATATATACATAACGTTACCATTTCTATTCCTTTCACAAATAAAACAGAATATTTACTATCCATGTTCATTGGTTTCTTGTTTCTACTCCTTAGAACCCCAGTAGTATCTATTAGCAATGTGCGACCGTTTTTGTTCCCGTATGTTTACAAGTGTTTCACTCTCAATAAATGTTGTATCTGTATAGATATTTTGGCATTATTAATTAGATATGCTGGTAGTATTCATAACAATGCATTATTTCTCTCAATTTAATTACTCAAGAAAAAGTTGACTTTTCCTCAACATGGGTAAAAACTGGCACTCGTTGATCGTTAGATGAGGTCAAGCTTTATTATTTATATTTCATTTGCGATTCTGTTTTGTGTAACTCATTTTTGTAATAAATGAGTGATATCGATATATTCATTCCACATTAAAATATGAATATCGGTTTCACCCATAAAATTATTACAAGTACTAGCAATATGATTACTTGTTCTACTTACTGCAAGGATAATATTACTCCAATATCGCACTAAACACTGGCTTAAGTCCCACCCCATTGTTTTTATTTAGTTATATCTCCAACGAGGGCAAAGTTAGACACAACGAGAATGTGTAATGTCGGAATAATCCAATCCCTTAATGTAGGAGTGTGGATTAGAAGAAATATACAAATTACCTCAATCCAGAAGGATTTCTTTTTCACTAAGCGAGGACAAATATACTAACTGTAGCATCAGAACAGAACACTTCTTTTTGCAAATATTATAAATAATTTCATTTATGCTTGCAGTAAATTTACGATAAGATATGATTTTTGATAATATTACACACGTAATAGTAGTCCCCGGGGGGATCACTCCTGATACACTTGTTTTATTTACAAATAGCATTTTGCCTGCAGGTAAAGATGATGTAGCATATACTGGACGTAATGTGATTTTAAATTACATATGGATATATAGAGACACAAATAAATGTCCAGATTTTATAAGCAATATTTTTTAATCGCAAATATATTAAGAATTAATGTAATGTCCATACGTTTTCTTACCTGGTACACACGTTACTATAACAGAACAAAACACACCTGTTCATGTCTGTCAGGTAACACCAGTTTTAAAACAAAATAGGATGTCGTTTAGTAAGCTTATTCATTTATAACGATCTAGAAACGACTGGCTGTAAATTCATGAACTCAGAAGCCGTTTATCTAAGAGTGTAACATATGTACTTACTTCCACGTACTCCGTAAATATCGGCTTGTATCTCAATCCGTGTGTCGCTACTTCATATCATTACTGTAAAGATTAATTAACCGTCTGGCAATAAGGCGTTTTTTCAGCTTTATTTTTCAGTGCAACCGATTTGAGCTAACTATGGCGAGAGCTTGTTTTTACACTTAACATTACATATTGACATTTACGTTTCATTGTATACTCCTAAAAGGTGCCACCGACGGATACAATTGCTTTGGAATATATATGGTGCATTGTTACTCAACAAAACACCTAAGATGCTATCTGGTAATACGGAGGCATCAAGTGTGTACTTTCTTAAACCGTTATGTAAAAATAAATAATAATAATAGTCACAGAGAAAAATATCAATAACGCGTTTATACTATATATCTATCGTAATTAAACTAAGTTTTCGAAATAGGATCTTTTTAAAGTTCGTTTAATTTAAAGAAACAAAATGTGTAAATAACGCACGAGTTTGCCTTGACGACCAAAATGTAAATATGTAGTATAACTGAGGAAAATATGTTTATTAAAAGAAAAATAAATCGCATTTATCCTATATATCTATCGTACTTAAATTAACTTTTCGGAATAGGATCTTCTTAAAGTTCGTTTAATTTAAAGAAACAATGTGTAAACAACGCACGAGATGGTATTGACGGCCAACGCGTAAATATGTAGTATAAATGAGAGCAATCATATTTCTTAAAAGAAAAATAATCGTGTGCAATATGAAACGAATAACCGACTTTTCGGTTGACAGATGATACCGATAACATTTTAAACCACGACAGTTAGTCAATATATACGGACCAACACGAACCTGTATTGTTTAAGGAGAAAAAGAAGAAAAGAAAAGAAAACATATACAGTATTAGTGTGGGAGGGAAGTAAAATATGATTATTTACGATCAGTGTGTGTGAGAGAGACATATAAAAAACGAAAGACTGTTATTGACTTATTATTGCCTAACAGGAGTTAGGACCTAAATTATTTACGATAATTATTTAGAGTGAGAAAAAGAGGGAGAGAAAGATAATAAGAGAGAGGGGTGTGTTTATTAATTAGCGTAGCCTGGAGTGTAAGTCAAGTAAGAATAAATGGTCTATCCGTAAAAAAAAAACTTCTTGAAAAATAAAATGTATGTATTCTCCACCAGCTGCCAACTTCACATATTTCTCATTGAACTTCACTTTGCTCACTGAGCAACAACACCTTTTTAATCAAAAGAGTACAGTTTTATACTGATCAATCCAACCCCTATGCCAATTGACTCCCAACCAGAGCCATCTAGCAGTTAGAAACTCGAAACAACCAATTTCCAAAGGGGGATACCTCAATATGCGACTTAACCACAGATATATCGTAAAAGAAGGAACACAATGTTATAGAAAGCAAAATTAACGAAACAATAATCGGCAACGGTTTGAATCTCATCTGTTAAAAGCTGAAGCCGATATTCATTCAGGAAATTTTCGATAATTAGTGTAAGAGATCTCGAGAGAAAGAAACAAGAGAGTAAGAGGAATACTTGCATGCATTTATCACTGGAAGACGAAATGGGTTTTTCTATTCATTTGTCGCTGTTTAATAAAATAAATGGAAATGTTCTTCTTCTTTCATGTGAATCAGATACTTCTGGTGTTGGCATTAGTTTTCCCTGTGTTTTTCTATTATGAAATCTTTCTGGAAAGATATCGGGTACTTAAGGGAAGGACCACGAGAAGGTTGCCAACATCCCTAAGTGATACTGTAGAACCGACTGGATTCGAACTTGGAACATCCAGGTATTCAGTCTGTGTCGATACCACTTAACCACCGTCACCTTCCAATGAAAATGTTGTGTTCTTATTTAGATTAATTTTTAAAATGAAGTATAAATTATTAGTATCAGTATTAGTATTATTATAATTAGTATCAATAATAATAATAATAATAATAATAATAATAATAATAATAATAATAATAATAATAATAATTTTAAACACCAGCTGATATTTCTAAACAAAAACAAGATTACTTGATTAATTATTGATATAGTTCGCCCCTTCGATACTAGAGTGCGGAGAAATAACACGAAAAAAAAATCAAAATCTAAAATGGGAATTAATCAAACTATTGAAATGTAAAGAAGTAAAGGTGATTCTTGTTGTAATTGGACTGATTGAAACCATAACGGAAAACCACCATAAATGGCTTAAACATATTAACGAGAAAAGTTATTTCCCAGTTCTGAAAAAACGCTTGCCTGTTAGAAACAGCGAAAGGGTGAAGAAACAAGGGAATTGACTTGATGTTCAAAGATGAGAACTCCAAATAAAAACATCGAAAAATTGAAACTAGTATGAAATAATAATAATAATAATAATAATAATAATAATAATAATAATAATAATTTAAAATAATTTTTTTTTTGTAAATGGTGCCAGCCTAGGCTGACACCAGACGAAATATTTATAGAGGGTCGAAAAGGATGAGACGGCCGAGGAAGGATGGCACAAACCAGACCTCCACTGAAAAAGTGCGGAAAATGCTGGGACCTTGGGGAGGCTTATTGCCATTCAAATCCCAGAGAAGACCAATAATTTTTACCAACGATAAATTAATGGTAAGAGGATGTTGCGATACCGCATCGTTATCGAAAAGAGGTGAAGAATACTGGAAATCTGGGGAGGCTTGTTGTCACTCAGGCTCCAGGAAATAATACCGGTTGTTGTCTGTGAGCAATCACTGACGATGATCGGTGCGAGAACTCCTAGTGAGTTATACAACAACTACTACTACTACTACTACTACTACTACTACTACTACTACTACTACTACTACTAATAATAATAATAATAATAATAAGAAGAAGAAGAAGAAGAAGAAGAAGAAGAACAGAGTATTCTGTTCATTCAGTTTCGTCACGAGAACTTATAGAAATAGAGATGATGTATGTCTAATTAAATCTGTTATACGGTGATTATTATGAAATTAAGAGAGCCTCTATATACAGACTAAATATTCCTTGTCTATCTTTGCCTAGGTTAAAACAAAATATCGAAAGCGATTAAATATTAAAATGAAAATTGTTATTAATTAGAATTTTCCTAGAACATGGAACAGTATTTGCCCTATATTACTGACAGCATATATCTGTATATGTAACTTGTGTTAGTAAAGCACTTCCGGTCAAACATATAGGAGAATTCAAGTATTTAATTCATACTTATTATAAATGGTATCGTACTCTACATCCGTGTATGCCCGTCGTCCAAATATGTGTCTAACAAAATAAACAGAACAACGTCATCCAAGCCGACTAGTAACATAATACATTAAATTCATTACATAACCGTTGGATTTTAAATTTCTACCTTAGAATTTCCGTTTTAAAATGTCCTATGTGTTCAAATACGATATATTTCAAATAAGTAGGTACATGAACAGATTTAACGTACACATTATTATGGAAGCAGTTGTCTCTCGCAGGCGAACTTGTCGTCATAATTTAATCTATTTATGTAAGGATGTGTTAGTTGCACGCGCTGAAAATCAAAAGCAAATTGCTTTCGCCGTACTGAAATCGTCTCATTGTTTTTTCTGTGAAGTTGATAAGCTGAACAGGAATAGGCATAATACCTTTGTTCTCGGTTACACCGGTTAACCTTTTGTAATGACGCTGATTGCTACGTACTCTGATCCTTTCATAAAATGATATGGCCGCACAAGAGGAAAGGTATAATGAAGTGGCAATGCAGATAACTGAATAATAATCGTAATAATAAAACGGAAACACAGCTGAACAACTCTTATTCCCCAAAACAATCATCTGCAGATACATGCACCCAAAACACGCAACCACACATTCACACACGCATACATACAACAACAGATGATAGTGCTGGTGTGTTAGTGTAATTGCGATATAGTGAATGACGAATGTATCTATTGATTTCGAGATGATTCATATTTCCTTTTGCAATATTATTTCAAGGAGATTTAGGATACGACAAAATAATACATCGTTGCATTACACGGAAGAAGGATGCGTGGATCCAGACATGGGCTATAGTTTGCTGGATTTAAACTAAGGCAGCGTAAGAACAAAGGCATATTTATTCGGCATTTGCGGCAAATGGATTCAATGAAAACGCGTTAACAAAACTACTAGGTAGCCTGTTCTCACACACCTGTATGCGAATTTACCCATTCTGCAACAAATATTTATCAACATGAATATATCGTATACCTGGAGCTTGTACAACGGTTTGTACCCTGGATAATGATCGGAGTCTTAACGCTTACCTACTATATAGACTCTAAAGACTAACTCTATTTGCATTTGAGAACAGAAGAATGTGAGGAGACTTGATTATCGCATACAATATCATTAACAGGAATGTAAATCTACCTTTCGTGGAGTTTTATATACCAGCGTCAGGTCGTCGTCTACGCGGGCATCCGCAAAATGTGTACCGCCGTCGCTTTCGACTCGATAAAATACTAGCATCATTCTGTCCGTGTTTCTGGTCCGTTGAACAACCTGTCAGAGGAGGTTGTGTCGATGACTATCATATCCAGGTGTAAAGCGATTCTGAGCAAACATTCAGACCGTATGTGGATGTAAATATCTCCCATCTGTCTCGTTGCGTGGCTTGTTTCACTATACTGTTTTTTTCAAAATAAATTTAATTTGAATTTAATTTCATTTGATTTATTACATTAGGATACTTTTTTCAAAGAAATAAACATCATTACATTGTTCGATGTTGCTTTAGGGACACACTTTTATTAAGCAAACTATTATAAATATCATATAAAAACAAGGGACGTTGGATTTGGAACATTTCAGACTATAAATACCCTGTATCATATATTTTATAAAGGTGTGTGTAGTTTGTCAATTTTTAATGACTACCTGATCATGTAACACATTTATATTTTTATCGAAATCGTAATAGATTCTTTAATAAATGTAATTGTTGCGTTATTAAATAATGTGTTTGCTATTGTAGAATATTTTGATTGATTTTTTTTTAAATCTGATAGTTTGACTTATTGTTTATTACATCATGAGAAATACTAGTCTTAGTAACCTTAGTGTGTTTGAAATAAATACATTAACATTTTTGTAATGTTTTGTTTATATTTGCGTTACACTGTATATAAGTATGTAATTGTTGATTTAATATATGTGTTTATTATGGTATTATGTTTACTCATTAGAACTTCTAACACGATTGAGGGTAAATTATTGGCCGCTAGTAATAGCTGATTAACTACACAAAAGTCATTCAAATAACAACGAAACGAAAAAGACGAAATCGAGATAAGTAAAATCAGAAAATAAAGAGTAGCATTAAGGAGGCATGAAATTGAACAAACGAATTACGCAAAATTATAAAGACGACCACAGGAAAAAAGACAGTTGACTAGAGAAATGGAATTGATTCTAATAGCTGCACAAAACTATGCAATCAGAACGAACAAGGTCAAAACCAAAATAAACAAAATCAAGGAAATAGTACATTTAGACTGTTACCTAAGAGCTGGAAAGGTAAACGAATCATAATTGAATGCAACATACTAGCCTCCTTAGATACACACAGAGGTATGACTGGATTGTGCAAGTTGTCTACTCGGGGCTATTCAAACGAATTCGGCTAGATAATAGCAAATTAGTATGAAAAACCTGCAAATATGCAAGTTTGCATTAACGGAAATGCACAGTTTGATCATCAAATAATCAGAAAAAAAAACAAACATATGATCTCACTAGAACTCTAAAAGTAATATGGAACATGAAGAAGAGTGTTGTAATACCAATCATAGTAGGAGCGATAGAAACAGTTACGAAAAACTAGGAAAAACACACATTAGCACAAGGTTAAATAGAAAAAAACAGTTGATTTCTTCCATACAAAGCATGATTCAGTTAAATACACTTGAAATAGCTGTCGAGTTCGGTAACCAAATCATATAACGTGATAAAATAGAGTAACGATTTATACACTAATAAACTAAAATCGTATAATACTGTACAAAACATTAAACGAATGCAAGGAAACTGGAACTACCAGAATATATAAGAAATCATATAAAATCAAGAGAAAACACGTGTCGTAACACCTCAATCTGCTGCTGCAGCAACAAAGAGTCGTGCAGGGTCAGGAAGGATGGTAATACCGAAAACAGAGAGCACTAGCTAGACCTCCCGGAAAACCAACGGGCGTTATCAGCGAGAAATCAATAGTGACTTGGTTTTGCGATAAATAAATGAGCGGTTTGCAACTATTATCAAAAGGGAATACTAAATATCGAGGAAAACTTTTCTTGCAATTTTGACTGCAAGGGGCACCACCTGTTGTTACCAGCGAGCAACAAATGTTAATGACTCGTAGTGTGAGAACTCCTTCTAAGTAAAGCAAACAATAACAAAAATAATGTAGATGAAAGCGAAAAATATTTTCTTTTCATCTTAACAGAAAGGTAGCTTTTCTATCGAAACAATAGATTAGAAGTTTCTGCCGCTCGTTTGGACATAATTGCAGTTTAAAGGTTTCTGAAGACACAAAGGGATAATTCGGACTTGTTACCGATTAGAGTCCGTTTTGCTGTCTCTTTTGTTCGTTTGTTTTCTTAGGTGTTCACGATGGACAATGACAATCGAAGACCAGGCTTCAAAGGAAACCAACGATTACATAGAAAAATGGAACATTATTAGAGGAATAAAGAAAGCGACAGAAGAGAGGGCCGATAAGAAAGGGAAATAAAGAGAAAAAGTGAAAGGGAGAGGGGAAAAGCTAACGGGAATTAAAGGGGTTACCTGAAGGTAAGTAACATGAAGTCTTAAATCACAAATATGATACTAATGTTTGGTTATAAAGAAAATAATGACGGTATTTGACCCCAAACCTCAAGTGCTTACAATCAGCTGAACACACATTTTGCATCTCAAAACGAAATCAACATAAACTTACCAATCGATGTCATCAATTCTATTTGAAAATAACTTGCTGTGTCCTAAAAACAACTAGAAAACTATTTGTACAGGTTTCCTAGGAAGCAGTGGTTTAAATGTTCTAATAAATGGTATTGTTTGTTGACATTTCATTTTTGTATTATATATATATATATTTTTTAACATAGTTCACTCCAAACAAGGCAGGCCATCACTGTAGACGTAAGGGGCTACTTGGAAAAAGGGTGAATGTTTTTTTTTTGGGGGGGGGTCAACCTAAATTGGGAGCTGCGCAGCGAGATGTCTGTTTACATCATTTTTTAAATTGCTGCATGTCAGTATTGTTAATAAAACAGGGAGCAGGGAGGGAGTTCCAGAGTCTTGCAGCACAAGGAAATAAGCGTTTGGAGTAGAAAACTCTTCTGCATCTGTGGACCTCCACAGTGAATTGATGAGATTTGGCAGATTGTCGGGTTGGTCTAGTGAATTTACGTCGTGGGTATACCAGAGCAGCAAGCTCATCAGAACACAATCCCTTGAATTACTTGTAAAACAGGCACAAGGAAGAAACGTTGCGGCGATGGGGCAGCGGCTGGAGCTTGGTGGATAGTAGGCGACTCTTTTTTTCTGCCTTGTCTAAGGGAGATACTTGTGGATGGTGCCCCAGCCTGCTGGCTTTGTAGAGATATAGAATAATGTCAGGTGTGAGAAGTTTACTGGCACGGTAGTGGAAGCGCATCTTCTTTGCAGCAGAGTTGGCAATGTTTTCAATGTATGTATTATATACGTTTGAATGTGTATTATGCGTCAAGGATGTAAGAAAAAATAATCCATTGTCTTTGTTCAAGTCAGCTTTCTCATATATAGTCGATTTTTATTCCATCATATGTCTTCCCAACATTAGTTTTATGGACTGTAAACGTACAGCTGGCATCTAGCAACTTGTCATTATATTCATAAGAATCATTTAATTAGTATCCGTTTAATATGCAAACATGTGATTTGCCCAGATAGTTAAGTAATAACACTTTCATGAAAAAGAAATCCCACAGTTATTAATAATCCATTATGAAAATTCTGTGAACTTTTGGAGAAAAAAACGTGAACAAGTCTTATCTTATTATATATGTAATTCATCTACATATAGATAAAGCTATAGATATGTCTCAGAAGTGGTCACACTTAACATGTTGTGCTAATTATATTGCATGACAATTATTTTTGGATTCAACATATTATAGTCTGTTTGTAATTTCCATAATCTAATACTTGCTTTTATATGCAAGCATATTAGTAACAAATATATAAATGTATGTGCTAAAACCGGAAACAAATAGGTCCCACCAATATTATAAGGGTAATCAAGACACATTTTATGTTTTCATGACCATTTTAGAAAGATTTCACGTATTGATGTGTACGACGAATGCCCGTCTATATTAATCCATAATCTTTGGAGCGAGTTGTTGTTAAACAATCATGTTAAATGTAAATATTAGCGAGGATTATTACAAATTTAACACTCACGTATTTGTTATTTAGTTTAACCGTGGCCATGTTATGTCGAAATCGTCTGTTTCAGTGGACGATTGATTTGTATATTAATTTTAATAAAAGAAATGTTATCCTCAAGTATGAACCCATTTGGTACTTAATGTCGTTGTAATTCGGTGATCTAATGAGAACCGGTGGAAGAAACACACACAAGAATACATATGGAATTAGAGAATATAATACGTTGATTTGATTTCAATATTTCAAAATTTAATGAAATCAATTCAAAAAGTATATCACTGTTTTTAATCTTAATATTCTATATAGACGATGCTATTTCTAAAACATGTGAACTATATCATGTTACTCCTTGCCAGGAGGTAAGACACAAGGTTTGGTGTGGTTTGAAAAGTTAGAGTACTAGGATAAGCACACTGTTGCCTAAAAAATATAACTGAACAACACTGTCGACATTGTTCATTAGAGACGCTTCAGGCGATTAGAAATAACCCATTCTCATAGAGAATGTAAAACCTGGGAGTGTGGACCTCATTGAAGTGAACATAACGATACCTCAGCCGTAATGAAACAAAGCCAGGACTGATGTGTATAATATTTCATGTAAAGTATGAATATTTTAAATAAGTAAACAATAATAACTATTTGCAAATAATATTTCCATAGTAAATCTTTTACTCGATAAAAGATAACGTCCATATTTCACCTCGAAATATGTTCAAATTTCACAATTAGAAATGTTGTAATGTAATGCAAAAACAGCACTACGTATCTATTCTCGTATATATCTTCAATGGGCTACCTCTTATTCAGAAAAGCTATATACAATTTTTAAATACATGTATTTAAAGTTAGTAAACATGCTCTAAACACGAATCGTATTTACTTTGCTTCATGATAATAGAGTAATAACATGTTGCGACTATTAGACCTATCAACATTTATGTTGTATTAATTATTACGATACTAAATGTGTATTTGCTCAGTAACATCACAAACCAGAATGCCGATCTCGCTTAGAATTGAAGCTTATACATTAATTGTGTGTAATATATGTAGATTTGCTGTTATTATACAAATAGATATATTATTTATAATCAAATGTACACAATAAAATATGCCTAAAATAAACTATTTTAAAGTGTTTAATTCTATGAAATTCCCGACACACGCCTGATTCATAATACTAGAACCCGCCTTGGACCCTTCAACAAATGCAATAGTTCACACCAAAATACTTCAATAAATGTATTTCATGCAGTACCTTGATGAAAATATATCTTACTCAGCTTCATTTTGTAGTCGGAGAAAAATGTCATGGTATTGGATTGAAATTTCCATTTACGACAATAAGAAATGAGGGAATGGGTTCACAATGTAAGAATCAACGGAATCGCGTGTAATATACATACATTCTAAATATCATTACACATTGCTGTAAGACAATTGACTGTGTGCTTTATTGGGCATACCCTTCTCTATTATACACGTGATATATATAAATATTTATATATATATATATATGTATATATATATATCATAATATATCTCATATATATATATAGAGAGAGAGTGAGAGATTGATAGAGAGAGAGAGAGAACGAGAAGTAAAATATGAGAAAAAAATTGTAATATTACAAAGACTATTACGCCCTCAGTTGTTCAAACAAGGCGTTTTGAAATAAAATACATGTATTGTATTTTCTTGTTTTCAAAAACTTAGGACGTAATCATTTTTCGTATGTTTACAAGCTATTTTCTCACATTATACTTGTCGATATGATTGTTATATCTCGTATATCGAGCATAACTACTCTCACAATATGTTCTAATTACCAATGATATTTATTATATCTTTATTTACTGTTCTTATATATATATATATATATATATATATATATATATATATATATATATATATATATATATATATATATATATATATATACGATTTTACTGATTTCGTCACTGTACACAATAGCAATATCTCTAAATATATTACTGAAATATGAAAATAAATTTGGGCAATGATAATTTCTTCATATATAAATTATTATGATAAATTCTGATGACCAAAATAAGCACAGATACATTTCTTCTTAATAAATAGCAAAACAATTATTTTTATCAGTCTACATTTAGTTATAAGTTATTTTTCTAAATAAATAATTAGGCTTTTGGTGTTTATGATTTGATATGTTTCTATTTTTAGAAAAGGTTTATATATATATATATATATATATATATATATATATATATATATATATATATATATATATATATATATATATATATATATACAGGGTGATTCATAAGTAACTTCACTTAGCTATTTAAAATGATTACCATATGAAGCACACACATACTATCAACTTCTGATGATTGTTATCTTACTCTCTAATTACTGCTATTTGTTATTTTAAATTTGTTCGTTTACATATTTTTTTCTATATATATTTATTTCATAATCAATCAAATATGCTACAAATAATTGTAAATTCCTTGCAAAAAAGAATGGAGCTCTGCATGCAGAACGAAGGTGGAGATTTTGAAAATTTGCTGTAATTTTTAACTCCCATAAATGAATTTGTTGAATAAACTTTCTGTTTTGTATTACCGTATTCTTTAACTTTAGAATTTCAACAATAAATAGCTAAGTGACTTATGAATCACCCTGTATATATATATATATATATATATATATATATATATATATATATATATATATATATATATATATATATATGTATACATATACACACATACCAATATATATACATACAGAAAAAATAAACTTTTTATCGAGTACACCTTGCATTAGAACACGTGGTGATGAAATAGTTTTGTCATTCGCATATATTTATCCCTGTTCCTTCATTTGACTTTATAGGTGCTCTAGTTCATATTTTGAGCTTAAGTTATTTTACTACCGGTTCAATTCTCTAAAAGTATACTTTAAGTCTCATATTTTATATATATATATATATACATATATATATATATATTTATATATATAAATATATATAAATATATATAAACATATATATATATATATATATATATATATATATATATATATATATATATATATATATATATATATATATATATTAATCACTGTTTGTCCTATTTCTGTATATTTTTCTTTTCAATATCAACATCCGATAATCATAACTATACTGGCCGTTTTATGTATACGGGGAGTTCATTTCTGATATCATATACAGCTAATCTATACATGACAGTAGGTGTTCACCATTTATTTATTAATTATAAATTGTTTTTTTATTCTACGAATACATTTATTGTTATTACTGTAGTAATGTTTTTTATTTATTTAATATTAATTGCATGTTATACGTGAAAAATAGAATAAATACAATGACTAAATTAGAACACAAGATACCTTACTGCTTTTCGTGAGTTTGTATCTATCATCTTTAAAAGGCATTTTATTGATCTGGGTGTGTAATTCCCTTTTTTAAGTCGTATTTAACAAAAAATATTTTCAGTTTCTATTAATTATATTGTTAATATTACTTTTTTCAAATAGTATTTGATAATTATGTCAGCTGTTTTATTAAGCTAATATTTTTTGTGTTGATTAATTTTCTCTCTCTATATATATATGCTTTAGTGTGTAAACTTCGTCAATTAGATCGTATATAAACATATGATAGTTTGTTTGTTTTCATATAAAAATTGTATGGTTTTTTTTTAAATTAAACGTTGTTGCCAAAAATGTTACTAATTTTAGATGCATTCTTATTTCAATTTAAAAACATATAATTCTAAATACGCGTATTATTTATTTTCTTATCATCTACAGTTCGGCATATGGTTGCTCTTTAGATTAGATTTGCCAGCATGTTTACTTTGAAATATCCGAAGATTTACTATCCTAATACATTAACATATAATCACCTTGAAACATCTGTGTAGTATTTACATCTGTAGCACAATGAACCCAGTTACATTTCTTAAACGAGCCTTATATTTGCATTATCTGTCCTATTAACTGCATTTAATGTATATACTAAACGGTGTCATTATAGGCGACGTCAATTCAGCGAAACCTCTGTATACACGTTAGAAAAATTGTATCGTTGAAGATCCGCTATGAAGTTTTCAACTTGAAGTAGTCTTTTAACACTCTTTCAAAAATAAAACACAAACGAAATGCGAGATGAATATTGGGTAAACCGCGAAAACATCCAAAAGTATGATGTGATTAATGAAGAGTTATTTTTTTTTAATATGGACGAGGTTTTATTTAATTCATATGACGTGTTGATAAGTGTGTAGTTTCTTCAGATATGTAAGAAGCATAGAATACGATATTAAAAAATTAAACCAAACAATTTCGCTGGAATTTTAGCGAAACGTCATATTAATTAAATATCATATTTAAACATAGTGTTTCATTTGTTTAAATTCTATGTTATCCGACTAGTCCACCAATAAGTAGTAATACCTCACCCACGTGTTATTTATGTAAATAACAAACGTAAAAAAGGCTATCATAGCATGTAAATAGCGCGTGCCATTACTGATACGCCTTGTCCGTGTATATATATATATATATATATATATATATATATGTATATATATAATATAAGTTAATGACGTGTTCTCTATCTCTAGTAAATCAGAGTAAACAACCGACTACGACACCTAGTAGATGATGCATTTACATTTTCACAGAGGAGACGTTTTTAATCTTTCTCTACTCTATCGATATTTGCAGGACAAGTGCTTGACTGAGTCTCAATCTATGGTAGCCCCTTGTAAAATATTCACAACAAACACTTTTATAGCTACAACCACTGTAAATAATTCTCCTTTTATCCATCTCTGTTCCTAATACAAAGCAACACTTTCATGGGCAAAGTGTCTTTCGTGGAACTACCGTCTATGCAATTCAATACCGCGCGGGTGCTTCCTAGCTTACTACAGCATTGTCATTTCAAGTTAAATGTAAACATATTTTTACTAAGCTGTCCTCCTAAATAATAAAATTCTGCCAAACATCCACTATAATTGCAAATCATATTGGTGTTGTCTCACTGTTCGCCTGTTACTTCTTAATTATAATACTCGAGTGGCTGTTGTGCCTTGATATATGTTGAATCGTTATTTAAAAAGGCACACTCTCCAATGATTTAAACAATTAAACGATATATATATATATATGTATATATATATAATTATGTATATATATATATATGTATATATATATATATATATATGTACATATATATATATATATATATACGATGTATATGCGATGTTCCTGCTATAACCAGAGAGAACAAGGTATAGGACTTGATGTATAGTATATTTACTTAGTTTTCTAGCTCCTTTTCTTCTGTGTAGTAAACATAACCGTTTTTCTCCTTACTTTACCTACATTTTGCTCTGCTGAGCGAGGTACGAAACTGGTTATTTGGCCTGATCGTTTTTTATGATTTTAATGTTTACGTTCTAGTATTTTAGTGTATGTATTGCCATCATTAAATTTTGTACGACACATAATATTTTAAATATATATACATAAAGATATATATATATATATATATATATATATATATATATATTGTGTGTGTGTGTATTTACACAGCATTTTCTTATTTATGAAAACATTGTTAAAAATAACAAGATTTGTCTATTTAATTATACATTTTTATTCATGTCAATGTTTCTGGTGGTCTATTTTGTATTCAAATAAAAAATAATAATACATGTTTAATAGGTTTCAGAGGTATCACGAACGTTTTCGATTCTTGGTCGAACTATCCTAAGGTGTCAAAAGCAAATAAACACAAAAGCTTGAGAAAGAAGAGACATTTTTTTAACATAGCGGAGAAACGCGCATAGAACGTTTTTCGCATTGTTCCATGAAGTCGTTGACAATTTAAATTCAGCAACGCGGGATGACATCAGAGAAAAAAATCGCATTACGTTAAGCATTTTAAAATGCTTCAGATTAGAAGAAAAATCCATGAAAAATATTATGCACAAATACATATCCCCTATTGACTTTGTTTGTTAACTTCCACAATTGAGAATTTTTCTTAATATTCAGATGTTTTCTTTCAGAGGCAATGCTCCAATTCTTTTTTCTTGTTATTAATAGTTGTGGTAGTAGTATGTATTACTACTGCCACTGACACTATTCTATACTACCACTTCCACTACTTCTTCTAGAATGATCATAATGCAATTATGCGGTTGTATCCTCTTCACATACACAGTATAGTATGTATAAAGCCATACTACTTCTCCCATTATTAGTACAATAATGCGATGTGTATGACTGATTGTGTCGGACTTTTTTTTTCCCGTGGAAAATTGAAATCTAAGGTATTACCAACAGGTAAGGCTTGGATGAACAAACAAGGAGTGTTTTGATTTCGGAGCTTTCATTCTCAGTCTTAGCATATTCCGGGTTCAAATTTGAAATCAATTTGTTGCTTTAACTTACATACAACTAGAGTTTTCAAAAATAATTAACTGATTAAGTTACCAACTGATTAAGTTACCAACTGATTAAGTTACCAACCCATATGCGTTCACCTTAATACACCATAATAAACTACGATTATTTGCTCCACCAAAGTGTTTGAATAGACTCTGCCATACTATGTAACCGATACGTAAGATCATATCTGGTCCACATATTAGGGTAATTGGCTGTTTACAGTCACTTACACTTCCAAACCATCGGGAAGTGTAGTCGAAAATTATTACCCAACAAACTACTGGCAAAACGCAACGTTGCTTGACTTCGGGGAATCATTATTTTAATGTTAATCGTCGGTTAGAATTCATCATTTGTAATATATGTTCTATTTTGCAATTTCATTCCTAAAAAGCACTGTGTTATTCCGTAATCTCATACAAATCATTACTCTATTGGTCCTTAATGTTGAGCGTAATTCAACGGAAATGGATACACTTAATATGCGTTCATTCAATATGCGCATTAACGATTAAAATGCTAATTTCACCTAAATTAAGACGGACATGCTGTTATAAAACGTTGCTTAAATGTCATGAGATTTAACATTTACGTTTGGCAGACACACCGATGGTTATGGTATTTTATGAAGAAATCTGGACCAATCTAACATGTTACATTCTTTTCAGTCTCTACATTTTGCGATGATACTATTATGAATGAAATGCGTGTCACACTAACGTAAATGCTGGTTCAAACTTCAGCGTAACAAATAGACCAAACTGCTATTTAAAACTTCAGCGTGACACATTAACCGTTAGCCAGAATCGCTTATATTGATGCCTAGACGTATTTAAAATACAATTGATATATTCAATCTCCGGTTTTAGCGAAACAAATAGTGCAACAGACGGACACAGATCTCTATAAAAAGGTGATGTATCAATGATATCTTTAAAATTCTAAAGAAAATGATAAGAGAACGCCACAGATGTATTTAAACATTCTTAGACGAATTTAATACGAATTCAACAATTACAATGCTATTTTAAACTGAAGCTCACCAGACGAAAAGACAGAACAACTGCATTGTGAAAAGGCTACGCATTTGTAAAAAAAAATGCATGTATGTTAATCGTATTTTGTTTATCTGCAAACAAGTATGCAATTGGTGCCATGGATTTTTGTCGAACAAGCGTGGATCGTCAATTTCCCGTTTTTATTATTCACAGCCTTAAGACAACTCTAAGATGGTAATCCTAGCAAGATATGCAAATGGATACTGCTTGTGGGCAAACATTAACATATCTTTCCTGGAGAAAATCTTTGCAAGGAAATTATTTATCACGTTGTCAGTGGCAATTAAGAATTGAGCTGATTTTAGCATATTCCCTTGAAGTATCAACTTTCCTTCCTTTGTGTCTCTCTTAATTTGTCTTATCTGATTGTACATTATGAAGTGCGAACATTCTACAATCACTGACTGGCCTCCTCATGTATCAGGAAACAATGGCTATACCCTGAAACAATATATCATTGAGGATGCGTTTATAGTAAGCAACTATCATTAATCTCACGTTCTTTTACATGAGGAATTCCAAAATGACCAGACGCAATGTGATAAACGGACATTGTTGCAACTAGTTTGTCTTACAAGACTTGTAAGTGTTGTCTATGCTACTTTATAAACTGTATTATTTTAAATATTAAGCTAACAGAAATACATACATTTATTTCTGCGTGATAAGATTTATTGCTATGTGCCAAATATGCATTAACGTTACTGTTCATTAGATAAATCCTTTTGATTCTACACTGCATTCGCAGTTTATCGCACCCATCTATACTCTCGAACACATGTACACTGTTAATATAAAACATTCACTTAAATACTGGCAGTACCAACATTGATAAGTTCACGTAAGGTCAACTTGACAATGGCAAAAAAATATGAATGAGTTAGTAAACTTTACTATAATGGAAATGTAACTATAATGGAAAGCTTCATGTAAACGATAGCCACATCACGCGTTTTATACATAACTTATCAATGATACAAGAAATACTAAATGGCCTGTCTTGGTTGATGGTTGTTTTTTCGGTAATTTGATATCAAGATAAATTAGATCATTGGAGGGCTTTAAAGTATATAATTCCTCTCAAAATTAAGAAATCTCTCTGAACTTGGTATGATTTAGTTAGGCAATGGAAATCACATCAGTAAAATACACTATGAATGAAAGTAAAGTAATTAATGCATAATAACATCACAAATTGTGAGAAACGTCCATATATAATTGTAATTCTTGCATATTCATCATTAAATCTTATTAACTGCATATAGAAATATTTTTCGTTTACAAGTATGGCTGTTTCTACACGATAAGTCTGACGTTTTTGGACACGGAAAATGTAACTGCTAATAATTATTAGTAGTAGGGTGTTCAAACTTGCAGAATTTACAATAAGTGACTTGTTTCTTTTAACATCAACAATCGTTATGTAAGGTACATTTCAGCCATTGAAAGAATGATACACAATTATCGTATGAATGGTCGAACATGAACAAGATGTAGTTTATTTTATTTTACATCTACTGTATAGGCATACATGAGCTGATCTAATAAAACAATCAAAAGAAAATTCTAGTAATATACATGCAACAGTCTAACTGAACCAATAGAATATACTATGTTGTAGATCTTGGTTTAGGCGGAAATAAGTTGATGTAATACTGAGCTGGATATTAAAGAGACACTATAAAAGGTAGATCGTTAACGCTAAAAACGTTAATTTGTGATTTTCTATTAAAATAATATGTTTAATATGTGTTAATATTTAATAGCATATTTTCAAAAAATAGAATACCTAAACGTAGATGTGTCTTTAATCAAAAACTTGCCCTGTACAGAAGGGAACAGGGCGAGATAGACAGAGAATGTGTATTGGGTCTTTATTTTGAAGAGAAATTCTCGTCATACGATTAATATTCACACATTAATATTAAAGAGAGAGAGGTCAACATTGTTTTACTTGAGTTAATTACTTCGTTAAAGGGGAGAGTGGGTGTGGGTATACAACTATTTGCGTTATCAACTTTTTTAGGAATCAAATTCCCATTTTTCTTTTTTTTGAATTACATCTGGATTCGAGTCTGCTCGTCATCCCTTCACAAAAACTGACCGCCGAAAGAAAACGTATTTCTCTCATTCACACGGTATCGTAACATCACTCTTCAAGGGGCCACTGAATTTGTCATAACACATTTAGATCTGACCTTTAGTATAACTGCCAACTTGAATCTAGCCCACAGTTTATGCTTGTTTAGATTTTAGTCCGGAGAGGTGATATGTCTGTCAGGTTTTCGTGTCAGAATAACTTGTACTGGTGCACCTAGATACTGAATCCATGATAGATAATGCAATCTTTCTTCAAATAGGTCCATTTATAATGTAACAGATGGAACAGAAGGTGGTTTTTACAGATCCGGTACTCGAAGGTGTACACGCTCTTTTAAATTAAATATTAAACCAATATTATGGAAGTATGGAGTCAAACTAAAAACATCAGTAATTGATCATCCAATCGTCTTACTTTTTAAAGTGTCGATTTCATGCCGGGCTACAGATGAAATAAATATTACATAACTAGCCTCTTCATGAGCACATTTTGACAAACACTTAAAGAATATGAAGTTTTATCGGAGACTGTCAAACATACCTTCTTATCAATAGGAAGTTGTTCTGAGTATGTAAAATAATAGATACAATCCCTAAATGGGTAATACGATTATTTTACTCATGGGATAGTATATATAAGCATGATATTTGACAGTTTTTAGAGAATGTATTCAAAGGATATGAATCTGGTTCTATATTCAATGTACAATACATGGCTAAGAAATATCTTACATTCCTTCTTAATTACGATCGTTTTAGTATATCGCATTATGTCCATGGCTATTTTATGTAACTACTGACTATATTATAAAATTGAGATGATTTTAGATTTCAGTATCAGCGTCATTTATAATATCTGTAAATCCTTGTTCAATGTACTTGGACTAGCAAATGTATGATTATAATTGCTTGGAATAATAATTACGTAATCGTGTTATTTTATTTAGTAAAATACGTGTCTACATTTCGGCTTAATAGAATCTAATTGCTATCAAAAGTTTTTCATCTGCCCTTTCTTTTTTATAATAATATTTTTCTGAAAGTCACTGGTTTTTATGTGATTTCATATACTTTCTTGTTAATTATGTTATAACTGACATCGATGTTCTTGGTTATTTTTCTGAATTGGTGGACTTGATGAAAGAGTATCATTAAGTGTCATACCAGACTGCTTGCACGTCACTTGTTAATCACTCTGGAAGTCTTGCTAATTCTATGAGTTCAAGGATTGTCAGTAGATGATGTTTGATTTTGCTCATGCCTTTATTGGATGTTAATGGACTATTTTCATAACGACTGCATTTTATACCTACCGTCCCAATGAATATAAATCAAAATAATTCGCTTTTTAAACTAAATATACTAATTTACATGTTGATCATGGTAAGCTTAATATAAGGTGTGTTGGTTATTGAACAACATCATTACGTCCCTGGCTGTGTAGCGTTCAGTAATTACCAGAGATCGGACTTTAGAGACCTGATGCCCTTACTTAATCAATAATTCTAAAATAATACAATATATATAGTTCACCCCAATCCAGGAAGGCCGCCACTGTAGACGTAAGCGGCTAATGAGAAAAGGGGCGACAGTTTATGGCGTCAACCTAAATTGGGAGCTGCACAGCGAGATGTCTGTTTACATTAGTTTTTAATTTCTGCATGTCAGTACCGTCAGTGAAACAGGGAGAAGTGTGCGGGTTCCAGAGCCCAGCAGCACGAGTAAATAAGTTTTTGGAGAAGAAAGCTCTCTGACATATTGGGAGCTCCACAATGAATGGATGGGATTTGAAAGATTGTCGGGTTGGTCTAGTGAATTTACGTCGTGGGGGCACCAGAACAGCAAGTTCATCAGAACACAACTGTTGTATTGTGTTTGGGACCGCTTATCTAGATTGTCTGTGATCCGCTCGAAAATAATACATGGATGTAGATTTCTTTTATTTTCTAAAACTATTGAAACAACAAATAATGAGTTTACTAAAGTGTCCAATGTTGCAAATCTCAATTGCTTTAAGTAAGAGTATCAATCAGATAATACTACTAAAATAAACAAATAAACAATTATTTTCAAAAACAATAATCAACTATATTTTAATAATAGGAACAACTATTAGGGAGACAACTGCATGCTAACACTTTAGTATAAGACGACTGTTTTTTTCTTTTTCCGAAAATATATATTTTCATGAGAAACAAAATATCAAAAATATTTACGCAAAGGCTTCACAACAATTAGGCCGAAGACAGAGTCAAATTGCGACCGCATTCAGCTGATTTATATATTGTTTCTTTCTTTTTCTTCATTGGGGCGAGAGAGAAATTGATACTTTAGCCCTATTCAAAATATATGATAACAATCAATGTTTTTCATTTTTTCTTGGTAAATGTTCATACAAAAAGAGTGCATTATAATGTACAGATAAATGAGTAACTAATTAACATACACCACATTAGTAATTTCTTCTTTTTTTCTTTCGTAATAGACTACACATTATTACATCGTTTCAATTTTATATTATTCTCGTATAAACAAGTTCCGGTTATAGTATCGTTAACCAATGCATCCATGTGATGTATTAAAGTTTTGTTTTTCAATGTTGTTGGTTTAACTATCATCCTTACCTATGACGTAATCGATAAGTATTATTATCTAAAAATAACGTAAACTAAAATTCAGAAGCATAGCAGTCACTATCTAAATTTTTTATTATGAACTTCCGGTAAAATGAAATCTCCTTATTTATTATTCAAGTTGTATTATTATAATTATTAATTATTACTATTAATTTTGATTTGTAATATTATTCGAAGAAGTTAAAATATGTATTACTAGTTGCCATTAAGTTAACATCCTGTTTTCTCCAATGTCATATATATATCATGTAATTCATCCCTAATTAATTTTCTGATTATTGTTTTTTTATTATTATAATTATCATCATTATTATAAGCATTGTTATTAACATTTGTATTTTTATTATTATTAGTAGTATTATTATCATTATCATTATTATTATTATTATTATTATTATTATTATTATTATTATTATTATTATTATTATTACTATTATTATTATTATTATTATTATTATTATTATTATTATTATTATCATGTTTCTTATTATTATTATCATTATTATTATCAGTATTATTATTGTTATTGTTTTTATTATAAGTGCTATTTTATTATAATTATTTATTATTAATATGATTTTATCTTTATTAAAAACAAAAATCTTTTGTATTTTGTTCGTCTGAAAAAAATATTTCTTTTTTTGAAACTTTTCTTGAAAACGGACAAAAAACGACGACGCAGCTGCGTTTTAAATGTATCGTCTGTCGTTGTGGGCGTGAGCATTTTTGAAAGCTTACGTAATTTGCCCGAAAGCTGCCGACACAAATAACTGCCCCCTCGACGTAAATTCACTAGACTAACTCGACATTCTACTAAATCTCATTCATTCACTGTGGAGGTCCCCAGATGCCGGAGAGCATTCTACTCAGATAGCTTCTTTCCTCGTGCTGCTGGCCTCTGGAACTCCCTCCCTCCCCCTGTTTCCCCGACAGTACTGACATGCAGAAATTTAAAACTAATGTAAACAGACATCTCGCTGCTCAGATCCCAATCAAGCTGAACCACCAATCCTTCTCCCCTTTTCCTTTTTCTCAGTAGCCCCTTACGTTTACAGTGACGTCCTGCCTTGTTTTGGGTGAATCATGTAAATATATATATATATATATATATATATATATATATATATATATATATATATATATATATATATATATAATAGGAATAATAGAAAAAATGTTTCAGAAAAAATGCAAGATAAAAATGGATTACGGATAAGCGAATCAACAAACTAACAAGAATATACACTCTGGAATGTTTACATATCGGCTTTTCTAACAAATTTAAACACCAATATTAACTCGCTACAGTCCAACAATATATATATATATATATATATATATATATATATATATATGTATATATATTTGTGTGTGTGAATATATATAAAAATGATAAATATAAATAAATTTATATTTATCATTTTTATATATATTCAAATGTAAATTTTATAACATGAAGTCATTATAATAGCTCAATAGTGTAAGGTCATAGCTATGCTATATTCATTATTTTTTTTAATGTAATTTGATACTATTTCAATGTTATAAAAGACAGGTTTACGTCATTTCATAACACTTATTTATTATTCAGCCTACAATTGTTTGCGAAAACAATTGTATGCTGAATAAAAAAAATGTTTCATGAAATGACGTGAATCTGTATCTTATAACATTGAAATGGTATGAAATTAAATTAAAAAATACTGAATACATATATATATATATATAGGGTGGGCAAAAATAAGGGTCCTATTTTTAAAAATTCATAACTTGTTTATTTATTGATTTAAAAAATTTTTTTTTTTAGAATAAGTAAAGGACCCCTTCCGAAGCAAGCATGAGCCGTATTTGCCCTAAGGAACGTACCCTCATTTAGAAAACATTATTTTTGCTTAAAAAACTCAAAACAGTGTAAAAAACAATACTTTAGTTTTTGTAAGTTTTAAGATATGTTTTTCGGCTAAAATTTGTTTTGTTTATTTCAAAAAATCTCGGAAGGGTCAGTCTACACACACATAAAGTTTGGTGAGTTTAACTTTTATGTTGTGGAAGTTATTCAAATTCAAGTTATTCAAATTTAAAGATAGGACCCTTATTTTGGCCCACCCTGTATATATATATATATATTTATATATATATATGCGTGTGTGTGTGTGTGATATGGTGTTTGCAAAAAACATTTACTGTGGAAATCATTTTGATTTATAAGCACATTTTACGCACTCAGTGGGTTATAAAGATGCCTGTAAGAGTACACGGAAAAGTGAATGTCACCCCATTACTGGTTAGTCATCTACTGTATACGTTGTATTTTCACAGTGGGATGCTAATTTTGCGTGACGTTTCAGAAAATCATCATATGTATATGAGGAAAAGCGATATCCTTATCATATGAATTGTGTATTGTCTCTGTTTTAGAGCAGATCAACCCCGTTAGCTTCATTAAATATCGATTCTAGACATCTCTTCTCAAAGTGTAATTGTATAAATTTAATTGCATACTACTTTCTCTTTCTTTTCTGCGTCTTTTGAAACACTGCTCAATTACGTTTTTCAATGTAGGTGATATAGCTGTATGATATGTGATGTTGGCGTTCGGGTAGATTAAGTACATCGTTAGTTGTTCACGAGTCAAATAAAAGAAAATAAAACCACAATGTTCTGCCAAGTCTCAAACTGAAACACGAACAAATATTGACACTTTATCTAATAGTATTTTGTTTGATTTCTTAATTCTAAATAAAGACATCCCCATCAATGGGGTTTATTACTCGTGCAAGTCTAAATTAGTCATGGTTATGACTTGTGTAATCATATTGTATCGGGATAATACCATATTTATAAGCTGGTACTTCTTATTTACACCGAATAAAAAATTTGATGTGTGCTTTTAAAAAGATAAATATTGTAACCCGCTTCTTTTAAAAACATATATTATTGAATTAAAATAACATTTACAATATGTATAAGTAGTTTAGTGAAAACTATTCGAGTCAGCCGTACTTTGCAATTATATTGAAGTGAATAACTTATTACTAAGCTTCGAATTATTTATATCGTCATCTCACTGTGGGCACCTATATATCTAATATAATTTACAATTTCTGTGTTATTAAATATCTATTTAATACTCTCTTTATATAACTTGAGTGTTGCCATATCCCTCAAACATCAGAAATCATCACAATCAAAAATGAATATCGCTATACTGTTCTGTATATTTACTGTATTATGTTCGAAAATAATTTAATATTTATAAGAGTTTTATCGGGTTTATATATTAAGAAATAATTGCATTTCCTTATTTAAATAATCGCACTTCAATTAAATGGGTGACAAAACGGTTCACATTTTTCCATATATATATATATATATAAATATATATATATATATATATATATATATATATATATATATATATATATATATATATATATATATACATACACATTTACTTAAACATAGATAGTTATCCATCTATCTATCGATGCACATCTCTATTTATCTCACCACTGTATATCCATAGTTATTCATAAATATCTATCCTCATTTATGTATGTATATACATACACTCACATAAATATCAATATATGTATATTAATATATCTCTATTGATATGCATATTTTCGTATGTATATACCCGTGCAAATATGTATATTTTTGTGTACGCATCAGGATAGTATCCAGTCCAAAAGCCGCTAATTAAAAATCAACAATTCAATTGAAACCTCCTTTCAAAACTGATATCATTAAATTATATCAAGTTTGTTTTTACATAATCATCTACGAAAGTTAATTACGTTTATCAAAAGCTGCAAAGGTGCGAAAGGTCATGAGTTTGAAATCTTTTCAATTAAACTGTTGCTATCTTCGTATTCCAGTAAGTTTCGTAAAAGGTTGTCAAAGGTCTCAGATTGATCCGTGAATCCGGTGTAGAGATTTCCAGTGCAAATCATACACATCGCTTCTATTTCTCAGATGATTTGTATATAAAGACGCCCGATCGTCAATGAGATGTAAGGTTTTTTTCAAAGCAGTTGTACTTAGCCTGCCTCCCTACAAAGGCTTAATATTCGATATTAATATATAGTGTAGCCTCGATTCAGTTCAGAGAGTCAATGTATACCCCTGTAAGTGTGTTTGCGCGTGTAATAGTGAAGCAAGTGTTGCGAAATCCCTTACTATACTGCTCCTGAGTCGGCACTGTTTATTCAAGTGACCAGGAAGTACCCAAGACGACTTGAAACAATGCCGAGATAAGTAGAGCGCATATACACCACCTAGTGTTCCTAAATGGTACCTGTGTTAGTACCGACAAGGCCCACTGTCGTTTAATATGGAGTGTTCTGAAGGTCACGATGATTGTCATGACAGAGAATAATATATGGTAGTTTGGTAGTTTTGTTTTACGGCATATCAACCCTTTTTGGGTTATTTAATGCCGAATCTGGTCTTGTTTTCTTCTCTTTTTTGTTTCTTTCCCCTTTTAATATCTGTTTCTATTTAACCCATAGTTGGGACCCTAACAGGTACTACCACTCCGGGTCAGGGTGGACCTGGGAGCAATGGTAATTAAGAGGAGGCTCCACATTCCCCAAAGTCCGTAAGCCGGATCTCACCATCGGATGTAGTTTAAGGTCATATCCAGGACCGGGAGTAGGGTAGGAAAAATAAAAATAAAAAAGGGGAGGGAGAAAGGGAGAGGGGCTGTTGTTTTTGTTTTTGGTTTTGTAGAACATAATTAAGTTTTACAAACAAAAAAACAACACAGAAAACAACAAAAAACGTCAATGTAGGTGAATTTCGTTTCAGGGAGCCACAGGGCAGCCTGATCTGGTATCACCAAGAGAATAATATATATATATATATATATATATACTTATAAACTCTAAAACTGTTTTATAGTATGATGGTATTCTATTTTTATGAAGTAAAATACATGTATGGTCACCCCAGAACAATCCACCGGTATGGGGTTCACCTCACTATTAATAAAAAGAACTGAAACCCATTTATTATATCCAGGAACCTGCATAGAATGGAGGTGGATTGATATTATACATGGAAGTATTGATATCTCATAAATAAGAGTACCATTCTAAACATACTCAGTTCATATTAATATATGTAATTAACAGCAGAATTCTACGTATACAAATAGAAGAAAAAAAAACAATCACTTGGTGGTGTTCACACCTGACTGGACGCTCTCTCATAATCCGTTTTACCCAATGTAACAAGCATTAAATAAAAGCATGGCATGTGTAATGTGTAATGAACTATGTCTAATTACATGTGTAATAAATTAGGTCTATTGATCCTATTTGTCGATTAAGCCTCGTTAAATATGTTTCAACGTGACTTATATCATAGAGCTCTACATTTCTCAAGACTGAATGGATCCGAATTCTGATATACATGTTTTATAGTAGACAATATATATCTAAATTTGTAATAATAGCTGCAAGCCTTTCTTATTTCTTCTTTATAGAAATCGCCCCAGACAGGGAATATAGAAGGAGCTAGAATACTATTTAAATTCAGAATCTAGCCAACGATAATTGTTATGTGGATAGATACCGGCCGAGAAACATCAATTCTTCCCAATTTATTAGAACCATCACTCATATAATGTGAGGATAAAACGACAAAATAAGGGAAGCGAGACTTACTAAGCATCCGAAAGTAAATCCAATGTCCACTTTCTACTCTCCTTAACTCTATATTGATTCTTCTGATAGTTTATAAGAAGCGTTTCATTATTCTGTAGAACTATTGTTCTCTTAATATAGGCTATCCGAAAATGACAATGACAACGAATGACTTCAGAGGTATCTGTAAATTTGGTAAAGTCTGGAATAAAGCAAGGCGACTAAATTCTCTTCATGACACTTCAGATCAAGTTAAACTGCAGTTACATTCTTTTTAACACCCGAAGACTATTTCCTATCTGAATGGCACAGTTTGAATTTGCAGGATCAGACTCATCTGAAAGTGGGATCATATAAATGTGAAAAGACGAAAGCTGAAGCATGCATCTTTCACATCTGCAGCAATCATCCAGTCACTTATCCTGTCATCCTTAAAGCGTGGCGAATATTCTTTGATATTTTTCATCTTGAGATTTAAGATAATCAATTGGAAATTCATTTACCTCAAATTCAGAATAAAACGAAAGCCTCTGTCGTTCGTGAGAACAAAAGGAAAATACTGTAGAACTACCATTTTTATAGGGCGTTGGTAACTTATTCTATTTCGAGGTTTGCTTACCCGTCTGTTATGTGATCTGGAGAGTCTGTCGTCAATACGCTACTAAATAGAATGCGTCCAATTAACAAGCAATCATACAAAGTGTGAATGAATTGTTACTCGAGAATCCAAATTTCGAAGGTTCATGTTAGCAGTAAGCCACTGCTGACAATACTTTCATTAGAGAAATATCGTACGGTCAGTTTATAGATTTTTCAGCATGGGAGCTAGAAATCCATCTTCTATGTAAGACATAACTTCTGAGTAAGACATCAATTCTCTGCTCGGCATTGGGGATATTTACAGTAGAAATTACCTTCGAAAACAGAACTATTCAATAAGACGTGTCCTTTCTGTTGAATTCACCATTGTCTGGTCGATTCATTCCCCGGGATAAAGACGGCTATACTCTACTTCTCTGCCATAATTTGAGTCTACGCTGGTATAATCGTGACGAGAACTTAACGTCCTGGTAAACTTTATTAAGCAATGCTTTATCATGTATATCTCCCCCTTTGTTTTTGCCAAACATGTGCTTAAGTATATCACCAATACACTCATTCAAATACTTAACATATTTTACTTCACTTAAACACCTTGATGTATATGCTATACTCTAAATCGTTCTTTTATTTGTATTTCTAACTTAGTTAACTCCAAACAAAGTACGTTGCCATTGTTGACATAAAGGGGCTGCTGAAAATCAGAAAGGGATGTGTTTGAGGTCATGGGAATTGTGCAGCGAGATGCTTGTTCATGTAGTTTAATGTTCTGCATGTCGGCACAGTCGGGGAAACATAGTGCAATGAATGAGTTCCAAAATCCGGCAGCTCGATGAAAATAAGGTTTTGGAGTAGAAGGCTCTCCAGCATCTGGGACCTTCCACAGTGAATGGATGGGTTTAGCTGATGGTCGGGTTAATCGAGGTTATTTACGTCGAGAAAGAATCAGGGGCTAAAGCTTGATGGATAGTGAGATGCCTCTACGATTAGACACTTTCTTTTGACGTCATCTAAGACGGAGAGACTAGTAGATGGTGCATCAGCTAACATGTGACAACAATGCCCCATGCATGCAATTATTGGCCGATCAATTTGAACGTTAGTCTCCACGGTAGAGTTTTATTAAGTATATACATCGCTAGTAGAAGAGGTTTCTTTTAGCTGTTGAAAGAAAAAAGCTTAGTCTTATCAGCATTAAAGTTTTCCATCCATTTATGACCTCATTCCACTCCAGACTGGAGGTCACTTTCTAAGGTTTCAGCCATTGCCTCAGATATGTGAGCGTTCGTTCTTCTCACATGAAGAGAGTAGAGCGTGGTGTTATTAGCAAATATACATATCTCAGACACAATATCATCAGGGATGTCATTTATATAAATCAGGAAAATAAAGATCCAAGGATCAATCCCTGGGGTACACTTGCATTCATGCTATGTTGTTCGGATGAACGGCTATCAGCGCAACCTGTATCTTTCTGTTGGATAGGAAGGATCTAATTATATGAACTATTCATCCAGTAATACCATAATTTCTTATGAAATCAACTTCATGCCAGGACTTGTAAAAGGTGTTGGGAATATCAAGCGCTATCACCCTAGCTTCACCTGCCTTGCCCAGTTTATGGTATATGCGTTCAGAGATGACCGTTAGATATCTGCAGTAGCCCATGTTTTCCTATATCCATACTGATTATCGGAAAAAAAAGATTAGCATTAACGAGGTGACTAACTATCGATAAATTGATCAGGGATTCAAATATTTTAGTGAAGAGTGAGAGCAGAAGTATGGGGCAATATTTCTGTAGGTTCGTTCTATCTCCATTATTCTTGAAGACTGGTACCACAATGGGTAATTTTACAGTTGCCAGGGAAACTAGAGTTGGCAAGTCATTTGTTGTAGTGTTTCGAGGGAGTAGAGCCAGAACAGCATAGTATTTATTTATTCTTATTACTGGTTAACGACATAGCTCACATGCTTTGGAGGTGTCAATGTAATTTGTGATGTTCCGGACAAGAGATGGGGGGATGGTCAGGTCATCAAATGTTGTTTCAGTCCGTGATGGGAAATTTGGGAGAGAGTGGTTTGGGAAGTCCAAAGTAGGGTTTCAGGCGAAACGCTTGGTCAGTAGTTCGTTGTCAGTTGCCGTGCAAACGACTGCATTGTTGTTCGATAGCGGGGATTGTGGATTTCCGATTATTCATCACACTATTTCCAGAAATCGTGAGGACCTAGTTTATGTGCGTGTTCTGGTCATTATGTATACCTTCTCTTTGCTGCATCACTTACAGTCTAATACTAATTTATTTACGCTATAAGTTGCTGTCTATTAGTAGTTTATTTGTGTACGTTGAATTGTCGGAACGCTTGCTGCCTCTGAGCAATAGCAGCTGCAAAGTTCGAAGTGTATTGTTGTGGTGAGTGGAGCTAGCTATATAATGTTTGTCTGGGGACATGTGCCTTAATATCTGCTTTGATCTATTCGGTTAACTTGTTTGCGCTCTGGTCAGCATGGAGAGAAATAAAACCACCCTGTGTGGCGCCTTTGATGTTATCTCTGATGGATTCCCAATCAGCCCGCTTCTAGTATCTCGTCGTGTTGAGCAACGGTTTCACCACTTTTGGGACGAGATTTTAGGGTGCTATCAATCATTACTACAGGATGATCCTCGTTCCGTAGCGGGCTATAGGAATTCGTGACACAAGCGGTGGGCAGTGAGGTCAGGAAAATGTCGAGAAGTAGGGGTTCTGGTTCACACGATCAGGGAGGCGGGTCGGGAAAGTAAAAGTCTGTGAGTAGGAGTGCTCAATGAAGTAACTATACGTGCAGTTAGCAGCTGCCTCTGTAAAGCTGGCGAATAAAAGCCAGTCACGGTGATGTACATTAAAATCACGAAATACATGTATTTTGACACTTGAGTCAAGTACGAATTATCTATCTATGTATCTATGCTTTCAGAGACAACGTTAACAAGGGTAGAGTTCTGGGTCAAAGGAGAACGGTATAAGAAATATAAGAAATTTTGTAGGGAACAAAACCGTTGTTATGTTATCTGTTAGAAATTTACCTTGTCGTAAATAACCACGTCATTAAATGTCACTACTGGAAATTATCACGTCTGTAGCTGACTTCATTTCAAATTAGCACGTAGGAAATAGTGTTAATATAAAATTGCCGTGCAATTCGATAGCGACGATATAAATAGTGCCTAACGTAAGCTATTATATTTTGTAACAAATAGGATGACCCCTACCGTAATATTTAATTTCAATCTAAAAAGCTGAATTCGAGAAAAGCATTATAATTAAATATGAACTTTAATTATTGCCTATGTTGCTCATTTGGTTACTAAGTTTTTTTAGTAAACGATATAGAAAATGGTAATCATATTTTAATTTTGTATTCCCCCCTCCCAAACAGCCGACTCAAAATAAATGTAATAAAGATTCGTTATTGAACCAAACCGACAGTTTATAGCTCATATAATTTAGAATACTGAGAGATGAATAACTCAATATGGATCTTCACTTATATATATATAACAACCTTAACAGTTTTGAAATTATCACGGCCGTATAAACTTATTAAGAGAAATTAATAAAACATCAGAATGAAAATGGTGCGTTATCACATATTTTAATTTGAGAGAACGAACACTTTAATGTGATAACGGTATCTGTATTAACCCGCAACTCTAGTAATGAATAAAGTGCAATTTCTGAATTTGATCTTTATTGAATGATACATTATTATAATATACATTGAAAATAAATAAACTGATGTTTTATTTTCCCGTTTTAAAATATAAAATGTACTCTGATATAATCATTTCAATTTACTGCGGTGAATAACAAAGAATATAATACAAAATATGTGTTTCCTGCTTAATGAGTGGTGATGATAGAGGATCATTTTCCAAGGGAAAGTAAAAAGTTCCCATACTCTAATCCTTCTACTAAGCAGAAATACAATGTTGAACGAATTAGGTAAGTCACCAATACAATTGGTGTCAAACACATTTTTTTCAGAACATTGCTCGGTGTAGACACATTATTTATAGCTAAGTATTAAAAACATATTTGATTTTTATAAGAAAGGGTGTTTAATATTTACATGTGCACGAATTTAACCTGTACACCCATTGTAAAATGTTCGGCCAAAACAGGTCAAGTTAATTCATACCTGTTGTAGCAATGTCTCCGAATGTGTAGCCAACAATGTTTGTATGAATAAAAAATATCTAATAAATACATAATAGGAGAATATATTCATCATCGGAATGTCTTATGATAAAGTCATGAATAGCCATATGTTTCTCATATTATACTCTGCAGTTTTATTCAGAAAATATTTATAAAATGACGAGGGAAATTATTTATCCAGTAGATATTTTAGTAAAAGCTAATCTTGAAAATAAATAAAGCTGCATCTATGAATCTGGCGTGCATATCGACGACAAGTTAGAAAATTTATTGCTGGACACAATTTAAATATTTGAAATTCTATTTAATATTTAGAATAGTATGAATATATATATATATATATATATATATATATTTATATAGGTTTGAATATCATTGTCGATTTAATTAAGTTTTTAAAAATAGTATTCTACATTATGCCATTTTTATTTTTATTACCTGAATATTGTTACAATTGTAAAAATAGTCAGTGTGTAATTATCGAGGTTAGCTTGACGCGAGAATAGCACGCCCACTTGGAGTTGTCTAATAAATGTATTAATGGACGTTTACCTGTCTCTCACTTTCATCTCTCTTATTTTCACTCTCTCTCTTTCCTTCTCTGTCTCTCTCTCTCTCTCTCTCATATATATATATATATATATATATATATATATATATATATATATATATATATTGTTATCGTTTATCATCTATGTACGTATACGTTTCGTCCTTTATAATCGGGACTCATCAGCATAGAGATATAACTCTTCATTACCGATAACGAGTATTTTGAAACTCAAATCCCGACGTCTGAACCACTCGGCTAATGTTGAACAGCAATAAACGCTGATAATGTTAACACTTTATGTGGCGGCTTGACGTCATAAGAGCGTTCTACTTAATGAAAGGAACGATACATTTATAGCTAGCAACGTCATGCTGTGTTAATACTACACTTACAGTGCTTTTCTAGGCGGTCTTTTCTAGGAGCTACAAATAATAAATATTTGTTATTGTTTATTATCTATGTACGTATACGTTTTGTTTTTATAATCAAGACTTATCAACATCGAGATATGAATATTCACTACAGGTCATGCGATTCGAAACCCCGGATAACGAGTACTTTGCAACTCAAAACCTGACGCCTGAACCACTTGGCCATTATGAACAGCGAATAATCAGTGATAAGGTTAACACTTTATGCGGCGGGTTGACGTCATAAGAGCTTTCTACTTAATGAAAGGAACGATGTATTTATAGCTAGCGACTCTATGCTGTGTTAATACTACACTTATACCTATATATATATATTTTTTTTATATAGTTTTAATGGTTGAGAAACTTCCGAGACTATATATATATATATATATATATATATATATATATATATATATATATATATATATATATATATATATATATATATATATATATATATATATATATATATAAGTGTAGTATCAACATATGTGTGCGTGTGTGTGCGTGCTGAGGATATGTGTATTTCAATTAAGCATATTGATATCCTTATAACATTAACAATGCACAAGAACAAACGAAAACTGTATTTACCAAAATACAATATTAAAGTAAAGTATACGTCCTAAGCCGCGAGACCGAGAAAAAAAAGCAGGAAGAGATAGATAGAGCAAGTAAGAGAAATAAGGAGAGAGATAGAAATAGAGAGAGGGAAATAGCAAGCATAATTACTATAGAGGAAAAGATAAATTGACATTTCAAAGATGTCTACAACTTCAAAGCTCGGACTAATGTGGATCGAGGATGATATATTTAAAAGGTTAGCACTTTTACAAAATAAAAAAAAAACAGATGAAAATTAAGTCTGGGAGAATAAAAAAAATAAATAAACCGAGTAAAAAAATAAAATAATTTTTTTTAAAAATACGTGAGATACATATATGGTTGAATCATAGGTATAAGAATATAATGGAGACTACTGAAGTGTTCCGCTTGTGCATGGTCGCCATCTTTTTGCAAAGAGCGTAAAAATGGATGGTGAAAGTGTAGATGTCCTGAAAATGTTTTGACAGGAAATAATATATATTTACAAAAAGTAAAAAGAGATAGACAAAAATAAAACTGACCAAAATACGATAAAAGGTTTTCTGTAATGCAACATAAAAGTGTTGACAAAAAATTAATAGATGTATAAAAAATACACAAGTCGACGGATTGGTAAAAAAACAGTGCTTGTGAATAAGGAATGAGGGAGTTTTTTTAATCTATCGAAAGTATGTGAATTATCGACTTCTGATTACTATTTTAGTATTTGTTACACTTACCAGCCTCGAAAGACTTTTTCGGTCTTAAATTTATCTAACAACGTTTCCCTTGGTTAACACGGTAAATTAGTCCGCATGATCGCACATGTAAAGAAAAATAAGTAAATAAGTATGCATAATGGGGTCCAGGATGGTTAATGTTAGTATACGCTGGGAGATAGAGGTGCTATGAAGGCAAGTACCTGTGGTGCAGTGGATATAGTACTAAGTTAAATTCAGTTCCAAGTGATAGTCATCTGAAAGTTGAAGTGTCAATCCTCGGTGCGGGCGATACGGAGAATTACGAATTACTGGAGACTTCTCCCAGTCATGGCTAACAGAACAAGTTCATGCTACCTCCGTGGATTAAAAAAGGGCTGCGTTGGAAATTCCGTCCAGATTTCCGAGTCCAACTAGAATATTCTCGAGTTGGAAGAGATACACCTGAAGAAAACCGGAGGTTACAGTGGCCGATACATTGCGATGGTAACACTCAACATGAGAAATGCAGTCCGAATAATCACAATTATGCAAATTATCAATCATTATCTAAGAAATTCAGAAGTATAAGTCATTTTAGTTGTGTATTTATTTGCTAGCAAGAACACCCGGTGTTGTACGGGACTGAATTAGCAATACTATGTCCAGTAGACTCTGGTTTATGACAACATATTTCTTTTTCATTTAAACATTTTACATTCAATATGAAAGTTGTGGGGTGGTCCTATACTGTACTCAGCATTATGTTCGTGGCTGGAAGAGTAAATAATTGACATTGCTTGATATACGATTCGGAAAATTCAAATGCATTTCCCAAAAATGAATGAGGACACTCGGGTACTTCGAAGTTGTTCGACGCGAATGGATGCCCAACGATATTATTAAGCCCGTTTTGATCAAAGTGAAATACACTTATCCAAATACAAATCAATAATATTATTTATGCGTGTTCATCTTTAATAGCCTATGAGGGTTTTTTGAAAAAAATACAGAAGATCAATAGAACAAACTTACATGATATACAAGTTTATCTATAAATCATCATATTATGATCAATTACCTAATAAATATAGTATATATATATATATATATATATATATATATATATATATATATATATATATATATATACATCTCCATATAATAAAGGTCTCATTTTAAGTTGTAAATTACTGGCCGTAATAATAATAAACAAACTGAACCGTAAAAACATATTTTAAGAAACTAAGATTAACACCGGCGTTAGATAGTTCGTGGAATCTAATCGAAAGTACTTGCGAAAAAAGAAAGAAAATTTACAAGAACCCCACGGCACTTACATACAGCAATTTGACCGAAACAGTAAATCGACCATTCGGAATATTGAAAAAAATAAAAACAAGTTTTATCAAGCAAACACAATCAGTGGTATTTAATGATGGTTGCTTTAATGAGAATATGCTGCCTAAATACACACAACATATATATATATATATCGTTGGATTTTTATGCAGATTCCTCCGGATTTACCAATATTTCTGAGCCCTACGTTTTTTGGATTTCGTTATTGGTAATTCCCATGCCCGTTTGAACCTTTTGGAAACATTTTTTAAAGAAGTTTTTTTGAATTTCTTTAATTTTTAATTTTTAATTTTAAAAGAAAACTTTTTCAAATTTGGAACTTTGACAGTCCTACCCTGTCAACTTATCAATCATATTTTTTCCTCTGATGATAAGATTTTAATCTTTGAAAAGCCTGGTTTAAGGAAAGAAAGAGATGAAAAATAAATGTTTTTATTAACTAAACTACTCCTTGTTTTGAACAACTGAAAATACCGATTTGCTTCCATTTGCAGGTCTTACTAATTTTCATTGACGTACCATATTTTTGCTCTATCCAGTATATTGAGCTTTCCTTATTTCACAATAGGTCCAACTCTCTAAAAGTTTACCTTTTAGTTATAATTTACATATATATATATATACATATATATATATATATATATATATATATATATATATATATATATATATATATATATATATATATATATATATATATATACCCATGGCTACAAAAAAGACACTAGAAGAGAGAAACAGAATATTTAGTGATGGCTGCACAGAACAATGCTGCGATTAAGACAAACTACATTAAAGCTAAACAAGATAAAACTCATGAAAACAGTAAATGCAGACTGTGTGGACAAAGAGAAAAAAAAGTAATCACACAATAAGTGAATGTAACAAACTTCCCCCAAAACAATACAAGAACACACATTACTGTGTGGGAAAGGAATACACTGGGAACTGTGCCAACAAATGAATTTCGAATACGCAGAAAAATGGTACAAACATATACCATACACAATATTGGAAAACGAAAAACACAACATCCCTTGTCATATGGATATACAGACGGATAAACTCATACAAGCAAGGAGATATGATGTTATTATAATCGATAAGAAGGAAAAATCTTGTAAAATCGTAGACTTCGCCGTTCCAGCAGCCCACGGACTGAAGATCAAAGACACGGAAAAACGATGCAACTACACAAAACTAGCCAGAGAACTGAAAGGAATATGGAGCATGAAAACAGTGTGTATAATACTAATAATCGTAAGAGCACTAGGAACAATCATCAAAAAATTGGAGAAAAGACTGGGATAAATTAGGATAAAGGGCCATCGAATCCATACAAAGTACGGCAATGATCAGAACAGCTGCAATATTAAGGGCACTCTTTGAATGCGGAAACCAACCCGCATGAGCTACAAAGGGTAACCAGTCACAAGGAGTTTACAACAGGAAGAACACAAAACCACGCGAGGAACACCACAACACGAACCAAGTAACAGAAACTGAAAGAAACATCACTTCATAATCTCGTCCGCTGAATAAATTACATCGTCCTCAGCTAACAACACACAAACATGAACAAAGGAACAGACACTACAAGAAAAACTATAAGTTATCCCGCTTCCCTCGCCACCCCCACCCCCCAATTTTTTTTTTAAAAGACGAATAAAAATTTTTTTTTAAATCATAAATTGTGCAGGCCTAGGCTGACACCAAACAAACTATTTGTAGAGGGTTGAGGAGGATGAGAAAAACGAGGAGAGACAGCACAAACCAGACCTTTACTGGAAAAAGTGCGAAGAATGTAGAGACCTTTGCGAAGAATGTAGAGACCTTTGGGAGGCTTATTGCCACACAAATCGGAGAGACGACCAATGGTCCTTACAAGCGAGAAATAAATGGTAAGAGGATGTTGCGATACCACAGGTTATTTGCAGTGGCTATTGAAAAGAGGGCAATGATACTGGAAATCTGGCGAGGCTTGTTGTCACTCAGAATTAAGGAAATACCACTGGTTATTGTCGGTAAGCAATAACTACCAATTACCTGTGTGAGAACTCCTAGTGAGTACAAATAATAATAATAATAATAATAATAATAATACAATTATTAGTATTTCAGTATTGGCTCTGTCACTCTCATTATATATTGTTATTAAGAGTTACAATGGAACACAATGAACGTAGATGCTTTTAGTACAGCATGAACAACATGAAATGTAATCATACCTGGAGATTGAAAGAGAAAGAAAGAATTATATATTAGGTCAGGAAATATTATATATATGCATATATATATATATATATATATATATATATATATATATATATATATTATACTATAGTTGATCAGAGGTTATCAAAATATGTTTCTCAAAGTTTTTTTTTAAACATTTTAATTATAAAAATAGTATGCTATTATAATTTCCGGTTGATTGATTTGGATAAGTTTATGAATGAATCATGTTTAACTGCTCTACTTAGACGTAATTTTTAACAATCTCATCATGTTAGTCGTATCTGATTAACTTTCTATTGGCGAGTGTCACTCTCTCTGTCTCCCCTCTCTCTATCTCTCTCTCTGTCTCTCTCTCTGTCTCTCTCTCAGTGTGCGTGTTATAACACTACTCCAAATGCATGCGGTAACTTAAACTCTTGGTCTCTGTTGATGTTATTCTCTTTTTCAAACTTTTTCTTATTCTTTCTATATTCTAGCCCGTCTTGTTCAGTTTATTTACAGTAGATTGAAGGTAAGAAGTAAAAGAATAACAAGATAATTATAATCTCATAAAATAACAGACAATCTATTCACAAGCAGTAATATGTTTTAAATTATAATTGGAGAGGAAAAAAGAAAGAAGGAATACGGTTATTTGAGATTTTCGCTATCGTTTTTTTTTAATATTAAACTCGCTTTGCAAAGATATCGTTATAATTCAATTCAGCTTTTGATATCCTATTAAAATGTATTTAGTATACATATTCGGAGTTTAAAAACAAGCAAATCGAAATAAAAATTCAAAACAATCCCGGGTAACGCCCGGTAGATTCAGCTTGTTTTACATAACACACACGCCACTACGGTTAGCGTTTCTTTTAAAATATAAATCACGGAAATATGTTTTTCAAATAAAATTGAAAGAAGTTAAATCAAATGAAATATGCATTAATAAAATGGGGGGGGGGATAACTTGTCACATTAACTCGAAAGGCTAAAGAATTGACGCGAGACTCTAAGCAAAAGTGCGCGATTACAGAACGAAATCCCGCGAGAACGTTTGATTAATCGCAATGGAGGAGGAAGTGTGTTGAATACATGGACATTCTAATCTGCATTCCCCGCAGGCGGCAGCAGCCACTGTTGCAATGCTGGTAATGCGTTCAATGATCCATAATTGGAGGGTGTGCTGGACTAGTGAAAAGCATTAGAATATCATGGGTTGAAGGGCAAACAGAATCTCAACTGGGACTCGTCTCCGGCGCCCACTTGTCTGCGTGTTATTGTGGGGCCTTTGACAGGGGTCCTCACCCAGCATTTATTTAATGGTGTCTAGCTACTAGTAGCGGTGGCGTGGTCTTACCTCGCTGTTTGGTACTATTAAGCATGCTTTGATCACAATAGGAGGCTATTTTTTTAGAGACGCCGGTGCCAATGTAATATTATTTATGACAGCAAACTTCCAGGGTTGTATGAGCCCTATTCTTGAACCTAAGTAAATACTAAAATCCTGACAATAAATGTTAAAAAATATGCCAAATTAGAATGGATGCTTTCACAGATCAACTCTAATGGATGCCACTTTTGGTTCAATAAAATCTGGTAACAAGTTAGGATAATAACCAAAAAGCTATCACACGAAATGAAACCCGTCTTACGAGAAAAAACAGTCACTGATTTACTTATATTATTACATTTTATTTTTGACTAATTTATTCATATTGATGATTTTATATTTCCTTTCATGAAGTGTTGATTATATATTTTGGTAATTATTCTTTGTATTTTTCCCTGCCTCCATACTATCCTACATATTAACAATACACCCTTTTCAATATAACGACAACAAATGATTCAGCCTGAGGGAAGGTGAAACATTACAAAGACCTAGGTACGAAAGCTACACAAACACACGTCGACTCTAAAATATTGAAAAAAACTAAAAAATTATTTATATTTCTTTATAACTGAGAACTCTTTGGCTTTCTGATAAATTCAGAGAGGAAAGATCCGATATTGACATAAAACTGTCTTGTTAGTTTTCTGGTAAACGAACCTGACCCATAGATGCAGCAAAATGATTTTTTTTTAGACATTAATAAGATAAATAAAATCATGCTTATATATATATATATATATATATATATATATATATATATATATATATATATATATATATTAGGGGAGGTCGATTTTGAAACTGTAAATTATCGCACTCGAAGAAAGTTGCCAAATAATGTCAAAAGTTACCACAAGAAATATTTTTCTTCAAAACTTTGTATTTATTTGAGCATTGCAACTTTAAGATCAAATAAATCGAGATTTTTTCTCACAGCCTAGATTTCACCGGCAGATGTGTCGCCTTAAATTAAACCCGGGTTTTAACAAAAAAAAGTAATACATTACTTAATCTATTATATAAACGTCACCTGTCTGTATGGATGTATGTATGTATGTGTGTATGTATGTATGTATGTATGTATGTATGTATGTATGTATGTATGTATGTATGTATGTTGGTCTTCTCCTCCGATACTACCCAACAGACACTTACGCAGATGACATTATTAAAACCAGCCAGCCCCCAGACGTGCAATCTCTGAAAATTGGGGGGAAACGTTCATATTTTCGTATAGAAATGGCTCGAAACGTTGAGGGGGGGGGGATGTTTTAAAAAATCAAGACATAGTACAAAAACGATTTGCGCATGCGTGAAATATATGTCACTTCCTCAATAAGACCATTTTGAACGCGCCAAATATGAAAAACGTAAGTTTACGTACTTTTTTTATTTGTTTCTGTAATCAACAATTATAAAGAACTTAATTTTTATTTAAACAAAAAAATTCGCTAATATTATTTGTTTATTAAACGTATCGTAAAAAATATATATATATATATTATGCATTCTGTCCTCGTGGGGAGGCAAGTAATAACTGACACAAAAACATTTTTGTTTAGTTTTCCAACGTGAAACGCAATATATTTTAATAAATAAACAAAAAATAACCGTACATTGGCCTCACCATCCATAATCAACAATTAAGATCGATAATTTTATTTACAAATATTTCTATAACTTAATTTTTTTGTTTATTAAACGTATCGTAAAAAAAAAAAACACGATATGACTTTATTATGCAATCTCCCTTCGTGGGGACGCAAGTAAATATTTACTTTTCACTTCGTAAGCCATTCTTTCTTCGTAGCATTTTCACGTTAGCAAACAGTTTAATTTATTTTGCACAAAGAATACACATCAAACATATGATATTATAATACATACTAAACAATATTCCAAATAACTTTTATATTTCGTAGGGGGGGGGGGATTCAGTTTACACGTATTTTTCAATTTTTTTCATTACTTTACATAACAGACACGAGATTACATAATAAAAAAATTAAAATAATTATACTCTAACATATAAGATACAATTTTTTTAACGTTTTCCTTCTGTTAAGAAATATACACCTCAAGAATCAATATATACCAATAATTATACCTTTCACTTCTTTTATAAACAAACAAATATGTGACTTCTACACTATTTGGACCGGACTGATTAGTTTATAGTATAAACTTTATACTAAGCAAATACTTTTTACAAATGGGATTTCAATTATCCTTTCATTTTTTTTTTTTTTAAACAAATCTGTGACTTCTATACTATTTGGTAGAATTCGTTCGTAAACTAAGCAAATACTTTTTACAAATGGGATTTCCATTAACGACTATGAGAAAAAAATATTCAAAAAACGACATCCTTGAATTTTATTGTAATAAATACGCGTGGACATGTATTCAATTTACACGGATTTTCTATTTTCGTCATCATTACACGTAACAGACATCGACTACCTATTAACTAAGCCGACGTAATCAAATACGAATTTGTAAACGTCGCTAATTAAATATGATATGCTTCTACAAAAAACAAAATGAATAATTCCGATATTTCATATTTACAAATATTTCTATAACTTAATTTTTTGGTTTATTAAACGTATCGTAAAAAAAAAAAAACACGATATGACTTTATTATGCAATCTCCCTTCGTGGGGACGCAAGTAAATATTTACTTTTCACTTCGTAAGCCAACCCCAAATAAAACGGTAAAACATTTATATGTACACATCTGACTGACAATTGTTCATTCCCCCCCCCCAAAAAAAACACAACAAATTAAAATATATTTATTTTATTCATCTAATTCAGCTCTTATCATTGTTGCTACAATACTAACGTAATAAGTTCAGAAACAAAAAAACACTTACAGATTTAGCGATTGTTATTCTATTATTTATTCTTTCTTCGTAGCATTTTCACGTTAGCAAACAGTTTAATTTATTTTGCACAAAGAATACACATCAAACATATGATATTATAATACATACTAAACAATATTCCAAATAACTTTTATATTTCGTAGGGGGGGGGAATTCAGTTTACACGTATTTTTCAATTTTTTTCATTACTTTACATAACAGACACGAGATTACATAATAAAAAAATTAAAAAAAGTATACTCTAACATATAAGATACAATTTTGTTAACGTTTTCCTTCTGTTAAGAAATATACACCTCAAGAATCAATATATACCAATAATTATACCTTTCACTTCTTTTATAAACAAACAAATATGTGACTTCTACACTATTTGGACCGGACTGATTAGTTTATACTAAGCAAATACTTTTTACAATTGGGATTTCAATTATCCTTTCATTTTTTTTTTTTTAAACAAATCTGTGACTTCTATACTATTTGGTAGAATTCGTTCGTAAACTAAGCAAATACTTTTTACAAATGGGATTTCCATTAACGACTATTAGAAAAAAATATTCAAAAAACGACATCCTTGAATTTTATTGTAATAAATACGCGTGGACATGTATTCAATTTACACGGATTTTCTATTTTCGTCATCATTACACGTAACAGACATCGACTACCTATTAACTAAGCCGACGTAATCAAATACGAATTTGTAAACGTCGCTAATTAAATATGATATACTTCTACAAAAAACAAAATGAATAATTCCGATATTTCATATTATAATAATTTAAAAAAAAAAAAACACCTAACAATTAATATAAAGATTTACATTTTACTTATTTACATGAAGTTAAAACAACTGTTACTTATACAGAATTTGAACTTTCTTAGAATCGTTTTAAACGATCACTATTGACTAATCACTAACTACTCATTTCATTGATAAATTTTCACTTCAGAAATTTCTGTTGCCTACTTTCAGAAACTTTTCATTCATACAATAAGATAAATCGATGACTTTACATTCAGTTTGGCACTTCCGGTTGACTCGGTGGAATGAATGGAACTCTTCAATTATTAAGTCCAAGTGACGTTTGAAATGCAGAACTACCCTTACTTATTACAATAAAAAATGTTCCCCCACCCACCCCCACCTAAATATATAAGACAGCGACTACATAATAACGTGCCACCCATTATAAATAATATTACAATATTTTTATAAATAATATTACAATATTTTTAAGTATAAAAACTCATCCGACATAATCAAATATGAATTCGTAAACGTCGATAATAAAATATGATACACTTCTTTTTAAGGCATTAGAACTTTACACGATAAAAAAACAATTGACAAATTCAGATATTTTCCATTATAATAAATTTACAAAAAAAACATTAAACTCACAAAAAAAAATTAAAAAAACAATTGCTGAAATTTTTTAATAAACACTTACTCTGTCTGTGATAAGGGGGCCTTTTAAAATTAAAGAAGCCTACAGAGCCACATTAAAATCACCCCCCCCCCCAAACTGCTGCCCTTATATTAAATACATTTTCTTCTTTTTTCAACATACACTAATTGACATTAATTTAGACTTAGATTTACCCGTGAGGCGGTGGCAAGCGACATGTTGTCGATAGTGTTCACCACTCGACTACAACAATATTTCTGTTTCGCACTTACTACAATAACTTCCAGTAGTATTTACTGACCAACACCTCAGATTTGTTTGCCTTTCAAGCTCCAAACGGAAACAGAATTTACGTGCTTTAAATAGTAATTAATGCCCCCCTTCATTTGCCCAATTGATACACATCAGAAACATATTACATACAATAACATATCCTTTGGACTTTTAACACAATACATGGTTCAGATCAAAATTGGTTTAATTTCTTGCAAATCAGACGTGACTAACCTGCCACATTTTCAAGATTTTCATAGCAAGAGTTTTCCATCTAAAGCTAGGTATCCTTATCCAACTCCTAACGAAAGGAAACATTTTAGGAGTGGTCATAGCATACATGTACACTGTTGAGTGGCAGAAAAGAGGATTGCCACATGCTCATTGTCTGGTTTGGCTTCAACAAAAATTGAGATCCTCTGACATAGATTCAGTTATCAGTGCAGAAATTCCGGATCCAGTGGCAGATCCGCTTTTACATGATATCATTAGGCACCATATGATTCATGGACCATGTGGAAACATAAACAGATGTTCACTCTGTCTCAAAGATGGACACTACAGTAAGAGATATCCCAGACACTTCTTGAGTGAAACTCAATCGGATACAAATGGCTACCCACAATATCGACTATCTCCTTTAGCTGGAGGTTTTGAGACGACAGTTACCCTACCTGGCAACATAACGGTTCCTGTAGACAACCGATGGGTTGTACCACATAATAAACTGCTTTGTAAGATTTTTGATGCACATATCAATGTTGAATACTGCAACAGCGTGAAATCAATAAAATACATTTTTAAATATGTAAATAAAGGTAGTGATCAAGCTATCTTCACAATTGAAAGTAATGCTCATGATGAAGTTAAGAGATACGAAACAGGACGTTACATATCAACCAATGAAGCCATTTGGAGAATACTTAACTTTCACATACATGTACATCATCCCCCAGTTATTCACCTATCAGTTACTCTAGAAAATGGACAGCGGATATACTTTACTGAAAGTACTGCAGCAGATAGAGTTGCAAATCCACCTACAACCACTCTAACAGCTTTCTTCAAATTGTGTCAAACAGATTTTTTTGCACGTACACTTTTTTACTCGGAAGTTCCACTTTATTATACCTGGGACAGTAAAACTAAGCTCTTCAAGCGACCACTGAACTGTGTAGAACACAATAAAAATTCCAATATTCATTGTCACCATGTTCTATTTCAGTAAGTAACCAATTTCAAACTCATCAAGAGTTTTCAGAATTCTAATTTCATTTTAACTACATTTTGTTTATACAAATTACCAATTCTAAAATGACAACTCTCCCAGAGTTTAGAATAATTAAATAATTAATGATGCCCCCCCCCCGAGTTGAGAATAATTAGAAAATGAATGACACATCCACCAGAGTTGAGAATGACTTAAAAATGAATGACACATCTCCAGAGTTGAGAATAACTAAAAATGAATGACAGTTGAGAATTGACTAAAAGAACATGGTTTTGGTTGCTTAACATCCAAACATGCCTCCCAAAATTCAACCTCTGGTCCCCGTTCTGGGAGGTGGTAACAGGGTAAAACAGTGTAAATGCTTAGGAGGTTATGGATGCAACTTTACACCAGTTCTTATAGCCCGTTTCACTCTGTATAACCCTGGCTAACGAGGCTCTGGTAATGTATTCTTCAACTATTTTGTTTCAAACAAGTATTTTTATTTGCTTGCTATTTATTCTATTAGTTTATCGATGTTACATTCAATAAACAGCATGTGTATCATTCTATTAACTATGCAACACCATATAAATACTGCTACATGATATAAACCAAACCATGCACACAGATGAAGCAAGGGAGACAGTCGAAGAGAGAGGGGAAAACGGTCATTATCAGAGAAAATATTTTTGTTTACTTTTTTGGTGCACATTCTTTTTTTTATAATTATTTTCACTTTCTAACTAAATGTTTGAAAACTATTAGCATTGAAACTTAGTGAAAACAATGGCACTTTGGTGAGAAGTGAAATGACTGTATAGTCCCATTGAGACTCCCTCGTGAATATAGTAAGGCACCTCACCCAACAGGCAATAGTAAATACATCTCCTATTAGAAAGTTACACAAAGGAAAACGTCAACACAAATTTACACTAGAGTATTGATTTACTCCTCTCCAGGAGTTAGGCACAAGGCCAGTTTTTATCTTACTCCCACAAGTCTGGTTGGGAAAGTGGGGTTTAAAAATTGCCTGGGCAGCCTGTCGGCATTCCCCGGTAGGGGCGCCTCAGGCAGTAAGCAATAAACTTACTCCTCCCCAAAGAGGGGAGGCAAAGCCTGGGAAGGTGGACCTCCTAGAACTGCACAGGACAGACCCATAGACCGGCGTAAATCAAGCCCCGAAGGCCAGACGATACCAGTTTATCGGGTGCAGTATCCATCGGAACAGATACTACACTTTGATCTTAGCCAAAAGGCGTTATTTAACCCCTACCCACAATAGGAATATGTGACACAAGGTCGGAAAGTGGGATTTGAAAAGCCAGCGCTCGAGAGGGTGAGCACTCTGGCCATTAAAAATTTCCTGGGCAGCCCCGTCGGCATTCCCCGGTAGGGGCGCCTCAGGCAGTAAGCAATTAACTTACTCCTCCCCAAAGAGGGGAGGTAAAACCTGGGAGGGTGGACCTCTTAGAACTGCACAGGACAGATCAGACCCAAAGATCACTGATCATCACAAACGAAGGACTCTGTTCTTGCAATAATAACTACGTCATAGCTCTCATGTTTTTAATTATCTATTCCTCAAAATCATAAAAGAAAGAACATTCTTTGGGGTGGATTCTTGATGATAGCAAGTCACTAATAAGAACTTAACACAAACATTTCAGTACTTTCATATTTTGAGTTTTAAAAAGTGATTATTAATGATGTACATTTTTAGCCACATCATTTTGATTACTGTACTAATTCAATTGAATAATATATTTTCTAATTTTATCTTCCATTTCAGACAATTTGGTTGTTTTTCCCAATTACATCTTTCATTTAAGTGAATTTGCCTACTTAGTTTCATTAACCACACAATCAACCTGGAGATTTCGATGATGACAATGTAGCTTGAAATTTATTTTTATATTCTTTTATATAAAATGAAGACTATAGCAAAAATCTTATTACAAATAATCAAAATGAGGACGGTTAAAAAAACGTTTTATTACTAAAACATCACGGTTGAACAATGTGTTTCTGTGATTGATATCATTAAGTGCTGCAGTTCCTTTTGTAAATTTGTGTTTTTATCTTTTGACACAATTACACATTCTCAAAAGACACATTAAAATAAAAATCACCCATTTAAATATAAAATTGTTTTTGTTTTTTTTTCATTATATTCTTGCTTGAAAGTGGTGAACAAACTTAAAATAAATGTGTTTCAATATATTGAGCAATAAACTAATCATTTTTCATAAATATGTTAAGCACATTTTTTGACTATTGTTTTGTTGTTCATGCCTAGGTTTATAATCTGAAACAAACTCAGGAGCAATAAATTATTACTGCACTAGGACACTTTCTAAATGTTATATTTTGTAGAAAACACTGATCAGTTCCCTAGATGCAACAGATGTGTGCAATAATGCAGTAGGACACTCAAAATATAGTAAATGCTGCATTCGGATGTACTTAATACTCTAGATAGAGCAAGTATGTGTTAGAATATAGTGTGACTCTTAGTATGTCTTATGGTGAATCTAACAGTGCACAATATCATAGAGATAGCATGTGTGTAATTTACTAATGGATATATACTAAATCAGTAACTGTTCAATATGTTAGATAGAACAGTGTAACACTTGGTAAGGTGTACCTGCTTAATCTGTCGGTGTTCTTTACCCTAAATACAGCAGTTTTCTGTAAATTCGGTCTATTCTACTTTTAACTAGAATGATCAGTCACCACAATACCACATTTACTCATAACCTTATATTTGCTTTTTGCTTTATTGAACAAGTTGTAAACTTTCATTCTTTTTAGTTTTTACGGACGTTAACCAAACACTTCGACTGGTACCGACTTCAGTTACCAATTAAGGGTTGTAGCATCCATCTGAACAAATACTAAACTTTGAATTATTTACTTGCAGAAAATATGAAAAAATTACATTCAAAACAAGGCTTTCAAAAGTGTTCTAAAGTAATAAAAATGTATATCCTACTATAACTAGAATGTTAGTCACCACAATACCACATTTACTCATAACACAAATTAGACACAAGACCATCAGAAGTGTGGGAAAGAGTGTCGTCGGTCATCATTGTTCTAACATATGAAAAAAAATTAATATTTCTATGTTTCCCCAGCTAAGACATTTGTTGCTGAGCAAGGTTAGTGGAAGGTTAACATAAAATAGTAAATTCTTTACAGTAAGGTAACATTGGCATTTTCCCTTTAATGTTATCAATAATTAAACACTGCTTTTAATGTTATCCAGTAAAAGAGAATAGCAAATCAGTCAGCATTTTTTTACATTGAAATTTAACAAGTTCTAGGCGCTTGATTGTGATAGTGCTCTCTTGGCCTCCTTATTTTAAAAGTGCTCATTATCCTACATAGAACGAGTGTTTAATTAAATAGAGTTCAATATCCTAGATAGAGCAGGTGTGTTTATTATACACACCATAGCACAGGATTAAAAAAAAAAAAATGATGTTCGGGAAGCAGTCAAACAGTGAAACAGTCAAAGCTGGAGGTTCGGGAAAAGATTCAGAGCTTGCAGTATATGAAAGAGTCACCCTGATGTTTAAGGAGTCGGAGCCAGCTCTTCAGGAAGTAGTCAGGTCCTAATTGTTCAGGTAGGAGTCAGAGCCTGATGTTCAGGAAAGAGTCAAGGTCTGGAGTTCAACCCGAATGGAATATTACGGAGTCTGAGTAGAATGTATAGGAAGGGTCCCCATTGGTAGTACTATTATTTATATTCATATAAAATAATGTCTCGATCGGTGAATTTAAAAGAAAAAATTATTCTTCCCCATTGATACCATTTATTATATTCATATAAAATATTTAATCGGTGATCAACTTAGGTTATTTAATCTAACGTACACAAACATGAAAGAAGTAAATAGACACCATTATTATCATAAACAAAGACTGCTGTCAGAGGGGCCCGATCGACCTAGGTTATTTTATCTAACATAAGCGGACATGAAGAAGTAAATAAACAAACACCCTTATTAACATTAATAATGAAGACAAATATGGTACTTTTAATAGAAATGTTACATTTTTACTCCAGGGAATGGAGAGGTAGTGCAGAGTTTAGGGGAGGCCGGTGATAGTGTAGCCAGGGTGAATTGGCAACCATGTACGTGACATCTTTTACTCCTGGCAACTGTGGAAGGAGGGCGACTGGAGAAGTGATCCCCTGTGCAACGCCAATAGGTACGTATATAGTATGCGCACCGGGGCTGTAATAGGTACGTATATAGCATGTGAACAGGGATGGCGATAAGTACGTACATACCATGCGCACCTGGGCGACAATAGATACGGATTTAGCATTCACACCAGAGTGGCGATAGGTACTTATATATTATGTACCTATATAGAAGGCACAGACAGAGGTGGTACTTTTTATAGAAATATGTCATACTTTTGCCCTGGCCAACGTAAGAGGAATGGTGGAGAAGAAACAGCTTTCGCAAAAGGCAAAATGAGAAAGTAGCTGTGAAATTGGGCGACCAGAGAAGAGAAAAGTAGAAAGATAAAGAGACGGCTATAGAGAAAGGGAGAGAAATCGAAGTTTGAATATAAAGATGTTGAATATAAAGATGTTACACACGTGATTTTTCTTCTATTCAATAACCTGAGCAACGCCGGGTAGCCCTGTCATCATGTTCTTTTTCAGTAAGTCACCAATTTCAAACTCCTCAAGAGTTTTCAGAATTCTAAATTCATTTTTACTCCGAAAATGACCTAAAGTCTAAATCAGTAAGAATCTAAAATCAACGAATAAACAAAACAAAATTGACAACTGAAATGTGTAAAACACAATAAAAATTCCAATATTCATTGTCACCATGTTCTATTTCAGTAAGTCACCGATTTGAAACTCCTCAAGAGTTTTCAGAATTCTAAATTCATTTTAACTACATTTTTTTATACAAATTACCAATTCTAAAATGACAACTCTCCCAGAGTTTAGAATAATTAAATAATGAATGATGCCCCTCCCCCCTGAGTTGAGAATAATTAGAAAATGAATGACACATCTACCAGAGTTGAGAATGACTTAAAAATGAATGACACCTCTCCAGAGTTGAGAATAACTTAAAAATGAATGACAGTTGAGAGTTGACTAAAAGAACATGGTTTTGGTTGCTTAACATCCAAACATGCCTCCCAAAATTCAACCTCTGGTCCCTGTTCTGGGAGGTGGTAACAGGGTAAAACAGTGTAAATGCTTAGGAGGTTATGGATGTAACTTTACACCAGTTCTTATAGCCCGTTTCACTCTGTATAACCCTGGCTAACGAGGCTCTGGTAATGTATTCTTCAACTATTTTGTTTCAAACAAGTATTTTTATTTGCTTGCTATTTATTCTATTAGTTTGTCGATGTTACATTCAATAAACAGCATGTGTATTATTCTATTAACTATGCAACACCATATAAATACTGCCACATGATATAAACCAAACCATGCACACAAATGAAGCAAGGGAGACAGTTGGACAGATAGGGGAAAACAGTCATTATTAGAGAAAATATTTTTGTTTACTTTTTTGGTGCACATTCTTTTTTTTATAATTATTTTCACTTTCTAACTAAATGTTTGAAAACTATTAGCACTGAAACTTAGTGAAAACAATGGCACTTTGGTTAGAAGTGAAATGACTGTATAGTCCCATTGAGACTCCCTCGTGAATATAGTGAGGCACCTCACCCAACAGGCAATAGTAAATACATCTCCTATTAGAAAGTTACACAAAGGAAAACGTCAACACAAATTTACACTAGAGTATTGATTTACTCCTCTCCAGGAGTTAGGCACAAGGTCAGTTTTTATTTTACTCCCACAAGTCGGGTTGGGAAAGTGGGGTTTAAAAATTGCCTGGGCAGCCCAGTCGGCATTCCCCGGTAGGGGCGCTTCAGGCAGTAAGCAATAAACTTACTCCTCCCCAAAGAGGGGAGGCAAAGCCTGGGAAGGTGGACCTCCTAGAACTGCACAGGACAGACCCATAGACCGGCGTAAATCAAGCCCCGAAGGCCAAGACGATACCAGTTTATGGGGTGCAGTATCCATGGAACAGATACTACACTTTGATCTTAGCCAAAAGGCGTTATTTAACCCCTACCCACAATAGGAATATGTTACACAAGGTCGGAAAGTGGGATTTGAAAAGCCAGCGCTCGAGAAGGTGAGCACTCTGGCCATTAAAAATTTCCTGGGCAGCCCCGTCGGCATTCCCCGGTAGGGGCGCCTCAGGCAGTAAGCAATTAACTTACTCCTCCCCAAAGAGGGGAGGTAAAGCCTGAGAGGGTGGACCTCCTAGAACTGCACAGGACAGATCAGACCAACAGACCGGCGGAAACCAAGCCCCGAAGGCCAAGACAATACCGATCTATGAAGTGCAGTATCCATCGGAACAGATACTACACTTTGATCTTAGCCAAAAGGCGTTATTTAATCCCCACCCACAATAGGAATATGTGACACAAGGTCTGAAAGTGGGATTTGAAAAGCCAGCGCTCGAGAAGGTGAGCACTCTGGCCATTACAAATTTCCTGGGCAGCCCTGTCGACATTCCCTGACAGGGGCGCATCAGGCAGCAAGCAATTAACTTACTCCTCCTCAAAGAGGGGAGGTAAAGCCTGGGAGGGTGGACCTCTTAGAACTGCACAGGACAGATCAGACTCACAGACCGGCGGAAACCAAGCCCCGAAGGCCAAGACAACACCGATCCATGAAGTGCAGCACCCATCGGAAAGATACCACACTTTGATCTTAGCCAAAAGGCCAAGCTATTTTACTACTAAACAATATCTTAGTTCTGTTTCAGTTTGGAATTGCTTAACAGCCTGAGACCCCCCAGTACCAGAAAATCTCAATTGAAGCAGCCTTTTTCAATAGAGTACAGCATTTGTTCTTTGTAATTTTATATCTTTTACTACAAAACTATCTATTTTTAAACAAACTGCATTTTATCCTTTTCTATTCACAATTCAGAACACCTTTGAAATAGATTCCTTTATGTTCTATATATTTGATGCTTTCTTTCCTTCAGATTTGATTATCAGAGTCCGGCTATACCACAATTTGAATTAAGAGAAATTCAGACTACCCATTACTTTATGCATGGATTAATAGACACTATTTATTCTTATGAACACAGGACTCACTGCTTCAGTTATTTTTTTTGTGAGTGTGTAATCTCTATGAACAATTTCTTTTTACTACATGACTTTAGTTTGATGTATGATTAGTAAAAAAAAAAAGAAGATCACTGATCATCACAAACGAAGGACTCTGTTCTTGCAATAATAACTATGTCATAGCTCTCATGTTTATAATTATCTATTCCTCAAAATCATAAAAGAAAGAACATTCTTTGGGGTGAATTCTTGATGATAGCAAGTCACTAATAAGAACTTAACACAAACATTTCAGTACTTTCATATTTTGAGTTTTAAAAAGTGATTATTAATGATGTACATTTTTAGCCACATCATTTTGATTACTGTACTCATTCATTTGAATAATATATTTTCTAATTTCATCTTCCATTTCAGACAATTTGGTTGTTTTTCTCAATTACATCTTTCATTTAAGTGAATTTGCCTACTTAGTTTCATTAACCACACAATCAACCTGGAGATTTCGATGATGACAATGTAGCTTGAAATTTATTTTTATATTCTTTTATATAAAATGAAGACTATAGCAAAAATCTTATTACAAATAATCAAAATGAGGACGGTTAAAAAAACGTTTTATTAACTAAAACATCACGGTTGAACAATGTGTTTCTGTGATTGATATCATTAAGTGCTGCAGTTCCTTTTGTAAATTTGTGTTTTTATCTTTTGACACAATTACACATTCTCAAAAGACACATTAAAATAAAAATCACCCATTTAAATATAAAATTGTTTTTGTTTTTTTTTCATTATATTCTTGCTTGAAAGTGGTGAACAAACTTAAAATAAATGTGTTTCAATATATTGAGCAATAAACTAATCATTTTTCATAAATATGTTAAGCACATTTTTTTACTATTGTTTTGTTGTTCATGCCTAGGTTTATAATCCGAAACAAACTCAGGAGCAATATATTATTACTGCACTAGGACACTTTCTAAATGTTATATTTTGTAGAAAACACTGATCAGTTCCCTAGATGCAACAGATGTGTGCAATAATGCAGTAGGACACGCAAAACATAGTAAATGCTGCATTCGGATGTACTTAATACTCTAGATAGAGCAAGTATGTGTTATAATATAGTGTGACTCTTAGTATGTCTTATGGTGAATCTAACAGTGCACAATATCATAGAGATAGCATGTGTGTAATTTACTAATGGATATATACTAAATCAGTAACTGTTCAATATGTTAGATAGAACAGTGTAACACTTGGTAAGGTGTACCTGCTTAATCTGTCGGTGTTCTTTACCCTAAATACAGCAGCTGTCTGTAAATTCGGTCTATTCTACTTTTGACTAGAATGATCAGTCACCACAATACCACATTTACTCATAACCTTATATTTGCTTTTTGCTTTATTGAACAAGTTGTAAACTTTCATTCTTTTTAGTTTTTACGGACGTTAACCAAACACTTCGACTGGTACCGACTTCAGTTACCAATTAAGGGTTGTAGCATCCATCTGAACAAATACTAAACTTTGAATTATTTACTTGCAGAAAATATGAAAAAATTACATTCAAAACAAGGCTTTCAAAAGTGTTCTAAAGTAATAAAAATGTATATCCTACTATAACTAGAATGTTAGTCACCACAATACCACATTTACTCATAACACAAATTAGACACAAGACCATCAGAAGTGTGGGAAAGAGTGTCGTCGGTCATCATTGTTCTAACATATGAAAAAAAATTAATATTTCTATGTTTCCCCAGCTAAGACATTTGTTGCTGAGCAAGGTTAGTTGAAGGTTAACATAAAATAGTAAATTCTTTACAGTAAGGTAACATTGGCATTTTCCCTTTAATGTTATCAATAATTAAACACTGCTTTTAATGTTATCCAGTAAAAGAGAATAGCAAATCAGTCAGCATTTTTTTACATTGAAATTTATCAAGTTCTAGGCGCTTGATTGTGATAGTGCTCTCTTGGCCTCCTTATTTTAAAAGTGCTCATTATCCTACATAGAACGAGTGTTTAATTAAATATAGTGCAATATCCTAGATAGAGCAGATGTGTTTATTATACACACCATAGCACAGGATTAAAAAAAAAAAACTGATGTTCGGGGAGCAGTGAAACAGTGAAACAGTCAAAGCTGGAGGTTCGGGAAAAGATTCAGAGCTTGCAGTATATGAAAGATTCACCCTGATGTTTAAGGAGTCGGAGCCAGCTCTTCAGGAAGTAGTCAGGTCCTAATTGTTCGGGTAGGAGTCAGAGCCTGATGTTCAGGAAAGAGTCAAGGCCTGGAGTTCAACCCGAATGGTATATTACGGAGTCTGAGTAGAATGTATAGGAAGGGTCCCCATGTTAGCACTATTATTTATATTCATATAAAATAATGTTTCGATCGGTGAATTTAAAAGAAAAAATTATTCTTCCCCATTGATACCATTTATTATATTCATATAAAATATTTAATCGGTGGTCAACCTAGGTTATTTAATCTAACGTACACAAACATGAAAGAAGTAAATAGACACCATTATTATCATAAACAAAGACTGCTGTCAGAGGGGCCTGATCGACCTAGGTTATTTTATCTAACATACACGGACATGAAGAAGTAAATAAACAAACACCCTTATTAACATTAATAATGAAGACAAATATGGTACTTTTTATAGAAATTTTACATTTTACTCCAGGGAATGGAGAGGTAGTGCAGAGTTTAGGGGAGGCCGGTGATAGTGTAGCCAGGGTGAATTGGCAACCATGTACGTGACATCTTTTACTCCTGGCAACTGTGGAAGGAGGGCGACTGGAGAAGTGATCCCCATGCAACGCCAATAGGTACTTATATAGTATGCGCACCGGGGCTGTAATAGGTACGTATATAGCATGTGAACAGGGATGGCGATAAGTAAGTACATACCATGCGCACCTGGGCGACAATAGATACGGATTTAGCATTCACACCAGAGTGGCGATAGGTACTTATATATTATGTACCTATATAGAAGGCACAGACAGAGGTGGTACTTTTTATAGAAATATGTCATACTTTTGCCCTGGCCAACGTAAGAGGAATGGTGGAGAAGAAACAGCTTTCGCAAAAGGCAAAATGAGAAAGTAGTTGTTAAATTGGGCGACCAGAGAAGAGAAAAGTAGAAAGATAAAGAGACGGCTATAAAGAAAGGGAGAGAAATAGAAGTTTGAATATAAAGATGTTACACACGCAATTTTTCTTCTATTCTATAACCTGAGCAACGCCGGGTAGCCCTGCTAGTCTATTATATAAACGTCACCTGTCTGTATGGATGTATGTATGTATGTATGTATGTATGTATGTATGTATGTATGTATGTATGTATGTATGTTGGTCTTCTCCTCCGATACTACCCAACAGAAACTCACGCAGATGACTTTATTAAAACCAGCCAGCCCCCAGACGTGCTATCTCTGAAAATTGGGGGGAAACGTTCATATTTTCGTATAGAAATGGCTCGAAACGTTGAGGGGGGGGGATGTTTTAAAAAATCAAGACATAGTACAAAAACGATTTGCGCATGCGTGAAATATATGTCACTTCCTCAATAAGACCATTTTGAACGCGCCAAATATGAAAAACGTAAGTTTACGTACTTTTTTTATTTGTTTCTGTAATCAACAATTATAAACAACTTAATTTTTATTTAAACAAAAAAATTCGCTAATATTATTTGTTTATTAAACGTATCGTAAAAAATATATATATATATGAGTTTATTATGCATTCTGTCCTCGTGGGGAGGCAAGTAATAACCGACACAAAAACATTTTTGTTTAGTTTTCCAACGTGAAACGCAATATATTTTAATAAATAAACAAAATATATACATTTTAAAAAATAACTGTACATCACGCATAATCAACAATTAAGATCGATAATTTTATTTACAAATATTTCTATAACTTAATTTTTTTGTTTATTAAACGTATCGTAAAAAAAAAAAACACGATATGACTTTATTATGCAATCTCCCTTCGTGGGGACGCAAGTAAATATTTACATTTCTCTTCGTAAGCGAAATAAAACGGTATTTTCACACTTAAATAAAAACATTTGACTGACAAGTGTTCTTCCCCCCCCCCCAAAAAAAAACACAACAAATTAAAATATATTTATTGCTAATATTATTTGTTTATTAAACGTATCGTAAAAAAAATATATATATATGAGTTTATTATGCATTCTGTCCTCGTGGGGAGATACAAAAACATGTTTGTTTAGTTTCCCAACGTGAAACGCAATATATTTTAATAAATAAACAAAATATATACATTTTAAAAAATAACTGTACATCACGCATAATCAACAATTAAGATCAATAATTTTATTTACAAATATTTCTATAACTTAATTTTTTTGTTTACTAAACGTATCGTAAAAAAAAAAAACACGATATGACTTTATTATGCAATCTCCCTTCGTGGGGACGCAAGTAAATATTTACTTTTCTCTTCGTAAGCGAAATAAAACGGTATTTTCACACTTAAATAAAAACATCTGACTGACAATTGTTCATTCCCCCCCCAAAAAAAAACACAACAAATTAAAATATATTTATTTTATTCATCTAATTCAGCTCTTATCATTGTTGCTACAATACTAACGTAATAAGTTCAGAAACAAAAAAACACTTACAGATTTAGCGATTGTTATTCTATTATTTATTCTTTCTTCGTAGCATTTTCACGTTAGCAAACAGTTTAATTTATTTTGCACAAAGAATACACATCAAACATATGATATTATAATACATACTAAACAATATTCCAAATAACTTTTATATTTCGTAGGGGGGGAATTCAGTTGGTAAATTTATAGAAGTGCACCTTTCGTATTTCGACCCCTAAAAAAAAAAAGTATCAACTTTTTTGGCAAAATTACATGTAAACAGCCTCAACAAATATCCGCTATGAAAATTTTATGAAAATTGTTATTATTTTAGATTTTAGGAGGGGGGCACTTTCCTATATAAGTTATACGTAAAGTGAGCACGCATTTCTGGTCCACCGAATCTCAACTCTCGTATTTCGACCTCTAAAAGAAAAAAAAAGTTTCTACTTTTTTGGCAAAATTACATGTAAACAGCCTCAACAAATATCGGCTATGAAAAAAAAATTATTAAAATTATTATTTTAGATGTTAGGAGGGGGGGGGTCACTTTCCTATATAAGTTATACGTAAAGTGAGCACGCATTTCTTGACCACTTAGAATCGCACCTCTCGTATTTCGACCCCTAAAAAAAAAAAAGTTTCTACTTTTTTGGCAATATTACATGTAAACTACCTCAACAAATATCCGCTATGAAAAAAAAATTATTAAAATTATTATTTTAGATGTTAAGAGGGGGGGGTCACTGTTTTAAGAGTTTTTAATCTATGCATTTGTATGTTTTTGAATGTTTTTAATGTTTTAAATGTTTTTTTTATTCTATGCATTTTGGGCGCTTATGGTCACGTTTTGCAAAATGAATGTCGCAGAAAAAATAAGAATGTGTTATTTATTATACAGTTTTATTCTTTTAAATGCTTAATTTTTTTGCTTAGTTGGATATTCCGAACAAAGCAACACTAACCCTAACCCTTACAAAAAAAATTGTATTTGTGAAAAGTCTCAAAATTTTAAAAAGTTTCTTTTTTCGGAATATCCAACCAAACACTAACCCTAACCCCCAAAAATGTAAGCATTTAAAAAGAATAAGTCTGTTTTTGTCCGTTTCAAAAGCTATATCAGTACCAAAATGCCCAAATGTGTACCTGCCCCCCCCCCCTTCGCCCCAAATAAAATCTAAAATAACGTTTGTTGAATATTTCTTTCAACACGTGTTCGCTAGGGTGCGATTCTAAGTGGTCAAGAAATGCGTGCTCACTTTACGTATAACTTATATAGGAAAGTGCCCCCCCCCTCCTAACATCTAAAATAACAAATTTCATTTTTTTTTTTCATAGCGGATATTTGTAGAGGCTGTTTACATGTAATTTTGCCAAAAAAGTAGAAACTTTTTTTTTTTTTTTTTAGGGGTCGAAATACGAGAGTTGAGATTCGGTGGACCAGAAAGGTGTGCTCACTTTACGTATAACTTATATAATAAAATACCCCCCCCTCCTAAATTCTAAAATAATAACAATTTTCATACATTTTTTTCTTAGCAGATTTTTTTGAGGCTGTTTACATGTAATTTGCCAAAAAAAGTAGAAACTTTTTTTTTAGGGGTCGAAATACGAAAGGTGCACTTCTATAAATTTACCAAAAAAATTATACTCTAACATATAAGATACAATTTTTTTAACGTTTTCCTTCTGTTAAGAAATATACACCTCAAGAATCAATATATACCAATAATTATACCTTTCACTTCTTTTATAAACAAACAAATATGTGACTTCTACACTATTTGGACCGGACTGATTAGTTTATACTAAGCAAATACTTTTTACAAATGGGATTTCAATTATCCTTTCATTTTTTTTTTTAAAAACAAATCTGTGACTTCTATACTATTTGGACCGACCTGTTTGGTAGAATTCGTTCGTAAACTAAGCAAATACTTTTTACAAATGGGATTTCCATTAACGACTATGAGAAAAAAATATTCAAAAAACGACATCCTTGAATTTTATTGTAATAAATACGCGTGGACATGTATTCAATTTACACGGATTTTCTATTTTCGTCATCATTACACGTAACGGACATCGACTACCTATAACTAAGCCGACGTAATCAAATACGAATTTGTAAACGTCGCTAATTAAATATGATATACTTCTACAAAAAACAAAATGAATAATTCCGATATTTCATATTATAATAATTAAAAAAAAAAAAAACACCTAACAATTAATATAAAGATTTACATTTTACTTATTTACATGAAGTTAAAACAACTGTTACTTATACAGAATTTGAACTTTCTTAGAATCGTTTTAAACGATCACTATTGACTAATCACTAACTACTCATTTCATTGATAAATTTTCACTTCAGAAATTACTGTTGCCTACTTTCAGAAACTTTTCATTCATACAATAAGATAAATCGATGACTTTACATTCAGTTTGGCACTTCCGGTTGACTCGGTGGAATGAATGGAACTCTTCAATTATTAAGTCCAAGTGACGTTTGAAATGCAGAACTACCCTTACTTATTACAATAAAAAATATTCCCCCACCCACCCCCACCTAACTATATAAGACAGCGACTACATAATAACGTGCCACCCATTATAAATAATATTACAATATTTTTATAAATAATATTACAATATTTTTAAGTATAAAAACTCATCCGACATAATCAAATATGAATTCGTAAACGTCGATAATAAAATATGATACACTTCTTTTTAAGGCATTAGAACTTTACACGATAAAAAAACAATTAACAAATTCGGATATTTTCCATTATAATAAATTTTTTTAAAAAACTCATTAAACTCACAAAAAAAATAAAAAAACAATTGCTGAAATTTTTTAATAAACACTTACTCTGTCTGTGATAAGGGGGCCTTTGAAAATTAAAGAGGCCTACAGAGCCACATTACAATCACCCCCCCCCCTCCCAAAACTGCTGCCCTTATATTAAATACATTTTCTTCTTTTTTCAACATACACTAATTGACATTAATTTAGACTTAGATTTACCCGTGAGGCGGTGGCAAGCGACATATTGTCGATAGTGTTCACCACTCGACTACAACAATATTTCTGTTTCACACTTACTACAATAACTTCCAGTAGTATTTACTGACCAACACATCAGATTTGTTTGCCTTTCAAGCTCCATACGGAAATAGAATTTACATGCTTTAAATAGTTATTAATGCCCCCCCTTTATTTGCCCAATTGATACACATCAGAAACATATTACATACAATAACATATCCTTTGGACTTTTAACACAATACATGGTTCAGATCAAAATTGGTTTAATTTCTTGCAAATCAGACGTGACTAACCTGCCACATTTTCAAGATTTTCATAGCAAGAGTTTTCCATCTAAAGCTAGGTATCCAACTCCTAATGAAAGGAAACATTTTAGGAGTGGTCATAGCATACATGTACACTGTTGAGTGGCAGAAAAGAGGATTGCCACATGCTCATTGTCTGGTTTGGCTTCAACAAAAATTGAGATCCTCTGACATAGATTCAGTTATCAGTGCGGAAATTCCGGATCCAGTGGCAGATCCGGTTTTACATGATATCATTAGGCACCATATGATTCATGGACCATGTGGAAACATAAACAGATGTTCACTCTGTCTCAAAGATGGACACTACAGTAAGAGATATCCCAGACACTTCTTGAGTGAAACTCAATCGGATACAAATGGCTACCCACAATATCGACTATCTCCTTTAGCTGGAGGTTTTGAGACGACAGTTACCCTACCTGGCAACATAACGGTTCCTGTAGACAACCGATGGGTTGTACCACATAATAAACTGCTTTGTAAGATTTTTGATGCACATATCAATGTTGAATACTGCAACAGCGTGAAATCAATAAAATACATTTGTAAATATGTAAATAAAGGTAGTGATCAAGCTATCTTCACAATTGAAAGTAATGCTCATGATGAAGTTAAGAGATACGAAACAGGACGTTACATATCAACCAATGAAGCCATTTGGAGAATACTTAACTTTCACATACATGTACATCATCCCCCAGTTATTCACCTATCAGTTACTCTAGAAAATTGACAGCGGATATACTTTACTGAAAGTACTGCAGCAGATAGAGTTGCAAATCCACCTACAACCACTCTAACAGCTTTCTTCAAATTGTGTCAAACAGATTTTTTTGCACGTACACTTTTTTACTCGGAAGTTCCACTTTATTATACCTGGGACAGTAAAACTAAGCTCTTCAAGCGACAACTGAACTGTGTAGAACACAATAAAAATTCCAATATTCATTGCCACCATGTTCTTTTTCAGTAAGTCACAAATTTCAAACTCATCAAGAGTTTTTAGAATTCTAAATTCATTTTAACTACATTTTGTTTATACAAATTACCAATTCTAAAATGACAACTCTCCCAGAGTTTAGAATAATTAAATAATGAATGATGCCCCCCCCCTGAGTTGAGAATAATTAGAAAATGAATGACACATCCACCAGAGTTGAGAATGACTTAAAAATGAATGACACCTCTCCAGAGTTGAGAATAACTAAAAATGAATGACAGTTGAGAATTGACTAAAAGAACATGGTTTTGGTTGCTTAACATCCAAACATGCCTCCCAAAATTCAACCTCTGGTCCCTGTTCTGGAAGGTGGTAACAGGGTAAAACAGTGTAAATGCTTAGGAGGATATGGATGTAACTTTACACCAGTTCTTATAGCCAGTTTCACTCTGTATAACCCTGGCTAACAAGGCTCTGGTAATGTATTCTTCAACTATTTTGTTTCAAACAAGTATTTTTATTTGCTTGCTATTTATTCTATTAGTTGTCGATGTTACATTCAATAAACAGCATGTGTATTATTCTATTAACTATGCAACACCATATAAATACTGCCACATGATATAAACCAAACCATGCACACAAATGAAGCAAGGGAGACAGTCGGACAGATAGGGGAAAACAGTCATTATCAGAGAAAATATTTTTTTTACTTTTTTGGTGCACATTCTTTTTTTTATAATTATTTTCACTTTCTAAGTAAATGTTTGAAAACTATTAGCACTGAAACTTAGTGAAAACAATGGCACTTTGGTGAGAAGTGAAATGACTGTATAGTCCCATTGAGACTCCCTCGTGAATATAGTAAGGCACCTCACCCAACAGGCAATAGTAAATACATCTCCTATTAGAAAGTTACACAAAGGAAAACGTCAACACAAATTTACACTAGAGTATTGATTTACTCCTCTCCAGGAGTTAGGCACAAGGTCAGTTTTTATCTTACTCCCACAATAAAAAAAATCACTAACTACTCATTTCATTGATAAATTTTCACTTCAGAAATTACTGTTGCCTACTTTCAGAAACTTTTCATTCATAGAATAAGATAAATCGATGATTTTACATTCAGTCTGGCACTTCCGGTTGACTCGGTGGAATGAATGGAACTCTTCAATTATTAAGTCCAAGTGACGTTTGAAATGCAGAACTATCCTTACTTATTACAATAAAATATCAGAATTTGTTAAAGTTTTTGTATTGTTTTTTTTCTTATTTTTTAGAGTTTAAAGTTTTATTTTTTATTTTTTTTTTTAAATGAAAGATCCGTGTAAACGGATTAAATGTTCCCCCACCCACCCCACCTAAATATATACGACAGCGACTACATAATAACGTGCCACCCATTATAAATAATATTACAATATTTTTATAAATTATATTACAATATTTTTAAGTATAAAAACTCATCCGACACAATCACATATGCATTCGTAAACGTCGATAATTAAATATGATACACTTCTTTTTAAGGCATTAGAACTTTACACGATAAAAAAACAATTGACAAATTCGGATATTTTCCATTATAATAAATTTAAAAAAAAAAAAAATTAAACTCACAAAAAAAAAATAAAAAAACCAATTGCTGAAATTTTTTAATAAACACTTACGACAATTAAGAGAAATTCAGACTAACACAGGACTCACTGCTTCAGTTATTTTTTTTGTGTGTGTGTAATCATTATGAACAATTTCTTTTTAATACATGACTTTAGTTTGATGTATGATTAGTAAAAAAAAAAAGATCACTGACTATCACAAACGAAGGACTCTATAATAATAACTCTATTGCAATAATAACTACGTCATAGCTCTCATGTTTTTAATTACCTATTCCTCAAAATCATAAAAGAAAGAACATTCTTTGGGGTGAATTCTTGATGATAGCAAGTCACTAATAAGAACTTAACACAAACATTTCAGTACTTTCATATTTTGAGTTTTAAAAAGTGATTATTAATGATGTACATTTTTAGCCACATCATTTTGATTACTGTACTCATTCAATTGAATAATATATTTTCTAATTTCATCTTCCATTTCAGACAATTTGGTTGTTTTTCCCAATTACATCTTTCATTTAAGTGAATTTGCCTACTTAGTTTCATTAACCACACAATCAACCTGGAGATTTCGATGATGACAATGTAGCTTGAAATTTATTTTTATATTCTTTTATATAAAATGAAGACTATAGCAAAAATCTTATTACAAATAATCAAAATGAGGACGGTTAAAAAAACGTTTTATTACTAAAACATCACGGTTGAACAATGTGTTTCTGTGATTGATATCATTAAGTGCTGCAGTTCCTTTTTTAAATTTGTGTTTTTATCTTTTGACACAATTACACATTCTCAAAAGACACATTAAAATAAAAATCACCCATTTAAATATAAAATTGTTTTTGTTTTTTTTCATTATATTCTTGCTTGAAAGTGGTGAACAAACTTAAAATAAATGTGTTTCAATATATTGAGCAATAAACTAATCATTTTTCATAAATATGTTAAGCACATTTTTTGACTATTGTTTTGTTGTTCATGCCTAGGTTTATAATCTGAAACAAACTCAGGAGCAATACATTATTACTGCACTAGGACACTTTCTAAATGTTATATTTTGTAGAAAACACTGATCAGTTCCCTAGATGCAACAGATGTGTGCAATAATGCAGTAGGACACTCAAAACATAGTAAATGCTGCATTCGGATGTACTTAATACTCTAGATAGAGCAAGTATGTGTTATAATATAGTGTGACTCTTAGTATGTCTTATGGTGAATCTAACAGTGCACAATATCATAGAGATAGCATGTGTGTAATTTACTAATGGATATATACTAAATCAGTAACTGTTCAACATGTTAGATAGAACAGTGTAACACTTGGTAAGGTGTACCTGCTTAATCTGTCGGTGTTCTTTACCCTAAATACAGCAGCTTTCTGTAAATTCGGTCTATTCTACTTTTAACTAGAATGATCAGTCACCACAATACCACATTTACTCATAACCTTATATTTGCTTTTTGCTTTATTGAACAAGTTGTAAACTTTCATTCTTTTTAGTTTTTACGGACGTTAACCAAACACTTAGACTGGTACCGACTTCAGTTACCAATTAAGGGTTGTAGCATCCATCTGAACAAATACTAAACTTTGAATTATTTACTTGCAGAAAATATGAAAAAATTACATTCAAAACAGGCTTTCAAAAGTGTTCTAAAGTAATAAAAATGTATATCCTACTATAACTAGAATGTTAGTCACCACAATACCACATTTACTCATAACACAAATTAGACACAAGACCATCAGAAGTGTGGGAAAGAGTGTCGTCGGTCATCATTGTTCTAACATATGAAAAAAAATTTATATTTCTATGTTTCCCCAGCTAAGACATTTGTTGCTGAGCAAGGTTAGTGGAAGGTTAACATAAAATAGTAAATTCTTTACAGTAAGGTAACATTGGCATTTTCCCTTTAATGTTATCAATAATTAAACACTGCTTTTAATGTTATCCAGTAAAAGAGAATAGCAAATCAGTCAGCATTTTTTTACATTGAAATTTAACAAGTTCTAGGCGCTTGATTGTGATAGTGCTCTCTTGGCCTCCTTATTTTAAAAGTGCTCATTATCCTACATAGAACGAGTGTTTAATTAAATAGAGTTCAATATCCTAGATAGAGCAGATGTGTTTATTATACACACCATAGCACAGGATTAAAAAAAAAAAACTGATGTTCGGGGAGCAGTGAAACAGTGAAACAGTCAAAGCTGGAGGTTCGGGAAAAGATTCAGAGCTTGCAGTATATGAAAGAGTCACCCTGATGTTTAAGGAGTCGGAGCCAGCTCTTCAGGAAGTAGTCAGGTCCTAATTGTTCGGGTAGGAGTCAGAGCCTGATGTTCAGGAAAGAGTCAAGGCCTGGAGTTCAACCCGAATGGTATATTACGGAGTCTGAGTAGAATGTATAGGAAGGGTCCCCATGTTAGCACTATTATTTATATTCATATAAAATAATGTCTCGATCGGTGAATTTAAAAGAAAAAATTATTCTTCCCCATTGATACCATTTATTATATTCATATTAAATATTTAATCGGTGATCAACCTAGGTTGTTTAATCTAACATACACAAACATGAAAGAAGTAAATAGACACCATTATTATCATAAACAAAGACTGCTGTCAGAGGGGCCTGATCGACCTAGGTTATTTTATCTAACATACACGGACATGAAGAAGTAAATAAACAAACACCCTTATTAACATTAATAATGAAGACAAATATGGTACTTTTAATAGAAATGTTACATTTTTACTCCAGGGAATGGAGAGGTAGTGCAGAGTTTAGGGGAGGCCGGTGATAGTGTAGCCAGGGTGAATTGGCAACCATGTACGTGACATCTTTTACTCCTGGCAACTGTGGAAGGAGGGCGACTGGAGAAGTGATCCCCTGTGCAACGCCAATAGGTACGTATATAGTATGCGCACCGGGCTGTAATAGGTACGTATATAGCATGTGAACAGGGATGGCGATAAGTACGTACATACCATGCGCACCTGGGCGACAATAGATACGGATTTAGCATTCACACCAGAGTGGCGATAGGTACTTATATATTATGTACCTATATAGAAGGCACAGACAGAGGTGGTACTTTTTATAGAAATATGTCATACTTTTGCCCTGGCCAACGTAAGAGGAATGGTGGAGAAGAAACAGCTTTCGCAAAAGGCAAAATGAGAAAGTAGCTGTGAAATTGGGCGACCAGAGAAGAGAAAAGTAGAAAGATAAAGAGACAGCTATAGAGAAAGGGAGAGAAATCGAAGTTTGAATATAAAGATGTTACACACGTGATTTTTCTTCTATTCAATAACCTGAGCAACGCCTGGTAGCCCTGTCATCATGTTCTTTTTAAGTAAGTCACCACTTTCAAACTCCTCAAGAGTTTTCAGAATTCTAAATTCATTTTAACTACATTTTTTTATACAAATTACCAATTCTAAAATGACAACTCTCCCAGAGTTTAGAATAATTAAATAATGAATGATGCCCCCCCCCCTGAGTTGAGAATAATTAGAAAATGAATGACACATCTACCAGAGTTGAGAATGACTTAAAAATGAATGACACCTCTCCAGAGTTGAGAATAACTTAAAAATGAATGACAGTTGAGAATTGACTAAAAGAACATGGTTTTGGTTGCTTAACATCCAAACATGCCTCCCAAAATTCAACCTCTGGTCCCTGTTCTGGGAGGTGGTAACAGGGTAAAACAGTGTAAATGCTTAGGAGGTTATGGATGTAACTTTACACCAGTTCTTATAGCCCGTTTCACTCTGTATAACCCTGGCTAACGAGGCTCTGGTAATGTATTCTTCAACTATTTTGTTTCAAACAAGTATTTTTATTTGCTTGCTATTTATTCTATTAGTTTGTCGATGTTACATTCAATAAACAGCATGTGTATTATTCTATTAACTATGCAACACCATATAAATACTGCCACATGATATAAACCAAACCATGCACACAAATGAAGCAAGGGAGACAGTCGGACAGATAGGGGAAAACAGTCATTATCAGAGAAAATATTTTTGTTTACTTTTTTGGTGCACATTCTTTTTTTTATAATTATTTTCACTTTCTAAGTAAATGTTTGAAAACTATTAGCACTGAAACTTAGTGAAAACAATGGCACTTTGGTGAGAAGTGAAATGACTGTATAGTCCCATTGAGACTCCCTCGTGAATATAGTAAGACACCTCACCCAACAGGCAATAGTAAATACATCTCCTATTAGAAAGTTACACAAAGGAAAACGTCAACACAAATTTACACTAGAGTATTGATTTACTCCTCTCCAGGAGTTAGGCACAAGGTCAGTTTTTATCTTACTCCCACAAGTCGGGTTGGGAAAGTGGGGTTTAAAAATTGCCTGGGCAGCCCCGTCGGCATTCCCCGGTAGGGGCGCCTCAGGCAGTAAGCAATAAACTTACTCCTCCCCAAAGAGGGGAGGCAAAGCCTGGGAAGGTGGACCTCCTAGAACTACACAGGACAGACCCATAGACCGGCGTAAATCAAGCCCCAAAGGCCAAGACGATACCAGTTTATGGGGTGCAGTATCCATGGAACAGATGCTACACTTTGATCTTAGCCAAAAGGCGTTATTTAACCCCTACCCACAATAGGAATATGTGACACAAGGTAGGAAAGTGGGATTTGAAAAGCCAGCGCTCGAGAAGGTGAGCACTCTGGCCATTAAAAATTTCCTGGGCAGCCCCGTCGGCATTCCCCGGTAGGGGCGCCTCAGGCAGTAAGCAATTAACTTACTCCTCCCCAAAGAGGGGAGGTAAAGCCTGAGAGGGTGGACCTCCTAGAACTGCACAGGACAGATCAGACTCACAGACCGGCGGAAACCAAGCCCCGAAGGCCAAGACAATACCGATCTATGAAGTGCAGTATCCATCGGAACAGATACTACACTTTGATCTTAGCCAAAAGGCGTTATTTAATCCCCACCCACAATAGGAATATGTGACACAAGGTCTGAAAGTGGGATTTGAAAAGCCAGCGCTCGAGAAGGTGAGCACTCTGGCCATTACAAATTTCCTGGGCAGCCCTGTCGACATTCCCTGACAGGGGCGCTTCAGGCAGCAAGCAATTAACTTACTCCTCCTCAAAGAGGGGAGGTTAAGCCTGGGAGGGTGGACCTCTTAGAACTGCACAGGACAGATCAGACTCACAGACCGGCGGAAACCAAGCCCCGAAGGCCAAGACAACACCGATCCATGAAGTGCAGCACCCATCGGAAAGATACCACACTTTGATCTTAGCCAAAAGGCCAAGCTATTTTACTACTAAACAATATCTTAGTTCTGTTTCAGTTTGGAATTGCTTAACAGCCTGAGACCCCCCAGTACCAGAAAATCTCAATTGAAGCAGCCTTTTTCAATAGAGTACAGCATTTGTTCTTTGTAATTTTATATCTTTTACTACAAAACTATCTATTTTTAAACAAACTGCATTTTATCCTTTTCTATTCACAATTCAGAACACCTTTGAAATAGATTCCTTTATGTTCTATATATTTGATGCTTTCTTTCCTTCAGATTTGATTATCAGAGTCCGGCTATACCACAATTTGAATTAAGAGAAATTCAGACTACCCATTACCTTATGCATGGATTAATAGACACTATTTATTCTTATAAACACAGGACTCACTGCTTCAGTTATTTTTTTTGTGAGTGTGTAATCTTTATGAACAATTTCTTTTTAATACATGACTTTAGTTTGATGTATGATTAGTAAAAAAAAAAAAGAAGATCACTGATCATCACAAACGAAGGACTCTGTTCTTGCAATAATAACTATGTCATAGCTCTCATGTTTATAATTATCTATTCCTCAAAATCATAAAAGAAAGAACATTCTTTGGGGTGAATTCTTGATGATAGCAAGTCACTAATAAGAACTTACCACAAACATTTCAGTACTTTCATATTTTGAGTTTTAAAAAGTGATTATTAATGATGTACATTTTTAGCCACATCATTTTGATTACTGTACTCATTCAATTGAATAATATATTTTCTAATTTCATCTTCCATTTCAGACAATTTGATTGTTTTTCTCAATTACATCTTTCATTTAAGTGAATTTGCCTACTTAGTTTCATTAACCACACAATCAACCTGGAGATTTCGATGATGACAATGTAGCTTGAAATTTATTTTTATATTCTTTTATATAAAATGAAGACTATAGCAAAATCTTATTACAAATAATCAAAATGAGGACGGTTAAAAAAACGTTTTATTACTAAAACATCACGATTGAACAATGTGTTTCTGTGATTGATATCATTAAGTGCTGCAGTTCCTTTTTTAAATTTGTGTTTTTATCTTTTGACACAATTACACATTCTCAAAAGACACATTAAAATAAAAATCACCCATTTAAATATAAAATTGTTTTTGTTTTTTTTTCATTATATTCTTGCTTGAAAGTGGTGAACAAACTTAAAATAAATGTGTTTCAATATATTGAGCAATAAACTAATCATTTTTCATAAATATGTTAAGCACATTTTTTGACTATTGTTTTGTTGTTCATGCCTAGGTTTATAATCCGAAACAAACTCAGGAGCAATATATTATTACTGCACTAGGACACTTTCTAAATGTTATATTTTGTAGAAAACACTGATCAGTTCCCTAGATGCAACAGATGTGTGCAATAATGCAGTAGGACACGCAAAACATAGTAAATGCTGCATTCGGATGTACTTAATACTCTAGATAGAGCAAGTATGTGTTATAATATAGTGTGACTCTTAGTATGTCTTATGGTGAATCTAACAGTGCACAATATCATAGAGATAGCATGTGTGTAATTTACTAATGGATATATACTAAATCAGTAACTGTTCAATATGTTAGATAGAACAGTGTAACACTTGGTAAGGTGTACCTGCTTAATCTGTCGGTGTTCTTTACCCTCAATACAGCAGCTGTCTGTAAATTCGGTCTATTCTACTTTTGACTAGAATGATCAGTCACCACAATACCACATTTACTCATAACCTTATATTTGCTTTTTGCTTTATTGAACAAGTTGTAAACTTTCATTCTTTTTAGTTTTTACGGACGTTAACCAAACACTTAGACTGGTACCGACTTCAGTTACCAATTAAGGGTTGTAGCATCCATCTGAACAAATACTAAACTTTGAATTATTTACTTGCAGAAAATATGAAAAAATTACATTCAAAACAAGGCTTTCAAAAGTGTTCTAAAGTAATAAAAATGTATATCCTACTATAACTAGAATGTTAGTCACCACAATACCACATTTACTCATAACACAAATTAGACACAAGACCATCAGAAGTGTGGGAAAGAGTGTCGTCGGTCATCATTGTTCTAACATATGAAAAAAAATTTATATTTCTATGTTTCCCCAGCTAAGACATTTGTTGCTGAGCAAGGTTAGTGGAAGGTTAACATAAAATAGTAAATTCTTTACAGTAAGGTAACATTGGCATTTTCCCTTTAATGTTATCAATAATTAAACACTGCTTTTAATGTTATCCAGTAAAAGAGAATAGCAAATCAGTCAGCATTTTTTTACATTGAAATTTAACAAGTTCTAGGCGCTTGATTGTGATAGTGCTCTCTTGGCCTCCTTATTTTAAAAGTGCTCATTATCCTACATAGAACGAGTGTTTAATTAAATAGAGTTCAATATCCTAGATAGAGCAGGTGTGTTTATTATACACACCATAGCACAGGATTAAAAAAAAAAACTGATGTTCGGGGAGCAGTGAAACAGTGAAACAGTCAAAGCTGGAGGTTCGGGAAAAGATTCAGAGCTTGCAGTATATGAAAGAGTCACCCTGATGTTTAAGGTGTCAGAGCCAGCTCTTCAGGAAGTAGTCAGGTCCTAATTGTTCGGGTAGGAGTCAGAGCCTGATGTTCAGGAAAGAGTCAAGGCCTGGAGTTCAACCCGAATGGAATATTACGGAGTCTGAGTAGAATGTATAGGAAGGGTCCCCATTGTTAGCACTATTATTTATATTCATATAAAATAATGTCTCGATCGGTGAATTTAAAAGAAAAAATTATTCTTCCCCATTGATACCATTTATTATATTCATATAAAATATTTAATCAGTGGTCAACCTAGGTTATTTAATCTAACGTACACAAACATGAAAGAAGTAAATAGACACCATTATTATCATAAACAAAGACTGCTGTCAGAGGGGCCTAATCGACCTAGGTTATTTTATCTAACATACACGGACATGAAGAAGTAAATAAACAAACACCCTTATTAACATTAATAATGAAGACAAATATGGTACTTTTAATAGAAATGTTACATTTTTACTCCAGGGAATGGAGAGGTAGTGCAGAGTTTTGGGGAGGCCGGAAATAGTGTAGCCAGGGTGAATTGGCAACCATGTACGTGACATCTTTTACTCCTGGCAACTGTGGAAGGAGGGCGACTGGAGAAGTGATCCCCGTGCAACGCCAATAGGTACGTATATAGTATGCGCACCGGGGCTGTAATAGGTACGTATATAGCATGTGAACAGGGATGGCGATAAGTACGTACATACCATGCGCACCTGGGCGACAATAGATACGGATTTAGCATTCACACCAGAGTGGCGATAGGTACTTATATATTATGTACCTATATAGAAGGCACAGACAGAGGTGGTACTTTTTATAGAAATATGTCATACTTTTGCCCTGGCCAACGTAAGAGGAATGGTGGAGAAGAAACAGCTTTCGCAAAAGGCAAAATGAGAAAGTAGCTGTGAAATTGGGCGACCAGAGAAGAGAAAAGTAGAAAGATAAAGAGACGGCTATAGAGAAAGGGAGAGAAATAGAAGTTTGAATATAAAGATGTTACACACGCGATTTTTCTTCTATTCTATAACCTGAGCAACGCCGGGTAGCCCTGCTAGTCTATTATATAAATCCCACCTGTCTGTATGTATGTATGTATGTATGTATGTAAAGCTTCTCCTCCGAAAGTACCCAACACACGGTCACACGGGTGACATCATTCCGACCGGCCAGCCCAGGCGCGTCTAATATCTCGGAACCGGAAAAAAAAATTGACTCTTCCGGGGTCGACTGAGCACTTTTCTCCAATGGGGGGTGGCTTTTAACTCCATTTTTCAACGTTATCTATTATATAAACGTCACCTGTCTGTATGGATATATGTATGTATGTATGTATGTATGTATGTATGTATGTATGTATGTATGTTGGTCTTCTCCTCCGATACTACCCAACAGAAACTCACGCAGATGACTTTATTAAAACCAGCCAGCCCCCAGACGTGCTATCTCTGAAAATTGGGGGTAAACGTTCATATTTTCGTATAGAAATGGCTCGAAACGTTGAGGGGGGGGGATGTTTTAAAAAATCAAGACATAGTACAAAAACGATTTGCGCATGCGTGAAATATATGTCACTTCCTCAATAAGACCATTTTGAACGCGCCAAATATGAAAAACGTAAGTTTACGTACTTTTTTTATTTGTTTCTGTAATCAACAATTATAAACAACTTAATTTTTATTTAAACAAAAAAATTCGCTAATATTATTTGTTTATTAAACGTATCGTAAAAAATATATATATATATGAGTTTATTATGCATTCTGTCCTCGTGGGGAGGCAAGTAATAACCGACACAAAAACATTTTTGTTTAGTTTTCCAACGTGAAACGCAATATATTTTAATAAATAAACAAAATATATACATTGGCCTCACCATCCATAATCAACAATTAAGATCGATAATTTTATTTACAAATATTTCTATAACTTAATTTTTTTGTTTATTAAACGTATCGTAAAATAAAAAACACGATATGACTTTATTATGCAATCTCCCTTCGTGGGGACGCAAGTAAATATTTACATTTCTCTTCGTAAGCGAAATAAAACGGTATTTTCACACTTAAATAAAAACATTTGACTGACAAGTGTTCATCCCCCCCCCCAAAAAAAAAACACAACAAATTAAAATATATTTATTGCTAATATTATTTGTTTATTAAACGTATCGTAAAAAAAATATATATATATGAGTTTATTATGCATTCTGTCCTCGTGGGGAGATACAAAAACATGTTTGTTTAGTTTCCCAACGTGAAACGCAATATATTTTAATAAATAAACAAAATATATACATTTTAAAAAATAACTGTACATCAGGCATAATCAACAATTAAGATCGATAATTTTATTTACAAATATTTCTATAACTTAATTTTTTTGTTTATTAAACGTATCGTAAAAAAAAAAACACGATATGACTTTATTATGCAATCTCCCTTCGTGGGGACGCAAGTAAATATTTACATTTCTCTTCGTAAGCGAAATAAAACGGTATTTTCACACTTAAATAAAAACATTTGACTGACAAGTGTTCATCCCCCCCCCCAAAAAAAAAACACAACAAATTAAAATATATTTATTGCTAATATTATTTGTTTATTAAACGTATCGTAAAAAAAAAATATATATATGAGTTTATTATGCATTCTGTCCTCGTGGGGAGATACAAAAACATGTTTGTTTAGTTTCCCAACGTGAAACGCAATATATTTTAATAAATAAACAAAATATATACATTTTAAAAAATAACTGTACATCAGGCATAATCAACAATTAAGATCGATAATTTTATTTACAAATATTTCTATAACTTAATTTTTTTGTTTATTAAACGTATCGTAAAAAAAAAAAACACGATATGACTTTATTATGCAATCTCCCTTCGTGGGGACGCAAGTAAATATTTACTTTTCTCTTCGTAAGCCAACCCCAAATAAAACGGTAAAACATTTGACTGACAATTGTTCATTCCCCCCCCCAAAAAAAAACACAACAAATTAAAATATATTTATTTTATTCATCTAATTCAGCTCTTATCATTGTTGCTACAATACTAACGTAATAAGTTCAGAAACAAAAAAACACTTACAGATTTAGCGATTGTTATTCTATTATTTATTCTTTCTTCGTAGCATTTTCACGTTAGCAAACAGTTTAATTTATTTTGCACAAAGAATACACATCAAACATATGATATTATAATACATACTAAACAATATTCCAAATAACTTTTATATTTCGTAGGGGGGGAATTCAGTTGGTAAATTTATAGAAGTGCACCTTTCGTATTTCGACCCCTAAAAAAAAAAAGTATCAACTTTTTTGGCAAAATTACATGTAAACAGCCTCAACAAATATCCGCTATGAAAAAAATTTATGAAAATTGTTATTATTTTAGATTTTAGGAGGGGGGCACTTTCCTATATAAGTTATACGTAAAGTGAGCACGCATTTCTGGTCCACAGAATCTCAACTCTCGTATTTCGACCTCTAAAAGAAAAAAAAAGTTTCTACTTTTTTGGCAAAATTACATGTAAACAGCCTCAACAAATATCCGTTATGAAAAAAAATTTATGAAATTTGTTATTTTAGATGTTTGGAGGGGGGGGGCACTTTCCTATATAAGTTATACGTAAAGTGAGCACGCATTTCTTGACCACTTAGAATCGCACCTCTCGTATTTCGACCCCTAAAAAAAAAAAAGTTTCTACTTTTTTGGCAATATTACATGTAAACTACCTCAACAAATATCCGCTATGAAAAAAAAATTATTAAAATTATTATTTTAGATGTTAAGAGGGGGGGGTCACTGTTTTAAGAGTTTTTAATCTATGCATTTGTATGTTTTTGAATGTTTTTAATGTTTTAAATGTTTTTTTTTATTCTATGCATTTTGGGCGCTTATGGTCACGTTTTGCAAAATGAATGTCGCAGAAAAAATAAGAATGTGTTATTTATTATACAGTTTTATTCTTTTAAATGCTTAATTTTTTTGCTTAGTTGGATATTCCGAACAAAGCAACACTAACCCTAACCCTTACAAAAAAAATTGTATTTGTGAAAAGTCTCAAAATTTTAAAAAGTTTCTTTTTTCGGAATATCCAACCAAACACTAACCCTAACCCCCAAAAATGTAAGCATTTAAAAAGAATAAGTCTGTTTTTGTCCGTTTCAAAAGCTATATCAGTACCAAAATGCCCAAATGTGTACCTGCCCCCCCCCCCCCTTCGCCCCAAATAAAATCTAAAATAACGTTTGTTGAATATTTCTTTCAACACGTGTTCGCTAGGGTGCGATTCTAAGTGGTCAAGAAATGCGTGCTCACTTTACGTATAACTTATATAGGAAAGTGCCCCCCCCCTCCTAACATCTAAAATAACAAATTTCATTTTTTTTTTTCATAGCGGATATTTGTTGAGGCTGTTTACATGTAATTTTGCCAAAAAAGTAGAAACTTTTTTTTTTTTTTTAGGGGTCGAAATACGAGAGTTGAGATTCGGTGGACCAGAAAGGCGTGCTCACTTTACGTATAACTTATATAATAAAATACCCCCCCCTCCTAAATTCTAAAATAATAACAATTTTCATACATTTTTTTCTTAGCAGATATTTTTTGAGGCTGTTTACATGTAATTTGCCAAAAAAAGTAGAAACTTTTTTTTTAGGGGTCGAAATACGAAAGGTGCACTTCTATAAATTTACCAAAAAAATTATACTCTAACATATAAGATACAATTTTTTTAACGTTTTCCTTCTGTTAAGAAATATACACCTCAAGAATCAATATATACCAATAATTATACCTTTCACTTCTTTTATAAACAAACAAATATGTGACTTCTACACTATTTGGACCGGACTGATTAGTTTATACTAAGCAAATACTTTTTACAAATGGGATTTCAATTATCCTTTCATTTTTTTTTTTAAAAACAAATCTGTGACTTCTATACTATTTGGACCGACCTGTTTGGTAGAATTCGTTCGTAAACTAAGCAAATACTTTTTACAAATGGGATTTCCATTAACGACTATGAGAAAAAAATATTCAAAAAACGACATCCTTGAATTTTATTGTAATAAATACGCGTGGACATGTATTCAATTTACACGGATTTTCTATTTTCGTCATCATTACACGTAACGGACATCGACTACCTATAACTAAGCCGACGTAATCAAATACGAATTTGTAAACGTCGCTAATTAAATATGATATACTTCTACAAAAAACAAAATGAATAATTCCGATATTTCATATTATAATAATTAAAAAAAAAAAAAACACCTAACAATTAATATAAAGATTTACATTTTACTTATTTACATGAAGTTAAAACAACTGTTACTTATACAGAATTTGAACTTTCTTAGAATCGTTTTAAACGATCACTATTGACTAATCACTAACTACTCATTTCATTGATAAATTTTCACTTCAGAAATTACTGTTGCCTACTTTCAGAAACTTTTCATTCATACAATAAGATAAATCGATGACTTTACATTCAGTTTGGCACTTCCGGTTGACTCGGTGGAATGAATGGAACTCTTCAATTATTAAGTCCAAGTGACGTTTGAAATGCAGAACTACCCTTACTTATTACAATAAAAAATATTCCCCCACCCACCCCCACCTAACTATATAAGACAGCGACTACATAATAACGTGCCACCCATTATAAATAATATTACAATATTTTTATAAATAATATTACAATATTTTTAAGTATAAAAACTCATCCGACATAATCAAATATGAATTCGTAAACGTCGATAATAAAATATGATACACTTCTTTTTAAGGCATTAGAACTTTACACGATAAAAAAACAATTAACAAATTCGGATATTTTCCATTATAATAAATTTTTTTAAAAAACTCATTAAACTCACAAAAAAAATAAAAAAACAATTGCTGAAATTTTTTAATAAACACTTACTCTGTCTGTGATAAGGGGGCCTTTGAAAATTAAAGAGGCCTACAGAGCCACATTACAATCACCCCCCCCCCCCTCCCAAAACTGCTGCCCTTATATTAAATACATTTTCTTCTTTTTTCAACATACACTAATTGACATTAATTTAGACTTAGATTTACCCGTGAGGCGGTGGCAAGCGACATATTGTCGATAGTGTTCACCACTCGACTACAACAATATTTCTGTTTCACACTTACTACAATAACTTCCAGTAGTATTTACTGACCAACACATCAGATTTGTTTGCCTTTCAAGCTCCATACGGAAATAGAATTTACATGCTTTAAATAGTTATTAATGCCCCCCCTTTATTTGCCCAATTGATACACATCAGAAACATATTACATACAATAACATATCCTTTGGACTTTTAACACAATACATGGTTCAGATCAAAATTGGTTTAATTTCTTGCAAATCAGACGTGACTAACCTGCCACATTTTCAAGATTTTCATAGCAAGAGTTTTCCATCTAAAGCTAGGTATCCAACTCCTAATGAAAGGAAACATTTTAGGAGTGGTCATAGCATACATGTACACTGTTGAGTGGCAGAAAAGAGGATTGCCACATGCTCATTGTCTGGTTTGGCTTCAACAAAAATTGAGATCCTCTGACATAGATTCAGTTATCAGTGCGGAAATTCCGGATCCAGTGGCAGATCCGGTTTTACATGATATCATTAGGCACCATATGATTCATGGACCATGTGGAAACATAAACAGATGTTCACTCTGTCTCAAAGATGGACACTACAGTAAGAGATATCCCAGACACTTCTTGAGTGAAACTCAATCGGATACAAATGGCTACCCACAATATCGACTATCTCCTTTAGCTGGAGGTTTTGAGACGACAGTTACCCTACCTGGCAACATAACGGTTCCTGTAGACAACCGATGGGTTGTACCACATAATAAACTGCTTTGTAAGATTTTTGATGCACATATCAATGTTGAATACTGCAACAGCGTGAAATCAATAAAATACATTTGTAAATATGTAAATAAAGGTAGTGATCAAGCTATCTTCACAATTGAAAGTAATGCTCATGATGAAGTTAAGAGATACGAAACAGGACGTTACATATCAACCAATGAAGCCATTTGGAGAATACTTAACTTTCACATACATGTACATCATCCCCCAGTTATTCACCTATCAGTTACTCTAGAAAATTGACAGCGGATATACTTTACTGAAAGTACTGCAGCAGATAGAGTTGCAAATCCACCTACAACCACTCTAACAGCTTTCTTCAAATTGTGTCAAACAGATTTTTTTGCACGTACACTTTTTTACTCGGAAGTTCCACTTTATTATACCTGGGACAGTAAAACTAAGCTCTTCAAGCGACAACTGAACTGTGTAGAACACAATAAAAATTCCAATATTCATTGCCACCATGTTCTTTTTCAGTAAGTCACAAATTTCAAACTCATCAAGAGTTTTTAGAATTCTAAATTCATTTTAACTACATTTTGTTTATACAAATTACCAATTCTAAAATGACAACTCTCCCAGAGTTTAGAATAATTAAATAATGAATGATGCCCCCCCCCCTGAGTTGAGAATAATTAGAAAATGAATGACACATCCACCAGAGTTGAGAATGACTTAAAAATGAATGACACCTCTCCAGAGTTGAGAATAACTAAAAATGAATGACAGTTGAGAATTGACTAAAAGAACATGGTTTTGGTTGCTTAACATCCAAACATGCCTCCCAAAATTCAACCTCTGGTCCCTGTTCTGGAAGGTGGTAACAGGGTAAAACAGTGTAAATGCTTAGGAGGTTATGGATGTAACTTTACACCAGTTCTTATAGCCCGTTTCACTCTGTATAACCCTGGCTAACAAGGCTCTGGTAATGTATTCTTCAACTATTTTGTTTCAAACAAGTATTTTTATTTGCTTGCTATTTATTCTATTAGTTTGTCGATGTTACATTCAATAAACAGCATGTGTATTATTCTATAAACTATGCAACACCATATAAATACTGCCACATGATATAAACCAAACAATGCACACAAATGAAGCAAGGGAGACAGTCGGACAGATAGGGGAAAACAGTCATTATCAGAGAAAATATTTTTTTTACTTTTTTGGTGCACATTCTTTTTTTTATAATTATTTTCACTTTCTAAGTAAATGTTTGAAAACTATTAGCACTGAAACTTAGTGAAAACAATGGCACTTTGGTGAGAAGTGAAATGACTGTATAGTCCCATTGAGACTCCCTCGTGAATATAGTAAGGCACCTCACCCAACAGGCAATAGTAAATACATCTCCTATTAGAAAGTTACACAAAGGAAAACGTCAACACAAATTTACACTAGAGTATTGATTTACTCCCCTCCAGGAGTTAGGCACAAGGTCAGTTTTTATCTTACTCCCACAATAAAAAAAATCACTAACTACTCATTTCATTGATAAATTTTCACTTCAGAAATTACTGTTGCCTACTTTCAGAAACTTTTCATTCATAGAATAAGATAAATCGATGATTTTACATTCAGTCTGGCACTTCCGGTTGACTCGGTGGAATGATTGGAACTCTTCAATTATTAAGTCCAAGTGACGTTTGAAATGCAGAACTATCCTTACTTATTACAATAAAATATCAGAATTTGTTAAAGTTTTTGTATTGTTTTTTTTCTTATTTTTTAGAGTTTAAAGTTTTATTTATTTTTTTTTTTTTTAAATGAAAGATCCGTGTAAACGGATTAAATGTTCCCCCACCCACCCCACCTAAATATATACGACAGCGACTACATAATAACGTGCCACCCATTATAAATAATATTACAATATTTTTATAAATAATATTACAATATTTTTAAGTATAAAAACTCATCTGACACAATCACATATGCATTCGTAAACGTCGATAATTAAATATGATACACTTCTTTTTAAGGCATTAGAACTTTACACGATAAAAAAACAATTGACAAATTCGGATATTTTCCATTATAATAAATTAAAAAAAAAAAAAAATTAAACTCACAAAAAAAAAATAAAAAAACAATTGCTGAAATTTTTTAATAAACACTTACGACAATTAAGAGAAATTCAGACTAACACAGGACTCACTGCTTCAGTTATTTTTTTTGTGTGTGTGTAATCATTATGAACAATTTCTTTTTAATACATGACTTTAGTTTGATGTATGATTAGTAAAAAAAAAAAGATCACTGATCATGACAAACGAAGGACTCTATAATAATAACTCTATTGCAATAATAACTACGTCATAGCTCTCATGTTTTTAATTACCTATTCCTCAAAATCATAAAAGAAAGAACATTCTTTGGGGTGGATTCTTGATGATAGCAAGTCACTAATAAGAACTTAACACAAACATTTCAGTACTTTCATATTTTGAGTTTTAAAAAGTGATTATTAATGATGTACATTTTTAGCCACATCATTTTGATTACTGTACTCATTCAATTGAATAATATATTTTCTAATTTCATCTTCCATTTCAGACAATTTGGTTGTTTTTCCCAATTACATCTTTCATTTAAGTGAATTTGCCTACTTAGTTTCATTAACCACACAATCAACCTGGAGATTTCGATGATGACAATGTAGCTTGAAATTTATTTTTATATTCTTTTATATAAAATGAAGACTATAGCAAAAATCTTATTACAAATAATCAAAATGAGGACGGTTAAAAAAACGTTTTATTACTAAAACATCACGGTTGAACAATGTGTTTCTGTGATTGATATCATTAAGTGCTGCAGTTCCTTTTTTAAATTTGTGTTTTTATCTTTTGACACAATTACACATTCTCAAAAGACACATTAAAATAAAAATCACCCATTTAAATATAAAATTGTTTTTGTTTTTTTTCATTATATTCTTGCTTGAAAGTGGTGAACAAACTTAAAATAAATGTGTTTCAATATATTGAGCAATAAACTAATCATTTTTCATAAATATGTTAAGCACATTTTTTGACTATTGTTTTGTTGTTCATGCCTAGGTTTATAATCTGAAACAAACTCAGGAGCAATACATTATTACTGCACTAGGACACTTTCTAAATGTTATACATGTTGTAGAAAACACTGATCAGTTCCCTAGATGCAACAGATGTGTGCAATAATGCAGTAGGACACTCAAAACATAGTAAATGCTGCATTCGGATGTATTTAATACTCTAGATAGAGCAAGTATGTGTTATAATATAGTGTGACTCTTAGTATGTCTTATGGTGAATCTAACAGTGCACAATATCATAGAGATAGCATGTGTGTAATTTACTAATGGATATATACTAAATCAGTAACTGTTCAACATGTTAGATAGAACAGTGTAACACTTGGTAAGGTGTACCTGCTTAATCTGTCGGTGTTCTTTACCCTAAATACAGCAGCTTTCTGTAAATTCGGTCTATTCTACTTTTAACTAGAATGATCAGTCACCACAATACCACATTTAGTCATAACCTTATATTTGCTTTTTGCTTTATTGAACAAGTTGTAAACTTTCATTCTTTTTAGTTTTTACGGACGTTAACCAAACACTTAGACTGGTACCGACTTCAGTTACCAATTAAGGGTTGTAGCATCCATCTGAACAAATACTAAACTTTGAATTATTTACTTGCAGAAAATATGAAAAAATTACATTCAAAACAGGCTTTCAAAAGTGTTCTAAAGTAATAAAAATGTATATCCTACTATAACTAGAATGTTAGTCACCACAATACCACATTTACTCATAACACAAATTAGACACAAGACCATCAGAAGTGTGGGAAAGAGTGTCGTCGGTCATCATTGTTCTAACATATGAAAAAAAAATAATATTTCTATGTTTCCCCAGCTAAGACATTTGTTGCTGAGCAAGGTTAGTGGAAGGTTAACATAAAATAGTAAATTCTTTACAGTAAGGTAACATTGGCATTTTCCCTTTAATGTTATCAATAATTAAACACTGCTTTTAATGTTATCCAGTAAAAGAGAATAGCAAATCAGTCAGCATTTTTTTACATTGAAATTTAACAAGTTCTAGGCGCTTGATTGTGATAGTGCTCTCTTGGCCTCCTTATTTTAAAAGTGCTCATTATCCTACATAGAACGAGTGTTTAATTAAATAGAGTTCAATATCCTAGATAGAGCAGGTGTGTTTATTATACACACCATAGCACAGGATTAAAAAAAAAAAATGATGTTTGGGAAGCAGTGAAACAGTGAAACAGTCAAAGCTGGAGGTTCGGGAAAAGATTCAGAGCTTGCAGTATATGAAAGAGTCACCCTGATGATTAAGGAGTCGGAGCCAGCTCTTCAGGAAGTAGTCAGGTCCTAATTGTTCGGGTAGGAGTCAGAGCCTGATGTTCAGGAAAGAGTCAAGGCCTGGAGTTCAACCCGAATGGAATATTACGGAGTCTGAGTAGAATGTATAGGAAGGGTCCCCATTGTTAGCACTATTATTTATATTCATATAAAATAATGTCTCGATCGGTGAATTTAAAAGAAAAAATTATTCTTCCCCATTGATACCATTTATTATATTCATATAAAATATTTAATCGGTGATCAACTTAGGTTATTTAATCTAACATACACAAACATGAAAGAAGTAAATAGACACCATTATTATCATTAACAAAGACTGCTGTCAGAGGGGCCTGATCAACCTAGGTTATTTTATCTAACATACACGGACATGAAGAAGTAAATAAACAAACACCCTTATTAACATTACTAATGAAGACAAATATGGTACTTTTAATAGAAATGTTACATTTTTAACTCCAGGGAATGGAGAGGTAGTGCAGAGTTTTGGGGAGGCCGGAAATAGTGTAGCCAGGGTGAATTGGCAACCATGTACGTGACATCTTTTACTCCTGGCAACTGTGGAAGGAGGGCGACTGGAGAAGTGATCCCCGTGCAACGCCAATAGGTACGTATATAGTATGCGCACCGAGTCTGTAATAGGTACGTAAGAATCTAAAACAAACAGATAAACAAAACAAAATTGACAACTGAAATGTGTAGAACACAATAAAAATTCCAATATTCATTGTCATCATGTTCTTTTTCAGTAAGTCACCAATTTCAAACTCCTCAAGAGTTTTCAGAATTCTAAACTCATTTTAACTCCCAAAATGATCTAAAGTCTTAATCGGTAAGAATCTAAAATCAACGAATAAACAAAACAAAATTGACAACTGAAATGTGTAAAACACAATAAAAATTCCAATATTCATTGTCATCATGTTCTTTTTCAGTAAGTCACCAATTTCAAACTCCTCAAGAGTTTTCAGAATTCTAAATTCATTTTAACTACATTTTGTTTATACAAATTACCAATTCTAAAATGACAACTCTCCCAGAGTTTAGAATAATTAATTAATGAATGATGCCCCCCCCCTCTGAGTTGAGAATAATTAGAAAATGAATGACACATCCACCAGAGTTGAGAATGACTTAAAAATGAATGACACCTCTCCAGAGTTGAGAATAACTTAAAAATGAATGACAGTTGAGAATTGACTAAAAGAACATGGTTTTGGTTGTTTAACATCCAAACATGCCTCCCAAAATCCAACCTCTGGTCCCCGTTCTGGGAGGTGGTAACAGGGTAAAACAGTGTAAATTCTTAGGAGGTTATGGATGCAACTTTACACCAGTTATTATAGCCCGTTTCACTCTGTATAACCCTGGCTAACAAGGCTCTGGTAATGTATTCTTCAACTATTTTGTTTCAAACAAGTATTTTTATTTGCTTGCTATTTATTCTATTAGTCTGCCGATGTTACATTCAATAAACAGCATGTGTATTATTCTATTAACTATGCAACACCATATAAATACTGCTACATGATATAAACCAAACCATGCACACAGATGAAGCAAGGGAGACAGTCAAACAGATAGGGGAAAACGGTCATTATCAGAGAAAATATTTTTGTTTACTTTTTTGGTGCACATTCTTTTTTTTATAATTATTTTCACTTTCTAAGTAAATGTTTGAAAACTATTAGCACTGAAACTTAGTGAAAACAATGGCACTTTGGTGAGAAGTGAAATGACTGTATAGTCCCATTGAGACTCCCTCGTGAATATAGTAAGGCACCTCACCCAACAGGCAATAGTAAATACATCTCCTATTAGAAAGTTACACAAAGGAAAACGTCAACACAAATTTACACTAGAGTATTGATTTACTCCTCTCCAGGAGTTAGGCACAAGGCCAGTTTTTATCTTACTCCCACAAGTCGGGTTGGGAAAGTGGGGTTTTAAAATTGCCTGGGCAGCCCTGTCGGCATTCCCCGGTAGGGGCGCCTCAGGCAGTAAGCAATAAACTTACTCCTCCCCAAAGAGGGGAGGCAAAGCCTGGGAAGGTGGACCTCCTAGAACTGCACAGGACAGACCCATAGACCGGCGTAAATCAAGCCCCGAAGGCCAAGACGATACCAGTTTATCGGGTGCAGTATCCATCGGAACAGATACTACACTTTGATCTTAGCCAAAAGGCGTTATTTAACCCCTACCCACAATAGGAATATGTGACACAAGGTCGGAAAGTGGGATTTGAAAAGCCAGCGCTCGAGAAGGTGAGCACTCTGGCCATTAAAAATTGCCTGGGCAGCCCCATCGGCATTCCCCGGTAGGGGCGCCTCAGGCAGTAAGCAATTAACTTACTCCTCCCCAAAGAGGGGAGGTAAAACCTGGGAGGGTGGACCTCTTAGAACTGCACAGGACAGATCAGACCCAAAGATCACTGATCATCACAAACGAAGGACTCTGTTCTTGCAATAATAACTACGTCATAGCTCTCATGTTTTTAATTATCTATTCCTCAAAATCATAAAAGAAAGAACATTCTTTGGGGTGGATTCTTGATGATAGCAAGTCACTAATAAGAACTTAACACAAACATTTCAGTACTTTCATATTTTGAGTTTTAAAAAGTGATTATTAATGATGTACATTTTTAGCCACATCATTTTGATTACTGTACTAATTCAATTGAATAATATATTTTCTAATTTTATCTTCCATTTCAGACAATTTGGTTGTTTTTCCCAATTACATCTTTCATTTAAGTGAATTTGCCTACTTAGTTTCATTAACCACACAATCAACCTGGAGATTTCGATGATGACAATGTAGCTTGAAATTTATTTTTATATTCTTTTATATAAAATGAAGACTATAGCAAAAATCTTATTACAAATAATCAAAATGAGGACGGTTAAAAAAACGTTTTATTACTAAAACATCACGGTTGAACAATGTGTTTCTGTGATTGATATCATTAAGTGCTGCAGTTCCTTTTTTAAATTTGTGTTTTTATCTTTTGACACAATTACACATTCTCAAAAGACACATTAAAAAAAAACACCCATTTAAATATAAAATTGTTTTTGTTTTTTTTCATTATATTCTTACTTGAAAGTGGTGAACAAACTTAAAATAAATGTGTTTCAATATATTGAGCAATAAACTAATCATTTTTCATAAATATGTTAAGCACATTTTTGACTATTGTTTTGTTGTTCATGCCTAGGTTTATAATCTGAAACAAACTCAGGAGCAATAAATTATTACTGCACTAGGACACTTTCTAAATGTTATATTTTGTAGAAAACACTGATCAGTTCCCTAGATGCAACAGATGTGTACAATAATGCAGTAGGACACTCAAAATATAGTAAATGCTGCATTCGGATGTATTTAATACTCTAGATAGAGCAAGTATGTGTTATAATATAGTGTGACTCTTAGTATGTCTTATGGTGAATCTAACAGTGCACAATATCATAGAGATAGCATGTGTGTAATTTACTAATGGATATATACTAAATCAGTAACTGTTCAATATGTTAGATAGAACAGTGTAACACTTGGTAAGGTGTACCTGCTTAATCTGTCGGTGTTCTTTACCCTAAATACAGCAGCTTTCTGTAAATTCGGTCTATTCTACTTTTGACTAGAATGATCAGTCACCACAATACCACATTTACTCATAACCTTATATTTGCTTTTTGCTTTATTGAACAAGTTGTAAACTTTCATTCTTTTTAGTTTTTACGGACGTTAACCAAACACTTAGACTGGTACCGACTTCAGTTACCAATTAAGGGTTGTAGCATCCATCTGAACAAATACTAAACTTTGAATTATTTACTTGCAGAAAATATGAAAAAATTACATTCAAAACAAGGCTTTCAAAAGTGTTCTAAAGTAATAAAAATGTATATCCTACTATAACTAGAATGTTAGTCACCACAATACCACATTTACTCATAACACAAATTAGACACAAGACCATCAGAAGTGTGGGAAAGAGTGTCATCGGTCATCATTGTTCTAACATATGAAAAAAAAATAATATTTCTATGTTTCCCCAGCTAAGACATTTGTTGCTGAGCAAGGTTAGTGGAAGGTTAACATAAAATAGTAAATTCTTTACAGTAAGGTAACATTGGCATTTTCCCTTTAATGTTATCAATAATTAAACACTGCTTTTAATGTTATCCAGTAAAAGAGAATAGCAAATCAGTCAGCATTTTTTTACATTGAAATTTAACAAGTTCTAGGCGCTTGATTGTGATAGTGCTCTCTTGGCCTCCTTATTTTAAAAGTGCTCATTATCCTACATAGAACGAGTGTTTAATTAAATAGAGTTCAATATCCTAGATAGAGCAGGTGTGTTTATTATACACACCATAGCACAGGATTAAAAAAAAAAAATGATGTTTGGGAAGCAGTGAAACAGTGAAACAGTCAAAGCTGGAGGTTCGGGAAAAGATTCAGAGCTTGCAGTATATGAAAGAGTCACCCTGATGATTAAGGAGTCGGAGCCAGCTCTTCAGGAAGTAGTCAGGTCCTAATTGTTCGGGTAGGAGTCAGAGCCTGATGTTCAGGAAAGAGTCAAGGCCTGGAGTTCAACCCGAATGGAATATTACGGAGTCTGAGTAGAATGTATAGGAAGGGTCCCCATTGTTAGCACTATTATTTATATTCATATAAAATAATGTCTCGATCGGTGAATTTAAAAGAAAAAATTATTCTTCTCCATTGATACCATTTATTATATTCATATTAAATATTTAATCGGTGATCAACCTAGGTTATTTAATCTAACATACACAAACATGAAAGAAGTAAATAGACACCATTATTATCATAAACAAAGACTGCTGTCAGAGGGGCCTGATCAACCTAGGTTATTTTATCTAACATACACGGACATGAAGAAGTAAATAAAAAAACACCCTTATTAACATTAATAATGAAGACAAATATGGTACTTTTAATAGAAATGTTACATTTTTACTCCAGGGAATGGAGAGGTAGTGCAGAGTTATGGGGAGGCCGGTGATAGTGTAGCCAGGGTGAATTGGCAACCATGTACGTGACATCTTTTACTCCTGGCAACTGTGGAAGGAGGGCGACTGGAGAAGTGATCCCCTGTGCAACGCCAATAGGTACGTATATAGTATGCGCACCGGGGCTGTAATAGGTACGTATATAGCATGTGAACAGGGATGGCGATAAGTACGTACATACCATGCGCACCTGGGCGACAATAGATACGGATTTAGCATTCACACCAGAGTGGCGATAGGTACTTATATATTATGTACCTATATAGAAGGCACAGACAGAGGTGGTACTTTTTATAGAAATATGTCATACTTTTGCCCTGGCCAACGTAAGAGGAATGGTGGAGAAGAAACAGCTTTCGCAAAAGGCAAAATGAGAAAGTAGCTGTGAAATTGGGCGACCAGAGAAGAGAAAAGTAGAAAGATAAAGAGACAGCTATAGAGAAAGGGAGAGAAATCGAAGTTTGAATATAAAGATGTTGTATATAAAGATGTTACATACATGATTTTTCTTCTATTCAATAACCTGAGCAACGCCGGGTAGCCCTGTCATCATGTTCTTTTTAAGTAAGTCACCACTTTCAAACTCCTCAAGAGTTTTCAGAATTCTAAATTCATTTTAACTACATTTTTTTATACAAATTACCAATTCTAAAATGACAACTCTCCCAGAGTTTAGAATAATTAAATAATGAATGATGCCCCCCCCCTGAGTTGAGAATAATTAGAAAATGAATGACACATCTACCAGAGTTGAGAATGACTTAAAAATGAATGACACCTCTCCAGAGTTGAGAATAACTTAAAAATGAATGACAGTTGAGAATTGACTAAAAGAACATGGTTTTGGTTGCTTAACATCCAAACATGCCTCCCAAAATTCAACCTCTGGTCCCTGTTCTGGGAGGTGGTAACAGGGTAATACAGTGTAAATGCTTAGGAGGTTATGGATGTAACTTTACACCAGTTCTTATAGCCCGTTTCACTCTGTATAACCCTGGCTAACGAGGCTCTGGTAATGTATTCTTCAACTATTTTGTTTCAAACAAGTATTTTTATTTGCTTGCTATTTATTCTATTAGTTTGTCGATGTTACATTCAATAAACAGCATGTGTATTATTCTATTAACTATGCAACACCATATAAATACTGCCACATGATATAAACCAAACCATGCACACAAATGAAGCAAGGGAGACAGTCGGACAGATAGGGGAAAACAGTCATTATCAGAGAAAATATTTTTGTTTACTTTTTTGGTGCACATTCTTTTTTTTATAATTATTTTCACTTTCTAAGTAAATGTTTGAAAACTATTAGCACTGAAACTTAGTGAAAACAATGGCACTTTGGTGAGAAGTGAAATGACTGTATAGTCCCATTGAGACTCCCTCTTGAATATAGTAAGGCACCTCACCCAACAGGCAATAGTAAATACATCTCCTATTAGAAAGTTACACAAAGGAAAACGTCAACACAAATTTACACTAGAGTATTGATTTACTCCTCTCCAGGAGTTAGGCACAAGGTCAGTTTTTATCTTACTCCCACAAGTCGGGTTGGGAAAGTGGGGTTTAAAAATTGCCTGGGCAGCCCTGTCGGCATTCCCCGGTAGGGGCGCCTCAGGCAGTAAGCAATAAACTTACTCCTCCCCAAAGAGGGGAGGCAAAGCCTGGGAAGGTGGACCTCCTAGAACTACACAGGACAGACCCATAGACCGGCGTAAATCAAGCCCCAAAGGCCAAGACGATACCAGTTTATGGGGTGCAGTATCCATGGAACAGATGCTACACTTTGATCTTAGCCAAAAGGCGTTATTTAACCCCTACCCACAATAGGAATATGTGACACAAGTTAGGAAAGTGGGATTTGAAAAGCCAGCGCTCGAGAAGGTGAGCACTCTGGCCATTAAAAATTTCCTGGGCAGCCCCGTCAGCATTCCCCGGTAGGGGCGCCTCAGGCAGTAAGCAATTAACTTACTCCTCCCCAAAGAGGGGAGGTAAAGCCTGAGAGGGTGGACCTCCTAGAACTGCACAGGACAGATCAGACCAACAGACCGGCGGAAACCAAGCCCCGAAGGCCAAGACAATACCGATCTATGAAGTGCAGTATCCATCGGAACAGATACTACACTTTGATCTTAGCCAAAAGGCGTTATTTAATCCCCACCCACAATAGGAATATGTGACACAAGGTCTGAAAGTGGGATTTGAAAAGCCAGCGCTCGAGAAGGTGAGCACTCTGGCCATTACAAATTTCCTGGGCAGCCCTGTCGACATTCCCTGACAGGGGCGCTTCAGGCAGCAAGCAATTAACTTACTCCTCCTCAAAGAGGGGAGGTTAAGCCTGGGAGGGTGGACCTCTTAGAACTGCACAGGACAGATCAGACTCACAGACCGGCGGAAACCAAGCCCCGAAGGCCAAGACAACACCGATCCATGAAGTGCAGCACCCATCGGAAAGATACCACACTTTGATCTTAGCCAAAAGGCCAAGCTATTTTACTACTAAACAATATCTTAGTTCTGTTTCAGTTTGGAATTGCTTAACAGCCTGAGACCCCCCAGTACCAGAAAATCTCAATTGAAGCAGCCTTTTTCAATAGAGTACAGCATTTGTTCTTTGTAATTTTATATCTTTTACTACAAAACTATCTATTTTTAAACAAACTGCATTTTATCCTTTTCTATTCACAATTCAGAACACCTTTGAAATAGATTCCTTTATGTTCTATATATTTGATGCTTTCTTTCCTTCAGATTTGATTATCAGAGTCCGGCTATACCACAATTTGAATTAAGAGAAATTCAGACTACCCATTACCTTATGCATGGATTAATAGACACTATTTATTCTTATAAACACAGGACTCACTGCTTCAGTTATTTTTTTTGTGAGTGTGTAATCTTTATGAACAATTTCTTTTTAATACATGACTTTAGTTTGATGTATGATTAGTAAAAAAAAAAAAGAAGATCACTGATCATCACAAACGAAGGACTCTGTTCTTGCAATAATAACTATGTCATAGCTCTCATGTTTATAATTATCTATTCCTCAAAATCATAAAAGAAAGAACATTCTTTGGGGTGAATTCTTGATGATAGCAAGTCACTAATAAGAACTTACCACAAACATTTCAGTACTTTCATATTTTGAGTTTTAAAAAGTGATTATTAATGATGTACATTTTTAGCCACATCATTTTGATTACTGTACTCATTCAATTGAATAATATATTTTCTAATTTCATCTTCCATTTCAGACAATTTGATTGTTTTTCTCAATTACATCTTTCATTTAAGTGAATTTGCCTACTTAGTTTCATTAACCACACAATCAACCTGGAGATTTCGATGATGACAATGTAGCTTGAAATTTATTTTTATATTCTTTTATATAAAATGAAGACTATAGCAAAATCTTATTACAAATAATCAAAATGAGGACGGTTAAAAAAACGTTTTATTACTAAAACATCACGATTGAACAATGTGTTTCTGTGATTGATATCATTAAGTGCTGCAGTTCCTTTTTTAAATTTGTGTTTTTATCTTTTGACACAATTACACATTCTCAAAAGACACATTAAAATAAAAATCACCCATTTAAATATAAAATTGTTTTTGTTTTTTTTTCATTATATTCTTGCTTGAAAGTGGTGAACAAACTTAAAATAAATGTGTTTCAATATATTGAGCAATAAACTAATCATTTTTCATAAATATGTTAAGCACATTTTTTGACTATTGTTTTGTTGTTCATGCCTAGGTTTATAATCCGAAACAAACTCAGGAGCAATATATTATTACTGCACTAGGACACTTTCTAAATGTTATATTTTGTAGAAAACACTGATCAGTTCCCTAGATGCAACAGATGTGTGCAATAATGCAGTAGGACACGCAAAACATAGTAAATGCTGCATTCGGATGTACTTAATACTCTAGATAGAGCAAGTATGTGTTATAATATAGTGTGACTCTTAGTATGTCTTATGGTGAATCTAACAGTGCACAATATCATAGAGATAGCATGTGTGTAATTTACTAATGGATATATACTAAATCAGTAACTGTTCAATATGTTAGATAGAACAGTGTAACACTTGGTAAGGTGTACCTGCTTAATCTGTCGGTGTTCTTTACCCTCAATACAGCAGCTGTCTGTAAATTCGGTCTATTCTACTTTTGACTAGAATGATCAGTCACCACAATACCACATTTACTCATAACCTTATATTTGCTTTTTGCTTTATTGAACAAGTTGTAAACTTTCATTCTTTTTAGTTTTTACGGACGTTAACCAAACACTTAGACTGGTACCGACTTCAGTTACCAATTAAGGGTTGTAGCATCCATCTGAACAAATACTAAACTTTGAATTATTTACTTGCAGAAAATATGAAAAAATTACATTCAAAACAAGGCTTTCAAAAGTGTTCTAAAGTAATAAAAATGTATATCCTACTATAACTAGAATGTTAGTCACCACAATACCACATTTACTCATAACACAAATTAGACACAAGACCATCAGAAGTGTGGGAAAGAGTGTCGTCGGTCATCATTGTTCTAACATATGAAAAAAAATTTATATTTCTATGTTTCCCCAGCAAAGACATTTGTTGCTGAGCAAGGTTAGTGGAAGGTTAACATAAAATAGTAAATTCTTTACAGTAAGGTAACATTGGCATTTTCCCTTTAATGTTATCAATAATTAAACACTGCTTTTAATGTTATCCAGTAAAAGAGAATAGCAAATCAGTCAGCATTTTTTTACATTGAAATTTAACAAGTTCTAGGCGCTTGATTGTGATAGTGCTCTCTTGGCCTCCTTATTTTAAAAGTGCTCATTATCCTACATAGAACGAGTGTTTAATTAAATAGAGTTCAATATCCTAGATAGAGCAGGTGTGTTTATTATACACACCATAGCACAGGATTAAAAAAAAAAACTGATGTTCGGGGAGCAGTGAAACAGTGAAACAGTCAAAGCTGGAGGTTCGGGAAAAGATTCAGAGCTTGCAGTATATGAAAGAGTCACCCTGATGTTTAAGGTGTCAGAGCCAGCTCTTCAGGAAGTAGTCAGGTCCTAATTGTTCGGGTAGGAGTCAGAGCCTGATGTTCAGGAAAGAGTCAAGGCCTGGAGTTCAACCCGAATGGAATATTACGGAGTCTGAGTAGAATGTATAGGAAGGGTCCCCATTGTTAGCACTATTATTTATATTCATATAAAATAATGTCTCGATCGGTGAATTTAAAAGAAAAAATTATTCTTCCCCATTGATACCATTTATTATATTCATATAAAATATTTAATCAGTGGTCAACCTAGGTTATTTAATCTAACGTACACAAACATGAAAGAAGTAAATAGACACCATTATTATCATAAACAAAGACTGCTGTCAGAGGGGCCTAATCGACCTAGGTTATTTTATCTAACATACACGGACATGAAGAAGTAAATAAACAAACACCCTTATTAACATTAATAATGAAGACAAATATGGTACTTTTAATAGAAATGTTACATTTTTACTCCAGGGAATGGAGAGGTAGTGCAGAGTTTTGGGGAGGCCGGAAATAGTGTAGCCAGGGTGAATTGGCAACCATGTACGTGACATCTTTTACTCCTGGCAACTGTGGAAGGAGGGCGACTGGAGAAGTGATCCCCGTGCAACGCCAATAGGTACGTATATAGTATGCGCACCGGGGCTGTAATAGGTACGTATATAGCATGTGAACAGGGATGGCGATAAGTACGTACATACCATGCGCACCTGGGCGACAATAGATACGGATTTAGCATTCACACCAGAGTGGCGATAGGTACTTATATATTATGTACCTATATAGAAGGCACAGACAGAGGTGGTACTTTTTATAGAAATATGTCATACTTTTGCCCTGGCCAACGTAAGAGGAATGGTGGAGAAGAAACAGCTTTCGCAAAAGGCAAAATGAGAAAGTAGCTGTGAAATTGGGCGACCAGAGAAGAGAAAAGTAGAAAGATAAAGAGACGGCTATAGAGAAAGGGAGAGAAATAGAAGTTTGAATATAAAGATGTTACACACGCGATTTTTCTTCTATTCTATAACCTGAGCAACGCCGGGTAGCCCTGCTAGTCTATTATATAAATCCCACCTGTCTGTATGTATGTATGTATGTATGTATGTAAAGCTTCTCCTCCGAAAGTACCCAACACACGGTCACACGGGTGACATCATTCCGACCGGCCAGCCCAGGCGCGTCTAATATCTCGGAACCGGAAAAAAAAATTGACTCTTCCGGGGTCGACTGAGCACTTTTCTCCAATGGGGGGTGGCTTTTAACTCCATTTTTCAACGTTATCTATTATATAAACGTCACCTGTCTGTATGGATGTATGTATGTATGGATGTATGTATGTATGTATGTATGTATGTATGTATGTATGTTGGTCTTCTCCTCCGATACTACCCAACAGACACTTACGCAGATGACATTATTAAAACCAGCCAGCCCCCAGACGTGCAATCTCTGAAAATTGGGGGGAAACGTTCATATTTTCGTATAGAAATGGCTCGAAACGTTGAGGGGGGGGAGGATGTTTTAAAAAATCAAGACATAGTACAAAAACGATTTGCGCATGCGTGAAATATATGTCACTTCCTCAATAAGACCATTTTGAACGCGCCAAATATGAAAAACGTAAGTTTACGTACTTTTTTTATTTGTTTCTGTAATCAACAATTATAAACAACTTAATTTTTATTTAAACAAAAAAATTCGCTAATATTATTTGTTTATTAAACGTATCGTAAAAAATATATATATATATGAGTTTATTATGCATTCTGTCCTCGTGGGGAGGCAAGTAATAACTGACACAAAAACATTTTTGTTTAGTTTTCCAACGTGAAACGCAATATATTTTAATAAATAAACAAAAAATAACCGTACATTGGCCTCACCATCCATAATCAACAATTAAGATCGATAATTTTATTTACAAATATTTCTATAACTTAATTTTTTTGTTTATTAAACGTATCGTAAAAAAAAAAACACGATATGACTTTATTATGCAATCTCCTGTTAGGATCGAGGGTCGTGTTCCCCCGATTATAAACGTGTAAAGTTGAATCAAGCAATGTTGCATGCAAAGACGGAGTAATAATTAATAAACAAAATGAAGTAGTTCAAATAACGTTTATTGAACGTGTGTGTACGTGGAATGATGAAGTGTGTGATGTATGCATGTGTGTTGATGGAAAAACAGTTCTTGAAAAGGTATAAGAAGAAATGAGTCCGGCGTAGGAAAAGTCTTTGAAAGCCGTAACACAAAGAAAACGAGTTGAGAAACTCTTACCGTTGTTTGCCCACGTGTGTTGGTAGTTGTTAGACCGATTGAAGAGAAAAGCGTGAGACGAAACGCTAGTGTATTAGCGTCGTTCTGCCGACCAGAGAAAAGAGAGAGAGAGATGGAGCGCTAGTGCCAGCGCACTTCTGCCGATGCTGGTCGGTGAAAAAAAAGAGAGATTTTCCGTTTGGCTCCGGGTTTTATAGTCCGAAGGGCAGATAACTCTGGTGTCGCTTTACAGCGCCACCTGTTGGTGATAAAGCGCCACCTACCGGCAAACCGGTGTAGTTATGTTTTGAAAGGAGGAGGTAACTGCTACAAGGACTCCCCCCCAGATTGAAAAATATTGAAAATATTATTCAATATATACAGTTGTAGATGAGAAGCATTCTTTGTGGGTATGTCTGTTTTGCTGTTGAAGATTAGAAAAAAGTAGTGTGCACGCTACTTATTTCTGTTTCTGCATCTGTATTGAATGATTGATCGCAAGTGCGTCTGCGGAGTGTTTGTAACGCATGTGGATCTGCGTGTTGTTTGCATGCAATTGGGTCTGCATCAAATTTGAGCGCAAGTGAGTCTGCGGTCGAAAAATGTTGAGTGCAAGTGAATTTGCACTTGTTGGTGGCGTCGTTCATGTTGATTAGTCTGCGTGATGCGGAGCTGATGAACAAGCGTTGAATTGTCAGTGTTGTCCGGGAATGTTTGGTGCTTGGGTCTGCGCGGTTGTTGATGAGTGAGCACAAGTGAATCTGTGCAGTTGTTGATGAGCGAGCACAAGTGAATCTGTGCAGTGTTGATAAGTGAGCACAAGTGAGTCTGTGCAATTGTTGATGAATGAGCACAAGTGAGTCTGTGCGGTGTTGTTGATGAATGAGCACAAGTGGGTCTGTGCGGTGAAAATGTTCTCATTACTGTTGTTGTTGAACGAATAGAAGTTCGGAGGTTATTTTGATTGTGTTCGAGTGTATTTGTGAGAAAGTTTTGAAACTGTTTGTATGTTACTAATAGTATATGTAAGTTTTGAAGTTGTGTGGGAATGTTACTTTCCGACCAGATCTTGTCTTTTGTTCTGGTGGGGCATAGTCACATGGAGCATTCGATTCCTCTGTGGTGTCGGAATCTGTGTGAGAGTTGTGTGTCTGTTGGCTTGACTGTGATTCTTCCACTAGAGCAGGTTTTAATCTGTCAATGGAAACAGTGTCATTCTTGCCGTTTTTTGTAATGGTGAAAAATTTTTCTGCCCGTTTAACTACTTTGTAAGGACCTTGGTAGCGTGGTGATAAAGGCTTTTTCACCGCATCGTCGCGGACGAATACGTATTCGCTGTCAAATAGCGTCTTGGGTATGTGGATTTGTCTCGATACTTCTCGTGTAGGGGTGAAGTGTAGTTTCGACATCCTTGCCTTTATGTCCTGTACAAATGTAGTTGTAGGGTGTACATTATCTTTGTTATGAAAGTATTGTCCGGGCAAAGATAATGTAGTACCAAAAACTATTTCAGCCGGTGTGCAACCCAAGTCCTGCTTTACAACGTTCCTAATTGACAATAGGACCAGAGGCAAGTTATCAACCCAGTTGGTTGTGTTTGGCCTCATTGCAAGAGATGCTTTTAGGTGCCTGTGGAATCGCTCGACCAGGCCGTTGGAACAGGGATGATATGCCGTCGTCCGTATATGCTTGGTGCCCAGGAGTAGGTTGAACTCGGCGAAAAGTTTCGACTGGAACTGTGTGCCTCTGTCAGTTGTAATGACTGCGGGTACACCGTATGTGGCTATCCATTCCTTCAAGATTGCTTTGGCCACTGTATCTGCTGAGATGTCCTTTAATGGGATTGCAGTGGGCCAACGGGAAAATCGATCAATAATCGTTAGTAGATAGCAGTAGTTCTGGCAAAGTGGCAGGGGTCCAACGATGTCTATATGCAGATGAGAGAACCTGGCATCAGGATTGCTGAATGTTCCTATTGGGGACTTGGTGTGTCGGTAGACCTTGCAACGCTGGCAGTTTATGCAGTTGCCAGCCCAAAGTCTGACATCTTTGTTCATCCCAGGCCATACAAATCTGTCACTGATCATTTTCAGGGTGGCTCTTTTGCTGGGGTGAGAGAGTGAATGAAAATGATCAAATATGCGTCGTCGCAGTGAAGGTGGGACATAAGGTCTGGGTGTAGGTGTTGTTGTGTCGCAATAAACCTCTTTGTCGCTAAAAGGGGTTGGTACAGGAGTGAGTTTCAAGGAAGTGTTTTGCAGAGTTTGTTGAAAGGTGGTGTCTGACGCTTGTTCCTGTGCCAGCAAATCGTGGCTAAGGAAATCCTGGGTGATGGAGTTTGTGTCTGGCCGAGAAAGTGCATCAGCCACAATGTTCTGGTCACCTTTAATATATTTAATTTCAGTGGAAAACTGTGATATATAGTCCAGGTGACGAGATTCTCTGGGTGAGTATTTGTCCGGACGTGAGGATAATGCATATGTTAATGGCTTGTGGTCTGTGTAAATAATGAATTGTCTACCTTCTAGCACATGTTTATAATGTTTAATTGCGAGGTAGATTGCTAGGAGTTCCCTAGAAAATGCGCCGTATCTGGACTGTGTTTGGCTGAGCTTGGAGGAGAAGAAAGATATGGGTACCTTGGTGTTATCAATCTCCTGATGTAGTACCGCGCCTACGGCTGATGAGCTTGCATCTGTTGTTAGAGTTAATGTAGCCTGAACATTGTCAGTGAGGTAGGTGAGTTTGGTGCAGTTGGTCAATGCGGATTTGGCTGCGTTGAATGCATGAAGTGCTTCTGCAGTGAGTGTAAGGGCTTGTTTCTGTCTTCTCCCTTTGTTCTGCAAGATATTTGTTAAGGGAGACAGGATCTTAGAACAGTCTGGGATAAACCGACGATAATAATTAACGATTCCTATGAATCGTCGCAGCTGACGGAGTGAGGTTGGAGGTTGAAATTGCTGTACCGCTTCTACCTTTTCAGGAAGGGGTGTGATTCCGCCCTCATCAATCTGGTGTCCCAAAAACTGAAGTTGCTTGGCGCCGAATATACACTTGTCTACATTGATCTTCAGACCATTTTGTGATAGTCTCTGCAGAACTTGGTGTAAATGGTGCTCATGTGTTGCTTCATCCGGGCTTGCTATGAGGACGTCATCTATGTAGGCGTATACACAGGGTAGTCCTCTTAGGACGTTATCAATGAGGCGTTGGAAGGTTTGGGCAGCGTTTCTCAGTCCAAAAGGCATGCGTTTGAACTGGAAGAGTCCAAAAGGTGTGGTCACAGCCGTTTTCGGGATATCTTCGTCTGCTACTGGGATCTGGTAGAAGGCTTTAGTCAGATCCAGTTTGGAAAAGATTGTTGCACCCTGGAGTCCTAATGTGAAATCGTGTATGTGCGGTACGGGATAGCGGTCTGGGACAGTTTGTGCATTGAGTCGCCGATAATCGACACATACACGATGGGTGTTCTGGTCTGGTTTAGGAACAAGGTGGAGAGGTGAAGCATATGGGCTTTCAGAGGGTTCAATAATTCCATCCTCGATCATCTGTTGAAATTCCTGCTTAGCGTATTTATACTTTTCAGGCAACAGACGTCGAGGGTTCGAATAGACTGGAGGTCCGGTTGTCTTTATGTGATGTTGTGTAGAGTGTTTAATTTTATCGTCGATGTTGAATTGCTTGGTAATGTCAAGGTACTGATCCAAGACGTTGACATATTCTTTGGTGTGGTGGGTTGCTGAGCAAATTCCTGTTGGACCAAACCGTGTTAATGTTCCCTTCACCCTAATGTCTGTCATATCGTCCGAGAGTGTTTGGTTGTACATGTGGACAGACAGACCGTAGTGTGAAAGGAAATCAGCTCCTATGATGGCCATCCTGACGTTGGCTTGCACGAATTTCCAGACGAAGTTACGGCGGAGTCCTAAGTGTAGGGTGAGTTCCTTAGTGCCGTATGTCTGGATTTGTGAACCGTTTGCTGCCTGTAGCTTGAATGTCGAAGGAGTTGGTTTTTGTCCGGGTTGTGGTGGGATAACACTTATCTCAGCACCGGTATCCACCAGGAAGGAATGACCGCTGTTGCGGTCCTTTACATAAAACAAGCGACCTCTTCTTCTCCCTCCAGCTGCAGTTGTCGCTATTACTGGCTGGGATTGGCGTTTCCCTGTGGCTTGTAGTTACAGGGGCTGTTGCATTTTCTGGCCTTGTTGCCAAATGTGTAGTGGTACCAGCACATACCACCCTGGGGTTGGTTGTAAGGGGACCTCTCTCTGCTATGGCTCCCACGGTACCTGCCTCGGGACTGTGAACGACCCCTTTGTCTGCTTTGGGTTTGGAAGGCCTTTAGCATAGCCTTCAGTTCAACCATCTCAGCTTTTAACTGCTGCAGCTCGCTGTGTTGACTGCTAGGAGTGGCGAGTGCGTTGACCGTTTGTGGGCCACTGTTGGACTCGAGAATTCGATCAGCCGAGTTTGCTAGCATGTCGATGGGAGTGGTGTCTATCATCGGTGCCAGAATTTGTGTCGCACTCGAGGGAAGTTTGTCCAGCCACAATCGTCGCAGTATATTCTCGGACATGGTATTTCTTCCGAGCTGTGACTTCATGTGTCGCAGTAGTTGTGACGGTGTCCTGTCGTCGAGTCTGATGTTGTTGAATAAGTCCCGTAGCATGGCTTCTTCGGAGCGACCCATTCTTTTGATTATGGCGTCTTTTAGGGCATCATATGGGTTGACTGATGGGACGTCGTCCAACAGGTCGGTTACTTCGTCTACCACCTCTGGGGGCAAGGCTTCCACCACGCTGGCAAATTTGCTTCTCTGTGAGGTTATTCTTCTCACAGAGAATAATGCCTGTAGTTGGGTGAACCAGTTCTTTACGTTACTGGAGTTAAAAGGGGGCAGACGGTAATTCGCAGAAACTTCCAGAACGTCGTTAGTATCCGCGGTAGCCATAGTGACGATTGAAGGTGGAAGAAGTTGCTTTTGTTTTGTTTTTGTTTTTTTGTTTTTTTATCAACACGTGGTCGTGGAAAAAAAAAAAATGGCGGCTTCCTTTGTTGTCGAAAAGAAAGAAAAAAAAGGTTCGTATTTTCTTTTTCTTTTGTTGTTTGAATTTTAATTTCCACGTGGTCCGAGAGATAAAAATGACTTCTTTTTTTTTTTTAACACGCGGTCACGAAAAAGATGGGCAGCGTGAGCGTTTGTTTTCTTTAGTTTTCTTTTTATCTCCACGTGTTCAAAACAAAGGAAGTGGCGTCTTGTAAGGTCCTTTTGTTCGTCGAAAAAGAAGAAAAAAAATGTTTGTCTTTTTCTTTGAATATATTTTTCCGACACGTGCGTGGAGAAAGAGAAGAAGAAAAAATGAAATTGTAATTTGTTTTATACTCGGGGAAAACCGAGAAATGTTTTTGTTTTGTTTTGTTTGGGTATTTCCACGTTGCCAGGAAAAAAAATAATGTCGGCTTCTTTTCTTTTGTTTGTTTGTATATTTCTGCCACGTGGGTAGAAAAAAAAAGGAAAAAGATGGATGCGTAATTCGTTTCACCACGAAAGAAAAAACGAGAAATGATATATATATATATATATATATATATATATATATATATATATATTTTTTTTTTTGTTCTAGTACGAAATTAATTACTCCGTCAGATAAAACAAAGCTATCACGTCGGGGTCACCAATTGTTAGGATCGAGGGTCGTGTTCCCCCGATTATAAACGTGTAAAGTTGAATCAAGCAATGTTGCATGCAAAGACGGAGTAATAATTAATAAACAAAATGAAGTAGTTCAAATAACGTTTATTGAACGTGTGTGTACGTGGAATGATGAAGTGTGTGATGTATGCATGTGTGTTGATGGAAAAACAGTTCTTGAAAAGGTATAAGAAGAAATGAGTCCGGCGTAGGAAAAGTCTTTGAAAGCCGTAACACAAAGAAAACGAGTTGAGAAACTCTTACCGTTGTTTGCCCACGTGTGTTGGTAGTTGTTAGACCGATTGAAGAGAAAAGCGTGAGACGAAACGCTAGTGTATTAGCGTCGTTCTGCCGACCAGAGAAAAGAGAGAGAGAGATGGAGCGCTAGTGCCAGCGCACTTCTGCCGATGCTGGTCGGTGAAAAAAAAGAGAGATTTTCCGTTTGGCTCCGGGTTTTATAGTCCGAAGGGTAGATAACTCTGGTGTCGCTTTACAGCGCCACCTGTTGGTGATAAAGCGCCACCTACCGGCAAACCGGTGTAGTTATGTTTTGAAAGGAGGAGGTAACTGCTACACTCCCTTCGTGGGGACGCAAGTAAATATTTACATTTCTCTTCGTAAGCGAAATAAAACGGTATTTTCACACTTAAATAAAAACATTTGACTGACAAGTGTTCATCCCCCCCCCCAAAAAAAAAAACACAACAAATTAAAATATATTTATTGCTAATATTATTTGTTTATTAAACGTATCGTAAAAAATATATATATATATGAGTTTATTATGCATTCTGTCCTCGTGGGGAGGCAAGTAATAACTGACACAAAAACATTTTTGTTTAGTTTTCCAACGTGAAACGCAATATATTTTAATAAATAAACAAAAAATAACCGTACATTGGCCTCACCATCCATAATCAACAATTAAGATCGATAATTTTATTTACAAATATTTCTATAACTTAATTTTTTTTGTTTATTAAACGTATCGTAAAAAAAAAAAACACGATATGACTTTATTATGCAATCTCCCTTCGTGGGGACGCAAGTAAATATTTACATTTCTCTTCGTAAGCGAAATAAAACGGTATTTTCACACTTAAATAAAAACATTTGACTGACAAGTGTTCATCCCCCCCCCAAAAAAAAAAAACACAACAAATTAAAATATATTTATTGCTAATATTATTTGTTTATTAAACGTATCGTAAAAAATATATATATATATGAGTTTATTATGCATTCTGTCCTCGTGGGGAGGCAAGTAATAACTGACACAAAAACATTTTTGTTTAGTTTTCCAACGTGAAACGCAATATATTTTAATAAATAAACAAAAAATAACCGTACATTGGCCTCACCATCCATAATCAACAATTAAGATCGATAATTTTATTTACAAATATTTCTATAACTTAATTTTTTTGTTTATTAAACGTATCGTAAAAAAAAAAAACACGATATGACTTTATTATGCAATCTCCCTTCGTGGGGACGCAAGTAAATATTTACATTTCTCTTCGTAAGCGAAATAAAACGGTATTTTCACACTTAAATAAAAACATTTGACTGACAAGTGTTCATCCCCCCCCCCCCAAAAAAAAACACAACAAATTAAAATATATTTATTGCTAATATTATTTGTTTATTAAACGTATCGTAAAAAAAATATATATATATGAGTTTATTATGCATTCTGTCCTCGTGGGGAGATACAAAAACATGTTTGTTTAGTTTCCCAACGTGAAACGCAATATATTTTAATAAATAAACAAAATATATACATTTTAAAAAATAACTGTACATCAGGCATAATCAACAATTAAGATCGATAATTTTATTTACAAATATTTCTATAACTTAATTTTTTTGTTTATTAAACGTATCGTAAAAAAAAAAAACACGATATGACTTTATTATGCAATCTCCCTTCGTGGGGACGCAAGTAAATATTTACTTTTCTCTTCGTAAGCCAACCCCAAATAAAACGGTAAAACATTTGACTGACAATTGTTCATTCCCCCCCCCCAAAAAAAAACACAACAAATTAAAATATATTTATTTTATTCATCTAATTCAGCTCTTATCATTGTTGCTACAATACTAACGTAATAAGTTCAGAAACAAAAAAACACTTACAGATTTAGCGATTGTTATTCTATTATTTATTCTTTCTTCGTAGCATTTTCACGTTAGCAAACAGTTTAATTTATTTTGCACAAAGAATACACATCAAACATATGATATTATAATACATACTAAACAATATTCCAAATAACTTTTATATTTCGTAGGGGGGGAATTCAGTTGGTAAATTTATAGAAGTGCACCTTTCGTATTTCGACTCCTAAAAAAAAAAAGTATCGACTTTTTTGGCAAAATTACATGTAAACAGCCTCAACAAATATCCGCTATGAAAAAAATTTATGAAAATTGTTATTATTTTAGATTTTAGGAGGGGGGCACTTTCCTATATAAGTTATACGTAAAGTGAGCACGCATTTCTGGTCCACCGAATCTCAACTCTCGTATTTCGACCTCTAAAAGAAAAAAAAAGTTTCTACTTTTTTGGCAAAATTACATGTAAACAGCCTCAACAAATATCCGTTATGAAAAAAAATTTATGAAATTTGTTATTTTAGATGTTTGGAGGGGGGGGGCACTTTCCTATATAAGTTATACGTAAAGTGAGCACGCATTTCTTGACCACTTAGAATCGCACCTCTCGTATTTCGACCCCTAAAAAAAAAAAAAGTTTCTACTTTTTTGGCAATATTACATGTAAACTACCTCAACAAATATCCGCTATGAAAAAAAAATTATTAAAATTATTATTTTAGATGTTAAGAGGGGGGGGTCACTGTTTTAAGAGTTTTTAATCTATGCATTTGTATGTTTTTGAATGTTTTTAATGTTTTAAATGTTTTTTTTTATTCTATGCATTTTGGGCGCTTATGGTCACGTTTTGCAAAATGAATGTCGCAGAAAAAATAAGAATGTGTTATTTATTATACAGTTTTATTCTTTTAAATGCTTAATTTTTTTGCTTAGTTGGATATTCCGAACAAAGCAACACTAACCCTAACCCTTACAAAAAAAATTGTATTTGTGAAAAGTCTCAAAATTTTAAAAAGTTTCTTTTTTCGGAATATCCAACCAAACACTAACCCTAACCCCCAAAAATGTAAGCATTTAAAAAGAATAAGTCTGTTTTTGTCCGTTTCAAAAGCTATATCAGTACCAAAATGCCCAAATGTGTACCCCCCTTCGCCCCAAATAAAATCTAAAATAACGTTTGTTGAATATTTCTTTCAACACGTGTTCGCTAGGGTGCGATTCTAAGTGGTCAAGAAATGCGTGCTCACTTTACGTATAACTTATATAGGAAAGTGCCCCCCCCCCTCCTAACATCTAAAATAACAAATTTCATTTTTTTTTTTCATAGCGGATATTTGTTGAGGCTGTTTACATGTAATTTTGCCAAAAAAGTAGAAACTTTTTTTTTTTTTTTTAGGGGTCGAAATACGAGAGTTGAGATTCGGTGGACCAGAAAGGCGTGCTCACTTTACGTATAACTTATATAATAAAATACCCCCCCCCCTCCTAAATTCTAAAATAATAACAATTTTCATACATTTTTTTCTTAGCAGATATTTTTTGAGGCTGTTTACATGTAATTTGCCAAAAAAAGTAGAAACTTTTTTTTTTAGGGGTCGAAATACGAAAGGTGCACTTCTATAAATTTACCAAAAAAATTATACTCTAACATATAAGATACAATTTTTTTAACGTTTTCCTTCTGTTAAGAAATATACACCTCAAGAATCAATATATACCAATAATTATACCTTTCACTTCTTTTATAAACAAACAAATATGTGACTTCTACACTATTTGGACCGGACTGATTAGTTTATACTAAGCAAATACTTTTTACAAATGGGATTTCAATTATCCTTTCATTTTTTTTTTTAAAAACAAATCTGTGACTTCTATACTATTTGGACCGACCTGTTTGGTAGAATTCGTTCGTAAACTAAGCAAATACTTTTTACAAATGGGATTTCCATTAACGACTATGAGAAAAAAATGTTCAAAAAACGACATCCTTGAATTTTATTGTAATAAATACGCGTGGACATGTATTCAATTTACACGGATTTTCTATTTTCGTCATCATTACACGTAACGGACATCGACTACCTATAACTAAGCCGACGTAATCAAATACGAATTTGTAAACGTCGCTAATTAAATATGATATACTTCTACAAAAAACAAAATGAATAATTCCGATATTTCATATTATAATAATTAAAAAAAAAAAGAACACCTAACAATTAATATAAAGATTTACATTTTACTTATTTACATGAAGTTAAAACAACTGTTACTTATACAGAATTTGAACTTTCTTAGAATCGTTTTAAACGATCACTATTGACTAATCACTAACTACTCATTTCATTGATAAATTTTCACTTCAGAAATTACTGTTGCCTACTTTCAGAAACTTTTCATTCATACAATAAGATAAATCGATGACTTTACATTCAGTTTGGCACTTCCGGTTGACTCGGTGGAATGAATGGAACTCTTCAATTATTAAGTCCAAGTGACGTTTGAAATGCAGAACTACCCTTACTTATTACAATAAAAAATATTCCCCCACCCACCCCCACCTAAATATATAAGACAGCGACTACATAATAACGTGCCACCCATTATAAATAATATTACAATATTTTTATAAATAATATTACAATATTTTTAAGTATAAAAACTCATCCGACATAATCAAATATGAATTCGTAAACGTCGATAATAAAATATGATACACTTCTTTTTAAGGCATTAGAACTTTACACGATAAAAAAACAATTAACAAATTCGGATATTTTCCATTATAATAAATTTTTTTAAAAAACCCATTAAACTCACAAAAAAAATAAAAAAACAATTGCTGAAATTTTTTAATAAACACTTACTCTGTCTGTGATAAGGGGGCCTTTGAAAATTAAAGAGGCCTACAGAGCCACATTACAATCACCCCCCCCCCTCCCAAAACTGCTGCCCTTATATTAAATACATTTTCTTCTTTTTTCAACATACACTAATTGACATTAATTTAGACTTAGATTTACCCGTGAGGCGGTGGCAAGCGACATATTGTCGATAGTGTTCACCACTCGACTACAACAATATTTCTGTTTCACACTTACTACAATAACTTCCAGTAGTATTTACTGACCAACACATCAGATTTGTTTGCCTTTCAAGCTCCATACGGAAATAGAATTTACATGCTTTAAATAGTTATTAATGCCCCCCCTTTATTTGCCCAATTGATACACATCAGAAACATATTACATACAATAACATATCCTTTGGACTTTTAACACAATACATGGTTCAGATCAAAATTGGTTTAATTTCTTGCAAATCAGACGTGACTAACCTGCCACATTTTCAAGATTTTCATAGCAAGAGTTTTCCATCTAAAGCTAGGTATCCAACTCCTAATGAAAGGAAACATTTTAGGAGTGGTCATAGCATACATGTACACTGTTGAGTGGCAGAAAAGAGGATTGCCACATGCTCATTGTCTGGTTTGGCTTCAACAAAAATTGAGATCCTCTGACATAGATTCAGTTATCAGTGCGGAAATTCCGGATCCAGTGGCAGATCCGGTTTTACATGATATCATTAGGCACCATATGATTCATGGACCATGTGGAAACATAAACAGATGTTCACTCTGTCTCAAAGATGGACACTACAGTAAGAGATATCCCAGACACTTCTTGAGTGAAACTCAATCGGATACAAATGGCTACCCACAATATCGACTATCTCCTTTAGATGGAGGTTTTGAGACGACAGTTACCCTACCTGGCAACATAACGGTTCCTGTAGACAACCGATGGGTTGTACCACATAATAAACTGCTTTGTAAGATTTTTGATGCACATATCAATGTTGAATACTGCAACAGCGTGAAATCAATAAAATACATTTGTAAATATGTAAATAAAGGTAGTGATCAAGCTATCTTCACAATTGAAAGTAATGCTCATGATGAAGTTAAGAGATACGAAACAGGACGTTACATATCAACCAATGAAGCCATTTGGAGAATACTTAACTTTCACATACATGTACATCATCCCCCAGTTATTCACCTATCAGTTACTCTAGAAAATTGACAGCGGATATACTTTACTGAAAGTACTGCAGCAGATAGAGTTGCAAATCCACCTACAACCACTCTAACAGCTTTCTTCAAATTGTGTCAAACAGATTTTTTTGCACGTACACTTTTTTACTCGGAAGTTCCACTTTATTATACCTGGGACAGTAAAACTAAGCTCTTCAAGCGACAACTGAACTGTGTAGAACACAATAAAAATTCCAATATTCATTGTCACCATGTTCTTTTTCAGTAAGTCACAAATTTCAAACTCATCAAGAGTTTTTAGAATTCTAAATTCATTTTAACTACATTTTGTTTATACAAATTACCAATTCTAAAATGACAACTCTCCCAGAGTTTAGAATAATTAAATAATGAATGATGCCCCCCCCCTGAGTTGAGAATAATTAGAAAATGAATGACACATCCACCAGAGTTGAGAATGACTTAAAACTGAATGACACCTCTCCAGAGTTGAGAATAACTTAAAAATGAATGACAGTTGAGAATTGACTAAAAGAACATGGTTTTGGTTGCTTAACATCCAAACATGCCTCCCAAAATTCAACCTCTGGTCCCTGTTCTGGAAGGTGGTAACAGGGTAAAACAGTGTAAATGCTTAGGAGGTTATGGATGTAACTTTACACCAGTTCTTATAGCCCGTTTCACTCTGTATAACCCTGGCTAACAAGGCTCTGGTAATGTATTCTTCAACTATTTTGTTTCAAACAAGTATTTTTATTTGCTTGCTATTTATTCTATTAGTTTGTCGATGTTACATTCAATAAACAGCATGTGAATTATTCTATTAACTATGCAACACCATATAAATACTGCCACATGATATAAACCAAACCATGCACACAAATGAAGCAAGGGAGACAGTCGGACAGATAGGGGAAAACAGTCATTATCAGAGAAAATATTTTTTTTACTTTTTTGGTGCACATTCTTTTTTTTATAATTATTTTCACTTTCTAAGTAAATGTTTGAAAACTATTAGCACTGAAACTTAGTGAAAACAATGGCACTTTGGTGAGAAGTGAAATGACTGTATAGTCCCATTGAGACTCCCTCGTGAATATAGTAAGGCACCTCACCCAACAGGCAATAGTAAATACATCTCCTATTAGAAAGTTACACAAAGGAAAACGTCAACACAAATTTACACTAGAGTATTGATTTACTCCTCTCCAGGAGTTAGGCACAAGGTCAGTTTTTATCTTACTCCCACAATAAAAAAAATCACTAACTACTCATTTCATTGATAAATTTTCACTTCAGAAATTACTGTTGCCTACTTTCAGAAACTTTTCATTCATAGAATAAGATAAATCGATGATTTTACATTCAGTCTGGCACTTCCGGTTGACTCGGTGGAATGAATGGAACTCTTCAATTATTAAGTCCAAGTGACGTTTGAAATGCAGAACTATCCTTACTTATTACAATAAAATATCAGAATTTGTTAAAGTTTTTGTATTGTTTTTTTTCTTATTTTTTAGAGTTTAAAGTTTTATTTTTTATTTTTTTTTTTAAATGAAAGATCCGTGTAAACGGATTAAATGTTCCCCCACCCACCCCACCTAAATATATACGACAGCGACTACATAATAACGTGCCACCCATTATAAATAATATTACAATATTTTTATAAATAATATTACAATATTTTTAAGTATAAAAACTCATCCGACACAATCACATATGCATTCGTAAATGTCGATAATTAAATATGATACACTTCTTTTTAAGGCATTAGAACTTTACACGATAAAAAAACAATTGACAAATTCGGATATTTTCCATTATAATAAATTTAAAAAAAAAAAAAATTAAACTCACAAAAAAAAAATAAAAAAACAATTGCTGAAATTTTTTAATAAACACTTACGACAATTAAGAGAAATTCAGACTAACACAGGACTCACTGCTTCAGTTATTTTTTTTGTGTGTGTGTAATCTTTATGAACAATTTCTTGTTTGATGTATGATTAGTAAAAAAAAAAAGATCACTGATCATCACAAACGAAGGACTCTATAATAATAACTCTATTGCAATAATAACTACGTCATAGCTCTCATGTTTTTAATTACCTATTCCTCAAAATCATAAAAGAAAGAACATTCTTTGGGGTGGATTCTTGATGATAGCAAGTCACTAATAAGAACTTAACACAAACATTTCAGTACTTTCATATTTTGAGTTTTAAAAAGTGATTATTAATGATGTACATTTTTAGCCACATCATTTTGATTACTGTACTCATTCAATTGAATAATATATTTTCTAATTTCATCTTCCATTTCAGACAATTTTGTTGTTTTTCCCAATTACATCTTTCATTTAAGTGAATTTGCCTACTTAGTTTCATTAACCACACAATCAACCTGGAGATTTCGATGATGACAATGTAGCTTGAAATTTATTTTTATATTCTTTTATATAAAATGAAGACTATAGCAAAAATCTTATTACAAATAATCAAAATAAGGACGGTTAAAAAAACGTTTTATTACTAAAACATCACGGTTGAACAATGTGTTTCTGTGATTGATATCATTAAGTGCTGCAGTTCCTTTTTTAAATTTGTGTTTTTATCTTTTCACACAATTACACATTCTCAAAAGACACATTAAAATAAAAATCACCCATTTAAATATAAAATTGTTTTTGTTTTTTTTCATTATATTCTTGCTTGAAAGTGGTGAACAAACTTAAAATAAATGTGTTTCAATATATTGAGCAATAAACTAATCATTTTTCATAAATATGTTAAGCACATTTTTGACTATTGTTTTGTTGTTTATAATCTGAAACAAACTCAGGAGCAATACATTATTACTGCACTAGGACACTTTCTAAATGTTATATTTTGTAGAAAACACTGATCAGTTCCCTAGATGCAACAGATGTGTGCAATAATGCAGTAGGACACTCAAAACATAGTAAATGCTGCATTCGGATGTACTTAATACTCTAGATAGAGCAGGTATGTGTTATAATATAGTGTGACTCTTAGTATGTCTTATGGTGAATCTAACAGTGCACAATATCATAGAGATAGCATGTGTGTAATTTACTAATGGATATATACTAAATCAGTAACTGTTCAACATGTTAGATAGAACAGTGTAACACTTGGTAAGGTGTACCTGCTTAATCTGTCGGTGTTCTTTACCCTAAATACAGCAGCTTTCTGTAAATTCGGTCTATTCTACTTTTAACTAGAATGATCAGTCACCACAATACCACATTTACTCATAACCTTATATTTGCTTTTTGCTTTATTGAACAAGTTGTAAACTTTCATTCTTTTTAGTTTTTACGGACGTTAACCAAACACTTAGACTGGTACTGACTTCAGTTACCAATTAAGGGTTGTAGCATCCATCTGAACAAATACTAAACTTTGAATTATTTACTTGCAGAAAATATGAAAAAATTACATTCAAAACAGGCTTTCAAAAGTGTTCTAAAGTAATAAAAATGTATATCCTACTATAACTAGAATGTTAGTCACCACAATACCACATTTACTCATAACACAAATTAGACACAAGACCATCAGAAGTGTGGGAAAGAGTGTCGTCGGTCATCATTGTTCTAACATATGAAAAAAAATTAATATTTCTATGTTTCCCCAGCTAAGACATTTGTTGCTGAGCAAGGTTAGTGGAAGGTTAACATAAAATAGTAAATTCTTTACAGTAAGGTAACATTGGCATTTTCCCTTTAATGTTATCAATAATTAAACACTGCTTTTAATGTTATCCAGTAAAAGAGAATAGCAAATCAGTCAGCATTTTTTTACATTGAAATTTAACAAGTTCTAGGCGCTTGATTGTGATAGTGCTCTCTTGGCCTCCTTATTTTAAAAGTGCTCATTATCCTACATAGAACGAGTGTTTAATTAAATAGAGTTCAATATCCTAGATAGAGCAGATGTGTTTATTATACACACCATAGCACAGGATTAAAAAAAAAAAACTGATGTTCGGGGAGCAGTGAAACAGTGAAACAGTCAAAGCTGGAGGTTCGGGAAAAGATTCAGAGCTTGCAGTATATGAAAGAGTCACCCTGATGTTTAAGGAGTCGGAGCCAGCTCTTCAGGAAGTAGTCAGGTCCTAATTGTTCGGGTAGGAGTCAGAGCCTGATGTTCAGGAAAGAGTCAAGGCCTGGAGTTCAACCCGAATGGTATATTACGGAGTCTGAGTAGAATGTATAGGAAGGGTCCCCATTGTTAGCACTATTATTTATATTCATATAAAATAATGTCTCGATCGGTGAATTTAAAAGAAAAAATTATTCTTCCCCATTGATACCATTTATTATATTCATATAAAATATTTAATCGGTGATCAACCTAGGTTATTTAATCTAACATACACAAACATGAAAGAAGTAAATAGACACCATTATTATCATTAACAAAGACTGCTGTCAGAGGGGCCTGATCAACCTAGGTTATTTTATCTAACATACACGGACATGAAGAAGTAAATAAACAAACACCCTTATTAACATTACTAATGAAGACAAATATGGTACTTTTAATAGAAATGTTACATTTTTACTCCAGGGAATGGAGAGGTAGTGCAGAGTTTTGGGGAGGCCGGAAATAGTGTAGCCAGGGTGAATTGGCAACCATGTACGTGACATCTTTTACTCCTGGCAACTGTGGAAGGAGGGCGACTGGAGAAGTGATCCCCGTGCAACGCCAATAGGTACGTATATAGTATGCGCACCGAGTCTGTAATAGGTACGTAAGAATCTAAAACAAACAGATAAACAAAACAAAATTGACAACTGAAATGTGTAGAACACAATAAAAATTCCAATATTCATTGTCATCATGTTCTTTTTCAGTAAGTCACCAATTTCAAACTCCTCAAGAGTTTTCAGAATTCTAAACTCATTTTAACTCCCAAAATGACCTAAAGTCTTAATCAGTAAGAATCTAAAATCAACGAATAAACAAAACAAAATTGACAACTGAAATGTGTAAAACACAATAAAAATTCCAATATTCATTGTCATCATGTTCTTTTTCAGTAAGTCACCAATTTCAAACTCCTCAAGAGTTTTCAGAATTCTAAATTCATTTTAACTACATTTTGTTTATACAAATTACCAATTCTAAAATGACAACTCTCCCAGAGTTTAGAATAATTAATTAATGAATGATGCCCCCCCCCCTGAGTTGAGAATAATTAGAAAATGAATGACACATCCACCAGAGTTGAGAATGACTTAAAAATGAATGACACCTCTCCAGAGTTGAGAATAACTTAAAAATGAATGACAGTTGAGAATTGACTAAAAGAACATGGTTTTGGTTGTTTAACATCCAAACATGCCTCCCAAAATCCAACCTCTGGTCCCCGTTCTGGGAGGTGGTAACAGGGTAAAACAGTGTAAATTCTTAGGAGGTTATGGATGCAACTTTACACCAGTTATTATAGCCCGTTTCACTCTGTATAACCCTGGCTAACAAGGCTCTGGTAATGTATTCTTCAACTATTTTGTTTCAAACAAGTATTTTTATTTGCTTGCTATTTATTCTATTAGTCTGTCGATGTTACATTCAATAAACAGCATGTGTATTATTCTATTAACTATGCAACACCATATAAATACTGCTACATGATATAAACCAAACCATGCACACAGATGAAGCAAGGGAGACAGTCAAACAGATAGGGGAAAACGGTCATTATCAGAGAAAATATTTTTGTTTACTTTTTTGGTGCACATTCTTTTTTTTATAATTATTTTCACTTTCTAACTAAATGTTTGAAAACTATTAGCACTGAAACTTAGTGAAAACAATGGCACTTTGGTGAGAAGTGAAATGACGGTATAGTCCCATTGAGACTCCCTCGTGAATATAGTAAAGCACCTCACCCAACAGGCAATAGTAAATACATCTCCTATTAGAAAGTTACACAAAGGAAAACGTCAACACAAATTTACACTAGAGTATTGATTTACTCCTCTCCAGGAGTTAGGCACAAGGCCAGTTTTTATCTTACTCCCACAAGTCGGGTTGGGAAAGTGGGGTTTTAAAATTGCCTGAGCAGCCCTGTCGGCATTCCCCGGTAGGGGCGCCTCAGGCAGTAAGCAATAAACTTACTCCTCCCCAAAGAGGGGAGGCAAAGCCTGGGAAGGTGGACCTCCTAGAACTGCACAGGACAGACCCATAGACCGGCGTAAATCAAGCCCCGAAGGCCAAGACGATACCAGTTTATCGGGTGCAGTATCCATCGGAACAGATACTACACTTTGATCTTAGCCAAAAGGCGTTATTTAACCCCTACCCACAATAGGAATATGTGACACAAGGTCGGAAAGTGGGATTTGAAAAGCCAGCGCTCGAGAAGGTGAGCACTCTGGCCATTAAAAATTTCCTGGGCAGCCCCGTCGGCATTCCCCGGTAGGGGCGCCTCAGGCAGTAAGCAATTAACTTACTCCTCCCCAAAGAGGGGAGGTAAAACCTGGGAGGGTGGACCTCTTAGAACTGCACAGGACAGATCAGACCCAAAGATCACTGATCATCACAAACGAAGGACTCTGTTCTTGCAATAATAACTACGTCATAGCTCTCATGTTTTTAATTATCTATTCCTCAAAATCATAAAAGAAAGAACATTCTTTGGGGTGGATTCTTGATGATAGCAAGTCACTAATAAGAACTTAACACAAACATTTCAGTACTTTCATATTTTGAGTTTTAAAAAGTGATTATTAATGATGTACATTTTTAGCCACATCATTTTGATTACTGTACTAATTCAATTGAATAATATATTTTCTAATTTTATCTTCCATTTCAGACAATTTGGTTGTTTTTCCCAATTACATCTTTCATTTAAGTGAATTTGCCTACTTAGTTTCATTAACCACACAATCAACCTGGAGATTTCGATGATGAGAATGTAGCTTGAAATTTATTTTTATATTCTTTTATATAAAATGAAGACTATAGCAAAAATCTTATTACAAATAATCAAAATGAGGACGGTTAAAAAAACGTTTTATTACTAAAACATCACGGTTGAACAATGTGTTTCTGTGATTGATATCATTAAGTGCTGCAGTTCCTTTTTTAAATTTGTGTTTTTATCTTTTGACACAATTACACATTCTCAAAAGACACATTAAAAAAAAATCACCCATTTAAATATAAAATTGTTTTTGTTTTTTTTTCATTATATTCTTGCTTGAAAGTGGTGAACAAACTTAAAATAAATGTGTTTCAATATATTGAGCAATAAACTAATCATTTTTCATAAATATGTTAAGCACATTTTTGACTATTGTTTTGTTGTTCATGCCTAGGTTTATAATCTGAAACAAACTCAGGAGCAATAAATTATTACTGCACTAGGACACTTTCTAAATGTTATATTTTGTACAAAACACTGATCAGTTCCCTAGATGCAACAGATGTGTACAATAATGCAGTAGGACACTCAAAATATAGTAAATGCTGCATTCGGATGTACTTAATACTCTAGATAGAGCAAGTATGTGTTATAATATAGTGTGACTTTTAGTATGTCTTATGGTGAATCTAACAGTGCACAATATCATAGAGATAGCATGTGTGTAATTTACTAATGGATATATACTAAATCAGTAACTGTTCAATATGTTAGATAGAACAGTGTAACACTTGGTAAGGTGTACCTGCTTAATCTGTCGGTGTTCTTTACCCTAAATACAGCAGCTTTCTGTAAATTCGGTCTATTCTACTTTTGACTAGAATGATCAGTCACCACAATACCACATTTACTCATAACCTTATATTTGCTTTTTGCTTTATTGAACAAGTTGTAAACTTTCATTCTTTTTAGTTTTTACGGACGTTAACCAAACACTTAGACTGGTACCGACTTCAGTTACCAATTAAGGGTTGTAGCATCCATCTGAACAAATACTAAACTTTGAATTATTTACTTGCAGAAAATATGAAAAAATTACATTCAAAACAAGGCTTTCAAAAGTGTTCTAAAGTAATAAAAATGTATATCCTACTATAACTAGAATGTTAGTCACCACAATACCACATTTACTCATAACACAAATTAGACACAAGACCATCAGAAGTGTGGGAAAGAGTGTCATCGGTCATCATTGTTCTAACATATGAAAAAAAATTAATATTTCTATGTTTCCCCAGCTAAGACATTTGTTGCTGAGCAAGGTTAGTGGAAGGTTAACATAAAATAGTAAATTCTTTACAGTAAGGTAACATTGGCATTTTCCCTTTAATGTTATCAATAATTAAACACTGCTTTTAATGTTATCCAGTAAAAGAGAATAGCAAATCAGTCAGCATTTTTTTACATTGAAATTTAACAAGTTCTAGGCGCTTGATTGTGATAGTGCTCTCTTGGCCTCCTTATTTTAAAAGTGCTCATTATCCTACATAGAACGAGTGTTTAATTAAATAGAGTTCAATATCCTAGATAGAGCAGGTGTGTTTATTATATACACCATAGCACAGGATTAAAAAAAAAAAATGATGTTTGGGAAGCAGTCAAACAGTGAAACAGTCAAAGCTGGAGGTTCGGGAAAAGATTCAGAGCTTGCAGTATATGAAAGAGTCACCCTGATGTTTAAGGTGTCAGAGCCAGCTCTTCAGGAAGTAGTCAGGTCCTAATTGTTCGGGTAGGAGTCAGAGCCTGATGTTCAGGAAAGAGTCAAGGCCTGGAGTTCAACCCGAATGGAATATTACGGAGTCTGAGTAGAATGTATAGGAAGGGTCCCCATTGTTAGCACTATTATTTATATTCATATAAAATAATGTCTCGATCGGTGAATTTAAAAGAAAAAATTATTCTTCCCCATTGATACCATTTATTATATTCATATAAAATATTTAATCAGTGGTCAACCTAGGTTATTTAATCTAACGTACACAAACATGAAAGAAGTAAATAGACACCATTATTATCATAAACAAAGACTGCTGTCAGAGGGGCATAATCGACCTAGGTTATTTTATCTAACATACACGGACATGAAGAAGTAAATAAACAAACACCCTTATTAACATTAATAATGAAGACAAATATGGTACTTTTAATAGAAATGTTACATTTTTACTCCAGGGAATGGAGAGGTAGTGCAGAGTTTTGGGGAGGCCGGAAATAGTGTAGCCAGGGTGAATTGGCAACCATGTACGTGACATCTTTTACTCCTGGCAACTGTGGAAGGAGGGCGACTGGAGAAGTGATCCCCGTGCAACGCCAATAGGTACGTATATAGTATGCGCACCGGGGCTGTAATAGGTACGTATATAGCATGTGAACAGGGATGGTGATAAGTAAGTACATACCATGCGCACCTGGGCGACAATAGATACGGATTTAGCATTCACACCAGAGTGGCGATAGGTACTTATATATTATGTACCTATATAGAAGGCACAGACAGAGGTGGTACTTTTTATAGAAATATGTCATACTTTTGCCCTGGCCAACGTAAGAGGAATGGTGGAGAAGAAACAGCTTTCGCAAAAGGCAAAATGAGAAAGTAGCTGTGAAATTGGGCGACCAGAGAAGAGAAAAGTAGAAAGATAAAGAGACGGCTATAGAGAAAGGGAGAGAAATAGAAGTTTGAATATAAAGATGTTACACACGCGATTTTTCTTCTATTCTATAACCTGAGCAACGCCGGGTAGCCCTGCTAGTTTATACTAATTTGAGAAGAAAAATAATGCAAGGTCACGATAAACTAGATATGACGTCAGAGTAAGGGAGTGGCGGGTAGAAATTCACTCACACTACAACCATTTTTTTTCTTTCTTTCTTCTTCCCCTCTCACTCCCACACTTTCTTTCTTAATTATTAATAGACGCTAATATTCCTTCCCCCCTCCCTTCCTCACTATGGCCGTTCTGTTATCCTGATATAATACTTCCAGGCATTACCTCTTCCTTTCAGGCCAAATAGGGGGGGGGGAATGTCGGCATTCACCGATGTGAGTGCCACAGGCCAAATCTGGGGAGAGGGAGTGTCGGCATTCGGCGGTGGGGCGCCTCAGGCCAAATCTGAGGAGGGGGAATGTCGGCATTCGCTGGTATGAGCGCCTCAGTCCAAATTTGGGGGAGGGGGAGTGTCGGCATTCGCCGTTATGAGCGCCTCAGGCCAAATTTGGGGCGGGGGAGTGTCGGCATTCGTCGGTGTGAGCGCCTCAGGCGAAATTTGGGGGCGGGGGAGTGTCGGCATTCGGCGGTATGAGCGCTTAAGGCGAAATTTGGGGGAGGGGGAGTGTCGGCATTCGGTGGTGGGGCGCCTCAGGCCAAATCTGGGGAGGGGGAATGTCAGCATTCGCCGGTATGAGCGCCTCAGGCGAAATTTGGGGAGTGGGAGCGTCGGCATTCAGGCCGAATTTTGGGAGGAGGAATGTCGGCATTCGCCGGTATGAGCGCCTCAGGCCAAATCTGGGGAGGGGGAATGTCAGCAGTCGGGCCCCTCAGGCCGAATTTAGGGAGGGGGAATGTCGGAATTCGCAGGTATGAGCGCCTCAGGCGAAATCTGGGGAGGGGGAATGTGGGCATTCGCCGGTATGAGCGCCTCAGGGGAAATCTGGGGAGGGGGAATGTCGGCATTCGTCGGTATGAGCGCCTCAGGCCAAATCTGGGGATGGGGGAATGTCGGCATTCGCGGTATGAGCGGCTCAGGCGAAATTTTGTGCAGTTTGAGTATTAGTCGGCGTGAGAGAGATCCCTACCGTGGGCGCGATCAGCCGTACTTTAGGGGAGAGGAAGTGCACCAAAGGAAAAGGGATTAAAAAATAAAATGATAATCTGATTTTTGATTCGAGAGTGTAAGATCGACACCTATCGGATAGGACTAGATAATACACTTGATCTCAAGGCAAAAATGCCGAGAACAGATACTACACTTTGATCTTAGCCAAAAGGCCAACAAAGGATCCTATATTTACTCCTCAAGGGAGTTAGGCACAAGGCCAGTTTTATCTTACTCCCACAGGTAAGATGTGACCCAGGATCGGGGTCGAGCAAGTGGGGTTAAAAGCCAGGGCTCGAGAGGTGAGCACTCTGGCCATTTAAAAATTGCCCGGGCAGCCCCGTCGGCATTCCCCGGTAGGGGCGCCTCAGACAGTAAGCAATAAACTTACTCCTCCCCAAAGAGGGGAGGCGAAGCCTGGGAGGGTGGACCTCCTAGAACTGCACAGGACAGGCGTGCAGTATCCATCGGAACAGATACTACACTTTGATCCTAGCCAACAAAGGATCCGAAATTCAAAATTTTGAGGTTATTTACTGAGGTATATATAACCAATCTACACCTGAACAGTGGTCTATCCACTAGACACTGTTTAAATTACATTATTAAATTAACGAGTAATAATAACTATGATTTTCTTTCAACAAACATTGTATAATACTATTTAACAACTTATTACATTAGTTTTGAATATCAACAAATAATTTTAAACTCCCCCAGACCGTTTTTCTCTAATTCAACATAGCTTTTAGACGCCATTTTTTTTTTTACCGAAAATTACATTAATTCACTTCTTTTGGCTAATATCAAGGTGTAGTATCTTCCGATGGATACTGCACCCCATAAACTAGAATCGTCTTGGCCATCGGGGCTTCATTCCGCCGGTCTATGAGTTTGTCATGTGCAGTTCTAGGAGGTCCACACTCCCAGGCTTTGCCTCCCCTCTTTGGGGAGGAGTAAGTTTATTGCTTACTGCCTGAGGCGCCCCTACCGGGGAATGCCGAATAACAGCTTCTACGTTTCTCTTTGGACTATTTTGCAGATGAAAAGCGGGGGGGGGGGGATCGGTAAGAGTGATTTCATTACTGCTCCAGAAGCCTCCTTGATTTTTTTAAATACTCGGCGTTGTCTGGGAGAAAACTGCTCAATATCCTAGATAGAGCTACTGTAGTGATAGGTTTGGAAAATATTTTAACGCCATCTTCGTTCCCCTTTGGACTATTTTGTAGATGAAAAGGAGGGAGGATACCTAAGTAATTTCAGTAGTCCCCAGGAGGCCTCTTTGATTTGCAAAGTACTCGGCGTTGTCCGGGAGAAAAGTGCTCAATATCCTAGATAGAGCTACTGTAGTGTTAGGTTTGGAAAATATTTTAACGCCATCTTCGTTCCCCTTTGGACTATTTTGCAGATGAAAAGGAGGGAGGATACCTAAGTAATTTCAGTAGTGCTCATGAGGCCTCCTTGATTTTCAAAGTACTCGGCGTTGTCCGGAGGAAAAGTGCTCAATATCCTAGATAGAGCTTCTGTAGTGATAGGTTTTGAAAATATTTTAACGCCATCTTCGATCCCCTTTGGACTATTTTGCAGATGAAAAGGAGGGAGGATACCTAAGTAATTTACGTAGTGCTCAGGAGGCCTCCTTGATTTTCAAAGTATTCGGCGTTGTCCGGGAGAAAAGTGCTCAATATCCTAGATAGAGCTACTGTAGTGATAGGTTTGGAAAATATTTTAACGCCATCTTCGATCCCCTTTGGACTATTTTGAAGATGAAAAGGAGGGAGGATACCTAAGTAATTTACGTAGTGCTCAGGAGGCCTCCTTGATTTTCAAAGTATTCGGCGTTGTCCGGGAGAAAAGTGCTCAATATCCTAGATAGAGCTACTGTAGTGATAGGTTTGGAAAATATTTTAACGCCATCTTCGATCCCCTTTGGACTATTTTGAAGATGAAAAGGAGGGAGGATACCTAAGTAATTTACGTAGTGCTCAGGAGGCCTCCTTGATTTTCAAAGTAATCGGCGTTGTCTGGGAGAAAAGTGCTCAATATCCTAGATAGAGCTACTGTAGTGATAGGTTTGGAAAATATTTTAACGCCATCTTCGTTAACCTTTGGACTATTTTGCAGATTAAAAGGAGGGAGGATACCTAAGTAATTTACGTAGTGCTCAGGAGGCCTCCTTGATTTTCAAAGTATTCGGCGTTGCTCGGGAGAAAAGTGCTCAATATCCTAGATAGAGCTACTGTAGTGATAGGTTTGGAAAATATTTTAACGCCATCTTCGATCCCCTTTGGACTATTTTGCAGATGAAAAGGAGGGAGGATACCTAAGTAATTTACGTAGTGCTCAGGAGGCCTCCTTGATTTTCAAAGTATTCGGCGTTGTCCGGGAGAAAAGTGCTCAATATCCTAGATAGAGCTACTGTAGTGATAGGTTTGGAAAATATTTTAACGCCATCTTCGATCCCCTTTGGACTATTTTGAAGATGAAAAGGAGGGAGGATACCTAAGTAATTTACGTAGTGCTCAGGAGGCCTCCTTGATTTTCAAAGTAATCGGCGTTGTCTGGGAGAAAAGTGCTCAATATCCTAGATAGAGCTACTGTAGTGATAGGTTTGGAAAATATTTTAACGCCATCTTCGTTAACCTTTGGACTATTTTGCAGATTAAAAGGAGGGAGGATACCTAAGTAATTTACGTAGTGCTCAGGAGGCCTCCTTGATTTTCAAAGTATTCGGCGTTGCTCGGGAGAAAAGTGCTCAATATCCTAGATAGAGCTACTGTAGTGATAGGTTTGGAAAATATTTTAACGCCATCTTCGATCCCCTTTGGACTATTTTGCAGATGAAAAGGAGGGAGGATACCTAAGTAATTTACGTAGTGCTCAGGAGGCCTCCTTGATTTTCAAAGTATTCGGCGTTGTCCGGGAGAAAAGTGCTCAATATCCTAGATAGAGCTACTGTAGTGATAGGTTTGGAAAATATTTTAACGCCATCTTCGATCCCCTTTGGACTATTTTGCAGATGAAAAGGAGGGAGGATACCTAAGTAATTTCAGTAGTCCCCAGGAGGCCTCTTTGATTTGCAAAGTACTCGGCGTTGTCCGGGAGAAAAGTGCTCAATATCCTAGATAGAGCTACTGTAGTGTTAGGTTTGGAAAATATTTTAACGCCATCTTCGTTCCCCTTTGGACTATTTTGCAGATGAAAAGGAGGGAGGATACCTAAGTAATTTCAGTAGTGCTCATGAGGCCTCCTTGATTTTCAAAGTACTCGGCGTTGTCCGGAGGAAAAGTGCTCAATATCCTAGATAGAGCTTCTGTAGTGATAGGTTTTGAAAATATTTTAACGCCATCTTCGATCCCCTTTGGACTATTTTGCAGATGAAAAGGAGGGAGGATACCTAAGTAATTTACGTAGTGCTCAGAAGGCCTCCTTGATTTTCAAAGTATTCGGCGTTGTCCGGGAGAAAAGTGCTCAATATCCTAGATAGAGCTACTGTAGTGATAGGTTTGGAAAATATTTTAACGCCATCTTCGATCCCCTTTGGACTATTTTGAAGATGAAAAGGAGGGAGGATACCTAAGTAATTTACGTAGTGCTCAGGAGGCCTCCTTGATTTTCAAAGTATTCGGCGTTGTCCGGGAGAAAAGTGCTCAATATCCTAGATAGAGCTACTGTAGTGATAGGTTTGGAAAATATTTTAACGCCATCTTCGATCCCCTTTGGACTATTTTGAAGATGAAAAGGAGGGAGGATACCTAAGTAATTTACGTAGTGCTCAGGAGGCCTCCTTGATTTTCAAAGTATTCGGCGTTGTCCGGGAGAAAAGTGCTCAATATCCTAGATAGAGCTACTGTAGTGATAGGTTTGGAAAATATTTTAACGCCATCTTCGTTAACCTTTGGACTATTTTGCAGATGAAAAGGAGGGAGGATACCTAAGTAATTTACGTAGTGCTCAGGAGGCCTCCTTGATTTTCAAAGTATTCGGCGTTGTCCGGGAGAAAAGTGCTCAATATCCTAGATAGAGCTACTGTAGTGATAGGTTTGGAAAATATTTTAACGCCATCTTCGATCCCCTTTGGACTATTTTGAAGATGAAAAGGAGGGAGGATACCTAAGTAATTTACGTAGTGCTCAGGAGGCCTCCTTGATTTTCAAAGTATTCGGCGTTGTCCGGGAGAAAAGTGCTCAATATCCTAGATAGAGCTACTGTAGTGATAGGTTTGGAAAATATTTTAACGCCATCTTCGTTAACCTTTGGACTATTTTGCAGATAAAAAGGAGGGAGGATACCTAAGTAATTTACGTAGTGCTCAGGAGGCCTCCTTGATTTTCAAAGTATTCGGCGTTGTCCGGGAGAAAAGTGCTCAGTATCTTAGATAGAGCTACTGTAGTGATAGGTTTGGAAAATATTTTAACGCCATCTTCGATCCCCTTTGGACTATTTTGCAGATGAAAAGGAGGAAGGATACCTAAGTAATTTACGTAGTGCTCAGGAGGCCTCCTTGATTTTCAAAGTATTCGGCGTTGTCTGGGAGAAAAGTGCTCAATATCCTAGATAGAGCTACTGTAGTGATAGGTTTGGAAAATATTTTAACGCCATCTTCTATCCCCTTTGGACTATTTTGCAGATGAAAAGGAGGGAGGATACCTAAGTAATTTACGTAGTGCTCAGGAGGCCTCCTTGATTTTCAAAGTATTCGGCGTTGTCCGGGAGAAAAGTGCTCAGTATCTTAGATAGAGCTACTGTAGTGATAGGTTTGGAAAATATTTTAACGCTATCTTCGATCCCCTTTGGACTATTTTGAAGATGAAAAGGAGGGAGGATACCTAAGTAATTTACGTAGTGCTCAGGAGGCCTCCTTGATTTTCAAAGTATTCGGCGTTGTCCGGGAGAAAAGTGCTCAATATCCTAGATAGAGCTACTGTAGTGATAGGTTTGGAAAATATTTTAACGCCATCTTCGTTAACCTTTGGACTATTTTGCAGATTAAAAGGAGGGAGGATACCTAAGTAATTTACGTAGTGCTCAGGAGGCCTCCTTGATTTTCAAAGTATTCGGCGTTGCTCGGGAGAAAAGTGCTCAATATCCTAGATAGAGCTACTGTAGTGATAGGTTTGGAAAATATTTTAACGCCATCTTCGATCCCCTTTGGACTATTTTGCAGATGAAAAGGAGGGAGGATACCTAAGTAATTTACGTAGTGCTCAGGAGGCCTCCTTGATTTTCAAAGTATTCGGCGTTGTCCGGGAGAAAAGTGCTCAATATCCTAGATAGAGCTACTGTAGTGATAGGTTTGGAAAATATTTTAACGCCATCTTCGATCCCCTTTGGACTATTTTGAAGATGAAAAGGAGGGAGGATACCTAAGTAATTTACGTAGTGCTCAGGAGGCCTCCTTGATTTTCAAAGTATTCGGCGTTGTCCGGGAGAAAAGTGCTCAATATCCTAGATAGAGCTACTGTAGTGATAGGTTTGGAAAATATTTTAACGCCATCTTCGTTAACCTTTGGACTATTTTGCAGATAAAAAGGAGGGAGGATACCTAAGTAATTTACGTAGTGCTCAGGAGGCCTCCTTGATTTTCAAAGTATTCGGCGTTGTCCGGGAGAAAAGTGCTCAGTATCTTAGATAGAGCTACTGTAGTGATAGGTTTGGAAAATATTTTAACGCCATCTTCGATCCCCTTTGGACTATTTTGCAGATGAAAAGGAGGAAGGATACCTAAGTAATTTACGTAGTGCTCAGGAGGCCTCCTTGATTTTCAAAGTATTCGGCGTTGTCCGGGAGAAAAGTGCTCAATATCCTAGATAGAGCTACTGTAGTGATAGGTTTGGAAAATATTTTAACGCCATCTTCGATCCCCTTTGGACTATTTTGCAGATGAAAAGGAGGGAGGATACCTAAGTAATTTACGTAGTGCTCAGGAGGCCTCCTTGATTTTCAAAGTATTCGGCGTTGTCCGGGAGAAAAGTGCTCAATATCCTAGATAGAGCTACTGTAGTGATAGGTTTGGAAAATATTTTAACGCCATCTTCGATCCCCTTTGGACTATTTTGAAGATGAAAAGGAGGGAGGATACCTAAGTAATTTACGTAGTGCTCAGGAGGCCTCCTTGATTTTCAAAGTATTCGGCGTTGTCCGGGAGAAAAGTGCTCAATATCCTAGATAGAGCTACTGTAGTGATAGGTTTGGAAAATATTTTAACGCCATCTTCGTTAACCTTTGGACTATTTTGCAGATTAAAAGGAGGGAGGATACCTAAGTAATTTACGTAGTGCTCAGGAGGCCTCCTTGATTTTCAAAGTATTCGGCGTTGCTCGGGAGAAAAGTGCTCAATATCCTAGATAGAGCTACTGTAGTGATAGGTTTGGAAAATATTTTAACGCCATCTTCGATCCCCTTTGGACTATTTTGCAGATGAAAAGGAGGGAGGATACCTAAGTAATTTACGTAGTGCTCAGGAGGCCTCCTTGATTTTCAAAGTATTCGGCGTTGTCCGGGAGAAAAGTGCTCAATATCCTAGATAGAGCTACTGTAGTGATAGGTTTGGAAAATATTTTAACGCCATCTTCGTTAACCTTTGGACTATTTTGCAGATGAAAAGGAGGGAGGATACCTAAGTAATTTACGTAGTGCTCAGGAGGCCTCCTTGATTTTCAAAGTATTCGGCGTTGTCCGGGAGAAAAGTGCTCAATATCCTAGATAGAGCTACTGTAGTGATAGGTTTGGAAAATATTTTAACGCAATCTTCGATCCCCTTTGGACTATTTTGCAGATGAAAAAGAGGGAGGATACCTAAGTAATTTACGTAGTGCTCAGGAGGCCTCCTTGATTTTCAAAGTATTCGGCGTTGTCCGGGAGAAAAGTGCTCAATATCCTAGATAGAGCTACTGTAGTGATAGGTTTGGAAAATATTTTAACGCCATCTTCGTTCCCCTTTGGACTAATTTGTAGATGAAAAGGAGGGAGGATACCTAAGTAATTTCAGTAGTGCTCATGAGGCCTCTTTGATTTGCAAAGTACTCGGCGTTGTCCGGGAGAAAAGTGCTCAATATCCTAGATAGAGCTACTGTAGTGATAGGTTTGGAAAATATTTTAACGCCATCTTCGTTAACCTTTGGACTATTTTGCAGATAAAAAGGAGGGAGGATACCTAAGTAATTTACGTAGTGCTCAGGAGGCCTCCTTGATTTTCAAAGTATTCGGCGTTGTCCGGGAGAAAAGTGCTCAATATCCTAGATAGAGCTACTGTAGTGATAGGTTTGGAAAATATTTTAACGCCATCTTCGATCCCCTTTGGACCATTTTGCAGATGAAAAGGAGGGAGGATACCTAAGTAATTTACGTAGTGCTCAGGAGGCCTCCTTGATTTTCAAAGTATTCGGCGTTGTCCGGGAGAAAAGTGCTCAATATCCTAGATAGAGCTACTGTAGTGATAGGTTTGGAAAATATTTTAACGCCATCTTCGATCCCCTTTGGACTATTTTGCAGATGAAAAGGAGGGAGGATACCTAAGTAATTTACGTAGTGCTCAGGAGGCCTCCTTGATTTTCAAAGTATTCGGCGTTGTCCGGGAGAAAAGTGCTCAATTTCCTAGATAGAGCTACTGTAGTGATAGGTTTGGAAAATATTTTAACGCCATCTTCGTTAACCTTTGGACTATTTTGCAGATGAAAAAGGGGGGAGGATACCTAAGTATTTTACGTAGTGCTCAGGAGGCCTCCTTGATTTTCAAAGTATTCGGCGTTGTCCGGGAGAAAAGTGCTCAATATCCTAGATAGAGCTACTGTAGTGATAGGTTTGGAAAATATTTTAACGCCATCTTCGATCCCCTTTGGACTATTTTGCAGATAAAAAGGAGGGAGGATACCTAAGTAATTTACGTAGTGCTCAGGAGGCCTCCTTGATTTTCAAAGTATTCGGCGTTGTCCGGGAGAAAAGTGCTCAATTTCCTAGATAGAGCTACTGTAGTGATAGGTTTGGAAAATATTTAAACGCCATCTTCGTTAACCTTTGGACTATTTTGCAGATAAAAAGGAGGGAGGATACCTAAGTAATTTACGTAGTGCTCAGAAGGCCTCCTTGATTTTCAAAGTATTCGGCGTTGTCCGGGAGAAAAGTGCTCAATATCCTAGATAGAGCTACTGTAGTGATAGGTTTGGAAAATATTTTAACGCCATCTTCGATCCCCTTTGGACTATTTTGCAGATGAAAAGGAGGGAGGATACCTAAGTAATTTACGTAGTGCTCAGGAGGCCTCCTTGATTTTCAAAGTATTCGGCGTTGTCCGGGAGAAAAGTGCTCAATATCCTAGATAGAGCTACTGTAGTGATAGGTTTGGAAAATATTTTAACGCCATCTTCGTTCCCCTTTGGACAATTTTGCAGATGAAAAAGAGGGAGGATACCTAAGTGATTTCAGTAGTCCCCAGGAGGCCTCTTTGATTTTCAAAGTACTCGGCGTTGTCCGGGAAAAAAAGTGCTCAATGTCCTATATAGAGCTACTGTACTGTTTGTTTGGATAATATTTTAACGCCATATTCGTTCCCCTTTGGACTATTTCGCAGATCAGTAGGAGAGAGGACACCTAAGTGATTTCATTAGTCCTCAGGAGGCCTCCTTTATTATTAAAGTACCTGGCGTTGTCCGGGAGAAAAGTGCTCAATGTCCTAGATAGAGCTATAGTAGTGATAGGTTTGGAAAATATTTCAACGCCATCTTCGTTCCCCTTTGGACCATTTCGCAGATCAGAAGGAGAGAGGATACCTAAGTGATTTCAGTAGTCCTCACGAGGCCTCTTTGATTATCAAAGTACTCGGCGTTGTCCGGGAGAAAAGTGCTCAATGCCCTAGATAGAGCTACTGTAGTGATAGGTTTGGAAAATATTTTAACGCCATCTTCGATCCCCTTTGGATAATTTCGCAAATCAGTAGGAGAGAGGATACCTAAGTGAATTCAGGAGTGCTCATGAAGCCTCCTCGATTTTCAAAGTACTCGGCGTTGTCCGGGAGAAAAGTGCTCAATATCCTAGATAGAGCTACTGTAGTGATAGGTTTAGAAAATATTTTAACGCCATCTTCGTTCCCCTTTGGACAATTTTGCAGATGAAAAAGAGGGAGGATACCTAAGTGATTTCAGTAGTCCCCAGGAGGCCTCTTTGATCTTCAAAGTACTCGGCATTGTCCGGGAAAAAAAGTGCTCAATGTCCTATATAGAGCTACTGTAGTGATAGGTTTGGATAATATTTTAACGCCATATTCGTTCCCCTTTGGACTATTTTGCAGATCAGTAGGAGAGAGGACACCTAAGTGATTTCAGTAGTCCTCAGGAGGCCTCCTTTATTATTAAAGTACTCGGCGTTGTCCGGGAGAAAAGTGCTCAATGTCCTAGATAGAGCTACTGTAGTGATAGGTTTGGAAAATATTTTAACGCCATCTTCGTTCCCCTTTGGACTATTTCGCAGATCAGAAGGAGAGAGGATACCTAAGTGATTTCAGTGGTCCTCAGGAGGCCTCCTTGATTATCAAAGTACTCGGCATTGTCCGGGATAAAAGTGCTCAATGTCCTAGATAGAGCTACTGTAGTGATAGGTTTGGAAAATATTTAAACGCCATCTTCGTTCCCCTTTGGACTATTTCGCAGATCGGAAGGAGAGAGGATACCTAAGAGCTTTCAGTAGTGCTCATGAGCCCTCTTTGATTTTCAAAGTACTCGGCGTTGTGCGAGAGAAAAGTACTCAATATCCTAGATAGAGCTATGATAGTCTTTATCATGAGAGGATTGAAAATGATGAAGACTATCATGAGAGGATTGAAAATGATGAAGACTATCATGAGAGGATTGAAAATGATGAAAACTATCATGAGAGGATTGAAAATGATGAAGACTATCATGAGGGGATTGAAAATAATGAAGACTATAATGAGGGGATTGAAAATGATAAAGACTATCATGAGGGGATTGAAAATGATGAAGAATGTCATGAGAGGATTGAAAATGATGAAGAATTTCATGAGAGGATTGAAAATGATGAAAAATTTCATGAGAGGATTGAAAATGATGAAGAATTTCATGAGAGGATTGAAAATGAGGAAGAATAGACTGACAGGATTGGAAATGATGAAGAATACCATGAGGGGATTTAAAATGATCAATAATATCATGAGGGGATTGAAAATGATGAAGAATATCATGAGAGGATTGAAAATGATGAAGACTATCATGAGAGGTTTGAAAATGATGAAGACTATCATGAGAGGTTGGAAAATGATGAAGACTATCATGAGAGGTTGAAAAATGATGAAGACTATCATGAGAGGATTGAAAATGATGAAGACTGTCATGAGAGGATTGAAAATGAGTAAGACTGTCATGAGGGGATTGAAAATGATGAAGACTGTCATGAGGGGATTGAAAATGATGAAGAATGTCATGAGAGGATTGAAAATGATGAAGAATGTCATGAGAGGATTGAAAATGATGAAGACTGTCATGAGAGGATTGAAAATGATGAAGAATGTCATGAGAGGATTGAAAATGATGAAGAATGTCATGAGAGGATTGAAAATGATGAAGAATGTCATGAGAGGATTGAAAATGATGAAGAATGTCATGAGAGGATTGAAAATGATGAAGAATGTCATGAGAGGATTGGAAATGATGAAGAATGTCATGAGAGGATTGGAAATGATGAAGAATGTCATGAGAGGATTGGAAATGATGAAGAATAGACTGACAGGATTGGAAATGATGAAGAATACCATGAGAGGATTGAAAATGATGAATAATATCATGAGAGGATTGAAAATGAGAAGAATATCATGAGGGGATCGAAAATGATGAAATATACCATGAGAGGATTGAAAATGATGAAGAATATCATGAGGGGATTGAAAATGATCGAAGAATATCATGAGGGGATTGAAAATGATGAAGAATATCATGAGAGGATTGAAAAAATGAAGAATATCATGAGAAGATTGAAAATTATTAAGAATATCATGGGCGGATTGAAAATGATGAGGAATATTACGAGAGGATTGAAAATGATGAAGAATATTATGAGGGGATTGAAAATGATTAATAGTATGAGGAGATTGAAAATGATTAATAGTATGAGGAGATTGAAAATGATGAAGAATATTATGAGGGGATTGAAAATGATTAATAGTATGAGGAGATCGAAAATGATGAATACAACGAGGGGAGTTAAAATGATGAAGGATATCATGAGGGGATTCAAAATATATAGTATGAACACCGGGGCGGTTATAAGTACCTATATAGAAGGCGCAGACAGTGGTGGTACTTTTTATAGAAATAAGTCATACTATTGCCCTGTGAAACGTAGGATGAAATGGTGGGGAAGAAACAGCTTTCGCAAAAGGCAAAATTTAAAAGTAGCGACCAGGGTAGATAAAAGTAGAAAGATAAAGAGACAGCTATAGAGAGAGAGGGAGAGAAATAGAAGTTTTAATATAAAGATGTTACACACGCGATTTTTCTTCAATTATGTTTTTATGACCCCGAGCAACGCCGGGTAGCCCCGCTAGTCGCCGCTATAAAGGGCAGTTGTCTGTATGTATGTATGTCTGTTTGTATGTGAAGCTTCTCCTCAAAGACTACGCGGCGACATGTCAAAAAGTTGATATCTTCAGCACCGTACAACACCTGGGATCATAATATCTCAAAATTACAACAAAAAAAAATGTTGCTGGGGGCAACAGGACCAGTCTTCGGCAGCGGGTCTGGTTTTTTTAAACATTTCCAATGTTATTCAGTAGTAATTCGCAAATCAGCCAATGTAATTATGTAATAATAATTTTGTTTTCAACCAACTTATTCTTGTGCACGTGACGTCACAGTAATAGGTATACGACGTCATCGTTATAGGTTTTGAATTTTTTTCTTCTCTTCAATGTTCTAGATAGAGCTACTGTAGTGATAGGTTTGGAAAATATTTTAACGCCATCTTCGTTCCCCTTTGGACTATTTCGCAGATCAGAAGGAGAGAGGATACCTAAGTGATTTCAGTAGTCCTCAGAAGGCCTCCTTGATTATCAAAGTACTCGGCGTTGTCCGGGAAAAAAGCGCTCAATGTCCTAGATAGAGCTACTGTAGTGATAGGTTTGGATAATATTTTAACAGCATCTACGCTGAAAAGGATAGGGGAATCGATAAGAGTTATTTCAGTAGTGCTCAGGAGGCCTCTTTGATTTTCAAATACTCGATGTTGTCCGGGAGAAAAGTGCTCAATATCCTAGATAGACCTACTTTAGTGATAGGTTTGGATAATATTTTAACGCCATCTTCGTTCTCCTTTGGATAATTTGGCAGATCAGAAGGAGAGAGGATACCTAAGTGATTTCAGTAGTCCTCAGGAGGACTCCTTGATTTTCAAAGTATTCGGCGTTGTCCGGGAGAAAAGTGCTCAATATCCTAGATAGAGCTATTGTAGTGATAGGTTTGGAAAATATTTTAACGCCATCTTCGTTCCCCTGTAACCTATTTTGCAGATGTAAAGGAGGGAAGATATCTAAGTGATTTCAGTAGCGCTCAGGAGGCCTCTTTGATTTTCAAAGTACTCGGCGTTGTCCAGGAAAAAAGTGCTCAATGTGCTAGATAGAGCTACTTTAGTGATAGGTTTGGATAATATTTTAACAGCATCTACGCTGAAAAGGATGGGGGAATCGATAAAAGTTATTTCAGTAGTGCTCAGTAGGCCTCTTTGATTTTCAGATACTCGGCGTTGTCCGAGATAAAAGTGCAGAATATCCTAGATACAGCTACTGTAGTGATAGGTTTGGAAAATATTTTAACGCCATCTTCGTTCCCCTTTGGACTATTTCGCAGATCAGAAGGAGAGAGGATACCTGAGTGATATCAGTATCGCTCAGGAGGCCTCTTTGATTTTCAAATTACTCGGCATTGTCCGGGAAAAAGTGCTCAATGTCCTAGATAGAGCTACTGTAGTGATAGGTTTGGATAATAATTTAAGAGCATCTACGCTGAAACCGATGGGGGAATCGATAAGACATATTTCAGTAGTGCTCAGTAGGCCTGTTGGATGTTCAAATACTCGGCGTTGTCCGCGAGAAAAGTGCTCAATGTCCTAGATAGAGCTACTGTAGTGATAGGTTTGGATAATATTTTAACAGCATCTACGCTGAAAAGGATGGGGGAATCGATAAAAGTTATTTCAGTAGTGCTCAGTAGGCCTCTTTGATTTTCAGATACTCGGCGTTGTCCGAGATAAAAGTGCAGAATATCCTAGATACAGCTACTGTAGTGATAGGTTTGGAAAATATTTTAACGCCATCTTCGTTCCCCTTTGGACTATTTCGCAGATCAGAAGGAGAGAGGATACCTGAGTGATATCAGTATCGCTCAGGAGGCCTCTTTGATTTTCAAATTACTCGGCGTTGTCCGGGAAAAAGTGCTCAATGTCCTAGATAGACATACTTGTACAGTATAGGGACCCGGGGGGGGGGGTACTTGTACAGTATAGGGAGCCGGGGGGGTCTTGTACAGTATAGGGACCCGGGGGGGGGGTACTTGTACAGTATAGGGACCCGGGGGGTACTTGTACAGTATAGGGACCCGGGGGGGGTACTTGTACAGTATAGGGACCCGGGGGGGGGTACTTGTACAGTATAGGGACCCGGGGGGGTACTTGTACAGTATAGGGACCCGGGGGGGTACTTGTACAGTATAGGGGCCGGGGGGGTACTTGTACAGTATAGGGACCCGGGGGGGGTACTTGTACAGTATAGGGACCCGGGGGGAGAGGGTACTTGTACAGTATAGGGACCGGGGGGGGTACTTGTACAGTATAGGGACCCGGGGGGGGGGGAGAGGGTACTTGTACAGTATAGGGACCGGGGGGTACTTGTACAGTATAGGGACCCGGGGGAGAGGGTACTTGTACAGTATAGGGACCGGGGGGGTACTTGTACAGTATAGGGACCCGGGGGGGTTCTTGTACAGTATAGGGACCCGGGGGGGTACTTGTACAGTATAGGGACCAGGGGGGGTACTTGTACAGTATAGAGACCCGGGGGGGTACTTGTACAGTATAGGGGCCTGGGAGGGGGTACTTGTACAGTAAAGGGGCCTGGGGGGTACTTGTACAGTATAGGGACCCGGGGGGTACTTGTACAGTATAAGGACGCGGGGGGTACTAGTACAGTATAGGGACCCGGGGGGTACTTGTACAGTATAGGGACGCGGGATGGTACTTGTACAGTATAGGGACCGTGGGGGGGGTACTTGTACAGTATAGGGACCAGGGGGGGTACTTGTACAGTATAGGGACCCGGGGGGTACTTGTACAGTATAGGGGCCTGGGAGGGGGTACTTGTACAGTATAGGGACCGGAGGGGGGTACTTGTACAGTATAGGGACCGGAGGGGGGTACTTGTACAGTATAGGGATCCGGGGGGGGGGGTACTTGTACAGTATAGGGACCCGAGGGGGGGTACTTGTACAGTATAGGGACCCGGGGGGGGTACTTGTACAGTATAGGGACCCGGGGGGGTACTTGTACAGTATAGGGGCCTGGGAGGGGGTACTTGTACAGTATAGGGACCCGGGGGGTACTTGTACAGTATAGGGACCCGGGGGGTACTTGTACAGTATAGGGGCCCGGGGGGGTACTTGTACAGTATAGGGACCCGGGGGGGGTACTTGTACAGTATAGGGACCCGGGGGGGTACTTGTACAGTATAGGGGCCTGGGAGGGGGTACTTTTACAGTATAGGGACCCGGGGGGGTACTTGTACAGTATAGGGACCCGGGGGGTACTTGTACAGTATAGGGGCCTGGGAGGGGGTACTTGTACAGTAAAGGGGCCTGGGGGGGTACTTGTACAGTATAGGGACCCGGGGGAGGGGTACTTGTACAGTATAGGGACCGGGGGTACTTGTACAGTATAGGGACCCGGGGGAGGGGGGTACTTGTACAGTATAGGGACCCGGGGGGTACTTGTACAGTATAGGGACCGGGGGGTACTTGTACAGTATAGGGACCCGGGGGGAGGGGTACTTGTACAGTATAGGGACCCGGGGGGGTACTTGTACAGTATAGGGACCCGGGGGGGTACTTGTACAGTATAGGGGCCTGGGAGGGGGTACTTGTACAGTATAGGGACCCGGGGGGGGTACTTGTACAGTATAGGGACCCGGGGGGTACTTGTACAGTATAGGGGCCTGGGAGGGGGTACTTGTACAGTATAGGGACCCGGGGGAGGGGTACTTGTACAGTATAGGGACCTGGGGGTACTTGTACAGTATAGGGACCCGGGGGGAGGGGGGTACTTGTACAGTATAGGGACCCGGGGGGTACTTGTACAGTATAGGGACCGGGGGGTACTTGTACAGTATAGGGACCGGAGGGGGGTACTTGTACAGTATAGGGACCCGGGGGAGGGGTACTTGTACAGTATAGGGACCCGGGTGGGGGGTACTTGTACAGTATAGGGACCCGGGGGGGGTACTTGTACAGTATAGGGACCCGGGGGGTACTTGTACAGTATAGGGGCCTGGGAGGGGTACTTGTACAGTAAAGGGGCCTGGGGGGGTACTTGTACAGTATAGGGACCCGGGGGAGGGGTACTTGTACAGTATAGGGACCGGGGGGTACTTGTACAGTATAGGGGCCTGGGAGGGGGTACTTGTACAGTATAGGGACCCGGGGGGAGGGGTACTTGTACAGTATAGGGACCCGGGGGGGTACTTGTACAGTATAGGTCCCTGGGAGGGGGTACTTGTACAGTAAAGGGGCCCGGGGGGTACTTGTACAGTATAGGGACCCGGGGGGGGTACTTGTACAGTATAGGTCCCTGGGAGGGGGTACTTGTACAGTAAAGGGGCCAGGGGGGTACTTGTACAGTATAGGGACCCGGGGGGTACTTGTACAGTATAGGGACCCGGGGGGTACTTGTACAGTATAGGGACCCGGGGGGGGTACTTGTACAGTATAGGGACCCGGGGGGGTACTTGTACAGTATAGGGACCCGGGGGGGTACTTGTACAGTATAGGGGCCTGGGAGGGGGTACTTGTACAGTATAGGGACCCGGGGGGGGTACTTGTACAGTATAGGGACCCGGGGGGTACTTGTACAGTATAGGGGCCTGGGAGGGGGTACTTGTACAGTATAGGGACCCGGGGGGGGTACTTGTACAGTATAGGGACCCGGGGGGGTACTTGTACAGTATAGGGACCCGGGGGGAGGGGTACTTGTACAGTATAGGGACCCGGGTGGGGGGTACTTGTACAGTATAGGGGCCTGGGAGGGGGTACTTGTACAGTATAGGGACCCGGGGGGGTACTTGTACAGTATAGGGACCCGGGGGGGTACTTGTACAGTATAGGGGCCGGGGGGGTACTTGTACAGTATAGGGACGCGGGGGGAGAGGGTACTTGTACAGTATAGGGACCGGGGGGGGTACTTGTACAGTATAGGGACGCGGGGGGAGAGGGTACTTGTACAGTATAGGGACCGGGGGGGGGTACTTGTACAGTATAGGGACCCGGGGGGGGGGGAGAGGGTACTTGTACAGTATAGGGACCGGGGGGTACTTGTACAGTATAGGGACCCGGGGGAGAGGGTACTTGTACAGTATAGGGACCGGGGGGGTACTTGTACAGTATAGGGACCCGGGGGGGTTCTTGTACAGTATAGGGACCCGGGGGGGTACTTGTACAGTATAGGGACCAGGGGGGGTACTTGTACAGTATAGAGACCCGGGGGGGTACTTGTACAGTATAAGGACCCGGGGGAGGGGTACTTGTACAGTATAGGGACCCGGGGGGTACTTGTACAGTATAGGGACGCGGGATGGTACTTGTACAGTATAGGGACCGTGGGGGGGGGGTACTTGTACAGTATAGAGACCAGGGGGGGTACTTGTACAGTATAGGGACCCGGGGGGTACTTGTACAGTATAGGGGCCTGGGAGGGGGTACTTGTACAGTATAGGGACCGGAGGGGGGTACTTGTACAGTATAGGGACCGGAGGGGGGTACTTGTACAGTATAGGGATCCGGGGGGGGGGGGTACTTGTACAGTATAGGGACCCGGGGGGTACTTGTACAGTATAGGGACCGGGGGGTACTTGTACAGTATAGGGACCGGAGGGGGGTACTTGTACAGTATAGGGACCCGGGGGGAGGGGTACTTGTACAGTATAGGGACCCGGGGGGTACTTGTACAGTATAGGGACCGGGGGGTACTTGTACAGTATAGGGACCGGAGGGGGGTACTTGTACAGTATAGGGACCCGGGGGGAGGGGTACTTGTACAGTATAGGGACCCGGGTGGGGGGTACTTGTACAGTATAGGGACCCGGGGGGGTACTTGTACAGTATAGGGACCCGGGGGGAGGGGTACTTGTACAGTATAGGGACCCGGGTGGGGGGTACTTGTACAGTATAGGGGCCTGGGAGGGGGTACTTGTACAGTATAGGGACCCGGGGGGGTACTTGTACAGTATAGGGACCCGGGGGGGTACTTGTACAGTATAGGGGCCGGGGGGGTACTTGTACAGTATAGGGACGCGGGGGGAGAGGGTACTTGTACAGTATAGGGACCGGGGGGGGTACTTGTACAGTATAGGGACGCGGGGGGAGAGGGTACTTGTACAGTATAGGGACCGGGGGGGGGGTACTTGTACAGTATAGGGACCCGGGGGGGGGGGAGAGGGTACTTGTACAGTATAGGGACCGGGGGGTACTTGTACAGTATAGGGACCCGGGGGAGAGGGTACTTGTACAGTATAGGGACCGGGGGGGTACTTGTACAGTATAGGGACCCGGGGGGGTTCTTGTACAGTATAGGGACCCGGGGGGGTACTTGTACAGTATAGGGACCAGGGGGGGTACTTGTACAGTATAGAGACCCGGGGGGGTACTTGTACAGTATAAGGACCCGGGGGAGGGGTACTTGTACAGTATAGGGACCCGGGGGGTACTTGTACAGTATAGGGACGCGGGATGGTACTTGTACAGTATAGGGACCGTGGGGGGGGGGTACTTGTACAGTATAGAGACCAGGGGGGGTACTTGTACAGTATAGGGACCCGGGGGGTACTTGTACAGTATAGGGGCCTGGGAGGGGGTACTTGTACAGTATAGGGACCGGAGGGGGGTACTTGTACAGTATAGGGACCGGAGGGGGGTACTTGTACAGTATAGGGATCCGGGGGGGGGGGTACTTGTACAGTATAGGGACCCGGGGGGTACTTGTACAGTATAGGGACCGGGGGGTACTTGTACAGTATAGGGACCGGAGGGGGGTACTTGTACAGTATAGGGACCCGGGGGGAGGGGTACTTGTACAGTATAGGGACCCGGGGGGTACTTGTACAGTATAGGGACCGGGGGGTACTTGTACAGTATAGGGACCGGAGGGGGGTACTTGTACAGTATAGGGACCCGGGGGGAGGGGTACTTGTACAGTATAGGGACCCGGGTGGGGGGTACTTGTACAGTATAGGGACCCGGGGGGGTACTTGTACAGTATAGGGACCCGGGGGGGGGGGGTACTTGTACAGTATAGGGACCCGGGGGGTACTTGTACAGTATAGGGGCCTGGGAGGGGTACTTGTACAGTAAAGGGGCCTGGGGGGGTACTTGTACAGTATAGGGACCCGGGGGAGGGGTACTTGTACAGTATAGGGACCGGGGGGTACTTGTACAGTATAGGGGCCTGGGAGGGGGTACTTGTACAGTATAGGGACCCGGGGGGAGGGGTACTTGTACAGTATAGGGACCCGGGGGGGTACTTGTACAGTATAGGTCCCTGGGAGGGGGTACTTGTACAGTAAAGGGGCCCGGGGGGTACTTGTACAGTATAGGGACCCGGGGGGGGTACTTGTACAGTATAGGTCCCTGGGAGGGGGTACTTGTACAGTAAAGGGGCCCGGGGGGTACTTGTACAGTATAGGGACCCGGGGGGTACTTGTACAGTATAGGGACCCGGGGGGTACTTGTACAGTATAGGGACCCGGGGGGGGTACTTGTACAGTATAGGGACCCGGGGGGGTACTTGTACAGTATAGGGACCCGGGGGGGTACTTGTACAGTATAGGGGCCTGGGAGGGGGTACTTGTACAGTATAGGGACCCGGGGGGGTACTTGTACAGTATAGGGACCCGGGGGGTACTTGTACAGTATAGGGGCCTGGGAGGGGGTACTTGTACAGTATAGGGACCCGGGGGGGTACTTGTACAGTATAGGGACCCGGGGGGGTACTTGTACAGTATAGGGACCCGGGGGGAGGGGTACTTGTACAGTATAGGGACCCGGGTGGGGGGTACTTGTACAGTATAGGGGCCTGGGAGGGGGTACTTGTACAGTATAGGGACCCGGGGGGGTACTTGTACAGTATAGGGACCCGGGGGGGTACTTGTACAGTATAGGGGCCGGGGGGGTACTTGTACAGTATAGGGACCGGGGGGGGTACTTGTACAGTATAGGGACCCGGGGGGAGAGGGTACTTGTACAGTATAGGGACCGGGGGGGGGGGGGGTACTTGTACAGTATAGGGACCCGGGGGGGGGGGAGAGGGTACTTGTACAGTATAGGGACCGGGGGGTACTTGTACAGTATAGGGACCCGGGGGAGAGGGTACTTGTACAGTATAGGGACCGGGGGGGTACTTGTACAGTATAGGGACCCGGAGGGGTTCTTGTACAGTATAGGGACCCGGGGGGGTACTTGTACAGTATAGGGACCAGGGGGGGTACTTGTACAGTATAGAGACCCGGGGGGGTACTTGTACAGTATAAGGACCCGGGGGAGGGGTACTTGTACAGTATAGGGACCCGGGGGGTACTTGTACAGTATAGGGACGCGGGATGGTACTTGTACAGTATAGGGACCGTGGGGGGGGGGGTACTTGTACAGTATAGGGACCAGGGGGGGTACTTGTACAGTATAGGGACCCGGGGGGTACTTGTACAGTATAGGGGCCTGGGAGGGGGTACTTGTACAGTATAGGGACCGGAGGGGGGTACTTGTACAGTATAGGGACCGGAGGGGGGTACTTGTACAGTATAGGGATCCGGGGGGGGGTACTTGTACAGTATAGGGACCCGAGGGGGGGTACTTGTACAGTATAGGGACCCGGGGGGGTACTTGTACAGTATAGGGACCCGGGGGGGTACTTGTACAGTATAGGGGCCTGGGAGGGGGTACTTGTACAGTATAGGGACCCGGGGGGTACTTGTACAGTATAGGGACCCGGGGGGTACTTGTACAGTATAGGGGCCTGGGAGGGGGTACTTGTACAGTAAAGGGGCCTGGGGGGGTACTTGTACAGTATAGGGACCCGGGGGAGGGGTACTTGTACAGTATAGGGACCCGGGGGGAGGGGGGGTACTTGTACAGTATAGGGACCCGGGGGGTACTTGTACAGTATAGGGACCGGGGGGTACTTGTACAGTATAGGGACCCGGGGGGAGGGGTACTTGTACAGTATAGGGACCCGGGGGGGTACTTGTACAGTATAGGGACCCGGGGGGGGTACGTGTACAGTATAGGGGCCTGGGAGGGGGTACTTGTACAGTATAGGGACCCGGGGGGGGTACTTGTACAGTATAGGGACCCGGGGGGGTACTTGTACAGTATAGGGGCCTGGGAGGGGGTACTTGTACAGTATAGGGACCCAGGGGAGGGGTACTTGTACAGTATAGGGACCGGGGGGTACTTATACAGTATAGGGACCCGGGGGGAGGGGGGTACTTGTACAGTATAGGGACCCGGGGGGTACTTGTACAGTATAGGGACCGGGGGGTACTTGTACAGTATAGGGACCGGAGGGGGGTACTTGTACAGTATAGGGACCCGGGGGGAGGGGTACTTGTACAGTATAGGGACCCGGGGGGTACTTGTACAGTATAGGGGCCTGGGAGGGGTACTTGTACAGTAAAGGGGCCTGGGGGGGTACTTGTACAGTATAGGGACCCGGGGGAGGGGTACGTGTACAGTATAGGGACCGGGGGGTACTTGTACAGTATAGGGACCCGGGGGGAGGGGTACTTGTACAGTATAGGGACCCGGGTGGGGGGTACTTGTACAGTATAGGGGCCTGGGAGGGGGTACTTGTACAGTATAGGGACCCGGGGGGAGGGGTACTTGTACAGTATAGGGACCCGGGGGGGTACTTGTACAGTATAGGTCCCTGGGAGGGGGTACTTGTACAGTAAAGGGGCCCGGGGGGTACTTGTACAGTATAGGGACCCGGGGGGGGTACTTGTACAGTATAGGGACCCGGGGGGAGGGGTACTTGTACAGTATAGGGACCCGGGTGGGGGGTACTTGTACAGTATAGGGGCCTGGGAGGGGGTACTTGTACAGTATAGGGACCCGGGGGGAGGGGTACTTGTACAGTACAGGGACCCGGGGGGGTACTTGTACAGTATAGGTCCCTGGGAGGGGGTACTTGTACAGTAAAGGGGCCCGGGGGGTACTTGTACAGTATAGGGACCCGGGGGGGGTACTTGTACAGTATAGGTCCCTGGGAGGGGGTACTTGTACAGTAAAGGGGCCCGGGGGGGTACTTGTACAGTATAGGGACCCGGGGGGTACTTGTACAGTATAGGGACGCGGGATGGTACTTGTACAGTATAGGGACCGTGGGGGGGGGGGTACTTGTACAGTATAGGGACCAGGGGGGGTACTTGTACAGTATAGGGACCCGGGGGGTACTTGTACAGTATAGGGGCCTGGGAGGGGGTACTTGTACAGTATAGGGACCGGAGGGGGGTACTTGTACAGTATAGGGACCGGAGGGGGGTACTTGTACAGTATAGGGATCCGGGGGGGGGTACTTGTACAGTATAGGGACCCGAGGGGGGGTACTTGTACAGTATAGGGACCCGGGGGGGGTACTTGTACAGTATAGGGACCCGGGGGGGTACTTGTACAGTATAGGGGCCTGGGAGGGGGTACTTGTACAGTATAGGGACCCGGGGGGGGTACTTGTACAGTATAGGGACCCGGGGGGGTACTTGTACAGTATAGGGGCCTGGGAGGGGGTACTTGTACAGTATAGGGACCCAGGGGAGGGGTACTTGTACAGTATAGGGACCGGGGGGTACTTATACAGTATAGGGACCCGGGGGGAGGGGGGTACTTGTACAGTATAGGGACCCGGGGGGTACTTGTACAGTATAGGGACCGGGGGGTACTTGTACAGTATAGGGACCGGAGGGGGGTACTTGTACAGTATAGGGACCCGGGGGGAGGGGTACTTGTACAGTATAGGGACCCGGGGGGTACTTGTACAGTATAGGGGCCTGGGAGGGGTACTTGTACAGTAAAGGGGCCTGGGGGGGTACTTGTACAGTATAGGGACCCGGGGGAGGGGTACGTGTACAGTATAGGGACCGGGGGGTACTTGTACAGTATAGGGACCCGGGGGGAGGGGTACTTGTACAGTATAGGGACCCGGGTGGGGGGTACTTGTACAGTATAGGGGCCTGGGAGGGGGTACTTGTACAGTATAGGGACCCGGGGGGAGGGGTACTTGTACAGTATAGGGACCCGGGGGGGTACTTGTACAGTATAGGTCCCTGGGAGGGGGTACTTGTACAGTAAAGGGGCCCGGGGGGTACTTGTACAGTATAGGGACCCGGGGGGGGTACTTGTACAGTATAGGGACCCGGGGGGAGGGGTACTTGTACAGTATAGGGACCCGGGTGGGGGGTACTTGTACAGTATAGGGGCCTGGGAGGGGGTACTTGTACAGTATAGGGACCCGGGGGGAGGGGTACTTGTACAGTACAGGGACCCGGGGGGGTACTTGTACAGTATAGGTCCCTGGGAGGGGGTACTTGTACAGTAAAGGGGCCCGGGGGGTACTTGTACAGTATAGGGACCCGGGGGGGGTACTTGTACAGTATAGGTCCCTGGGAGGGGGTACTTGTACAGTAAAGGGGCCCGGGGGGTACTTGTACAGTATAGGGACCCGGGGGGTACTTGTACAGTATAGGGACGCGGGATGGTACTTGTACAGTATAGGGACCGTGGGGGGGGGGGTACTTGTACAGTATAGGGACCAGGGGGGGTACTTGTACAGTATAGGGACCCGGGGGGTACTTGTACAGTATAGGGGCCTGGGAGGGGGTACTTGTACAGTATAGGGACCGGAGGGGGGTACTTGTACAGTATAGGGACCGGAGGGGGGTACTTGTACAGTATAGGGATCCGGGGGGGGGGGTACTTGTACAGTATAGGGACCCGAGGGGGGGTACTTGTACAGTATAGGGACCCGGGGGGGGTACTTGTACAGTATAGGGACCCGGGGGGGTACTTGTACAGTATAGGGGCCTGGGAGGGGGTACTTGTACAGTATAGGGACCCGGGGGGTACTTGTACAGTATAGGGACCCGGGGGGTACTTGTACAGTATAGGGACCCGGGGGGTACTTGTACAGTATAGGGGCCTGGGAGGGGGTACTTGTACAGTAAAGGGGCCTGGGGGGGTACTTGTACAGTATAGGGACCCGGGGGAGGGGTACTTGTACAGTATAGGGACCCGGGGGGAGGGGGGTACTTGTACAGTATAGGGACCCGGGGGGTACTTGTACAGTATAGGGACCGGGGGGTACTTGTACAGTATAGGGACCCGGGGGGAGGGGTACTTGTACAGTATAGGGACCCGGGGGGGTACTTGTACAGTATAGGGACCCGGGGGGGTACTTGTACAGTATAGGGACCCGGGGGGTACTTGTACAGTATAGGGACCCGGGGGGTACTTGTACAGTATAGGGACCCGGGGGGGGTACTTGTACAGTATAGGGACCCGGGGGGGTACTTGTACAGTATAGGGGCCTGGGAGGGGGTACTTGTACAGTATAGGGACCCGGGGGGGTACTTGTACAGTATAGGGACCCGGGGGGTACTTGTACAGTATAGGGGCCTGGGAGGGGGTACTTGTACAGTATAGGGACCCGGGGGGGGGGTACTTGTACAGTATAGGGACCCGGGGGGGTACTTGTACAGTATAGGGACCGGGGGGGTACTTGTACAGTATAGGGACCCGGGGGGAGGGGGGTACTTGTACAGTATAGGGACCCGGGGGGTACTTGTACAGTATAGGGACCGGGGGGTACTTGTACAGTATAGGGACCGGAGGGGGGTACTTGTACAGTATAGGGACCCGGGGGGAGGGGTACTTGTACAGTATAGGGACCCGGGTGGGGGGTACTTGTACAGTATAGGGGCCTGGGAGGGGGTACTTGTACAGTATAGGGACCCGGGGGGGTACTTGTACAGTATAGGGACCCGGGGGGGTACTTTTACAGTATAGGGACCCGGGGGGTGGTACTTGTACAGTATAGGTCCCTGGGAGGGGGTACTTGTACAGTAAAGGGGCCCGGGGGGGTACTTGTACAGTATAGGGACCCGGGGGGTACTTGTACAGTATAGGGACCCGGGGGGTACTTGTACAGTATAGGGACCCGGGGGGGGTACTTGTACAGTATAGGGACCCGGGGGGGTACTTGTACAGTATAGGGACCGGGGGGGTACTTGTACAGTATAGGGACCGGAGGGGGGTACTTGTACAGTATAGGGACCCGGGGGGAGGGGTACTTGTACAGTATAGGGACCCGGGGGGTACTTGTACAGTATAGGGGCCTGGGAGGGGTACTTGTACAGTAAAGGGGCCTGGGGGGGGTACTTGTACAGTATAGGGACCCGGGGGAGGGGTACGTGTACAGTATAGGGACCGGGGGGTACTTGTACAGTATAGGGACCCGGGGGGAGGGGTACTTGTACAGTATAGGGACCCGGGTGGGGGGTACTTGTACAGTATAGGGGCCTGGGAGGGGGTACTTGTACAGTATAGGGACCCGGGGGGAGGGGTACTTGTACAGTATAGGGACCCGGGGGGGTACTTGTACAGTATAGGTCCCTGGGAGGGGGTACTTGTACAGTAAAGGGGCCCGGGGGGTACTTGTACAGTATAGGGACCCGGGGGGTACTTGTACAGTATAGGTCCCTGGGAGGGGGTACTTGTACAGTAAAGGGGCCCGGGGGGTACTTGTACAGTATAGGGACCCGGGGGGTACTTGTACAGTATAGGGACCGGGGGGGTACTTGTACAGTATAGGGACCCGGGGGGAGGGGGGTACTTGTACAGTATAGGGACCCGGGGGGTACTTGTACAGTATAGGGACCGGGGGGTACTTGTACAGTATAGGGACCGGAGGGGGGTACTTGTACAGTATAGGGACCCGGGGGGAGGGGTACTTGTACAGTATAGGGACCCGGGTGGGGGGTACTTGTACAGTATAGGGGCCTGGGAGGGGGTACTTGTACAGTATAGGGACCCGGGGGGTACTTGTACAGTATAGGGACCCGGGGGGGTACTTGTACAGTATAGGGACCCGGGGGGTGGTACTTGTACAGTATAGGTCCCTGGGAGGGGGTACTTGTACAGTAAAGGGGCCCGGGGGGGTACTTGTACAGTATAGGGACCCGGGGGGTACTTGTACAGTATAGGGACCCGGGGGGTACTTGTACAGTATAGGGGCCTGGGAGGGGGTACTTGTACAGTATAGGGACCCGGGGGGGTACTTGTACAGTATAGGGACCCGGGGGGGTACTTGTACAGTATAGGGGCCTGGGAGGGGGTACTTGTACAGTATAGGGACCCGGGGGGTACTTGTACAGTATAGGGACCCGGGGGGTACTTGTACAGTATAGGGACCCGGGGGGGTACTTGTACAGTATAGGGACCCGGGGGGGGGGGGGTACTTGTACAGTATAGGGACCCGAGGGGGTACTTGTACAGTATAGGGGCCTGGGAGGGGGTACTTGTACAGTATAGGGACCCGGGGGGGTACTTGTACAGTATAGGGACCCGGGGGGTACTTGTACAGTATAGGGGCCTGGGAGGGGGTACTTGTACAGTAAAGGGGCCTGGGGGGGTACTTGTACAGTATAGGGACCCGGGGGAGGGGTACTTGTACAGTATAGGGACCGGGGGGTACTTGTACAGTATAGGGACCCGGGGGGAGGGGGGTACTTGTACAGTATAGGGACCCGGGGGGGTACTTGTACAGTATAGGGACCCGGGGGGTACTTGTACAGTATAGGGACCCGGGGGGGTACTTGTACAGTATAGGGACCAGGAGGGGGTACTTGTACAGTAAAGGGGCCTGGGGGGTACTTGTACAGTATAGGGACCGGGGGGGGGTACTTGTACAGTATAGGGACCCGGGGGGTACTTGTACAGTATAGGGGCCTGGGAGGGGGTACTTGTACAGTAAAGGGGCCCGGGGGGTACTTGTACAGTATAGGGACCCGGGGGGTACTTGTACAGTATAGGGGCCTGGGAGGGGGTACTTGTACAGTAAAGGGGCCTGGGGGGTACTTGTACAGTATAGGGACCCGGGGGAGGGGTACTTATATGGGGAATATTTCATCGAGGGGGGGGGAATTTTCATTTATTTTTCATTATATTTTATAGTAATTTGAAATTGCTGAGTCATATTGTAATTTAATTACGTAATACCTCAAGTTCATAAACCAATTAATGTTTTTTAATGAAATTTATTTTTTAGAGGGTAGCTAAGGAAGTGCGTTAACTCACGTTTAAAAACACAATTAAGGTGTTTAAAACAAGGTTAGAGAATATATACATAACATATAAAAGTGTATTCTTATGTAAAATTCACAGAGTAAGATGATGAGAGTATTCTCGAATCTATTAACCCAGCCCTTAGGGGTCCATGGGGAATATTTCATCGGGTAGGGGGGGGGGGCTTTTCATTTATTTTTCATTATATTTTATAGTAATTTGAAATTGCTGAGTCATATTGTAATTTAATTACGTAATACCTCAAGTTCATAAACCAATTAATGTTTTTTAATGAAATTTATTTTTTAGAGGGTAGCTAAGGAAGTGCGTTAACTCACGTTTAAAACACACAATTAAGGTGTTTAAAACAAGGTTAGAGAATATATACATACCATATAAAAGTGTATTCTTATGTAAAATTCACAGAGTAAGATGATGAGAGTATTCTCGAATCTATTAACCCAGCCCTTAGGAGTCCATGGGGAATATTTCATCGAGGGGGGGGGGAAATTTTCATTTATTTTTCATTATATTTTATAGTAATTTGAAATTGCTGAGTCATATTGTAATTTAATTACGTAATACCTCAAGTTCATAAACCAATTAATGTTTTTTAATGAAATTTATTTTTTAGAGGGTAGCTAAGGAAGTGCGTTAACTCACGTTTAAAACACACTATTAAGGTGTTTAAAACAAGGTTAGAGAATATATACATACCATATAAAAGTGTATTCTTATGTAAAATTCACAGAGTAAGATGATGAGAGTATTCTCGAATCTATTAACCCAGCCCTTAGGGGTCCATGGGGAATATTTCATCGGGGGGGAGGGGGCTTTTCATTTATTGTTCATTATATTTTATAGTAATTTGAAATTGCTGAGTCATATTGTAATTTAATTACGTAATACCTCAAGTTCATAAACCAATTAATGTTTTTTAATGAAATTTATTTTTTAGAGGGTAGCTAAGGAAGTGCGTTAACTCACGTTTAAAAACACAATTAAGGTGTTTAAAACAAGGTTAGAGAATATATACATAACATATAAAAGTGTATTCTTATGTAAAATTCACAGAGTAAGATGATGAGAGTATTCTCGAATCTATTAACCCAGCCCTTAAGGGTCCATGGGGAATATTTCATTGGGGGGGGGGGGGGCTTTTCATTTATTTTTCATTATATTTTATAGTAATTTGAAATTGCTGAGTCATATTGTAATTTAATTACGTAATACCTCAAGTTCATAAACCAATTAATGTTTTTTAATGAAATTTATTTGTTAGAGGATAGCTAAGGAAGTGCGTTAACTCACGTTTAAAAACACAATTAAATTTTAGGGGTCAGGACAAATTTTTTAGGGGTCAGGCCAAATTTTTTATTTTATTTTTTTTTAACTTAAAATATTTCTCAGGGTTGTGGGACACTGAAAAAAAAAGTTGGTGGGGGTCTGGAGAGATTAGGGGGTCGGGGAAAATTTAAGGGTCAGGCCAAATTCTTTAGGGGTCCGGCCAAATTTTTTTTTTCTTTTTTTGAACTTAAAATATTCCTCAGGGGAAGAGTGAAAAAAAGTTGGAGTGGGGGGGCTGGAGAGATTAGGGGGTCGGGGAAAATTTTAGGGGTCAGGCCAAAATTTTAGGGGTCAGGCCAAATTTTTTTTTTTTTCTTTGAACTCAAAATATTTCTCATGTTTGGGAGAGTAAAAGAAATTGAGGGGGCTGGAGAGATTGTCAGGACAAACTTTTAAGTGGTCGGGCCAAATTTTTTTATTTTTTGCACAAAAATATTACTCAGGGTGGGCGAGAGTAAAAAAACTGTGGGGGGGCTGGAGAGATTGGGGGGGTCGGGGAAATTTTTAGGGGTCAGGACAAACTTTTTATAGGTCGAGCCAAATTTTTTTTGTTTTTTTATTTTTTTAACTAACAATATTTCTTAGGATTGGGAGAGAATAATAAAAAAGTTGGGGGCGTTCTGAAGAGATTGGGGGCTCGGGGAAATGTTTAGAGGTCAGGACAAACTTTTTAGGGGTCGGGCCAAATTTTTTTATTTTTTTATTTTTGGAACTAAAAATATTACTCAGGGTTGGGCGAGAGTAAAAAAAAGTTGGGGGGCCTGGAGAGATTGGTGGTCGTGGAAATTTTTAGCGGCGATATAAACGTATTTACCATTCGCACCGGGGCGGCGATAGGTACCTATTTAGCATTCGCACCGAGGAGACTATAGGTATGTATTTAGCATTCAGCGGTGGCGATAGGAACGTATATAGCATGTGCACATGGGATGCCATAAGTACGAATATAGCATGCGCACAAAAAAAAATTGTGGTGGGGGGCAACATTTTTTTCCTTTTCTTTTATCTTTTTCATTGAAAATATTTATATGTATGGGGCAGGATGAAAAAAAAAATTTTCTGGGCGGGGGGCTAAACAAATTTTTTTTTCTTTTTTTAAACTAAAAATATTTCTATGTATGGGGGGAACATCAAATTTTTGGGGCGGGTCAAAAAATTTTCTTTTCTTTTTTATTTCTTTTAAATTAAAAATATTTCTAAGTATGTGGGAGGATGGAAAAAAAATGTTCGTGGGGGGAGGCAAAAACATTTCTTTTTTTCTGTTTTTAACTAAAATTATTTATATTTATGATAGTGACAATACATGAATGAACACTATTTTGTTTTTCAAACACGACAGGGGTGCACTAATATGAGTTCTTACGTGTGCGAACTGCGCTGGAGATAGGTACATATATAGTATGTGCACCCTTGCAGAGATAGGTAAGTATGTAGTATGCAAACTAGAGCCGCGATAGGTACGAATATATTATGCGCACCAGGCCGGCGATAGGTTTATATATAGTATGTGCACTGGGGTGGCATAGGTACGTATATAGTAGTGTATAGGGGTGGCGATAGTTACGTATTTAGCATTCGCCCTGGGGTTGCGATAGGTACGTATTCAGCATTCGCACAGGGGCGGCGATATGTACATATTTAGTATTCACACTGGGGCAGTGATAGGTACATATGGTGTATGCACACCGGGGCGGCAATATGTACGTATTTAGCATTCACCCCTGGGCGGAGATAGGTACTTATTTAGCATTCAGCGGTGGCGATAAGTACGTATATAGCATGTGCACATCGGCGGCAATAAGTATGTATATAGTATGTGCACCGGGGCGGTGATAGGCATGTATTTAGCATGTGCACTGGGGCAGCGATCGGTTCATATATAGCACGTGCACCAGGGCGCTGATAGGTACGTATATAGCACGCGCACCGGGGCGGCGAAAGGTACGTATTTAAAATTCACACCGGGGCGGCGATAGGTACGTATATAGCACGCGCACCGGGGCGGGGAAAGGTACGTACTTAAAATTCACACCGGAGCGGCGATAGGTACGTATTTAGCATTCACACCGGGGCGGCGATAGGTATGTATTTAGCATTCGCACCAGGGTGGCGATATGTACGTATTTAGCTTCCGACCCGGGGCAGCGATAGGTACGTATTTAGAATTCACACCGGGCGGTGATAGGTACGTATTTAGAATTCACACCGGAGCGGCGATAGGTATGTATTTAGCATTCGCACCGGGGCAGCAATTAGTACCTATTTAGCTTCCACACCGGGGCGGCTATAGGTACGTATTCAGAATTTAGGGGTGGCGATAGCTACGTATATAACATGTACACATGGGCAGCAATAAGTACGTACATAGCATGCGCTCTGCGGCGGCAGTCAGTACATATATAGCATGCGCACCGGGGCGGCGATAGGTACGTATATAGCACGTGCACCGGGGCGGCGATAGGTACGTATATAGCACATGCACCGGAACGGCGAAAGGTATGTATTTCGCATTCGCACCGAGGCGGCTATAGGTACGTATTTAGCATTCGCACCGGGCCGGCGATAGGTACGTATTTAGCATTCGCACCAAAGCGGCGATAGGTACGTATTTAGCATTCGCACCAAAGCGGCAATATGTACATATTAATTATTCGCACTAGGGCAGCGATAGGTACTTATGTAGCATGCACACCGGGACGGCGATAGGTACTATTTAGCATTCGCACCGAGGCGGCGATAGGTACTTAAATAGTATCTGCACTGGGGCGGCGATAGGTACATATATAGTATGTGCACTGGGGCGGCGATAGGTACGTATATAGTATGCGCACCGGGGTGATGATAGATACGTATATAGTATGAACACCGGGGCGGAGATAAGTACCTATATAGAAGGCGCATATAGAGGTGTTACTTTTTATAGAAATATGATATACTATTGCCCTGGCCAACGTAGGAGAAATGGTGGGGAAGAAACAGCTTTCGCAAAAGGCAAAATTAGAAAGTAGCGCTGAAATGGGGTGACCAGGGAAGAGAAAGGTAGAAAGATAAAGAGACGGCTATAGAGAAAGGAGGGGGGAGAAATAGAAGTTTGTATATAAAGATGTTACACACACGATTTTTCTTCAATTATATGTTTTTATGACCCCGAGCAACGCCGGGTAGCCCCGCTAGTAATAAATATTTTAAAGTTTATTATTCCTTTTCTTAAGAAATTAAATGTACATATTCAAATTAAAAAGGAATAAAACACTATAATATTTAATGTTATATATAAATAATTATTTATTTACATAGGCGTTTTATTTATTGGATATTTTTTATGGTATTCACCGGTTGAAAATTCAACGAGCGAATTTGAATTCACGTGTTGATTCTGTGTTTACAAATGTAATTATCACAAATATATATTGAATTGTCGAGCGCTGGCTTATCTAATCCCACTTCCCCGACCTTTTGTCACACCTTACCTTGTGGGAGTTAGATAAATAAAAACTAGTTCAGCCAGGGTTTTTTAACCCACCAAATAAACCGGTATCGTCCGAGTCTTTGGGTCTGGATTCACGCCCGTCTATTGGGGCCTGTCCATCCTGTGCAGTTCTAGGAGGTGCACCTCCCAGGTTTTGCCTTCCCTCTTTGGGGAGGAGTAAGTTTATTGCTTACTGTCTGAGGCGGCCCTACCGGGGAATGCCGACGGAGCTGCCCAGGCAATTTTTAAATGGCCAGAGTGCTCACCTCTCGAGCACTGGCTTTCTCATCCCACTTTCCTGTGTCAATCTTACCTTGTTGGAGATAGATAAATAAAATCTAGTTCAGCCAGGGGATTTTACCCCACCAAATAAATCGGTATCGTCCGGGCCTTTGGGTCTGGATTTACGCCGGTCTATTGAGGCTTGTCCGTCCTGTGCAATACTAGGAGTTGCACCCTCCCAGGCTTTGCCTTCCCTCTTTGGTGAGGAGTAAGTTTATTGCTAACTGTATGAGACGCCCCTACAGGGGAATGCCGACGGGGCTGCCCAGTCAATTTTTTAATGGCCAGAGTGCTCACCTCTATAGCGCAGGCTTATCTAATCCCACTTTCATGACCTTGTGTCACATCTTACCTTGTTGGAGGTAGACAAATAAAACTATTTCAGCCAGGGGTTTTTATCTCACCTAAAATATTATATGTATTGGAGTTGATGGGAGAATGGATAAGGACACATTGATGTATAAGGAAATTGTGGATGAAAATAGACAGAGAATTATGAAAAAAAACTAAGGGACCAGAACACCATTTAACTTTTACAAAAGAAACACCATGTGAAAGTAAATATCTGACAGAGTTCTTCCTAATAGTGGTGCAACAGGTGCTGTTCATGCAGATCAAGTGGTGGATGTTTTGCATGAATTCCACAGTGAGAACAGTATCAAGGCTATACTTGTTGACAACACTAATACCAACACAGGTTGCGAAGGTAGAATGGTTGCAATTTTAGAAAAAAAACTTTTTAAAAATCTTCACACAATTGGTTGCTCTTTGCATCATAATGAACTACCTTTGAGAGCCCTTTTTAAAAACATAGATGGTTGCGCAAAGGGCCCTACAACATTGAGTGGCCTGGGGAAATTATGCTCAAATGATTGCCATGATTTACCCCAAATATCATTTTCCACTATTAGCAATCCTCTAGAGTCAATTTTTAAAATTGATGAAATACATGATCTTAGTTCTGACCAAAGACTCCTTTATGAATACACAGTAGGTATTTCTAGAGGTAAGGTTGACTCTAGATATACCTCCTGGAAAATTGGTCCTTTAAACCAAGCAAGATGGTTAACTTTGGCCATCAGGCTCATGTGTTTATGGACTCGTGGTGCATACCAACAAAGGCACAGGACAAAACTACACTATGTAGTAAATTTTATTGTAAATGTGTATGCCACTTCTTGGTTTGAAATTAAAAGAAAAAGTAAATTCCACAATCAGCAAGTGCACATTTTTAATATGACCCAGAGGATTAAGGAGCAGCCTCAGGAAATCCAAGATATAACATTTAGAAATATACAAGGTAATACATTTTGTTTACTGCCTGAAAACTTTCTATATTCCATGGTTAAATCTGAAGAGATTGAAGTAAGAGAAGAAGCTTTAAAAAGAATGTTGGCCATTAGGTAAGTAATATTTATTCATATATTTCTGACTCAATTATTTATTCCAATTTATAGAATGATGTTTAAAGATTTTATCTAATTTCACCATAATTATTAAAGCAGTACAGATTGGAATTGTTTAATAATTCAATTAATTAATGTGTTCTTTCAGGAGTGAGGTGTCAACCAGAAAAAGATTAAAAAGAATACCACCTATTAATTTTAATGCCACACATTGGACACAATTAATAGATTTAAAATTATGCTGCATTTTTGGCATTCTCAGGGCGTGGAACGGGCAGTTAAGTTAATAACAGAAGCTTCACAAACTGTATATGGTTTTGAAGCAAGGCATCAACACATTACAGCCAAAGTTTTGAGTCAGAAATTGAGACCAGCATTTTTGTCTAAGGGGTCTTATATGGAGCAATTTGACTCTCAATATTAAGCTCCATTAAAATAGTGTTAAGTTTTTCCTTATTTCTTTGCTTGTTATATTTTCACTTATAACAGAACAAAATCATTTTTTTAGGTATTCAAATATTACTGTTTAATTCATAACGTTAAAAGGTAGTTTACAAAAGCAGATAATGAAAATGAGGGGGGGGGGAAATTTTTAATTTGAAGATTTCTTTAATTAATATCATTTTTATAAAATAAAAGGACATTCGCTGATTTTAAATGCACAAATTATTTGGTTTTAACACCAGTATTCAAGCAAATCTTGAAAAGACGAGGAATTTTCAGTATATTCTTGTCTACGATCTTTGATACCAAACGCTAAAAAAACCGCTGAAGTTTTTGATCTAATTTTTTGCATGAGTATTTAATAGGTCTATATACAACTTTCGGTACGTGCCTTTTTTTAATATTTAAAAAAAAGTGTAAAATCGACCTACCCTAATATATATATATATATATATATATATATATATATATTATTATAAAAAAAACCTGAAGATTCATTAATTAATTTATTAATTTATAAAAATTACACAATAATTTATTAAACTGCATATGATAATAATAATAATAACAATAAAGATAACAATAATAATAATAATAATAATAATAATAATAATAATAATAATGATAATAATAATAATAATAATAATAATAATAATAATAATGATAATAATGACAAAAGAATTAATGGTAATATTGTCACTGTGTTATATTATGACGGGCCCTGTATTTCAAACGGGTAGATTAACTAGTAGCAAATAGCTAGTTTTGTTATTCGAAAAATAGGTTTTGTTCTGGACTCAGAAATGAGTCAGAGAAGTGTTTGATCTGGGAACAGTCATAACAAATCTGGAAAAACCTGACGTGACCTTTGAGTCAGAGATCAGAGTCAGTCGTTTTGTCCCCAGATTGCGCGTGGGAACGAGAATCACGTGACCACAGAAAGACAATAACTTAGTTTTAGAAATTAGTCGGAACCTGGAAGCAAGAGTGTTCAGATCGGTTGCGAAAATGTAGCCGGGCAAACGGGCAGGGCCCCACTGGGGGGGGGCCTAAAGATATCCCCAGAAGAAAAGAAAATAGCCCGAATGTGAGAAAATCGAAGCCGGAATCCTCCTGATGACAACCGAACCGCGCAGTAAGAAAATGGTGTGTTGAAGAATAAATAAAACTGTGTGAAAAATCCCCTCAAGAAAATCAATGTCTCGTTTGTGCCTTTTTTATGAGACATGCTTCTTCCTTTGATCGAGACGATCCAGCGGAAACTAGACGAATCACGGGCCAAAAGAAGAGAACAGAAGAAATCAAGGTAACCTTTGAGATCTATTTGAGATTTGTTTGAGAACTGTTTTAAAGACGTTAAGATACGTGTAATTCTAAGAGACGTTTAATGAAAAAAGGCTTGAGATGCCGTGAAAATATTCGTAGTTGAAAAAGGCCTGAGATGCCGTAAACGGCAGTGGTTTTAAAGAGGCCGTAATTGAAAAAGGGCTGAGATGCCGTGAAAATATTCGTAATTGAAAAAAGGCCTGAGATGCCGTTAAAAGATTTGTAATTGAAAAAAGGCTGAGATGCCGTAAGTTGATGAGTGAAGTTTTGAGACAGTGGTCCGAATTATATAGAAAAAGGAAGAGAAAAATGACCTATAGATGAAAATGATTATGAAAACGTTTAATGAAAATGATGTAGAGTAAATTGTATCGTCAGAGGTGTTGGGGGGAGAGATTGAAATCACCATTAATCCTCTCGTGAACGTTTCGCGTTGTTTTCGGCCGGAGAGGATGAGATCCGAACGGCTGAGGTGGTTTTGGAGAAATGCCTCAGTCCGGAAGGATCTCTGCCTGAAGTAATAAAGAAGTTCTCTCTCTCCCCCCCTTGCTATGCAACATATACCTTGTTTTGGTGCCCGTGGCCTGCTATTTCCACAAGAAATAGGTTGAAACGAACCGCGTTACCACAACAGAAATCTTGGGGTCCAGAGGCGGGCGAAGACACAGAGAGAGAGAGAGAGTGATGTCATCGAACAGTGAGTACCTCGTAATTTTTATGTTGAATAGATAAAGTTTGAAAGGGAAGAAGAAAAAAAAAAAGGAACTCTTACGAAGTTAAAGTAATAGAAAAAAAAAAAAAAGGAACGAGACACGAGGGAGACATTGTTAAGATTCAAAAAGAAAAAAAAAGGAAAGAAAGGAAAGAACGCACGCACACACACATTTATTAGATTAAGCAGAAAGAGATTTTGTTGTTGTTAAGATTCACAAAAAAAAAAAAGAAAGAAAGAAAGAAAAAACGCACGCACACACAATTATTAGATTAAAATAAAAGAAGAAAGAAAGAAAGAAAAAACGCACGCACACACAATTATTAGATTAAAATAAAAAAAGAAAGAAAAAAAAAAAAAGGACACATTTTGTTAAGAAAAGTACATTCTAGTTAGAAAGAAAAGGACGATTTGCCGTAATTATGTTTTTTTTGGTGTTATGTTTTAAGAAAGATTCACAAAAAAGAAAGAAAAAAAAAAGAAAAGACACATTTTGTTAATTGTTGAAAAGTACATTCTAGTTAGAAAGAAAAGGACGATGTGCCGTAATTATGTTTTTTTGGTATTGTGTTTTAAGAATTGTTGCTGTAGTTTTTTTTTCTGGTTTGTGTTGGTGGGAGACGAAGGCGAAGGGCGGTGACGGGCGAAAAAAGAAAGAAAAAGGAGAAACGAGGGAGGTATGCAATTAAAGAGAGAGAGAGAGAGAGAGAAAGAGGGCGCCCGTGGGCCTTGAAAACCGCTATGAAGGTGGCAGAGAAATGACGTCGGCGGCGACGGGTGATCTGGTGTCGCTCGGGCCGGAGTTTGGCGGGATGTCGGCCCGCTATGGTGAATTGTATTGTATTGTGCTGTGGAGATATGTTCTCCATTGGTTCTGTCGGTTTTGGTTTTATTTTTTTGTTGTTGTTGGGTGGAATGAATTTTATTTTATTTTTTTTGATGTTTTTTGATGTTTTTTGATGTATTTTGATGTATTTGTTACATGGAGGATTCCGGGTTTCCAATGCTTGAGTAAATGAGGTTTTACTATTTAGAGGATGGAGAAATTTAAAAATGTAATTAAAAAAAAAAAAAAAAAAACAGTTCTTAAATTGAATGTTACGTGGGTCAGCCGGGCGAATTGAGTTGATTAGGTTCGGGCAGCTGGTGGCAGCTAGAGTGGGTTTGGGTCGGATCGCGGAAACCCTTGGACAGGGTTGATTTTATCGGGAAAAATCCCCGTGTACAGAGTATGTACAGGCTTGGAAAGTCAATGAGGGATTCCCGGCGTTTGCTCGTATGCTCTCTTTTATAGGGTACCCATGGGTTAGTGGCGAGGCTTTTGGTAAAGCCTGCATACGTTAAAATTGCGAACGGGAGTAATGACGGTGATATGGTCATTCTGTGGGACCACGAGAAAAGGAAGGTGGTCAGTTATGGAAATTGTTGTTTTTGTGACCCAGGTGTGCCCAACTGCGCCGATAGAGTGTGTGAAAGCTGTGTAAAATGTTAAGCTTTGAAATTGTGGTCCCAATTTTTTTTTGTGGATTTTGGATGTTTGCCGACGAGTGTGCTGCGAAGATACCCCACCCCCTCACCGCATAGATAGGAACACGGGAAGGGAACGCATAGAATTGGTGTCTGCTCAACACCAGTGGGGATGGAGTTAAGTTGGGGTGTGGTGTGACTCGGGTGCGCGCGTCGGGCGGATAGAACCATGGGGATCGATTTAAAAAAAAAAGAGGTACCGGGTGTTAATTGGATTTAATTGTAAGATTATAGGTTGGGCCTAGTTTTTGGTCATTCGGCGTGTTCCGGGAGCAGAGATGATTCGATGTGACATTTCGCTCAATACCGTATCGACTAGATAGATCCATGGGATGGGGTCCTCCACGTTTAATGAACAGGGCTGGGAGCTAGAGACATGGGCGATTGTTCGCGGACGTTTGCGCCGGGGCACTGGGATGTTCGAAGTATATGGTCCAAATTAGACAGTGGTAGGAAAACGGTACCTTTTGTAATTTTGAGAGGCTGACCATTTATGTTTACAGGTTAAGGAAAGGGGTTTCTGTTTTTGTGCCCCCATATCGCGGCAATACGCCCGATCAACAATCGGTCGTGTACCGATGATTAGATGAATATGTGCGTGTGTATTTAAAAAAAAAAAAAAAAATGTTGGTGATGGATTTGGATATTTGTGTAAATTTCTTCCGGGAAGAAATTTTGAAAGATAAGGTGGAGAGGAGTGTTATATTATGACGGGCCCTGTATTTCAAACGGGTAGATTAACTAGTAGCAAATAGCTAGTTTTGTTATTCGAAAAATAGGTTTTGTTCTGGACTCAGAAATGAGTCAGAGAAGTGTTGATCTGGGAACAGTCATAACAAATCTGGAAAAACCTGACGTGACCTTTGAGTCAGAGATCAGAGTCAGTCGTTTTGTCCCCAGATTGCGCGTGGGAACGAGAATCACGTGACCACAGAAAGACAATAACTTAGTTTTAGAAATTAGTCGGAACCTGGAAGCAAGAGTGTTCAGATCGGTTGCGAAAATGTAGCCGGGCAAACGGGCAGGGCCCCACTGGGGGGGGGCCTAAAGATATCCCCAGAAGAAAAGAAAATAGCCCGAATGTGAGAAAATCGAAGCCGGAATCCTCCTGATGACAACCGAACCGCGCAGTAAGAAAATGGTGTGTTGAAGAATAAATAAAACTGTGTGAAAAATCCCCTCAAGAAAATCAATGTCTCGTTTGTGCCTTTTTTATGAGACATGCTTCTTCCTTTGATCGAGACGATCCAGCGGAAACTAGACGAATCACGGGCCAAAAGAAGAGAACAGAAGAAATCAAGGTAACCTTTGAGATCTATTTGAGATTTGTTTGAGAACTGTTTTAAAGACGTTAAGATACGTGTAATTCTAAGAGACGTTTAATGAAAAAAGGCTTGAGATGCCGTGAAAATATTCGTAGTTGAAAAAGGCCTGAGATGCCGTAAACGGCAGTGGTTTTAAAGAGGCCGTAATTGAAAAAGGGCTGAGATGCCGTGAAAATATTCGTAATTGAAAAAAGGCCTGAGATGCCGTTAAAAGATTTGTAATTGAAAAAAGGCTGAGATGCCGTAAGTTGATGAGTGAAGTTTTGAGACAGTGGTCCGAATTTATAGAAAAAGAAAGAGAAAAATAAGAACGAATTTTATATAGAAAATGATTATGAAAATGACTTATAGAATTTTAATGATTATGAAAACGACAATGAAAATGAATTAATGTAGATTGTCTCGTCGGAGGTGTTGGGGGGAGAGATTGAGATCACCATTGATCCTCTCGTGAACATTACGCGTTGTTTCCGGCCGGAGAGGGTGAGATCCGAACGGCTGAGGTGGTTTTGAAGAAATGCCTCAGTCCGGAAGGATCTCGCCCGAAGTAATAAAGAAGAGCTCTCTCTCCCCCCCTTGCTGCACGTTACGTCTTGATGCCTGCTATGCAACAACTGCTCCCATCAAAAATAATAATAATAGTAGTAAAACTTAATAATAATAACAATGGTCATAGTAATAATCTTAATAATATTGATTAAATAATAAGTATATTGCCACTACAGCTACTACAAACCATAATAATTAAAATAATAGTTGAAATAAACTAATAATAATAATTATAATATTAATAATCATACTACTACTACTACTACTACTACTACTACTACTACTACTAATAATAATAATAATAATAATAATAATAATAATAATAGTGCAGGATTAAAAAGTAATATTAATAAGAATGGTAATCACCACAATGATAGTGATACATATAAAAAATAATAATAATAATAATATTAATAATAATAATAATAATAATAATAATAATAATAATAATAATAATAATAATAATACTGGTAGCAATGATAATAATAATAATAATAATAATAATAATAATAATAATAATAATAATAATAATAATAATAATAATAATAATAATAATAAGTGTGAAGATCAAAGACACGGAAAAACGAAGTAAATACACAGAACTAGCCAGAGAACTGAAAGGAATATGGAGCATGAAGAAAGTTAGTATAATACCAATAATCGTAGGAGCACTAGGAACAATCCCAAAAAAACATGGAGAAAAGATTTGGAGAAATTGGAATCAAAGGGACTATCGAAACCATACAAAGGACGGTAATGATCAAAACAGCTGCAATCTTCAGGAAAATCCTCGAATGCGGAAACTAACGCACATAAGCTACAAAGGCTAACCAGACACAAGGAATTTACAACGGAGAAAACAAGACCACACGAAGAACACCACAACAAGAGCCAAGGAACAGAATCTGCAAGAAACAGCTCTTCATAATCTCCCCCCCCCCCAATAAATTACACCGTTCTCAGCTATCACTACACAAAAATGAACCAAGAAACAGAAATTACAAGAAACACTATAAGCTCCTCCCTCTCCCTCACCCACCCACCCCCAAAAAATTAAAAAGAATTAAAAAATTTTTTTTTTTTTTTTCTTTTTCTTTTTACCATAATGGAAGAGAAAAGGAAGGGGAAAAAAATGAATTGAAGGGAAAAAATTTAAAAATTTGAAAAAATATTATTTTATTCATTTTTTTTTTTTAACTGGTGCCGGCCTAGGCTGACACCAGACACCATATTTGTAGAGGGTCGAGGAGGATGAGAAGACCGAGGAGGGACAGCACAAACCAGACCTCCACTGGAAAAGTGCAGAGAGTGCTGAGATCTTGGGGAGGCGTGTTGCCACCCAAATCCCAGAGAAGATCAAGTGTCCTTACCGGCGAGAAATCAATGGTAAGAGACTGTTGCGAGACCGCATCGTTATCGAAAAGAGGTGAAGAACACTGGAAGTCTGGGGAGACTTGTTGTCACTCAGACTCCAGGAAATACCACTGGTTGTTGTCGGTGAGCAATCACTGACGATTATCTGTGTGAGAACTCCTAGTGAGTACAAATAATAATAATTCGCAATTGGTAATGATGTAAATACTTTTGATTGTGACAATTAGTGATGGATTCTAATCATAATTCTTATTTAATGGCAGATTGAACATAATAATTTCATAGAGCATTGTATATAATATAGTATAACTAGATAGTTATGTTGTGTAATTATTGTTTGTGGATAGGTAAAGTTATTTTTTACAAATAAATGACCTGGTATTTCGAGGCCTTACGGCGCTATTGATTCTGGGTTTTTTAGTAGATACTATAAAATGATGAGTTCAGTTATGCTTAAAAAATCATAGTTTTATGTGTTTAATCTATTTTCATGAGGTAATATTGTTTTTAAAGGGTAAATGTAAATTACTGTGCAGGTGTGATCCACTGTGCCTACAGTTTATTGAGATCTCTGATTTTTTTTTTATTTAGAAGTTTACCCCTATCACAAAATCACACGATCACAAGTTGTTCAGTTAGGTATAAGTAACATAGTGAGTTTAGGGAAATGCAGGTACTGGTTTTTCTAATGGTTATTGATTATTGCGGGTTAGTTCCCAGTAGTAGATAGATATTTAAGTTCTTTTTTGGCAGACATAATTATTGAATGCGCAATTATGGCCGGTATATATTTTTGAATGTATCACCAGCCATGCCTTCATTTTTTTCTGGGTTGGGTTTTCTTTGATTGAAATTGTGGAATATATACATTATATGATATATATATTATATATATATATATTATATATATATATATATATATATTATATCATGTACTACTTTAACAATCTAGCATTATTATTATTAGTAGTAGTATTAATAGTTGTTGTACATACAGTATATTAACCAATTTATTATATTTCCATTCATTAACCTTCTTTTTACCGTTTATTCTTTCTTTATTTTCAATTTAATTTTTTTTTAAATCATTTATTACTAATTTTTATTTTTATTTTTATTATAATTTCTATTTTGATTATTGTTGTTATATTCGTCTACTCCGCCAAATCCAATTACTTAGTGGTATTAAAACTATATATTTGCCCTTAATGGTAATGCATAACGGTACGGACTCACACGCGTTCCTTTTTTTTAAAGATAACAGATTACTCATTCTATCAGCAGAGACAGTTCGGGTGAACTGACTTAGAAGGTTGATA